>BMAU01017754.1:627500-1305000 GCA_019973935.1 Trichonephila clavipes | reverse complement strand
CACTTACCCAATTTTGTTTTTTTCTCTGTCAAATAAAAATAAAACTAACCACTTGCGTGAAAATATTATTGTCACCTTTTATATGTTAGCAATAATTCGATCGACCTTCATACAATATCGTGACTGCTCAGAAAAGTAATACTCAGTCTTTATTTTGTTTGAGCTAGGATTGTTTGACATTGGTTTCATGATTATTTCAACGACAGTTTAGCACGTTTGTGGTAAAACCGATAAAAAAGATACTGTTGATATAACGAAATTTTTCTAGGGAAAAATTTCTATTCTATTTTAAAACATTTTCAGCTCTCGATTTCTAGATTTTTTTCTGAAAGAAATAAGTGAAAATAATTCCACATTAACGCATAGAGACTGTTTAAGGAGATTTAATGTTTTTCATTATAATAAATTAAAAGTCAAGTAACCTAAAGAGCACGTTCTGTTTTTAGAAATATTATTCATAACATTAGTAATGAAATTTTCTCACGCAAGTAAAGAAAGCTAAAACTTATGGTTTGTTTTTTGTTATATGTTTAGTAGAATTTATACTTAAATATTAAAGAAAGAAAAAATGAGAATGTTGCAAAATAAAGCTAGGAAATCTAGCCTTTTATAAAAATTAGATTCAGTTGCTCAAAGTTCTATAAAACCAAGTAAAATGAACCATGTACTGTACATCTTTTTTCGAATAATTTATAAAAATATTCACACTAATTATTATTTCTTTTTTGTTTGAGAATTATAACAAAAATTAATTTCTTACCGAAGTAAACAAAATGATAATCATTCACTTAGTAAAAATGGAAAGAATAAGTATAACTCCATTTTACCAAATCTAAGACTACGTTACGCAACGAAACTATAAAACATACAGTTTATTTCAGTTCTTGAAATTCTTTATAAACAACTTTTAGAATTGAACTAATCATACTGAATGAAATATAATCATAAAATAGAATAAAATCAAAATCAAGCGCTGACCTTACAACTGTCATCCCCGAAATTGTCTCGGGCACTGCACCAGACCTCCAAAATGTCACACTCGAGTATTATATGAGGTAATTTTTTTAGGGCATCTTATTGTCTAAATACATATCAGGAGAAGTTTATTTCGACTTCATCTCTTAATCTTTTGCATATTGGCGACAATTTATGTACCCATATCATGAAAATAACTTGACAGTTAAAGGATGAAAGGAATCAATCTAAATTAAATCTAACCACAAAAGTGTAATTAACATTCAAATGCTTTATTTGTTTAAAAATACAATTTATTTTTAAACAATTTTCATAATATTCTGAATCTTTTCCTTTGATATTTGATAATCTCTTTTTACTTTAACCCTTTATGTACCGCATTATGATTTACTGCAGTTTTTTTCATGCAATAAATTTTTTGGATCACTACATTGAAAAAAAAATTAAGGGATATACATAAACAAAATACTCAACTTTGGGAAATTTTAATCCATTCGAGCTAATTTATTAATTAAATATATTCAACTGTAAAATTAATTATATGCACTGCTCACTTAAAATAAATAGACAAATCGTTTTCTACGGTCTTCATTTACATACAAAAAATAAGACACTTAAATTTTGACATTAACTATTTTTTGGGGACAAAAATGATAATCTTTGCAATCCGCTCAAAACGCCGTTAGCTCAAAACGCAATTTCTGCTGTAAAAATATTCGCCTTCCCCGCTAAAATACTTATCATAGAAACCGGGCTGCCATATATCTTGGAAGAGTGGATTTCAAAGAATATTCCTGCTAAGTATCGTCAGAGTGTTCGTAAAAATGGTTATTCTATGTAATTTTATAGTGAGTGGTACTTAAAAGCACCGTCGGTAGATAAAGGGTTAAATGTAGAAAAAAGTATTTAACAACATTAAATAATAAACCCATTAAAAGATAAAGAAAAAAATTTTTAATTAAAATTATGTATACCAATAAGATTTACGAGCTATCAAAAAATTATCTTCAACAATTTGATATTAATGGCTAATCATGTATCGCATCTTAGGAAAAAAGTTATGACAAAGACTTTTATAATTAACAAACTGATTAAGAAGTTAATTACGTATGTTGCTTTTAAAATTTAGTATGTTTTAACTCTCTTTTTAACTTTTGCATCCGTAAGACTTGATAAAGCTGTAATGTAAGCCATTATATATATATATATATCTTCATATATGTATATATATCATTATACCATATCTATCTATCTATCTATCTATATATATATATATATATATATATATATAATCAATATAAAAGAATTTTTTTCAATATATAATCATATACATATACATACAGATATATATAAATTTATACATATATATACATATACACAAATATATAAACAAAAATATAAAAATAAACATATAGTTATATACCTAAGATAACTAAAAGTAGGAAGGAGGCACATAGTATAAAGACAAATTCCTGGCCTTAGGAACCAGGATTATATATATATCTTTATATATGTATATATATATATATATATATATATATATATATATATATATATATATATATAAAGGGTGTTTTTTTAGAGGTATAGAACTTTAAATTGCAATAAAACAACGATGTATTATTCGATTGACATGAATTTTTTTTATTCGAAAGATAATCTTGTGGCATTACATTTTAAATATGATTTCTGGCATATGACTGCCACGGCTGGCTCGGATGTAGTCCAATCTGGACGTCCAATTTTCGATGACTTTTTCCAACATTTGTGGCCGTATATCGGCAATAACACGGCGAATGTTGTCTTCCGAATGGTCAAGCGTTTGTGGCTTATCCGCATAGACCAATGACTTTACATAGCCCCACAGAAAATAGTCTAGCGGTGTTAAATCACAAGATCTTGGAAGCCAATTCACTGGTCCAAAACGTGAAATTAGGCGGTCACCAAACGTGTCTTTCAATAAATCGATTGTGGCACGAGCTGTGTGACATGTTGCGCCGTCTTGTTGGAACCACAGCTCCTGGACATCATGATTGTTCAATTCAGGAATGAAAAAGTTAGTAATCATGGCTCTATACCGATTACCATTGACTGTAACGTTGTGGCCTTCATCGTTTTTGAAGAAGGATTCCACCAGCCCATAAAGCGCACCAAACAGTCAGTTTTTCTAGATGTAACGGTGTTTCGACATACACTTGTGAATTAGCTTCACTCTAAATGCGGCAGTTTTGTTTGTTGACGTAGCCATTCAACTAGAAGTGCGCTTCATCGCTAAACAAAATTCGCTTATGAAAATCGGGAACAACGGCAATCTCATTTTGGGCCCATTCGACGAATCTACGCCTTGCTTGATGATCGTTTTGATGAATTGCCAAACCAAACTGAGAATAAATCACTTGACAGCTGTTAAATCGGTCGCCATCTTGGAAAGTAATGCCAACTTAAACTTCTATACCTGAAAAAAAAAACACTTTATATATATATAGAGATAGAGAGAGAGATCTTCATAACAGAAAGTCACAAAAATTATTTTTCTCTGTATACTTTTTCATTTTTAGTAGCGCTCTAAAAACAAGTCAAATGTTTGAAAGCTTTGAATTCAAAACAGATTGATGCTAATCAGGGTAGAGCTAGAGCAAATAACTTATATTAATTAAAAATGACACGTAAAATTTGTTCTAATTCATAAAAGCTCAGTAAAAATTAGTTGGAGTACTTTTTAATTTTATTTCATTTGTATAAAATATGATAAATAAAAAGATATACATCATAGAAATAGAAACTCTACTGAAAATAGGAGAAACTTGCTAAAAAACGGAAGACTCTTAATGTTAAATTTATTCACATTTATCATTTTTATATTTCAATTGAGAATTCAGTAATAAATATTTTTTATTTAAAATGTTTTTAAAAAACTATATTACATTTTTTTTAAAAAAAATCGTAATACAGTGTAATTGGAAAAAATAAAACTATCATCCTATATTTACAATATTTTTTAAAAAATTAAATTATCCAAATTATAAATATTAGTGATCATCAAGTTGAATTCGTTACTATGCATGTTTCACGATTAGCTAAATTTAAAATATTGAAGCTAATGTAGTCTTTAAAACCTGAATTTCTTCATTATTTTTCACATAATGGAAGAAATTCCGCAAGTAATCGCGCAGTAAAAATAACTTCCATTTTTATAGATTTAGAAAAAAATAGCACATTTCGTTTTCATGATTTTGTGACCTTATCCTTAACACAGACATAAATTTGAAGGTAATTCTGGGTTCTTACCAAATGCAGTAAAACATTCTGATATAGAAAAATAGTTTTATGCTGTTTTTAATTGAAAGCCTTATAATATTAGCTGTAGACATGTTTGCTTAAGCGTACGTAATATGCAATGGAGTTTTTGAAAAGCAAGGATACATTTAAAAGGCATTCTTGTCAAACACTCTATTGATGTTTTTTTCTATTTTATAATTTTTTTATAGTGATCATTACGCATATTATACTGTTTGATGCATATTGATGAACACAATGAAGAAGAAATAAGGAAATAAATAAGTGTTTATCACGCATTTACTCATAAGACTTAATTATATTATCTGCAATTAAAGGACGAATAGAATTATAGAAAATATTGATAGATATTTTCGTACGTTAAAAAGAGAAAGAATACTATCACTCCCCCCGATTTCCGTCTGCATGTTTATACAAATTTATGGAACTGTCAAAATCACTCAGTTTACTTTCTGTAAATTTCTGAGATTTTTTTGAGGTAAGAGGTTGAAATAATATTTTTATCAAAAATAATCACAACTCCTGACTATAATTCTTCTTATTTTTCAATTATTTCTATTAGTTCTCTCTCCCTATATATACATCTTGTTTAAATTTTCAATCGTTAATAAAATACTTTCTATTCACCCATTCAAGTTCAAATACATTTATTAAATTTCTAATGGATGACACTTGATGTTAATGCTATTTTTTCAATTGTTAAATCATTAATTAAATAAAAAAATTAATAAATAATAACAAAAAAAATAATTTTTCAACATCATATATAGAAAGGTAATTCACCCGTTGTGTCCATGTAGCACAATGGATAGCACGTTGGACTTCTAATCCAAAGGTCATGAGTTCGAATCCCACCTGGAATGGCCTAATTTCTGAGAATGTGATTCCTTTTTTACTATGCCATTTTATTAAAATAATTAAATTTAATTAATGAATAGTTGTAACAAAAAAACATGAGAAAATAGTCCAATACGATACATAGAATGGAAAATTTAAAGGAAAATCGCTTTCTATTTTTGTAACTTAATAGTGTGATTCTGTCATATGCATGGCGCTGCGGTAGCCCAGTGGTCAAGGTATCGGATCATGGCAGGCATGTCATGCGTTCAAGCCCAGTACCACCAAAGACCCGCCGTGTAGGGCAGCGATCCACGTTAAATCTGTCGTGAGCAGACACGCTCTCCCGTTGATGTGGTGTGGTAGTCAGGAGAGGGGGTGTCGTCTACGTCGCTTGACCATGGTTCAAAATTACGTGGTCCGTCGCCAAAAGCCCTCTTGTAGCTGAACAGTGCGACGTTAATATTCACTCTGGCATATGCATATTTATATTTATTGTAACTATTTAATAAAAAGTAACTAAAACAAAAATTTTCTTTGTTGACCTAAGTAGGAATTGACTTTAAAAAATGGTTTTATGTAATATACTTGTTTTTATCCGTCTTATAAATTAAATCATATCTCAAGAAACAATAATTAATTGTCAAAACATAGCAAGTATTTCTTCTATTCAAAGTGAATCTTATGCGGAAACAGAGACATTGGGGGAAATAAAAAGTGGAGCAACGTACGATCGATGGCGATCCATCTCACGTGTGGTCAGCATGAAACATTTATTAGCCTGGAAGTACTTCCTCAATCTCTGAGTAGGTCTATACGCAGCAATAGAATAAATTCACTGATCAAATCTATTTCCCATGTTAGTTGAAATGCTATCATCAGTGGTGATGCGCTTTTACCATCAACTCGCCGGAGCGTATCCTTCGGTAGAAATCCACTTTGCTGCCTAACGAGAATGGATGAAGTCGCGATGAACAATTGAATGTAATACATTAGTTTCGGACATTTCTTAAAGTAAGCTCACAAAATACTTTTCTTCAGAGAAAGTCTGCTTAAAAATTATTTAAAATACAACATTGTTTCTTATCTCCACTCTAGTGGTTCTTTAATAATGGTTGACGAATCTCTGATTTTCCATAAAAGTTTTCTCACTTTGTAAAAGATTAAATAGATGAAACTTCTATTTTTAAAAACAAAAATCTAAGTGTGTTAATGAATTTGATCTTATTATATGAGGTTTTCATGTTTTTTTACAAATAAAGTTATAAAATTATACTATCGAACAATTTATTAAACAGCTTTAATTGCTCTGGTATTACATAATTCCATTTGAGTCAGTCCTTTACTCCAATAAAAGATATCAAGTCTAGATTTCTGGAAATGTTTCATCCTTCCTCGAAAGTTGTTTCAAAAGATATTTAAATAAAAATAAGTTTTCATAGAGATTTATATATATTTTTAAAGACTAACCGTTAAAAAATTATTCTTTGGCATTCTTAAACATTTTGAAACCTTTATTTGATTTTAGTTCGAAGAATTTTTAGTGTTAAAGAACTCTCTTATATTAATAAACAATTCAATATTTAATTTTATTTAGAAATATTTCTAGCCACAGGGAATGTGTGTGTGTTTGAAATTCTTAAAAATAAAATACTATTTAACGGATACTCACTATACAGAAAATTTGGTTATAAAAAAATTGCAAACTAAATTATTATGAACTATAAATTAAATTATTCTTTTATTAATATCAAAAGTCAATGCACTTATCTTAGGTTCTTCTTTTCTAAGAGTATATTACTTAACGTGTGCAAGACTAGAATATATAAACTATCCTTTATCTTAATTTTAATATTTTTTATCTAATTGTACACGTGAGATTAAACAAAAAATGATATTTAAAGAAGTGAAAAAAAATCATGTAATTGTGACAGCTCTAATAGTTTAGTAAGCAATGAAAATTATCTTAAAGTAAATCTTAATGGTCACTTATTAGAGAAGAAAAATAACATACAACTATAATTTAATTAGGTCCTTATCATTTACATATTCAAATAAAACTGCAGAGTTTTATGTAATTAAAATACTATTTTCTCTCTCTCTTAGCTCTATATTACTTCTTGTATTAATAAAAAAAACCCCTCCCCCCAAAAAAATATTGAAAATAGAAATGTTGATACCACATTTGTGGAATGAATCATTCCCAGAAAATTATTTTGAAATCTCAAACTGGCCTTTAAAATTGTTATGATTGTAGCTGAATACAAAATGTGTGTTTCATAACCCATTTGGCAATAATAGACATTCGACCTCCCTCCTGAATAATTTCCAACATAAAAGAATAGTAAAAAGTGAATGGATATATATTTAATTCTATATATTCATTAAAAACAGAATTATAAATTGAATTTTCGATTATTTTTCTCAATTTTTGAGTTGAAGATTTTAGTGTTATGAATCTGTAATACACTTACTGTTGTTATTTTACCATCATTTAGAGCGTCAAATTTCTTCTAAAAATTTGCAAATTTTAATCAATTTTACTTAAATTCAAATAACTTAGGGATCTAATATTTAAAATAAATCGTACATTAAAAATTTTCACCAACGTTGGCAAATCTAAAGGTTTCATTTTAAATATATTTATATTTATTAATCAAAATTATTATTTTATCAAAAACGGACATTGCACACCATCTTTACATGATTCATGAATCTGTAAAAATATTTCAAAAGAATGAAGACAATTTTGCATAATTGAATTTCACATAGGACATTCGCGACTTATCAATTCAATAATACTTATTTTGTATTATTTGATACTATTATGTTACTTTAAAAATACAATTCAACCTAAGTTTTAGTTAAAAGCCGTTTAGTAAGTTTGAATATACTTGTTTGAGTAAAAATTTTATTTGCCATCATGTACTCAAAAATATTCAATTAATAATCTAATATATAACTTCGATTCAAATGTTAAAGCATTACATACAATTTTTCGCTAGCAATATACAAATATATTTCAACTATACTAATTCATAAGATTAAACATATTACGTATCACTCTAATAAAGTTCCTTCTCATAAAAAAATTAATTAAAGCAACTAAATGAATCTATTTTTCAAATATATTTTCATAAAGTTAGAATTAATTAATCAGATTTAATTTTTTATTAAAATGTCTTATGATCTCAATAATTAAACCAAGTACTTCTCTCTTTGACACCTCTTTTCAACATCTAAAAATTAATTATTTTGGATAAAAGAATAAAGTTGGATTTTCCTATGTGTAAAATCATGTGTAAAATTATTTAATTGGGTATTATTAAATTACAAAAAATTGTGATAAAAAGGTAAAAAGAATTTTTTCTTTGTAAAATGTAAGTTTATTATCGCCCCCCACCCCACTTAAATACTATTATTTTTTTAATTTTATATATTTATTCTTATGGAACAATTAACGAAACTGTTTGCATAACAGAATCTCTCCTTAAGTACATTTTGCATTAAAAAAATTTTACATTCGATAATTTAAACTTGTGATCAAGAATTCGTTACAGTGGTTTATATTTCTCCTCAAAATATTTTCTAATTTAAATAAAGGAAAAATAGAAAACATTAATTTTGTAATAATATTTATTCTTAGGAAAAGAAACTCAGTAAAATGCATGAAAGTCAATTAAAGTTCTGTGTTTTGATTCAATAATAATTCATCTTAATTCGAAACCGTCATAAAAAAAATTCCCTCGAATTAGTTAAAATCTCTTCAATTTCAAAGTAAAATTTCATTGATATTATGTCTACTTTTCTGATACAATCACTATTTAGTAAATTCCATTACAACACTACTTTTAATTATTCAGCTAAGTTTTTTATTAACATTGCAAAATAAAGACCTTTTTGAAAGTTAAAATAGTAAAGTTATTTCTAACCTTTCACATTTGCAATATTTTTTCACTTATTCAGAAACATCACTTCATTTCCAGATTTCGGAACGAATCAGAAAACTTAATAATAAACAAACAAAACATTCAAAACAGTAACAAGTCATTTCATCAAAACAATATCTAAATGATTTATTGCATGATAAACATCACGAAATCCACAACGACACGAAGAATTTACCCGAAAGTTTAATTGGAAAAATGATTTTCTACTCACTCGACTTCCAAGTATTCCAAGTTATCCCATGTGTTATCTTAATTATCAAAGTTCTCTCAATCCTGTTATCCGAAAAGAAGGATTCAATTTCAAGTAGAGATGAAAAGAAGATGCGCACGAAGTTAGAACTGAAGGAATTGTGAAGCAAAACTCTCGCCAAATCGGCATGCGCGACGTCCTCTGCGCAGGAAATCGCCAAACCACGTCTACTTCCTAGTAGACTCGTCATTTATTTATTTATCAGCATTCAGTATTATCTAGGAATTCATTACTTTTCCGAAAGGTAAAGAAGTAATTGTTTTGTCAGTTGATGTATTTTCATTCTTTTTGCCAGGAAATCCAGAATTTACTCATTCTAAATATAATTGTTAAAATCCTGCCTTTTTTTAGTTCAGTTTTTAAAGTTTTACCTACGGTAAAAGTTTAAGACATTGTTACTAATTTTTTTTAATTAAATTAGAGATGGAATTTTTTTTATGTATCAAATACTATTCTGTTTCTGTTTTAACTACTTTCAAAAAGAATACTACTGCCATTAATAAATAACAAATATAAAGAGCTGACACCCTTTTTAATGATAAATATCTAAGAATACTTGAAAACGTATTCTTATAATTCTTACGAATACGTAAGCATGACGCTTATTTTTTCAATATGTCAACATAACTTTTTTCTGATAATAATATCGTTTCGTAACTATTTCTATGAAATAACTCTTAGACATTTTTGTTGGTAAATTTTTCCTTAAGGTATCCGACTACGTTCGGAACGAGATTTTAAAAAAGCGCATAAATGGATAATTTTCATGATATTTAGTGTCATTTAGATTAGAATTCATGTATAAAATTGTTTTAAGGACATTTTGACAAAAAATTATTTAAATACAATATTTCGGAAAAAAATTAACTTGGAATAACCTTTTTCAAAACGTTCCCCTTTTGTGAAAAATGCTTCTATTGTAATAATATGTTGCCTGTATTTAGCTCAGACGTCTGTACAGAGACTCAACTATGAGTTTTGAAAAATTCACATTATTTTCAGTTACAACCAATAAAAATAACTCTATCGGCGTTTTTTTCTTAAAATTTCCCTCCTCTATTGTCGTAAAACATGGATAAACCTACTTCTAAGTTACATATTTCAAAAATTCCAGTTGAGCCTCTGTACAGAGGTCTGAGCTATATACAGACAAAATATTACTATAATAGAAGCATTTTTCACAAAAGGAGAATATTTTGAAAATGGGTCATTCTAAGTTTATTTTTTGTCAAAATATTGTACTTAAATAATTTTTTATTGTAATACTATTCTTAAAACAATTTTATATACATTTTCTAATCTAAGTGACACTAAGTATCATAAATATTATCCATTTATATGCTTTTACCAAATCCCGGTTCCGAACGTAGTCGGATACCTTAAAGTTAACAAAAATTATTTTGAAAGATATTTATCACTGTGCAGTAATATAAATTTGTAGGAATATCAAATTTTTTTATGAAAAATGAGAAAAACTTTGTTTCTCTTAACTTTCTATCACAAATATTTTTAGAGAATGTATGTTAAATTCTATTTATACTTTTTTTCCCAGATTAATGTGTGCATTAACGAATATCAAATGCGTTTTATAGAAATTGTGCAGTATAAAATATAAAAGTACACGTTTCAAGTTATCGAAAGTATTTTGGAAATTCAGTATATCATTTTGTATTTTGATATATAAATATATACACATATTCTAATCAAATCTATTAACACATTTCTAACCATGTGAACGTTTTTAATACGCTCTAAAGCTCCTTTTTATGCCAATTTAGAATTATTTAAATATAGAAAAAGGATGTGTGTTATACCTGTGTCATATTTTCAACAGATGTTTCTATTATTAATAAATGAAGCACAGAAAAAATTAAATTTTTAATATTTCTCGTACTTATAAAATTTTATAGAATACTTCTACCTATTTATTATTTTTGTAAAATATCCCTTTAAGACCCAAAATATTCCTATCTTTAAATATTGCATTCTTCTGGTTATTAACACTATACTGACACCAATGACTATGGAAAAAATAATAACAAAAATTTTGCTAGTCCCCTGGAGCGTACAGTGTTAACAGCACGAATGTGAGGGCTGGGTCTTGAAGGGTTATGAGGGTCATAAATGTGATTTTAAACTTGTCGTGCTGTATTGATTGTATTTAACACGAAAAGTGCCGTTGGAATCATTTTGACCCTTCTCCAATTTCCCATGCTTTATTTCAACATACAAGCGAGCACTGCACTCATTTTTTATTAAAAAAAATTCTAACATGCTTTTATGCGAATTGTAACAATTTTTCATACTTATATTTTAATTCTTAAAATAAATAATCATAAAAATACCTAAAATAGCCAATAGGGGTCATTTTGCTCCTCATGAGAAGAATGACCATTTTTCAAGTTAAAAATTTTTTATCGATTTCCAATATCTCTTCTTTGTTTTTTATGCATGGGGAAACATCGAGATGAATAACATCTTTTTTTGAAGTGATAACTTCTTTAGACGCGTTTTTACTGAAGAGTGAATCTAAATTAAGCGCCAGGTTCGGGTGCGTTACGTTCATTCAGATTTTTTCCACTCTAGTCGGCAATCGCGCTTGTCTCGGTGACGTGCGCTTAGTTTTGAATTGAAAACTGTTTAGGTACCACGTGTTTTTTTTTCTTCGAGTAAAAATTTCTTGAATATTTTTTACCGTGAAATTTTATTTTCTTAATTTAATTATTGCAGCCCACTTTTACTCAACTCCAGCGAGTGAACGAGAGAAAAGAAACCGAAAATAATTAGGGAGGGGGAGAGGTTATTCTTATGTAGGAACTTGAAGATTAAAAAAAAACAAAATATAAAATCTTTTTTTTTTATTCAGCAGAAAGAGCGTTTAAGCGCAAAAATGTGACAAAAGAGTTAAAATCCAAAATTTTAATAAAGGTAATTGGCGAGAAAGTTTCAAATGTTTTGGTTTATATTAGTGATGACAACAAAGATTACAAAAAAATAAAAGAATTAATTGTGAAAATTAACGAACCCCCTCTCCTTTTGTTTGCTTAAAGAATTTTAAGAAAAGTAAATGACTCTCAGGCATATGTTTTCCTAGTTTTCCATAGTACAAGGCCTTATGTAAGTTATATAAACGGTTGTTACGCATTATCGCAACGGTACAGAGGACATTATACGAAAGAAAGAACATGGTTACACCAATTCAGCGAGTACGGCACGTAGAAAGTCAGGATTGCCAATTTGGTGAGTTATTTTGAACGTTGGCATTGTTGTGATAGCACATAAGTATGATATAAACATATGTATTACATAAATATAATCTACATAAGTAATTTACGTACAAATATTTTTAAATAATTAGGCTAATTGGCATTTAAATCGTATAGAGTCATATACAAATATATAAGAATGCATAATTATTTAAACATTACCCTCTTCAGAAAATTGATTGAATAAACAAATCCACCGATGAATGGACATGAAAAAAAGTACTATTTAACACCCACATGTAAAAATTTTATAAAAGAAAATGTAGTACATCCGGACAAATGGATTCTTTTGTCCAGAATAAATCAGAAGTTTTCACCTTTATTGTGTGGTTATAAGCAAACACACATTTTGTTTTTACTAAATAGTCTTTTGCTGATGGAAACAACTCGTTTAATGGTATTGAATATCACATGCAGTTGTAGAAAATTAAAATAGAAAATCCGAACAAGAGAGAAATACTTTCAAATAAAATTAAGTTGATAAGAAGTAAGAAAATGATCAATGAAATTTTAATGTTACAGCATATGCAGCAAATATAAACTTTCTTATCGATAACCGATAACAAAAGAATGAAGAAAATTTTTTCCATTATTCAAGAAACTAGAATTCAATTTCTTATCTATCGAAAAAATGGAAAAATATTAAATCAACCAGAACGCCAATCAAATTAACTCAATGAATAGATTCTTAGAGGCATTGAAATAATGATATATTTGGCATAAACTTCCAAAATAAGTTCTCACATGTACAGAAAACGCAACGTTAGCTACTCTATTCCAGAAAATAGCTGGGGAAAAAAAGGACTATTTCATGACGCAAATGCCTTAAAATGTATTGCTATTATTTATGTATTTTGATCAACAAGAATATAATAATGTAATATTTTACAAAACAATATTTTTTTCCTTTCTACTAACGCTAAAGATCTTGTCACAAGAACATATTTCTCCGTATATCAAGACAAGAAATTATATATCTTAAATTCTAAAAAGGTAAAAAAGTAGCGGAGGATGCTAAGTAATAATTAAATCACCCCTCTTCCCAACTGATTATTGAAGATCTTAGAAAATTCAAAATAAAACACTTAAATGTCAAAAAAACCCTTTAAGCATTCTGAAAAAAAATTTAATTAAAAAATAATAATGAAATCAAGGTTTTTAAACAAAAACTTACATTTCAAAGTATTTTAAGAAGTATTTGAATGCATATTTGTGCAATATAACACCTCGACTTACACTAACCCGATTTACGTGAACCCGGAGTTAATGCGAGTTTCAAATCTCGTTAATTCGTTTTTTGTTTGAGCACTACACAACTCGATTACTCACTTCCCGCTTCCTATTCAGCTAATTTTGACCCTCATGTAAAAGTGGAATTATTGCTTTCCAATACAACCAGTTTTTTTCAACCGATGGATCAGGGAGTCATCAAAATATTCAAAGCTTTCTATACGAGACGATCATTTGCACATCTGCTTGAAGCTATGAAACAAAACAACGAGCTCTCTGTTAAAAACTTTTGAAAACAATTGAATATTTTAGATGCAATGAGAATCATTGGACAGTCTTGGAATGAAACTTCAGAAAAGATAAAAACTTTCAATGGCTTCTGGAAAAAACTTCATCCCTTTTGTCATTACTGAAACTCAGGCGAAATCCGTGCCAGAGCCTGATGAAATTAGTAATTTGATTGAAGAAGTTGTCACTCTTTCCAGTCAAATAAATTTACAAGAAGATAGTGATGACGTTCAAAAACTTCCGGATTTCCACAATCAGGAGCTGTCTGTTGAGAAGCCCATGGAAATGTATGAGCAAAAGTAAGACATTGAAGAACATTTTAAACCCAGTTTCACCAGAAGATTGAATGGCGTTAGGGATTTTGTCAGGTAATCTCAGTTTAATTGAAAAAGGGCTACAAATTTTAGAAAAAATAGACTTTAATGAAGAGAGTATTTTTTCAACGAAACAAGGGAAAAAATATTAGCAAGTTACGAGGAAATTTTGTGTGAGGAGAAAAATATTTTAACCGGTAGCCTACTTTGTTAGATTTTATAAGACCTTCTACATCAAAATAACTTAGATTTGCGGTTTTGCATTTGTGTTATCTAAGATTTTTATATTAAACATTTTTTTTCTAAATTATTATTTTCTTTCGTCTCCAGCCCCAACTAAAAATAATTTATGTATTTATATGCAAAATTGTACCCGACTTACGCGGTTATCACTCAGTACCACCTATCACATAATTCGAGTTATTACTATGATTTAATTTTAAGAAGCATATAATGAGTAAAAGATTTCTAACTTAAGGGGTCACTTCATGCAGCATTCTCCATACTGTTAAAAAGAGCTAAATTAAATGCATTTTTTAAACAACTGACTGGTAATTCAATCACCAATTTCTTACGTGCATTTGTTGCTTTATTATAATTATTTCACTCAGAACATTTTTAAAAGTTTCGGAATAGTTCTTTTTAAATAATTCATATGGAAAATAACGTGGGGAAAACTTCCGAACGAGGAAAACTTATGTAAATTTTAACATCTTAATGTTTTAATAAATATTTTGACACACACGCGCGCGCAAAATCTCTCATAAAGGATTCATTTATGCAGCACTTTTAAGGGTGCAAAGTTTCAAAGTTATAAGATGAGTAGAATTTCCAGTTGTTCCTTTTGTGTTGTAATTTTCACTTTTGGGAAATGATAACTAAAACTAAACATTTTTACCTTTAAGTAATGCGTACCAGCATCATAGATTGGAAAGTACCAAAAAACTTTTATTTTAATAATAGTAAAAATTTAAACTGGATCAGAAGCAAAAGGAACCGTAGTTTATTTTCCAACAAAAATTCAAAAATTAATTTTTTTTATCACAAAGTGACTCTTTTAGTTGAAGTTATTTTCTATTTACAAACCTATCATTAGCATATATCTCTCAACTAAAAATATCAGCAATTTATTCACTTATTTTAAAATTTCTTCAATCATTTTAACCAAATATCATCATTAATTTAAATCTATTTTCTCATTTCATCTAAATATACTCATTCTCTTAAATACGAACAAATGAAATTGAACCAGGTCTTGAAGCTTTTATTATTTGGCCTAAGACATCTGTTACTCATTTAATCCTTTTTTTCCCTTCCTAATACTTTTCCCAACACTGATATTGTAGATCCACGTCCTTGAAAAAGAACAGATATTTGCTCCTCCCCTGGGGCAAATTACACCTATAGTAGTTTGCCCGTGATATAAAACGATTCATTGCGTGTACAATGTCACGAAGATTGTTATAACCCAATTTCTATAAAAGTCCGTTTCTTTTAAGATTTGGCTTTCTTCTAAACTAAAACTTTTATTGAGAAAGAAGTCGTTACTTTGATACGTAAATAAATATAATGACCAATTCAGAATCGTTATCAAAAGTTTTGGGGTCCATTAAGAATAGCTTATTATATCCCTTTCTTAGCGATGTATATGTATATTAAAAAAGCTTTAGTTAAGTCCCTCACAAAATAGAGTCCAAAATTAACTAAGATTATTTAACGATATTTGAAAATAATAGTCTCGAAGCTAATTTCTTAAATCTCTCTAGTTAAAAATATACACGAATTCAAGTATCGAAAAGAATGCAATTATTCAGTTATTAATAGTCAAAACTTCTAAATTATATATATTTTTTAAATTTTCATTCATATCATGAAACACAGTTTTAAATTTCCTTCATATAATAAAACAATAGGCATATTTTCACCCCATATAAAAATCACGTTAAAGAGTGCTAAGATAATTTGGAAATATTTTGTACCGAAATCTAAAATTACTCTGAATTATCACATAGATACCAATCAGCAACAACTTGCAAATAATATGTTAATAATTTAAGTATATGAATAATTTAAATAACTATGATACCTTAATGGTTGCGTGTTTTGCTTATTCTTCTAATAAAAAATATTGAACAAATGTTATAGATTAATATATATATAACTACGCACATATTATAACTAATAAACGAGGCATAAATCATCTACAATAACATTTTAGAGAATGAATTAAAAATTTCCCACTATATATATATATATATATATATATATATATATATATATATATATATTTAATATGTGTTTGAGCAATAGGAAACTTTTTTACAAACATTTAATAATTTTAGAAAGCTTTCGAGCAAGCCTGTAATAAAATGAGTAATGTGCACAGAAGAAAATAAAGTTGATTCTTAAATTAATTGTTTCTACAAGATAAAGAAGTATACTTTTCCTATTTAGCATTTTTTATTTAGCATCATAGCTTTTAAACAAAAAGTAAGGTTTTACCAGTAATAAGCAATCAAACAATTTGGAGATAAGAGTAGTTCTTTCAAGTCGTGAAATTATGTATTCTGTGAGTGAATTTAATTGGGAAATATAAATGCTTCACAGATAAAAGCATATTATTATTTTAATTTCTTTCATAAGATTGCAATTTAAATATCCTGCTAACAATTACAGTGCTATATAATTCCTTATGTGAATCAAGCATTTTATTCAATCCACTTTCTTTGGTATCAAAATCAAAAAACCATTCTTTTATTATTATTTAAAAACTCTTTACTTACGAAAGCTCAACACTGTTTTACTCATTGATGCAAGTTATTATTTAAAAAAGCTTAAAAACTTCTCAAGTAACAAATGCTTGTGTCTTAAATGTGGCAATTTGAAACATTTTAAATGCATTTTAGCATAAAGCATTGTCTAGGAAACTTGGCACCATCTGCGTCAGTATAGGTCTTCTGGGAAAAGCTGAACTAAGTTTGGAAATTAGTATTCGCTCGGTTTCTCTACCTGAAATAAATGCAGACGGGGATAATTCAAGGGAAGGAAAGGTATGCTTGATTTTACGCAATTGTTAATAACTGAGAATTGTATGTTTAAAAATAAATCTGCTTGACGGTTTTTTTGTGTTGGGTGTGTATTAGATAACTGTTATTGAAATTACATTTGCCTCAATTCAGTCATTTGCAGCTATTGATACGGATTTAAAAATAAATTTGTTCACTATATATATATATATATATAAGTGTGTTGCGTATTTCTATGATAGCAACACTCTGTTATTACTCCAGAAGTAATTTTTTTAGTAAAAGAAAACTAATGAAAGAGCTGTTATGTAAATGGCTTTGTTTCAATGAGTTATGAAACTGTAAATGTCAAAGTACATGCGGAAAATAGGGTTTAAAATAGCTTTTGATGTATAAATGTAGGTATATTACCTTTGTCTAGAATAAAGTTAAACCATTCTATCTAAGCATTTTATTAAAGGTATTCAAATGCACTATCTATGACTGTTAGAAATTTTCTTTGAGCTTTTTAAGAAATGTAAGTGCCGTAAAATCTGGAGTATAACGCCCCCATACTTTAGAGTTGCAATTTTTAATTTTTAGACACATTCGCCGTATAACGCCCCCCCCCCCTTCCTTTTTTTACGAAGAAACTTTAAATGCCCGTATGCAATGCTTGTATATTTTAAAGTCATTTATTAGAGATATTGTTTCAGGCTTTTGAAAAATAGTATACTTCTAGAAATACAGCTCTTTAAGTTCATAAGAAATGTCATTTCTTTTAAATAAACAGTATTTCGATATATGTAAAGGTCTAATTTTTTTTTTCTAAGCTCATCTTTTTTCATTTGTCAAGCTCTTATTTTTAAACCCGGCGTATAACGTGCACCCGTAAATTTTGATCTTATTTTTCGTGTTAAAAGTGTACGTTATACGCCGGGTTTTATGGTAATTGTAATTAAATTTTATTTACAAATCTCTTAAAAAAGTAGAAGCTCCTAAAGTCTTACGAAAATTTCTGTGTTGTTCAAAAATTGTAACAATAGAACGATGATATCAGAAAGCAAAAACATTTCGTATTTATTTTAAGTTCTATACTAATTAATAATTCTGCATCTAAAATTAAGATACAGATAATTCTGTATCTTAATTCCTGAAACAAGCATTTTTATAGCTACGTTTTGCAACGTGTACTATTGTATCAGTTTTTGCTTCTGAATATTGTCATTTGTTATTTTTTCATCACTTTCTAAATTTTTACAATTTAAGTTTTCATGAAAAGTATGTAGGGGTTTCAGAAAGTAAGGTAACAAGAGCTCTGGTGGGTGTGCAAATTACCCGTATGAACAAAGATCCCTCTGAAGTATAAGAAGACGATCTCGTAATTCAAATGGGGCCGTTAGATGGAGTTGGCTCTCCAGTAACAGGACTAAATCTCAGTTAGAAGATGGTGGAGTTGTCGGAAACACGGTCCGCGATTGAAATAAGAAGTGCGGTACGGTTTTTGCGTTTAAAGAAAAACTCTCCAACTGAAATTCAACTGCAATTCATAGAAATATACGGTACAAGTGTTATGTGCCACGAAGACAGGTGAGATTTTTATGCACGCGAAATTGACAAAAGCAAAACAGATGTGCGAGATGAAGAACGATCGTTTTCAGTAGGAGGTATTGGACTACCTTCCTTACAGCCCTGACTTCTCACCAATTCTGCCTCTTGGGATCTTTAAAAAAACACTTGGGAGGTCAGAATTTCAGAATCGATGCTGATGTTTAGCAAGCTGTCTTGGCATGTTTTCTACGATGCTAGTAACGGGTCTAATCACGGACCTCCTACCAATCCTCTTGGGGAAAAACTGTTTTTTTAATATTATACTATTGAAAACTTTCTTCCGAGGAAGAAGACGTGACTTGCTGAAATCAAGGCTTATATTTAAACATTAACTTTCAGATTCGAAGGGGAGAGAAGTTAGGAGCTAAGTGATAGAAGTTAGTGATTAACGTAAAGTAATAGAAAGCTAGTCGAAATTGATACGTAGATTATTTGCTTAACATTTAAGATTGAAGATTTGGTCAATTAGATAGTTAAATTGGGTTAGTGTCGACTTAAATTAGATTAAATTTGAACGTAATCGATTATTTGGAATGTGTTTTACTAAGACGTTCCAAGAGTAAGTCATTAAATTTATATTTAAATATTAATTATATCGTCTTCCTCGCTTTTTCTTCCTTATTTACCTAAAGATGCATTTCCTAATTTGGGTTGAAGAGATTTGATGGGTTGATGAGACGATAATAAACTGTATTTGTTTTGACTATGGCTAATCTTCCTTCTAACTCTCGTACTCTGATGGATCGGACATCCTATCCACCACATGCTAGTCTCAATGCTTTAATATACTGATGAATCAAATACTTCGATAAGTATTGTAAATATGCAGAGAGAAGTAATATGTACATGTGCCTTCCTACATTATTGATGTTATTTTATTTCCTAAATAAACGTTTACTCTGAATGGGCTTGTTACCTTACCTTTTGAAGCTCCTACATAACATATGATTTTATACTCATTGCACCAGTGTTTCTTACACTGTGGGGTGCGCCCCCCCTAATAGGGCGTGATAACTACCGGGGGGTGCGAGCAAATTGAAAAGTAGAAATTGAAGGATTAATTAATAAAATTTAATAAAAATTATTAATTAACTGAAGGGAAGCAAAACAAAACATACATCCGGACATAATCAAAAATATACTACTCATTTAATATTGATGTAATACATTTATAAATGTATCTCAGTTCTGCAAAATGCATTTGATCATTAATTCATCAATACTAAGTTAAAAGTAAGTTTAATAATTACTAGTGACATACATAAAATTGTCATACACAAAATTACATACAAAACTTAATACTTACCTTGACACTTTGTCGGTTTAAAACTATAGCCGCATCGTAACTTTTGTCTAATCTCATTATTATTGAATCCAATACATTGATATTGTATGAAAAGGGGATGCGTTGAAAGTTATGATTTAAATATTGAAAGTCTGAGAAGCCCTGACTTTCACTGTAAGATGAATTGAAATCATTTCAATGAAAAAAAAAGTATATTTATTCTATCAAAAATAAAATTATTTTTAAAGATCTTAGTTATAAACCAAAAGATAAATAATTATTTCTATAGTTCTAAGAAATAATACCATAGGATTTTCATAATTATAAGTATTCCACAAAATAGTGCCCAGTCGACTGACAACGGAATTTTAATAAAGGAAAAATTAAATACACACACATTTATATAATAAAGATTAAATATAACTCTAGCACTAGTCTAGTCATTACTTACATACTAAACTACTGTACAAAAACTATGTCATTATTCTATTCAAAAAACGATTCAGGGGAAAATTCCATTTATATTTATTCGTTTCAACTTTCACGAAATTACCTTCTGCTCGGAAACCTCCGGTCTTTTATATTTCGTCAGCTTTCTTTTTTAGAAAAAAAATAATAATATAACACAGAGAAAGAGGTTAAAATAAAAAGTTTGTCACGCAGAGGAATCTCTTTATGTTCTTAAGAAGCCAATCTCCTATTCAGAGACGTATTTTAGCAGCATACTTGATGAGCAAAATACCCGGTATTCAGGTTACAGCCACCCCATCTTCGTATTTTATTTAACAGCAGAAAAGTTTATGTACCATCACGTGCTTGTTTTCAGCCCATTCTTTATCTGTTTTGTCTTCATAATTAAATAAAATTATGAAACATAGAAGGGTTACCCATATGAAAAGTGGACAAGCACAATAAAAAGAATGATTTTATTGGATATTAAAAGAACTTGCTTTGGGGCTTGTAACACAGGTCCCATAGTTTCGGCAACAGGTCTGTGTCTTCACTCTAGAAAACACTTGTAGTTGTGTTGTTGCTGCTCATCCCCATGTCTAGACAAGCTAGACCAAGTCCATGATCTCATTCACTCTAAAAAATTCCGACACCATTAGAGGGTCTTCATAAAGATCTTGTTTTGAAAGCCCCAGGCAGTCAAGAATGTATTCTAGAGATGCCTGGCTGGCAGAACACCTAACACAAGTCGGGAAAACTTTGTTTTCATCCTTAAAAGTCGGAGGTGGCCACTCCGGAAATGAGTTCGAATAGTTTGTTCCTGCCTGCTGCATTGAAGGGAAAGAGAACCATTAGGATGTTTAGCCTCATACCAGTGATGATCAGGAGGATGATTTTTGAGGAAGTCCTGCCCAGCTTCCTTAATTTCATTGTCCAAATAGAAATGCAGCATTGTCTTCAGTGGCCTAAAGGCCTAGAAGTTACAGAGTGACAAATCCGGACTGTACGGTGGGTGTTCTAACATTTCCCAATGGATTTTTTATAGTTGTCTTGGTTTCACGGGAGACATGTGTGCAGATATTGTCATGAAGATCCGATATCGTATTCTCGAAAACTTTTGCACCAACTGTTCTTAGACGTTCGACCTAAACAGTGTTTGCCATAGACTGCCCTTATTCACCGATGGTTGTCCACATTAAACTCACCTCCTGCAATCAGAAACCGAAAAACTGTTCCCATCTGGAACCATCCTTATATGACACCACTTTACTTTCGATTAATTTCATCTACCACAAACAGGGTTTCACTGCTAAACATTGAGTGCGGTTACACTTTCTACCATCCTTCGTGTCCCTGTTTGGTGACTGCTATAGCTGCACTCATTCTGATGCAATCGCTTATGTCGACTTTTCCTTTGTGCAACCCTTATATTTTTTAAAAAATAATCATGATGGGATTAAGAAAGTCTGAATCTGTGAAATTTTTATCTGTAAATTACTGTCATGATTATAACCTTTTCTTGATACTAAGCTGAAGAAATTTTTACAGTGAGTTAGAGTAAAAGAGCTTAATTTTTCTACATAGATGAAATACTAAAACAATATAAAATAGATTTTGATGTAAGACGACATTAGGGTAGATCGAAAATTATTTTTTTAGAATTTCCAAACCTATCTACGGGAAAAGATGTTCTGCGGCATATAGATGAAGCGAAAAAATTTAAAAAAATTAATTTTTATGTCAAGTACTGTCTCAAGGGGATTGAAGTCAAGGTATTTAAGTTCTTTATGCATAAAAGCCAAAATAATTTTTCTTAAAGAAAACAGGTATTTTAAAACTTTTTAAACATTTATTGCGTTAAGAGGACACCTGTTAAATAGCTACAAGAAAAAACATCAGTTACATTTAACATCTTCTTCAGTATTAAATTTTTTAAAGAAAATTTACTATATAAAGGACAGTACACGATTAAATGGAAGACAGAATAAAGTTTGGATCCGACTGATTCAATGTTGCGGGAACAGAGAACTGAGTTAGGAAATGTTGTAATGTACATTGTACTATTCACTCTACTCAGTGCTTACTTATCAATAATCATCACTTCAGCTATTTATATTGTATAAAAATTATTTAAGTCTAAAATTATCTAACCAAAATTCAAACCCTTTGTGGCAATATTAAATTTTGAAATTCTTTTAGTTGAAAATATTTTTCTCCTGAACTTCATATTTTTGTGCATCTTTCCCGCGAAGGTAGGTTCCAATTAAAAATATTGTTTTTCTCTCCACATAATCGTGATTTACCCCCTAATGCACATACCTACTTAAAACTCTATACATTTTTGAATTTAATTGATTTTAAATGAGTTTGAAAATAAAACTTTACACATAATACCATGAGAAATGGTCCGAAAAAAAAAACAGAATGAAAGGACACATAAATTAATAGAAAAAACTGTAGTGATTCGTATATTAAATAATAAAAATGTGATTTACAAATCAAATAACTTAAATTATTCCGAAAAAAATAATATTACAGAATATATTCAACAGAATACTTTCGATTCGTATCTTTCTTTAAACAGAGAAATAGAACAAAGATTATGCATGCAAAAATCCGAAGACGTATAATTATTCAAATTATTTAGTTATGTAATATTATCTGAAACCAAAATTCTGATCCAGAAAGAAATTTTTTTAATGAATTACCATTCAGGTTATGTCTTTAAACTATTGATGGGTAAAGTAATGGTTTCGTATCACGCGATTGTGACATAACACTATCTCCAATTAAAACCAAAAATTTCTACTCATACTGTAGACTCAAATTTCAATAGAATGAAGCGAGTCATGAATTTTTAATTGTGCTATATATGTATACTGCCTTGTTAAGATCTTTTTGCTAAATTTTTTTTAAAATTCCATCGATAATTTAAGTTTATAAATAATTTCCATTTTAAGAAATGTCTGTATATAAGGTATAATATCTACTGTGCGCAGATGTATAAAAAAGCGATTTCAGCAAACTCTTTCCTAACAGATCAATCACTAAACTTATAAATAAAATCTCTACTTCCTTTTATGAACGCATGAATAATTACAAAAGAATAAAGAACTATAATTAATATTATTATTAACAAGAAATATAGTAATGTTATAAGGGATTATTAACAATTAAGGTAAATAAGTACAAGATTTAAAATTTGGAAGACACGTTTCAATTTTAATAGTTAAAATAAAATTAAACTTAATATTCAGTTAATATCAAATTTATTTACATAATAAAATGCTTTAAAATTTTGACAAAAAGGCTGAATATGGAATCTGTTTAGATATCAGCAGATTTTATATCACGTAGAGAGTTCGAATGAAATATAAGTAACAATGAAAGAACAAAAAAATAGGAAGTAACAGAAATTCATTATATTAGAATGATTCGGCCTCAAAATATTCCAAATGGAAGCCAAATTTAAAAGAAATAGTTTGTAGATCTTAAGACAAAAATGATGGCAATACAATTGTTTTAAAAGTCTGAATACTTTAACTCAAAGAAAAAAAGTAAGGTAATACATTAATCAAAAGGTAAAAGAATATCTAAGTTTCATTAATTTTGCATCAACGTAGTTTCTTTACTGGGCAAAACAGGCATATAAACGATGACACCAGCAAAAACACATGTGGTCAACACTTTCTACTTTCTACATTAGACTATGAACTAAAGTAAAGAAAGTTATACAAAAATATCAATTGATATAAAAAAGAAATAGCTTTATATTCTGTTTTGTTTAAAATATAAATATTCTCATCAGTATATTGACACTTTTAATTTTAAAAAAAATTGTTTTTTAAATGTTTTTTTTTGCCACATTTTTAAAAGTTGATTTAGAATATTTTTTTCTTCTTTTACGAGTACCGTTATTGCTGTACAGTATTTTAAATACTTATGCACGTTTTCGCTTCTTGCTTAGTTATAAAACTTAATTCAGGTTATTTTTCTAAGATAATATTTTTCAATATTTTATTAATACATCCGAAAACAAGTATCTCAAAATTGTATCCATTATATATCAATAATATCAAATTTCATGAGCTTTGGATGCTTACTTATATAATTAAATGGCATACCATATTTTCCAAACAATCTGATTTGATAATTATTTTTTACAAAAACATTGAATAGGTTTAATATTTATGTACAGTGAAACAAAAAATGTTAATCATAATGCTACACAATAGCACCAAAATCATGTATTTTTAGTAAATGGTAGTGAATTTTTTTAAAGATGAATTTATGTATAGTTTTTATGCGCAAAAGATCTGACATTTGCAACGGATCTCAATAACTACTATAAAAAAACTATCACCATAACGACGAATATAGAGACTTTTCTGAATTTCTGGAAGAGATCTGAGACGAATTACCTTGAAAAATAGGGAGGTCAATGACAGTTCAGAGTACTATTAGTAGACTATTTTGGTGACGTTGTAAGGTTTTGCTATTTATAATTTTGGGTTCCGCGAAGCTATTAACTACAAATTAAATAATTTTTACTTACATTTATATGCAATATTCAAAATTTCAATGAACGTTACTTAAGGCATCCGACTACGTTCGGAACCGTGATTTTCAAAAGTGCACAGATGGATAATTTTCATGATATTTAGTGTCACTCAGATTAGAATATATGCATAAAATTGTTTTACGGACATTTCGACAAAAAAATTTATTTAAATACAATATTTTGGCAAAAAATTAACTTAAAATAATCTTTTTTCCAAATGTTCTCCTTTCGTGAAAAATGCTTCTATTAGAATAATATTTTGCCTGTATATATCTCAGACCGCTGTTCAGAGGCTCAACTAGAATGTTTGAAATATATAACTTAGAAGTGGGTTTATTCGTATTTTACGACAACAGAGGGGAGCAATTTTAAGAAAAAAATACGAATAATTATTTCAATTGGTGGTAACTCTGAAAATAATGCGAATTTTTCAAAAATTCTAGTTGAGCCTCTGTAGAGAGATCTGAGCTATATACAGGCAAAATATTATTATAATAGAAGCATTTTTCACAAAAGAACATTTTGAAAAAAGGTTATTTTAAGTTAATTTTTTCCCAAAATATTATATTTAAATAAAATTTTTTTGTCAAAATGTCCTTAAAACAATTTTATGCATGTATTCTAATCTGAGTGACACTAAATATCATGAAAATTATCCATTTATGCGCTTTTTTAAAATCACGGTTCCGAACGTAGTCGGATACCTTAAGCAATAACACATTTTATATATTAATTTCACATATTAAAGAAGCGTGAAATGTATGTTACCAAGGTATGAAATGTTTCTTAATGTTTTCATTTGAAACATAATTGTAACAAAAATTAATTAATATATAAAATATTAAAAAATGACTTCAATTACTAAAAACTATTTCTTTGATGCTTTCATCTCACAGTAGCTTATTTTTTCCAATTAGACATTTTTATGAATTGCAAATTAGAACTTACACGATTATCTTACTTTAAAAGATTAATTTGAAGGTCTGAAATATTACACATTCTAAAATAAAATTTTTAAAAATTCAATTCATTGAAATTTTTTCCTGTTACATAGTATACATTTTCTAATTCAAAGTTGCCTAAACCTTTTTCATTACATTTAAATTTTCACAGAAATAATCTTCAATTCCATAAACATTAAATAAGAGACTCAAAATAAAAACTCTCAAATGTTAGTGAATATTGAAATATACCCAACTCTTTTACACGATTTTGAAATCACATTGTTCACCACGTTACTTTTTTACACAAATTTTTTCTTCTAACACGAATCCCAATAAAAAAAATTTTAATTCTAATTTTTACAATGTAATCGGATTGTCGCTATGAAAATTTCAACGTAATCTTGTTTTGTGTAGCAGGATATCAAGAATTTTATACGCAACTTGAAAAAACAGACGCAAATAACAGATTTTGAAACTATAAAAAACCGACAGAGGTCGTTAATAACGAACGAAATTCATTTGAATCAAAGCCGACAGTTGTGCTAGACATAGCTGACACATATACCAGTTCGTAATAAACCTGTACGTTTGTCATCTAGTAGCGATGAATAATTGTTAATTAGTGGTATTATTCATCATTTCAATTTGAATTTTTATGTATTTCATGTAATGTATTAATACACTAATGTATTAATAGACTAAATTTTCACTGTACACTAATTTGAATTTTTTTTCTAATAAAAATGAATTGTTTTTGTTATATAAATATGTAACACGGATTTCGTTATTACTTTTTTGAACGTATTTTTGGGGAAATATTTAAAGTTTTCTCATTTTACACAATTTCTAAAAGTTGGGGAACATATCCCAAATTTACTGTATGTCGCATGCATTTTTTACACGATTTCATTTTGCACAGAGGAACGTATTTAAAGCGTAAACAAGTAATCTAAAAAAATTAAATCAATTCCTACTTTGAATAGATGAATAGAAAGTATTTCATTAACGATTGAAAATTTGAGCAAGATATATTTTTATAGGGAGAGAGTGAACTACATTCACTTCCAAAAGTTAAGCACGAAGATGTAAAATGCAAAAAAATCAGCAAATACTGCTTTGATTGACACAAAATTTGGCAGTAAAGTAGCATATATATTTATACATAAAACAAAATCAATAATTATATACAGAGATGAAAACAATATTAAATTTTTGTAAGTTATCAGATAATGTCATACTGGAGACTTAAACATAATTATGTATAAAGTGAAAATAAACAGCATAAAATGAAAAAAGGACATTAATTGGCTATGTGACTCCCCTCATCTATATGCAAAGTTTACACTATCTGACCATGCTTTCAATTAGGTGGTCAACCACCGCAGAATTAAGCGATCGCCATTCTTCTTTTAGAGCAGTTTCCAGCTCAATAAGAGTCGCTGGAGGTGGGAAACGTCAAGATACATCACGGCCGAGAGCATCCCAAAGATTTTCAATGGGATTAAGGTCAGGCGAATATGCTGGCCACGCCATACACGCAATCCCTTCACTCTCCAGGTAGTCATCGACGATGTCAGCTCTATGGAGACGTGCGTTATCATCCATTAAAACAAAAGTAGGGCCAACTGCTACAGCGTACAATCTCACAATGGGTTCTAGGATTTCATCTCGATACCGGAGAGCCGTCACAGAGCCCCGTTTAAAGATGTGCAGGTCGGTCGATGCGGTATCCTAATGAAATCCCTGCCCACATCATAATGCTTCCGCCTCAAAATGCATGATGTTCGGTGATGTTTTGATGCTGATTTCGTGTTCCTTGTTTACGCCATATCCTTATACGCTTGTCATCTGGCTCCAAATCAAATATTGACTCATCAGTAAACATGACATTGCCCCAGTCACAGTCCAATTGCCATGTTTCCGGCACCACTTTAATCGTGCCCCTTTTGATTGGTTGGATAGAGGAACACAAACTCGAGGTACCCGGGCATACAGTCCATTCATATGTAATCTTCGGGGTACAGTAGCTGCAGATATAGCCTTACTAATGGACGCTGTAACCATTGATTCCACACGTGTGGAGGTCGCTCTGCGATTCCGCTTGGCTACAATAGCAATATATCGATCTTCAGCGGGGACTGTAACCCATGGGCGACCGCCTATGGGCCTTCGGACAACTGTCTGTGTGGTTTGGAATTGTTTCCATAAACTTGAAATCACAGAATTATGAACGCCGAAGAAAAGAGCAACATCTGTGATCAACTGCCCTGCTTCAATACGCCCCACAGCACGCCAGCGCTCAGAATCTTCCATTCGTTTTCTGGAAGTCATAAAAACACGTTTGTCTTGGAAACAAATTATACGAAAGTTTTAAACACCTTCTATCAGCACTTAAAATCAACTTCTGTAACCCTACATAAAGCTGGCTTCTTATAATACTGCCCTTTTTGCATATTTCTTGACAAAAAAACACGATTGACTGTTACCATACTTCCATCTACCTCTGCAGCGAATTGCATCCTCTTCAATTCTGGTTGGTTTCCGGAAATTAGTATTTTCCTCTCCGTGCTTAACTTTTGGAAGTGAGTGTAAATGTAGGAATTGAAAAAAGAGCATGATTTGGCCGCATTGTTGTAACAATGCACACCCGGTTTGGCTAGTTAGGCTGAAAAACCCAACTGACGCCAACTTTTGTCATTGTTTTAACAGTTATATAGTTACAGCAATAGAAAAGAATCTGAGTTGGCGTCGAAAACCAGTAATTAACCGATAATTAAGTAATTAATATTTGAAAAACTGTATTAACATTAAGTGTCATCCACTGCAAGTTTTTAAAAAATTATTTGAAATTGATTAGATGAATATAAAATATTTTATTAACGATTTAAAATTTGAACAGGATATGTAAATAAATAAATATATGTATATATATAGGGAGAGCGTGAGCTAATACAGGCAGTAGGAATTGAAAAAGAGTTGGGTGTATGTGATTATATAAATACTCGTTGAGATATGAAGCTAAATGCAGCAAAAAAATTCAATCAGATGAATTCATTTATTTCTAAGCATCACTTTCTACACAAGTTCTACAAATTCCTAACTATCATAGTCACTTTTATAAAAATTTGTTGTTCAATAAATTGACATAAGTGAACGCAATGAAACATTGCAATTTCAAGATCTATTTAACGAAATTCATCCTTAAAAATGTTTTGATTTCTTTGAAAGTTGGTTTTAAAATTTAAATAAAATAAGATATTTAGTAACATATATACACATTTACAATGTTAATAAAAAATTTCATGACCATTTCTAGTAATTTTTACTACAAATGCTCCTATGAATTTCTGAAATAAATAAGGTCTGAGAAGTGACACATTAAATCAAATAAAAGAAGCACTTATTCAGAGCTACGTGATAGGACTTCTATAGCACTTTCTGCGTTTGATACACTTTATATACAATATAAAACCTTCATGTATTGTTAATATATTTATTAATATCTCAGTACTAATAAATAATTAATTTGGAATTACGTGGAAAAGACTAAGACTCCGGATTTTATTATTCTGTTCTTATCTGTTAACTTAATGTAATTTTTTCTATTAATAAAAAATATGAAAATAATGACCCTTGATTATTTATATTCAAAAGTAAAAGTGGAATCTCTTGAAATAGTAATTTGTTTTTCTTACTGAAACAATTGTGGACAAATATCACATGAAAAACATAGATTAGAAAATTGATAAGTAAAGTCGAGTTTTATATATAACAAGATTTAAACGTGCGCATTTACAATCAGATCCTAAAATGTATTAAACTAGATCGCCAATATACATAACTTTTGTGTTAATCTTCTAGGAAACGATTATAAAGTAGTTTTCTATGTTAAAAAAAGTGTCATCTGTTTTGAATTCAAGGAATTCACAACTATTCTGCATTTTTATAACAAATTCTTAAATTCCAAAAATTGTGCAATCTAAATATAAAAGCCCGCTAAACACTAAAATACAAAAATTTAATATTCTCTTTTAAAAGAGTTATAAAACAAAAATACTCCAATTCTAGTTTTAAATTTTTCTGTTACAGCAAAATATATAATAATATTTTAATATTAATTATAACTAAATTATACTTTAATATAAAGGGTGTTTTTTAGAGGTATAGAACTTTAAATTGCAATAAAACAACGATGTTTTAATCGATTGACATGAATTTTTTTTATTCGAAAGATAATCTTGTGGCATTACATTTTTAATATGATTTCTGGCATATGACTGCCACGGCTGGCTCGGATGTAGTCCAATCTGGACGTCCAATTTTCGATGACTTTTTCCAACATTTGTGGCCGTATATCGGCAATAACACGGCGAATGTTGTCTTCCAAATGGTCAAGCGTTTGTGGCTTATCCGCATAGACCAATGACTTTACATAGCCCCACAGAAAATAGTCTAGCGGTGTTAAATCACAAGATCTTGGAGGCCAATTCACAGGTCCAAAACGTGAAATTAGGCGGTCACCAAACGTGTCTTTCAATAAATCGATTGTGGCACGAGCTGCCACAGACGTCTTGTTGGAACCACAGCTCCTGGACATCATGATTGTTCAATTCAGGAATGAAAAAGTTAGTAATCATGGCTCTATACCGATCACCATTGACTGTAACGTTGTGGCCTTCATCGTTTTTGAAGAAGGATTCCACCAGCCCATAAAGCGCACCAAACAGTCAGTTTTTCTGGATGTAACGGTGTTTCGACATGCACTTGTGGATTAGCTTCACTCCAAATGCGGCAGTTTTGTTTGTTGACGTAGCCATTCAACCAGAAGTGCGCTTCATCGCTAAACAAAATTCGCTTATGAAAATCGGGAACAACGGCAATCTCGTTTTGGGCCTATTCGACGAATCTACGTCTTGCTTAATGATCGTTTTGATGAAATGCCAAACCAAACTGAGAATAAATCACTTGACAGCTGTTAAATAGGTCGCCATCTTGGAAAGTAATGCCAACTTAAACTTCTGTACCTGGAAAAAAACACTCTTTATATATATATATATATATATATATATATATATATATATATATATATATATATATATATATCTTTATCCACAACTATTCTTTAAAATTCCTATTATGACATGAATCTGTTTAATATACATAATTTTTTGATGATATGAACTACAAGAGTCAAAAATAGGAATGGTTTCATGTCTTTTTTTACGCTCGAGTCTTGTTTACTCTGTAAATTATCATATGAAATATTGGGAGCCGCTTTATGATAAATAGGTCTCACACTATTCATCTGATATGGAAGCTCAGAAAGTGAGGTTTCAGCACAGATATCGTCCTCGTCACCTGATAGGAATTCAAACTTACGGTTATGAAGAACCAGAAAAAATGTGACTTTTTGTTAATTTATGCTCCGTTAATAAGTATTTTAAGAAAGCTATTATACTTTAAAAACTCAAACTTTTTCTGTTACCCAAAATTTTTCTGTGTGAAAAAACGAAAGGGAAATCTAATTATCCCCAAAGTTTTTTTGTAACGTAAAGGTAGCTCATAACAAATATGTTATTTTGTCCAATCACAGGTGATTTATAGAAATATTAAAAAAATATCCCCTTAAGAGATAACTGGGACGTCTGCGAGAAGGAAAAATGAATTTTTTTTACACTAAATTTAAATGGTACTCACTTACTTAAATTACAAGCAACTGAAGTAACATTTTTAAGTTGAATTATCTGTACATTTATGCACCTGTTTAAGTAAAAAAAATTCCATTTTAACTTACAATTAAATCTGTATAAGCAATAAACAATCAACTATTTTTTTTTATTTTCGAGACATGTTTTACCTTTAGGTACACTTTGCATAAGACCCACTGCATATATAGCTATAAAATTTTAGAGTTTTTGCAAACATAACAATCTATAAAATGAATGAAATGAAATTTTAAAAAATAAATTTATAAGAATTTAAAAAACTCTTAAATTTAGTGATTCAAATTTCCTGTAAACTTTACGCAGAAATTGTGCTACATCTAAAATTTGTGAATGTTTATTTTTGAAAAGGAATTCATTCCCTTTTTTTGAAAATTTGTGGATCTTATAATATGCAAAATATCAGCATTATAGGTAAAGTAGATTTTGAGAAAAGTGCACCGGAATGAACAAAAAATGTATTTTGGGAAAAACGCAATAAATATATTTTCATCTATGATTTGTAAAATAATATTTTTATGTAATATATAAAGTCATACCATAATTAATTGGACTATTTTGCATCAGTTCTCAGTTTTTAAATTGTAAGTTTAAAATTCTAGATTATTTATAGAAGCCTTTTTAATTACCCTTTCTTTACTTCATCAACACGTGTTGTGAAAGATTCTCACCTTCTTCCGTTTAAAATACCAAAAATTTATGTCTATAAGTTTAGCATTTTTACTTCACTTTGAACATCACCATTACAGGATATTACAGAATTCCTTATACATATTTTTATTGTTATAAAAATACACAAAGAAAATGTCTTTGATTAATTAAAAAAGTTAATTTGATGTCTTATTTAAATGGAACTTTGTTTTTAAAAATTATAACAAAAGAATCTCTATTTTTACTCAAACATATGAAAATTTATATTAAAGTAAAACCAATAGTTATAAACATATAGAGTTATTCATGAGTATTCAAATGTTAACAATAAGCAGTTAGAAAAAATGAAATGTCTGTTTTACAAGCTGTGCACTTAATTTAGAATAATCCTTTAGATCCACTTTGTACTAAATACACTTGATTTATAATTTAAGAACTACACTGAGTATTTATTAACGTAAAACTAAACATAATTAACACATTTCAAAAACCAAATTTTGTTTTTAATTTTGTAACTAACGATTTAAATTTTACGTAATTTTTGCAGAAAAAAATGTAGATTTTTCAATAAATTTGAACATATAATACAGAAAAATTACATTATTTGAATAGAAAAATTAGTTTTTTACAATACATATTATATACAAAATGGATTTTGAAGAAAGTGTACCTGAATCATACTTACATCACATGTGCTTACAATTTTAAAATTCAATTTTCTAGCGTCCTATTTATCGCATTTTAATAAAAAATACATCTATGGATGCAGAAAAGTGCCCTTAATTTTTTAAAAGTAAAATAAAAAAATGCAAAATTTAAAGCAGTTTCAAGTCCCAGTTATCTTAAAGTATTTTGGCGAAATAAAAAAAATAAATGTTAATGTTTATAAATACTTTATGTATTGTATGATTTAAAAAAATTAATTAAATGGTTGCAAATATAAATACACACTAAAAGAAAAATGTAACTATTCTAGCCCCTATTTTGTTTAATTAAATGATAACTGATTAAAAAGGATACAAAGACTTCCTTATTTGTTTATTTGTAGTTTGTAAATCCGAATGATTTTAGCAAAGTTATTTAAAGGGATTAACAATCATTTCGCAGATATTAATTATAATACAAATTTATGCATAGAATCTTAATTTTGAATAAATATTTACTGCGAAATGTTTTTTACATGTTTTAAATAAAAGGGTAGTATATATATATACATCTTTATTTTAGTATATTTTATCTTATACAAATAAATATAATTTTTTTCTTGAAATATACCATCTTTAAATTAATTTATCTCAACATAAAAGTTAGTTTGCATCCATCTTTTTTCTGAAAATTAATCCTGCATCGTACGTGTTTCAGCAGTTTTAGATAATAAAATACTTCTATTGTATCTAAAAACCATTTTCGTGTCGAGCCTACAGCTTCTTCAATAGATATCGTCCAAGGTTCATTATTATTATACTTGCCTTGTACAAGTGACAAGAGAAAGTGTCTCACTGGGTGAGGAAGGACGCTTCAACAACACAGGTTTTGATTTTTACTTTTTGTACTGTAAGTAAAACATTGTTACAGAGACGTTGCCCGTGGCATTATTATTTTAGAGATCTCAAGCGTGATATTTTCCCTTTTCGTGTCATTTGGCTAGAAATTACTATATCACGTACATTGTGAAGGTCTAGTTTGGACTGTAATTGAAATAAATAGAAACCTTTTCACAGCTGAAAACAAACATTAAATGTGACAAACAGCTATTTTTATTCTGATTGAAAGAACAACCATTTTGGAAAAATTCGCTTGGTTATTTTTTTTGTTGTAATATAGCATTTTTATTAAGGTTATATATATATATAAAAATTGGAAATATCTAATTGGAGACAGATAAGATAACTTTTGAATTTATTTTTCTTCTTAAAATAAAAAAATGCACTAGAGTTACATTTTGATGATACTTTCCAAAATGCCTTTGTCCTTGGTATAACACGGTTAATTCGTAACGCGCTGTATCGAAATCGTGTTACACAAGACTTTACTTATTTATTTATTTAATTATTATTTTATTCATTTGTTAATTTAATTATGCATGCACATAATATAAACCTAGGAAATATGTACCGTGTTGTATGGAAACCGTGTTATACGGAAGTTTGAAATAATATAAATCAAGGCAATGTGTGCTGTGTTATATCGAAATCAAGTCTTAAGGTATAAAATTTTATAGCTGAAATTTCGTCTCAATAAAACATGCAAATGAAAAAAAAAGTTAACTTCAAGTTTTTAATCAAAAATAAAAATAGGAAGAACAAAAATTAAAAGTACAACAAATAACATACTTAAAAAATTATTATTATTGTTATAAAATAAATATAAACGGCTTCTTATGAGAGCAAAATTAATTTTCATCATCACTCTCATCAGAAATTACACGTAATTTATTTTTTTTTACTCAAGTATGTAAACTCGAAGAGTACAAAATATAAATATATAAATCCAGGTGGGAATTTCCCTTATTGAACGAAATAAATTTTCATTTTTTTAAAAAATAGTTTTATACCAAAACCGTGTAGTATTAAATTTAAGTTTTTTGTACCGTGTAATATCGAAACCGTGTTTTACAAGTATGTCACACAAGGGAATAAATACCCCTGTAGCTGAAAAAGAAAATCTGTAAAACTGGTTTTGTTACTCTAAATGTGTAAGTAAGAAGAAAACCACTTTACACAACATATTAAATGTTTCCCCTTCTTTTTCTTACTAAAAATATTCCTTTTTCATTGTATGTGCATAACACAAGTAATTTTTTAAACAAACCAATGTAACTTTTTTAAAAAATATTTCATTAGTTATTTTGGTAGAAAAAAAAGCTTTTTTAATCCTTTTAAAGTAAATAAATAAGTGCTTAGCACACACACAAATGCCTTATAAACTAACGCTTTAAATAGCTAATACTCTAATTTCTTTACATTGACGTAACTCATTTCACAAATCAGGTAAAAATTTTTATATCATAAGATATACTTTTACTTTTCTAAAATAATTTTATCTTTGACTTCAAAAAAAATTTTAAACTTTTAATCAAACTACTCTGTGTTTTCACCAATTGATTGAAAATATAGGACTTTGAATTTCATAGTGAAATAGAGAAACATATACGTTTAATGTACATGTGTCTCGATAAGACGTTTGTGTAATTTTTGTAACGTATATTTAAACTAGTGTCATTTTTAATTAATGAAACATTATTTAATTAATTAATTTAGGACTACGTTAATGCTAAAAATTATGTATATGGCTAGCACAAGACATCATATACGCATTTTAATCTACATATCTTTTATCAAAGAATAAAATCATTAATTTTTTTTTACTCTATGTTACATATTTTAACATAAGAATAGATTCTCCTATTTAAGAATACTGTCTTTTTATTTATGTAATATTTACTACTGTTATAACTGAAGAAAATTACGTCATTTATTCATCTTTCAAAGTATTTCAGGCAGGGAAATATATATTTTAATAGGCTTTATATTTCTACCAGATATCTTCTATTGTCTGTAAGCATAATTGAAAGAAACTGTTTCATTTTACCAATGTTCACACTTGAATGAGGATACTGAGAAAATAAATAATTACTTTGAATTTTTTCAATATTTTCACTCTAACTTTGAAAGCCTGTGAGTCATGTCTGTGGATATTTTATTTCGCCTTATTGGCTCTCTAACTGATATTTACTTTATACATATTGAAATAAAAATATTTTTCATTTGTATAATTTTGTAGTACTTAAATTATTTATGCATTGTTCATAATATTAATCTCTTTAACTGCAAACTATGGGCTTTTGACAGCAATTTGGGATCCTTTATAGTGTAACTTTGTAATTGGATTGTTATAAACTGTTTTTATACTTCTTATAGAAATAAATTGATAATGCTAAGATGTTTTTTTCTCTTTTTTTTAAAGTAGCATTTTTCTACAAGACTAAAAATTATTCAATGCATATAAATCCCTATATTTGTATTACACATACACACAAACTCTAATTTGATATTTCAGTTTTTTTAAAAAAAAACTGTTTCACTTGAGAGAGTGAATTGCATAAAAAATATAGTTATAAATCTAACTTCATTAACTGAAAAGGTTGTATACAAACAGTTGTCACTAAAATTATTTTTTGTGAATGTCTTATGAATTAAATTAGGGAATTAAAAGTTTTATTTGCTTAGGATGTTCAATGATTTAATCCCTTAAATACTTCTGGAATAGTTAAGTATTACGTTCGAAACCATAAAAGTTTTTTTTATTTTGTTTCCCATTCGCAAAGTTATATTTAAAAGCATATCAATCTTTCTAAAATACATGAAAGGATCGTTACCTATTTTAACATCCTTAAGATTCGTGTACTTGATATTAAATCTATAAAAAGTATACGAATGTTTTATTAAATTTATAAGCATTATAAGTTATCTGTAGACTTACGAAAGGAGGTATGTAGTTCTTCACTTTCATCTCCATTTCCTGTTTAGGTCTAACCTGTAAAGGAAACTTAAAATTAGGTTAATTGTACTTTTAATTATTATTTCATCTGAAATGTACATTAATCCTAAGAAACATAACGTATGAATAAAAAAATCATATTTGCTTAAATTTAGTAAGAAATTATATTACTAAATTTACAGATGTAATCCAATTCACACAATAAAAAATTGCGAATGAGAGAAACATATTTTAACAATAATTTATCTAGCTGCACTTCTTTGGATTCAGTAAAAAGGCTCCGGGTAAAAATTTAAAAAATCCACATACTTGATTAATCATTTCGAATAATGAAAAACATAAGTTTCTTCATAAGCATGTTTATAAAATTTATTACAAAATTGTTTCTTGCTACATGGCATGTAGGAATAAGATACTAACATTCAATACGACATGCCAGAAAATATGCAATCATCACCTGAAATTCAATAAGGGATTTCACTCGCTATGCGTATATTGAAATATTCTTTTCTGTGTATCAAATGAGGCCTTCATATATATTTCTAGGAAAATAAAAAGGTTTTAAATTAAATTTTTCTCTAAATTTATGTCTTATACTTCATTAAACTCATAATAAGCTGCCATTAATTCCTAAGCAAATTTTGTAATCAGCAATGAATGAAATTCGTAATTCTCGATATTGATAATGACTGATTAGATTTCAACGAAACTTCTTATTAGACAGATCTATCAAATGATTATTTGTTTAAAATACATTGAACAATGTTTATAAAAAAACTTTGGGGTTGATTAGTAATTTCTAATGTCACATGACCCCACTCTCAAATTTAAAGATAATACGACATAAAATAATCTAAACGGTAACTTGATTTTTTTATTGTGAGTTGTCTTAAGAACTGAAGTAAATATAAAGAAAAACTAACCATTAAAACACTGTGGTACACATCCATTACCTCATTTTTTCTCTCGTTTACTTCAGCTGCGGTACAGCTATTGTACCATGCAATTAAGAGACAGTTCATCTATTTTTTTCCAAGAAAATTCTTTCTGAACAGTCTCTGAAATGCTTGGTACAGTAGTTGTACCGCAGCTGAAGTAAACGAGGGAAAAAAATTCGTACAACATATATATCACCGAGTTTTGAGCTTTTCACATTAGAATTGTACAAAATTATGCCAATAATTTGTATTATGGGGAACTGGGTATTTTCATATTCAAGACAAAAAAATTTTTTAATCAACAAAAATAAATCACTTTAATCATAAACATTTATTAATCCTCTCTACGCATATTCTTAATGAGTGTAAACATATGAAATAATTTAACTGTAATTGCGTAACTAAAGCATTCAATTTTAAATATAACATATAATAATATACTCTATTCTCTAATACAAATCACTTACTAGACCAAAATATTCTGTTTCTGGGCTCCATTCGAATTCCACACGAGGAGAAAGACTTAGGCAAGGACTTTCCATGCTTACATTCATTACGAAATCTCCTTATTACTTCCTTCAAAACTTGGGCACTAGGAAGTTTGACTATGAACGATCAATACGAGGGGTCAAGAAAGACTCCCTCAACTCCCTTTCATTTCATTTCAGTCATGTCTCAAAAGAAGTATTTAATCATAAGTGTCCTAGATAAAATACTAGGGGGAGAACGCGGAAGTCCAAGGAAAATTCCACGTGCGTGTGATATCTCCTAATTGACAAAGGTGAAACACCTCACCTGAGTCATGAAGACCAAAATCTTATTTAATTTCGCTCTTCATTTCTGGGTCTTTGTTTCGGTTTGAGACGAAATGTCTTTGTTCTGGTATTGACAGTATGAATACTATATACATATTTCATTATTCCTAATGTATATCTCTATTGATCCTTATTAATATAAAATAAAATAATTTCTGGTTCAGGAAGTTTACAAAGTATAATTTCGAAATTAACTAAAATTGTCTTGCATACTAAAAAAATTCACAATTCAGTTGATTAGATCCTGATTCGTTACATTAGTTACAATGTTTTTAAAACATTTCTTTCAAAATTAAGTTTTCATCAAAGAAAAATTACTAAGTTACAGAAAATAAAAATGGAGTTATATATATTTCTGGGAAAAAATGCTTATAATTTTAAGTTAGTGTAAGAGAATTAAATTCTATTTAAGTATTTTTATTGTGAATTTTTCCCTGTTTTCTAGAAATAAGCTCATTTTTATTATTATTATTAGCTTTTTTAAATAATTCTCCTGAAATAGTAATAAGATAATAACGAGACTAACATGCGTTTCTACCATGAACATAAATAACTATACCAATATTCCAAAATAATAGTTTTTTCAAAGAATTTTCTATAGGTATTCAATCAATTTCAAAATCATAATGATGGAGTTGAATTATAATAAAAATTATACGCCAATGCAAAAATTTACTGAAATAAAACATGCCAAGAATAATCAAGTTATTAATTCACTTTGAAGAAAGACTTATTCTTTCACTTAAAAGTACTTTACCTTATTTCACAATGGAAAGCACTAAATTTTATCAAAACATTACTATTAACTATACTTGTATTAACACAAATGTGTACTACATACCTGAGTAAAGTTTCTGCCTACTGATCTAAGAAACACGAAAGTCTGAGGTACTGAATCAATTCCAAGTTGCCTGTTGATTTCTTTCCGCAAGTCTGAAAGGTGCGTCTGCGGTAGTACTCTAAAATACAAAATAAAAGCATTTAGTGAGAATATAGCATTTTTGTGGATAAGTTTAATCAAATTAGATTATACCATTTCAAAAAGAATAGGATGGAGGGAATACATTTCTTACAAAAAATTTCTAAATACAGTCTTACATCTCTATAACGAAGTCGCTAAATCCCGAAAAAAGTTCGTTATATGGAAAATTCGTTACATAGAGGCACATTCAATTTCCTTCATAAACGAGATAAAATAAATTTTAAACTCATAAAGACTTTATATTAAAAAAAGCAATTATTCACACTTTTTTGTAAATTAATACATATTTATTTTATATATCTTATCAGAGAAAAGAAAAGAAAGGAAAATTTCTTCCTTTATTCACTTCCTGAAGAATTGAATTTTTTTTCTTTGATGCTCAAGCACTTATGTTTTGACGTTTTCGAGCCACAAGAAACGAAGTTACCAGTGCGACTAATCAACACTACAAATGAACATTATTCAAAGACACGGGGACACGAGACAACTCCTCTGAGAGTGCAAGGTTATATCGAAGATGTTTCTAGTGAACAAGACAATGAGCGTTAAAGGTTGCACTTCATGGGTGGATGAAACGCCCAGAATTCTACTGCTTTGGGGGATTTCTATGCACCAAATAAAACCAGTTCAAGAATTATGACCATCATAAAATGTGTTAAAAGATAAAATAACTTGAAATGTCCAGAAATACTTCGAAAATAAAGAGTGAAAAAATTGAATCACAAGAGAAAAAGTTTGTTATATAGAAAATGCACTTCGCTATAGGGAGGTTATTTTACAAAGAAAATCGTGAAATGTTCTTGGTTCCAGGAAAAAGTTCGTTGTACAGAAAAATTCACAATATAGAGGTTCGACTGTATAAATAATTCACTGACTGATTCATTGATTAGTTACGCCACATTTTCAGAAATAACTCGGGGATTTAGGTTATGAAATAATTTTGAAACACTTTTCAGCTGACGAGGATGGCATCTGAACTGACTCTCCAAACTTCCTCATAATACCAACGTGAAGACTTTGAGCATCAACGGGTTTACGTGCATCCATCTTTCAAACGAAATGGAACCTGGATTTAAATCCACGACTCGACAGAAAGAATGGCGGCAACAAGTTCGTGATTACTCTCGCTTTTTTTTTTTCTCGGCGTGATTTGGTTTGATAATTTTTTTACTAACGTCGCACTCTGAGGCAACCAAAAGGATGCCTCAGAGAGGGACAAGGATGATACCTCAGCTGACACTCTAAACTTTCACTGCAAGTATTATGGCCATATATATTCCAGAAGATTAACATAACGTTCATAAATTAAAAAGTCTTGTAGACGGGAATCTCAAAATCAACCTTTTTACGTTAAAATTGTAATATTCACAAGCAACGCCATCCCTCACGTTATAATGATGATTCAATGGGAACTTGGTGAAATCTTGGCGATAGAGCCACGTTGGCGTCATTTTTGGTGACCGAGTTGGCGACTTGGTGACCCATTTGGCGAGTTCGGGAATCTCTGAATTCTTCTAGAAATTAAGTGAGAAATCCACTAATTTAAAGACCTATGATGCAAGCGGGTCTTTCTCGAATTATCCGCGAGGGAAATAAATAGAGATATGCTCTCCGGAAGTCAGTCAGTCTGGTTTTGACTAGCGATCAGTTAGTATTTCTTTGCCCGTTGAAGCGATTAGTGATTACTTCGGCTGTTGAACGAGTGACTGCTTGTGAACAATCTTTTATCTACGTGTATTTAAGACACCAATAACAGTGTCTGAATGCTGTTGAAGGTGTGAAGACCTTCTGAGATTTATTTTGTGAATATTGCTGCTGAATTGTGTATTTAAAGGATTAGATTTTCTACAATAAATTCTCATCGCTCTTAAAGAACTGTCTTGTTCTTTGCGACTGATCTGCATAGAATCCTCGAACCTCGGATCTACGTAACAATTATTAAATGATAAATAATCCATGTAGCAGTGATAGCCGAGGGGTCGTAAACATAAATTCGTGGTCAGCGTTTTCGAATTTAGGGTTTAAGCTCCAGTACCACTGATGAACCCACCTTCGTGCAAGTGGAACACGAAATCTGACGAGGCTCAAAGTCCTCACGTCGGTGAGGAGCGGAAGTTTGAAGAATGGAATTCCAGCTCGGGTGTCTTTCTCATCCCCTTGGCCGAGTTTCAAAATTACCAGATGTATCGCCAATAGCCTCCGTGTATCTTCGGAGTGCGCCATTAGTAAAAAGTTGGTAATAATCCTTGAAGTATGCTTGAAAAATATTAGTTATCGAAGCCTTATTTGTCAAAACAATATCTTTTAAAAGCATTAATGTCAGTAAAACTTCTTTTCAATTGACAGAGTAAAGGTTTTAAAAATAAATGATCGTAAAAAATCTTTCTGTTCAAGATTATTGTGAAATTCATGCTCATTTGCGATTGAATAATTCGTTGATAAACTTTTTAACATTCTATGAATGATCAAGATTCATTGTTCCATTCTTCGTTATTTCTGAACCCAATCACAGTTTTCATTAATTTTTTAAAAGATATTATAAAAAAATAAGTTATAGAAATTTACAAATATACAATACCAATAATAGTTATATTTCCAAAATTTCTCTAAAATAGTGATTCTTACTGTGTGACATATTCATCACAAACTGAGATTCTTACGTATAAGAAATCGTCGCTCTCAATACAAATCTTTTGATTAAATTAAAAGAGAGAAAAGGCCTCAGTTCCTTTTCCCAACATTTTAAAATTTTATTCCAACATAAGTGTCAGCAATAATTATATAAATTCTGAATACGCAGGAATGTTCCAACCATTATTAACAACTCCACAATACGGAGAAAATTATTTATCAATTTATCCTCATTCCATTTGTATTTTATACTGAACCCATCCATTGACACCCATCCACAAAAAAAAACAAATAAAATAATTTGAAAATTTTTCTACTAAGAAAACTGTGATTTTTTTAACGAACCGTTTTAGAAATTTTTCTTGTATAACCTACATAACTTTTGACTATGGAGCAAACTCAAATGATTACATGAATTTTTGACAAAAGGTAATTTATTGGGTTTTTTTAAAAAAAAAATGTACTGCTTTCACATAATACTTATGAACAAGGACCAATCATGAAACACATTTTCTAGGAGAAAACTAATAAGAGAACAGAAACTTAATTTCTGATTCACTATCCTATAAATAGCATCATATTTCATAATACTGCTTATTTCTGCTTGAATGTGTTAACCCTTTCTACTTAATATAAAATAATCCACTTACAACTGATTGGGGAATGGTATTTATAAATTATTTCTAAATTTTAAGGGCACCACATATGATGCATTTCTTATAAACACACAAGGTAAAATAAATAGGATATTTTTATGTGAACTTGTGTTCGCGCGCGCGCGCGAAATACTTGTATCCTGTTCTATAAGTTCAAGAAACATCCATCTTATTGTTATCTAAAACTATAAATTTTGAAATCCTTATATTAACATATAGTGTTCATCCTAATATATTTTTACTCAATTTAAAAGAATTATAAAATCTATAGAATACAAATCAGAAAAATTAAATAGGTCTGCAAAGAAGAAAATAAAATTAGATCAATTTTATCCAAATTTAGATCTGCACACATCATTTCTTTAAGCACTTATTTTAATCGATTTCTTAAACTTTGAAAATTTATTGACAGGAATGGATTCCAAATACGCTGAAATATTTTTTTCGTTTGAATAGAGTTAAATTTAATAGTACTACCAAGACTTTAAAAAAATAAGTTTCATGAAAGCGTCATACACGGAATTTCTGTTATGTTATAATAAAGGGTGTTTTTTTTAGAGGTATAGAACTTTAAATTGCAATAAAACAACGATGTATTACTCGATTGACATGAATTTTTCTTATTCGAAAGATAATCTTGTGGCATTACATTTTAAATATGATCAAGCAAGGCGTAGATTCATCGAATGGGCCCAAAACGAGATTGCCGTTGTTCCCGATTTTCATAAGCGAATTTTTTTTAGCGACGAAGCGCACTTCTGGTTGAATGGCTACGTCAGCAAACAGAACTGCCGCATTTGGAGTGAAGCTAATCCACAAGTGCATGTCGAAACACCGTTACATCCAGAAAAACTGACTGTTTGGTGCGCTTTATGGGCTGGTGGAATCATGAGTCCGTACTTCTTCAAAAACGATGAAGGCCACAACGTTACAGTCAATGGTGATCGGTATAAAGCCACGATTACTAACTTTTCATTCCTGAATTGAACAATCATGATGTCCAGGAGCTGTGGTTCCAACAAGACGTCTGTGGCAGCTCGTGCCACAATCGATTGATTGAAAGACACGTTTGGTGACCGCCTAATTTCACGTTTTGGACCTGTGAATTGGCCTCCAAGATCTTGTGATTTAACACCGCTAGACTATTTTCTGTGGGGCTATGTAAAGTCATTGGTCTATGCGGATAAGACACAAACGCTTGACCATTTGGAAGACAACATTCGCCGTTTTATTGCCGATATACGGCCACAAATGTTGGAAAAAGTCATCGAAAATTGGACGTCCAGATTGGACTACATCCGAGTCAGCCGCGGCAGTCATATGCCAGAAATCATATTAAAAATGTAATGCCACAAGATTATCAAAAAAAATTCATGTCAATCGAATAATACATCGTTGTTTTATTGCAATTTAAAGTTCTATACCTCTAAAAAAACACCCTTTATAAACTCAAATACTGTGATATAGTTAGTTTTAGTAATATATTTATTATTTTTATTGATTCTTAGATTAAACTGTTTTATGTGGCTGAAATATTCTCCCTTTTCAAACAACATTAATAAAAAAATTGTGTAGAAACTATAAAGTATTACTCTATCCATTTCTTTTTAATTTGAAAGAATCTAAGGTTTTCTACCGGCAATACTTTGTTATTTTAATTTGATATACAATTTTGCATATAGTATAAATAATTTACTTTAGTACTATTGAGATTTCTTTCCTGTTGTTGTTTTTTTTAGAAAAGTAAGTGAATTAGTTTTTGATTCCTTAATATATATTTTTTACATTATCTATCAAAAGGTTTTCTTTTCTACATCTCATTTCATTCACTAGTAGTATAAACCACTAAAGGGGAAGATTAGAGCCTTATTATTCCTGGAATCTTAGCTTATTTGTTTTAATATTACTTTGACTATATTACGTGTACGGAACTATTTTACATTTTTTCTCTCTTAATGTGTTGCTCTTGAGCTAAATTTATAGTGATTTAGTTAAGGTGATATAATACCATTGACCAGTGGCGCACACAAGGGGAGTGTCCTAGGGGTCCGGACCCCCCTCCCCAAGCCCTTGATTTTTTTCCCGATTGATTATAATTTTAAGTATATAATACGTAAAATTTAATTAAATATTTGTTTTTAATGATTAATTTTATTAATTAATACTAATTATTTATTCAATAATTAGTTTCTTACTGTTTTTGTTCCCAAAAATCAACAAAATCAAAAGGAGCATGATACAAGAATGGTGGACTTTCGACCCTGGACCCCCTCCCTTGAAAAAATATTTTTGTGTGTTACTGCCATTGACTGTATACATATGTTCAATAAGGATTGTTTTTCTTTTGAAAAAGTTACCAAGAGTATAATCACTAACTTTCTCCAATTTTAAATCGTTCTTTCCTTTGGAACAAATTAAGATATAAAACAAAAGGATTTCAGGGAATTTTTATACAGTGAATAAAAATTATATAAAATGAATTTTTTCTCTACTTTATAATCTGAATTTAAATAAATATTTTGAATTATGCACCTATTGAAATTTTACTCTGATTAGAGAGTGAGTGTTTACTTACATCGCTCCACAAAACAACATGAGAGTTATTGATGAGGGACCTCATAATTTTGAGCCATGGTCAAGTAACGAGGATGACACCTGAGCCGTCATCCTACTCTCCTAACTCCAACACCACGCCAACGGGAGGACTTTGAGCCCCAAAAGTGTTAACTTGCATCAATCCCTCTACACAGCTGGACTTCAGTAGCACTAGGGCTCGAACTCATGACACGTCAGCCACGAGCTATCGTGACCATGACCACTAGGCTACCACATTATTCTAACATTAGCTGAAGGTACAACTCAAAGTACAAGTGATCATATGAATAAATCATAATTACCTGATTAATCTATGTATTCGAATGATATCCTACTAGTTATAAACTCATATTTTCCAATGCAATAATCTATATTTATTATAAAAAACAAAGCTTAAGAGTTTTAGGAAGACTTTTAGGAATTTGAAAAGGATTATAGTGAATAAAATATTAATAACTTAAAAATGTCAACATCGTTATTAAAATAGTTTTTAAAAATTATATAACTTATATATTCTAAATACAATGCAAAGGGATAAGGAACACATTTGTAATAAATTTCAAAGAAATATAAACCAAATGCATATTTAAATTGTAAATAATTAGCATGCTATTTACTGAAAACTTTCTTATCAGTAAAGTTTATGAAACAACGAAACACAAAACTTTTGGAAATAAGGTCAGTTGTAAAAGCATGGACATAATGAAATCCAGCATTTTGCTTCTCCAAACTTTTTAAGCTGTCATGGAGGGTGCAGTGTAAATTTTCATTTTCTGAAAAATTGATTTGGGTGTGGTCGTCAGGAAAATGAGTGGCCGAGATGACCTATTTTGGAATCTGCAACAGACAGGAAGTAGTAAAACCACAAAGATGACCACAACTGGATGGGCGGAATGAATCAGAACCCCAATCCTTGTCCGATGTGTTCTGACGGAAATTATGACTTCGCTAATTGATGAGTTAACCAGGTGTTTAAAAAATTAACGGTTAAATCCAGCATGAAATGCGTGATCCACTTATTAATTCTGTAAATTGACGGAAGGATAAAAATCCTGTTGCAAGAAATAACTGAAGAGATAGATCAATTAGAGAAAAGGGAAAAAAAGAAATTAAATTTATAACCACTTGGTAGTCATTACTACAAATGTAATTGAGTCCGCAACGAGACAGTATGGAAATGTCAATCGTTTCAGACGATTAATGATGGGATAATTCATCTACATTTGTACATCTATAAAAATAGAATAAGTTCTTTAGGTACTTTTTTTATATTTTTGTTTTCTTTGGTAGTAGTATATGAGATCAAACATGTGACATCATGATTTAATGTTGTCTCGAATTGAGGAAAAAATATATGAATACTTTTCAAATTTCAAATTATAAGAAAAATATTTCAAATAAAAATGGGATGCATTCAATTTCTTCTAGTTAACACGTCCAGTATATAAAGAAAACTTTTAATTTACTCGAAGAAAATGATTTTTCGATTGTATTTTCATTACCAAAAAAGAATGGTATTGCATAGATTCATCAGAAAAGAGTCCATGAAATATATGCATTATGTATTTATACAAAAAAATTGTAATTATATTTTATTGTAATTGATTCTAACTACTCCTCGGTATGTAATGACTGCCATTTTTGATTTCGTTCCTTCCTCCTCCTTCTTCAGTGGCTCGTCAGCCCAGGTGGCCAGCCTTCTTCCTGCTAGTGTTCTCTTCCAATCCAATCCTCTCCTGCTCCAATTCTTAGTTCTCAAAACAAGTAGATTTTTTTCTAGGCCATCAATCCATCTAAGATTTTGCCTGCCCTTTCTTTTTTTTTTTGCCAATTAGTTGAGCATTGAAAGCTTTTTAAATAGTGTGGTTTTCGTTCATTCTGACAAACGAGACATGCCCATTAAATTCGTTGTATTTTGCTGAAGTTAATAATGTCAGATTCTTTATATGATTGATAGAGCTCGAAAATTTATCTTCTTTGCCTCGTTCCAGTTTCCTGAATACCTCTAAAAATATATCTTAAAATATTCCTTTTGTAGACACTTATCTTGTTCCCATCTCATCACGTATTTAAGTTAAATTTAAAAGGAGAGAGAAAAAATAAATGCAAAGTAACTTCACACACAACTGGTAAGTTAAATTTAAACTAAGTAAAATTTTTTAAATAATTAAAGATTTATTAATTTGTTAAATGTCGTTTATGATTTTTTTATTCCATCATATAATTCTAATCTCAGTTATGTGTGAAGCTTACTTGGAAGCTTAATTTATATTATCAATTAAATGTAGCACATTGTTCAACCAATACCTGAATAGATAGCACATGCTAATTCAGGACCTCTGTCTACCCCATACCATTCAAATTAGATAATGCATGGTTTCGATCTATACCAACTCTCGAATAAAGTATGGTGTCGACCAATACTCTCAGCCAATAAATACATTGTTGATGCTCAGTACGGCCCATGGCTCAATCATTCCTGTCAACATCATCAGATAGTAGTATCACTCCCCCCGACCCAAATCTCAAGTGATCTTCGAGTTGACCAGGCTTCTTCGAGTGTGATCTTCAAGTTGACTTTCTTTAGACCGGGGATGGCGAACCAGTGGCAGGCGTGCCATCAATGGCACGCAACACAATATTTTGGGCACGCCAGCTATCAAAATGGTTTACATTTTATTTCAAAGTAATAAAATTCACTATGAAGTCTTACGAACAAACTCGAGTGATCGCTTGCGGTGTAGCGGGCAGCACACTCGTTTGTTATTTCTTGCCTTAGTTATGTCGTGGGCTATTATAGATTATGATGTAAAATTGCTCAACATAAAGAAAAGTTAATTTCTTTGATACAACTGTATTTTAAAGTTTATTTGTGTTGTGTTTACGATTTTTAACTGTTGTTTAACATGGCTAGTTCAGCAAAAGAACAAAAAGTGCAAGATAGTAAATGTAACAGAAAATTTCAAGCGATGAATCTAGAAATATGGCATGTTTAATAAAGGCGACAAAGCGGTGTGTATTTTATGTTCTGGAACAGTGGTATGCAGAACATTGTAGGTAAAATGGCCTTTTGAAACGAATCACAAATCCTCTTGTCAAAAAAGGGAACCACAGCAAAACTAATTAATTGCTTGGAAACCGTTTGTCAGAAAACTCCAATTCAGCATGCATTCTACTAAAAGTAACATCTTACAAACCTAATATTAGTAATTTATCATCCAATCTGCAACATTAGAAGTCACACACACTAATTGTTACTTTATAATTTGAATTACTCGTATAACTAAAACATTTACAACTATACAGTGCACAAAAGGTATTTTTTCGTAGTAAATAAAGAGTTTTGAGTTATTAGTACTTAGTTTTATTATTTTCCCAATAAGCACAAATCAAATTAATTTGATGGCACGTCTATATCTCATTAAACACTTCTTTAGAAAAAAATGGCACGTTGATCCATAATGGTTCGCCATGCTGCTTTAGACAATTTCAAGCTCTGTCTAAAATAGTCTTCTGCTTAAACTATTGATGAATCCGTCTGCGAGGTATTGGTAGAGTCCACGTGCGTAAAAAAACCCACATACATATGAAAGTTATGCTTTAATATTGAAATGTGTTCTCAGTTTTATTATTATCACATATATTCACAGTGAAAAGAGAATTTTATGAATTTTGGAATTAGGTCTATATCGTATAACTCGGGAAATTTTTATCTTTATTGATTTTTTTTATGCTGGCTGGGTGGTGTAGTTGTTTAGGCGCTGATCTTGTACGTCCAAGATTGCGGGTACGACTCCGGACCAAGTCACTGGATTTTCATGATGCAAAAAACTCGACAGAGTTTATGACATATGATTATCCCTTGAGTGCCTGCTTGGTTTAGATGCTCTCAATAAAATTAAATTCCTTGTACAATTTCACATCGTCAGAGTTCTGGGGACGAGACAGGAGACTAGGTGGCAAAATTACATTGTGGCAGGTTGCTATATACCCATATGGTGCCTCACTGAAAAGTGATACCAGCTTCCGGGGAATGTACTAGGTCAACAAGGTATAAAAATACCAATCCGCAACCCCATTTGAAAAATAAAAAATAAATAAATGCTTGCTTTGTATATTCTTTACGTATATTCTTCCTGTACATATTAACAGATTTGTAAATAAAATATATAATATATGTTTAGAATATTTATACAATCAAGTACTTAGGAAATCGTATCTTAATAAGTAGTCTGTTTTATCTAAATCAAAATATAAAATGAAATTAAGGTATCCGACTATGTTCGGAACCGGGATTTTAAAAAAGCGCATAAATGGATCGTTTTCATGACAGTTAGTGTCACTTAGATTAGAATACATGCATAAAAATGTTTTAAGAACATTTTGACAAAAAAAATTTATTTAAATATAATATTTTGGCAAAAAATTAACTTAGAATAATCTTTTTTCCAAATGTTCTCCTTTGGTGAAAAATGGTTCTATTATAATAATATTTTGCCTGCATATAGCTCAGACATCTCTACAGAGGCTGAACAAGAATGTTTGAAAAATTCACATTATTTTCAGAATTACCGTCAATTGAAATAATTATTCGCGTTTTTTTATTAAAGTTTCTCCCCTCTGTTGTCGTAAAATATGAATAAGCCCACTTCTAAATTATATATTTCAAAAATTCTAGTTGAGTCTCTGGACAGAGGTCTAAGCTATATACAGGCAAAATATTATTCGAATAGAGGCATTTTTCACAAAAAGAGAACATTTGGAAAAAAAACTATTTCAAGTTAATTTTTTGCCAAAATATTGTATTTTAATAAAAAATTTTTGTCAAAGTGTCATTAAAACAATTTTATGCATATATTCTAATCTAAGTGACACTAAATATAATGAAAATTATCCATTTATGCACTTTTGAAAATCACGGTTCCGAACGTAGTCGGATACCTTGAATACATGAGATACTTCAGAAATGCTGCACTAAACTTTACCACAAGAAATAAACAATAAAATCGCATATTAATTATCAACAACAGTCTTGTAGTTCACACTTTTTGTGTAGTTTAAATCTTGCAAAATATTCATTTGCTATATTTGAGGATGCATTGAAATTCTTCATTTTCTTTTCAGACACCATATAAAGAAGGCATCAAAAAGCGTTTTGCGCTCATTCATCATATCCTTTTAAGTCGCTCACGCTACAAGCGAGTATACTTTTTAGACAGGAAATTGCCTAAATCTTTTGTCGGAAATCCCTCCGTGTTTTACCGAAAGAACTGTTAGAGGAATTCGATTCAATTTCCGGCAACCCAGAAAAGACAGATATCAAATCATAGCTCTCTAACAGTGCTGATTTGAAAGCTTTTTTTTTACATATCTATATTTATGTATTATTTTTCTTTTTCAGTTCACAAAGCAATAATAATGTGTATTAAAACTTAATTTAAAATTTTTAGTATATTAATTTAATTATTTTTGCATTGAATTCACAGAATATCTTAGTTACCTAATTACATAAATCAAGTAATCAAGAACGATGAGCCGAATTCCAATTCAAAAACAATAATTCTTTTGAAAAAAAAAATTAAAGAATAAATTCTTACATTCGAAAAGATAATTAATAAATTAACTACAGAGTTTGTGAATTTATTTTTATTAAACTAATTCAATTATTCTAATGTGCGCTAAGGTTACTCCACCTCTTAGAAAAATCGAAATCCCTTTATAAGAAAAACATTCTGAATGAAACCATTGAATAGCCTTTTACAATATGCGGAAAATAGAAGGTTTTAGTAATCTTTGCTCTGCTTTAGTCTTACATTGAATTTTACTTAACTGAAATAATTAATATTATGCTCATGAGTTCTCACTCCACTAAAAATTTTCTTGAGCTGTTTTGATAAATATCTTCCATTATGTTATACAAAATGTTCGATTTCAAAGATCATGAGAGAATAGTACTTCATATTTCCGGGAGTCATATTTCTTATTTCATTTTCACGTCTCCATGTAGCCATATGGTCATGCTCACTAAATTGACTCGTAAATGACAAGTTCGAATCCTGTGGCCACTGAAGACTTAACACCTGCTGTACACTAAATTTTTCATAGATTTAAATCCTTAAGCTACAGTGTCGTGGAAGTTCAGAAAGTGAGATGCCAACTCAGATATCGACCACATCACTTGACCAAGGTTCACATTTACGAAGCTCGTTGCCAAAAGCCCTTGTGCTGCTTTAGAGTGTTCGTTAATAAAAAAATCAATTCAAATCTCATTTTCAAACTAAAGAAATAAAGTCATAATTTAAGAAATGTAATTCCTACTATTAGTTCATTCTCTCTCTCTCTCTCTCTCTCTCTCTGTGTGTGTGTGTGTGTGTGTGTGATGAATCCCCAGCCCCACAAGTGTCAGTTGGGTAAACTTCCTACCAGGACAACTCAACCCACCTCCCGCATAGGAACTTTGGCTTCTACTTTCGCCGGACTTGAAGAAGACACGTGTACTAAGGACTCACTCGCTGCTGATCAACGCTGAAAGAGTTCTCGTTTTTGTCATGGCTTGGAGTGCAGACTTCTTTACTGAATATTGAAATAAAATATAGTATGATAAACGGCTGCCCGTTGCATTTCTCCTGTCAATCCAAGAATTTCTCCAAAACATGATATATATATTTGTGTTTTTCGAATGTGATTGGTGGATGTTTGTCTCTTGTTTGTAGAGAATTAGACTATATATATATATATATATATATATATATATATATATATATATATATATATATATATATATATATATATATATATCTTGTTCAAATTTTCAATCGTTAATAAAATACTTTCTATTCATCCATTCAAGTTCAAATACATTTTTTTAAACTTATAGTGGATGACACTTGACGTTAATAGAGTTTTTGCAAATATTAATTAATTAATTAAACTAAAAAATGAATAAATAGCAACAAACAAAAATAATAGTCCAACAGGATATATAGAAAGAAAACACGTTCGTTGTGTCTCTGTAGCCCAATGGATAGCGCGTTGGTCTTCTAATCCAAAGGACGTAGATGCTAACCCCACCTGGGTTAGCCTAATTTCTGAGAATGGTATTCCTTTTGTACTATTATATTTTATTAGAATAATTAAATTTAATTAATGAAGAAATAGGAACAAACAAACAAAATAGTTCAACACCACGTATAGAAAGAGAAGAAAAATAGAAAATTCCAAGGAAAATTGCTTTCTATTTCGTCACTTAATAATGTGATTCTGTCATATGTATATACATATTTGTATTAATTGTAACTATTTGATGAAAAGTAACTAAAATAAATTTTTGTTAACCGAAGTAATAATTGACTAACTCAAATGACTTAAGAATTGACGTGTGTGTGTGAGTGCGTGCGTGCGTGTGTTGTGTGTGTCTGTGAATCGCATTTATTAGATACGCATATGCGTATAAATCACACGCGTACGTACATACATATGCGTTGTGAGCTACTTTCCCTTGAAGTCGCTTCTTCACCGTCTTACTTACCTAAGAGTGTTCGAGGAAACAAAGCAGGACCAGAAACTTCCATTATAACGATTATTTATTTTACTCAAGCACACTAATAAGCAACAGATTAAACCTTAAGAGAATGCCCTAGGAGATGACATAGAGAAAACAATAAAAACTAAGTGAATAAGCTCAAGTAACCAATTTAATTTAAGTTAAGCTATCGTTGACTATAAATTCCCAATCCACTAATTTAATACAGTGACAAACACCGCTCTTAACTTAGGCTGCAAAAATCAACTTTAATATGTCTTACCTCAGTTTCTCAGCTCCTTCTCTCTACAATTACAAATCTCCGACTTTATACAGTCGAACTAATCTACATATCAGTTTTCTTCTTGAGAGAGATAGCTGTGAATTATACGTGAATTCTTGCCCAAAGATTCCCCAAAAGGATTAGTGAGAAGATTCTGTAAAGATCCGTCACAGCGTATATATGCATCCGTTGCATATTAAACTAATTTCATGAATCAAAGTGCGTTTGATGGTAAGGTTTTATTGCACACAGTTGAAAAGATACAATTCTGAGATATATAGTAAACGGCAGTTTTATTCGTCGCTTTTCGAATTTATGAGATTAGGTCATGTGAAAAGTTGTTATCATTTAATTGTTTCGCACGAATTTTTCTCCCTAATTTTTATGACCCCTGTCACGAAACTTGAGCAGTAACACAAACTTTTATGATGCTTTCTCTTTCACGCAACGTAAGATCATAGGATACTAAAAGTCACTACGGAAAATATGCAGTTGTTCATTGACGGTGCTATAATAAGTTTCCTTTGAAAGTACTAGGAAGTAAAAAGAAACTTGCAATGAATCAACAATTTCATATAATTTTATGATTCAAACAGATTCATTAAGGCTATATACAAATGCTGTTAGCTGGTTTAACTAAAAGATATTTTTTTAATTTTCACTTATTTATTGCATCTTCCGGCATAAAATCTGGCGGAATGAAATAAAGTCAGTGATTTAATCTCGTTTTATGAGTACTTTCCGAGAAATTATCGTAATGGTCACAATCAGTCTCTGAATACTTTGATATATATATATATAGAGAGAGAGAGAGAGAGAGAGAAGAGATAATAGTATTCCTCTATATTAAATCTATTTTGAAAGAATATCGATTTTAAAACATTCACATTTTGAGCATTTGCCTTTTTAAATAAATTAGAACATTTCCTTTAGATAATCTTCATTTCTTTTTTTAATATTTTCACGTGTATTTAGATCAGAGACTAAAGTAGCATAATCAATAATAATAAGCTTAATAATTATTAGCACAGTGTTTCTCAAAGTGTGGGGGCGGGGGCGCGAGCGTATCGAAAATTTAAAGATTTTTTTAAAAAAAAATAACCGGAAAGAGAAGTAAAACAAAATGCTTTCTTCCATAATAAAAAAAAAAAAATACACACAACACTGACATAATTTATGTTTATTATCTGGCTTTTTTCCGTCATCAAATAGCTATCTTTGATCCCAAAACGAAATTAAAGAGAAAAAAAAACATTTTGTTTTATTTGCTGTATTTCCTCAATGAGAGATTTTTTTTATTACGTTTTAACATAAAATATTACACGTTAAAAGAAAAAACGAAACCCAGACCCTGAGAAAAATTCTAAGAAGATAAACAATTCACCACTGTAATTATTATTGAAATACTGTACATTAGTTGTAGAAAAAGAAAAGGAAGTCATGATTCACTTTTCAGCCAGGCTGCATAGTACGTTTGCTAATCATTTGATTGACCTTCAATCTTATGGTATGGTTATTATCAATATTAGAGAGTTCCCTCCCATCTTTTATGCGTTTGCTTTTCGCTTAGGGAAATTGTAGATAATTGAGTTTTGCGATATTTCGAAAAGAATTGGTTTAACATTTCTGTAGGATAATTGAAAAATGTCTAATTTGCGTCCTTTATTATGGTCTCTTGTACTTTTGAATCATTTTAGTTCAGTTTTATTGGATTTTTTCTCAAATCATCAAAGAATTGAATAGTCCTTGAAAGAAGGTAAGTATACTTTCTATAAATTAAAATATTCACTAGAATTCCGATTTGTATCGTGTACAGTAAAAATAATTCTAAACAAATGATTGGGGTGACTGAGTCCCCCCCCGCACTACCATTAATGTTAGTATCGAGTACGCGCCTGCTCCCGGGTTAAAACATTTTGAAGTCTCTCTCTCTCTCTCTCTTCTCGCTTTAAATGTTAAAAAGTAACACAAATATTCTTCATCGGTATTTTATATTCTTTTTCATAATTTAACATTAATTCTAAATGCTAATTGTGTGAGGTTTAAAATTACAGTTCTTTTAAACAGTTATTTACAATTATAGCATTTATCTAAAAAAAAATCATTCTACATTTTTGTATACAATGTCGTGCACACAGTTTTACTCTCCTTACAGTTCAGCTATTATATCAAGAATAATGTTTTATTTTTTTAAAAATGAACTCGTGCGAAGAATCGGTGTTTCAGCCAGTATACGTTTGATGTATCAGTACTGAAGAAGGTATTTTATAAATAATTTCTTATTACTGAATTTGGCCGCGGTGGCCGAGTGGTATAGGTATCGGATCGTGGCTTGCCTTGTCACGAGTTCGAGCCCAGTACCACTAAAGACCCGCCGTGTAGGGCAGCGATGCACGTTAAATCTGTTGAGAGTTGAAACGTTTTCCCGTTGGTGTGGTGTGGTAGTTAGGAGAGAGGGGTGCCAGCTCAGGTGTCATCCACGTCACTTGACCATGGTTCAAAATTACGTGGTCCGTCGTCAAAAGCCCTCGTGCAGCTGAACAGTGTGGCGTTAATATTCAATCAATCAATCTTATTACTAAATTAAGAACAAGTTTAATAATTATTAGGGACTTCCACAGGCTTGTCTTGTAGAGGGAAGTTTTTCAAAGGAAGGTTTAATATCAGAAATTGACACTTAAAGAGTTATTTTTCTATATTTAGCTGAGATCTATATTTTGTCTTCAAGGCATACACTGCAGAAAATCCGGTTTGAAAAAGGTAGGATGTTGAAAATGGTAATAGTATACGAAGTGCTTTTGTTTTCAGTACAGATAATTCCTCATCCACCTCTACCCCAAATTCAAAGAGCGATTTATTACAAAATTGCCTTTTAATTTTTCACTGGATGTGAAATCTATGAAGATTTCTTCTTCGGAAGTTGAGAGCCCTTCTGGAGTATCTTGAAATAGATCCCTAATCCACTCGTAACTTGCTACCAAGCTGTCCTCATCCAGAAAATACTTTTTAAAATTCTTTGCCAACATAGCTAAATGATTTTTACATGTTTTAAAAACAACTTTCACATGTTGTTCTACAGATTTGTAAGTTTTAACACATATCGAGCTGGGGCTTTTTCCCATCATTTACTTCAGTAGTGGTAAATCCAAAATTTAAGTATTTTTGAGAAGATCGCCTTGATTTAATTTTCAGAACCATGCTCGTTCGTCTGTGTACTTGTTTTTATTATGGTAGAATGTTTGCTTACGACTTAAAAATGTATGTATGATATTGTTTTAATCTACTGCCGTAAATACTTAATTACCGTGAATTACAATTAACGTGGAAATTTAAAAAAATGTACATCAAACTAGATTCGGTAGCTATAGGAGTATCGAGTCGACCAAAACTGACTGGAATTGTACGAGGAAAAGCATTTTTACATGTTTTGCGCAGACGTCCGATAGGTTGCCCAGACTCACGCAAACGTACCCTAAAATGCCAGATGTGATGGATATGATAGAGAGCGACATTGACTAGACTATTTTTCTTATGACCTTTGTACTTTGAGAAATGAATATGCTGAAGGAAATAAATCTTTAATTAAATACATCATTTTGCGATCTGTTCCAATTTAAAAATTAGAGAAAGAAAAATAACATAATTCTAAGTAATATATATATTTTAAGTAATTTTCTTAAAATATATATTACTTAAAAGTTACACATATACACAAAATTTAATATACTTATCGTATTAATTTGTACGGTTTATAATTAAGATCGTATTGTAACTTTAGCGTCTCTCTCTCAAAGTGCATTTTTATTGCAGTAAATACATTATTGTTGTACAGGGGGCGAGACAAAAATTGATTGAAAATTGGGTCGCCAGTATTGAAAGTTTGGGAAACACTGCTTTTAATGTATGAGTGGTGCACAGAGTATTTTATGACTAATTAATTAATACTAAATTAAGAACAAGTTTAATAATTATTAGCTACTTCCATGGGCTTGTCTTACAGAGCAAAATTTTTGAAAGGAGCTTTAAGATAAGAAATTGACCCTCTGAGTTCATTTTCTATATTTAGCTGATATCTATATTTTGTCTTCTAAGCAACCACCGCATTTTGTAATATGTTCCAATTTAAAAATCAGAGAAAGGAAAAATAACTTAGTAATTATCCTATTACTTAATTTTTTTGCTTAAAAGTAACATATACAAAATTTAATACTTATGTCATGAATTTGTACGGTTTATAATAAATATTGTTGCTTTATCGTAAAAGTGCATTATTATTGCATTCAGTAAATTATTATGTATAAGGGGGCGCGATAAAAATTGTGATTGAAAAGGGGGCGCCAGTATTGAAAGTTTGAGAAACACTGTATTAGCGAATAAAAATACATAAAAATTCAAAACCAGTGGCACTACAGCCCATGAGGGCAAAGACCTACTGTGCCCATCTCATTACACAAAACCATTAAGCGCTTAGGCACATGAGCAGATGTCCCGATCAGGCAGTCAGTCTGAAGCGAAACCCTCCAGTGATTAGTCCCCAAGCAATCATGGCACTCATTTACTCGACCCACGGAAAAGATGAAAGACTAAGTCAACCTTGCCCAGACCGAGGATAGAACCCCGGACTTGTGGTGTGGAAGCGCGATACGCTACCACTCGGCCACTGGGCCTACATAAGATTTACTCAAATAAAGTAATATTTTAAATAAGCTGGAGGTAAATGAGGTTTTATAAGTCCTAAATGTTGCACTTTCAACGAATTCAAAATTTGTTGAAAACAATATTTCTTGCCCTTCGATGTGGTTTCGAAAATTTTTTATTTAACGAAGGAAGTAAAATTCGAATGTTAGTCAATTCTAATTTCTATTTTAATGGCATCTGTTTGAATGGTCCATACATATGCTCATACTATACGCCTTGCAGCATTGTAATACGATTTAAGTTTACAGTACGTTTTTGTCCATTTCTAACATTTAAGGCATTAACATTAAACATTGATTATACAGAAATGAGAAATAATTATGAACACTGATGAGCAATTGAATTAGAGGTAGTTGACTTTCAAAAGATATTACGCTAAGGACTATTTGTAAAGGGAAACCTTGTGACCTAAGCAGTTTTCCGACACTACGTGGAATAATACGACGGGGGAATCAGTAATAGAAAATGCAGTACGGGTAAAACAAAAACAAAAAAAAAAAAAAAAAAAACTAAGCACACTTAGTCGCATGCAAATTATAGGGGCTCGGTAAATGGATTCCAGTAAAACCATTCCTCCCTGCATGGGTCAAATACTATGTTGATTGAGCGGAACCATCGACGATTATCTCGCATTGTTATAGGATAGATGCCCTACAGTAGAAAAGATCATTCGACAGTGCATTACTGATGTACAAAAAGGACTTTTATGTATATAGGACAAAAACCATTCAGAATTGTCTCACATGGATACTTATGGGGACTCCATATCACAGGATACAAATATCAGAATGGGAAACGAAAATTTCAATGCTAGACATAAGACACACACACGCTGAAAGATATTGCCTGTATTGAAAAATTTAGATTCACGTTAATACATTCCGATAGTAGGATACGAATACGGTGCAATACACACAAACGCATATTTTGATAAAGTATATAAGAAATTATCAACAATAAATTTTAATGATCCATCTGAAACACAATCATTAAAACAATTGAGTTATCTTAAATAACAGCAATGTTATATTTATATTAAAAATAATATTTCTGAAAAATTTTCAATTCATAACCAAACCTTTACCTCACCAGAGACAAAAAAGTATGTCAATTTATTTAGTAATACCCCGAATTTATGTGATAGATGGGATTGAATGGGGGTCGAAGTCAGGGTATAATTTCGTATATAAATACATATAAATTATTTTTAGTTGGGGCCGGAGGTGAAAGAAAATAATAATTTAAAAAAAACGCTTAATAAAATCTCAGATAACACAAATACAGAACCGCAAGCCGATCTTGTTTTGATATGGAAGGTTTCATAAAATCTAACAAAGTAGTCTGCCGGCTACACGATTTTTCTCCCACAAAATTCCTCGTAGCGTGCTAATAATTTTTTTATTCCTTACTTAGTTGAAAAAGTACGCTCAACGTTGGAGTCTATATTTTCTAACATTTGTAACCCCTTTTCAATTAAACTGAGGCAGTCTGTCAAATTCCTCTTTGTCATTCGATCATCTGATTGAACTGTGTCTAAAAACTCAAGTTATTAAATGTCTTTCTCTTGCTTATGCATTTCTAAAGGGAGTTTTTTTAGAGGTATAGAACTTTAAATTGCAATAAAACAACGATATATTATTCGATTGACATGAATTTTTTTATTCGAAAGATAATCTTGTGGCATTACATTTTAAATATGATCAAGCAAGGGAATGGGCCCAAAACGAGATTGCCGTTGTTCCCGATTTTCATAAGCGAATTATGTTTAGCGATAAAGCGCACTTCTGGTTGAATGGCTACGTCAACAAACAAAACTGCCGCATTTGGAGTGAAGCTAATCCACAAGTGTATGTCGAAACACCGTTACATCCAGAAAAACTGACTTTTTGGTGCGCTTTATGGGCTGGTGGAATCATTGGTTTGTACTTCTTCAAAAACGATGAAGGCCACAACGTTACAGTCAATGGTGATCGGTATAGAGCCATGACTACTAACTTTTTCATTCCTGAATTGAACAATTGATGTCCAGGAGCTGTGGTTCCAACAAGACGGCGCAACATGTCACACAGCTCGTGCCACAATCGATTTATTGAAAGACACGTTTGGTGACCACCTAATTTCACGTTTTGGACCTGTGAATTGGCCTCCAAGATCTTGTGATTTAACACCACTAGACTATTTTCTGTGGGGCTATGTAAAGTCATTGGTCTATGCGGATAAGCCACAAACGCTTGACCATTTGGAAGACAACATTCGCCTTGTTATTGCCGATATACGGCCACAAATGTTGGAAAAAGTCATCGAAAATTGGACGTCCAGATTGGACTACATCCGAGCCAGCCGTGGTAGTCATATGCCAGAAATCATATTTTAAGTGTAATGCCACAAGATTATCTTTCGAATAAAAAAAATTCATGTCAATCGAATAATACATATATCGTTATTTTATTGCAATTTAAAGTTCTATACCTCTAAAAAACACCCTTTATAAGCTCATCAATTGTAAGTTCCTGATTGTGGGAATCCAACAGTTCTTAAACATCATCACTATCAGCTTCTAAATTTATTAACCTCACCCAAGATCAACATTTCCTTCAATCATATTACCAATTTCATCAGGCTCTGATACTGATTCCATCTTAAGTTTCAGTGATTAAAAGAAAACAAAAGGGGGGGGGGAGAAAGAATTAACAGAATTTGAAAATCGCGTAACTCTGGATTCTCGTAAGTCGGGATGGATGGGGGGAGATGTTACTGTATTTCTGCAGCACTTTAATGACGTACTTATTCACATAAAATAAATTTTAGTACTCTATTAAGTTTAGCTGCATTTTAAATAAAGCTTTTTAATACAAAAAAATTAGTTTTTTTTTTAAATAATTTTTTACAGACAATAAATAATAGAAAATAATTAAACGCATATGCACAAATTCCAAATTACGAGATATAAATGGATGCCATAATATAAAGGATTTTAAAAATCTGCGTAAAATAAGTGTGTAAATTACATCTCTCTTCACCACGCGTGTTTTTTTCTTTTTTTACGGTTAATTTTTATAATATAATTTCAAAGTATAAGTAATTAACAGTTTTTAAAGTTGGCGCTAGTAAAATAAAAATAAAACTGATCTTTAAAACCACTTAAAAATTTCAGAATATTTGTGTAATTTTTTTCATTTCAACTTTATAAACCGAAATACAAAAGATGAAAGTTCATTCCGTAGTCCCTGAAATATTTGCTTTAAGTTCCTTTTCTTAAATTTTTTTTTACTTAATATTGAAAGTATTATTATTTTATATACTTGAATTAGTCAATTATCCCGGGGCTAGAATGAAAATATTTAAATTTTAAAAATTACGTTCATGCTCTCATCTCCTCTTTATTAATAAAACTATCTCACTTATACTGTAATAAAAGATTTCATTCTTTATAGGAATGATGTAGAAATTTCTATTCAAGTACTTGAATGGTATTCTAATAAACAAGAATGAAATTTTACTTTGTCTGAAAACAACGCGTCTTAAAAGTTCTCATTTAGTTTTATAGTATTTAATATTTTTAGAATAGAGAAATATTTATAATATATGGATAAAATATTTCATTTTATTACTTTCATTAATAATGAATATAAATTAATAATTGTGAAAAAATATTTTTATTGGTGCTTTCAAGTTATTCATATATTTGTTGACATCAGATTTTAAACTCATTTAATAAATTTCATGATGTTTCTCTTCAAAAACCGTGTGATTTAAGTGTCCGATTTTACAAATTTGATTTTAAATTAAAAGTATATGCTTTTCCAAACATGGGAAGAAATTTATTTTCATTTAAAATTGAGTAATTTAATTTACTAGGTTAGCGAGCATTTCATAAATATCAATTTTAAATCACATTAAATATAAAATTATTTAAAATACTAAGTAAGAACTAATATTAATTAGTTTTCTCTAATCCCCGTATTAATAACTTATGACAGATAGAAGTTACTTTAATAGCTTAGGCATAAATCATTTTTAAATAACAGTCACATACCTATGTTCTTGGGTACAGTGTAAAAAGATTATTTTTATTTGGAGAAAGAAAAGTTTTTTTTTTGCTTTTGATGAAATTGATATTCTGTCTCTTATATAACCATGAAATTGTATTGAAAATATATCAAAATATACCATTGAATACCGAAGTTATAAATTTAGTGTAAAATACCAATATTAAACTATGCTTCGTGATGTGCAGTATTATCTTTAATAAATCGGGGAATTGAAACGTATAAATATTTTGCAAGAAAAATTGCATAATTCTTAAACTGCATCTGTTTTTTGTTTATTTAACGTACTGATAAATTATTCTTTATCATACTTTTTCTAAAATGTGTAGCATTCATTTATCAGTTATAATTTTATATAGAATCAAAACATTCACAAAAAAACATGATCTTCCTATTTTCACGAATTAAGCTTGATATCTCTTCAATCTACTTATGTTTTAATGCTTCATTTACTCATAAAGCTTATTTAATACTATTAAATTAAACAAATTAAAAAGTTCAAGTATCGTACAATCTTTTCTATCTAGATATTTCAGATATCCAATAATAAACAAAATATCATTTAATTGCATCTTATAATTTTACGAAAATCATAGTAATGCTTTCAATCTTCACACAAATTTCTATCGAGTCAGTTTCTTGTTATCATTTTCGACAATAGAGGGCGACACTAAAAGCCCAAATAGGTAATACTGTGATTTCATCTTATTCCAATAAATTCTTTTAGCCTGATATTTACAAAAAGAAAAAAATAAAGATATTTAAAAATTACATTCAGTGATTTTAATAGGAAACTTTTTATTCTCTTAATATTTCTATTTCGTTTAAGTGTATTGCTTATATTCATTCTATATATTAGTCATATTTTATTGCTTATAGATATATTGTTGAAAAACTAATGTGATTGCAAATGTATTAATTATAAGAGTATAAACAATTAAATTTGATTTTAAAAAAAGGAAGAATAAATACTTTCCCAAATTACACCTCCTTTTAAACAACATAAAATTGCAAGTTTTTCAAATAATTCTAGCTGTTTAATAACGATCAATTTGTTCTTAGGGGTTTTTTCATATTTATTTATTTCGATTAGAAATTTTTCTTTTGAACTCATTTTTTGCATCCGGCATGGAATATTTTATAGTAAATCTGAGAAAGTTAGTAAGATTTGCTATTATTTCATTTTGTACAAATTGGGAGTTTTTCCATATTTATTTGTAGTTGTTATAAGAATTCATAAAAATTGGCGCAAATAAACAAAGATTTTTTTTAAAAAAAACTTAAATGACATATACGAACTAGAATTTCAGAATATATTGTTATCACATACCTTTTTCAATAACATAAACAAGGGTAAATATCGGTTTTGATGTAATTATTAATCAATAAAAAAATATAACAAAAAAAGTATATTCAGAAAATATTTATTAAATTTAAAAAAAACATTATTTTAAAATAGCAAAAAATACTAATAAACCCATACTTAAAAATTCATAATGAACCTATTTTTAAAAAGTCATAATAAACCAGCATTTTTCATACCGGTAAAACATTTTATTTAAAAAGTGTATAGTAAATATAAGCAAGTCATCATATTTATCACTACTCAGCCTTTCAAATAATTTATGTGTGAATATAAACTTTTTTTAAACTTCATTTAATTTACTCAATTATGTTTTATTAATACTCATTTGCAAATTTAACTAAATATAAAAATAATACTAAGTAAACATTTAAAGAATAGGATATAAACTGTTTCAACACATAATAACAAAGTATTTAAAATGACTCAGAATAATTCAAAACTATGTATAAATAATTATATTTTTTATACTTATTTATTCATTTATTTTGCTATTTTTGTTCCACATATAATTCTTATAACTAATGTTAATGTAATTACATAATTTAAAAAAAATTTCGATACATATATATATATATATATATATATATATATATATATATATATGTATGTGTATGTATGCATGTTTGTGAAGTCTAGTGGCTGAGTGGTTACTGCATCGTGCATCCACACCACAGGTTGGAGGTTCAAACCCCGGGCTGGGAAAGTTTGACTCAGCCTTTCATCCCTTCAGTGGGTCGATAAATGAGTACTAAGCTTGCTTGGGAACTTAACGGTGAGGGTTTCACGTCAGACTGACCACCTGACCGCAACATCTACTCATGCACCTTAGGGCCCAAGGTCGCGTATACTGAGTCGGGCAAAGTAGCCCTTGCTCCTCATGGACTGTTGCGCCAATGAGAAGTTTGTGTGAGGTATTACATTTTTGTAGATGTTCACGAAATTCAATTAAAAGATCACATATGTTTAATTTAAACATATATTTTCACTTTGCCTTCCATAAAAGAATGCTAATGCTATTTTCAGGTATCTTTAATGTAATAATTAAAACAATTATGTGTTTCACGTAACATTTTAACATTCTATAAAAATTTAAATATTAATTTTTTAAGGAGAAAATAACAATTGCTTAAAAACTTATTAAGATAATCACAATAAAATCGTGAGTTAATACAGTTTATACACTGTGTGAAAAATTCATCCCTTATTCCCATTGAATTAACAAAAAATGTCTTTATTGGTTGGTTTTGGTTGTTTGCCACTTGGGTAATACATTTTTATTTATTTTTTTAAAAAGAAAACTAGTTATTAAATAAGAGAGCTTTTTTTGTGTGTATATATCTTCTCATTCTTTCTCTCTCTCTCTCTCTTTATCTCCTATACAAAATCATACTTTTAAGGGATAGTAAAAAAATGTTCAAAAGGCTTTTGAATAAAATTATTTATATACTTAGAAAAAGCATGATGCGTTTTTTAACATCTAATTGAAAATAATTGACGAACGAATCAATTGAGATACTGAATTGATTACGGTGAAAAAAGTTTCCATACTATTATTTTACCGTAAAATGTAAAATCTTTTTTATCAATATTATTTTCCTCTTAATAACTACCTAGTTATTTTACTTTTAAATGATAATTTTATTCTAATGAGATGAACTATTGAAATTTATAAGGGGAAAAAATGTTTGGAAGTAATGAAGAAATTGTATAATAAATAACAAATAATAATTTAAAGAAAAAAATTAAAAAGTTCACATTTAGTTATATGTAGTCTAATTTATGAAAAAAAAATTAATATATAAATATATATATATATATATATATATATATATATATATATATATATATATATATATATATATATATATATATATATATAATTGCAAGTTAAAATCTGAATGAATATCAAAGAAACATTCATTGACTGTTCAAGTGTTTACTAAGCTCAATAGCTATTTGATATACCATGTGAAAACTGTATTCTAAAGTATTTGTTTTTATATACCAAATAATTCATGTACATACCAAAAGAAGCCATTTCAGTACTAAATAAAATTAAATGATAACTTGAACACTTTTGTTCATATCAAAAATACAAAAATCATAATATAAAAAAATAAAGTTGAAAATTACATTTACACTGAAAGAAAAATTTCCCTTTTTATATGGCAAAAGCTTATTAACAATGCGTCAACATACCGAAACGTTAATTTTATGACCACATTTTCTTTTTTATCAAGACTATTATTATGTATCCAACTAAAATATCTTTCTTTATTTCTAAAAAAAAGGGAAAATTATAGTTTTTTGATGTTTATGAATGTATTCCAGTTTTAGAAATTTCGCGGTTTTCTCACCCATTTTCCTTGCCTCCCAGCGTTTCTCAAAATGCTTAAATTGGCATGTAGACAAAAATACCAAATTTTATAGAATTTTCTGTAGATTACCGAGAAAACTATCGAACGGACACACTGTCCATTCGTGACGCAACACGAGAAGTTAGTGACCTCTCGTCACGCAATATTCGTCCAGCGAAACACCTGATGTGAACGTGAATTATTCAAGCTCAAATCTTTTTCCATTAGTTGCGTTATAAATTTATATAAAGTACTTTACTACGATTTGGTTGAAATTTCTGTCATTAAATGGACAAAAGGTAGAGTTATTCTGAAACTGTTTGAGTAGTGTCTTAAGCAAATAGGTTAAGAATCAATATATATATATATATATGTACATATATATATATATATATATATATATGTACATATATATATATATATATATATATGTATATATATATATATATATATATATATATATATATATATATATATATATATATATATATATATATATATATTGTTAAGGTAAAAAGCTCTTGAAAAACAGTTCAGAGACTTACTGAGTAAAAGTTATCCTTTGAGATTATAAAAACACCATTTGTCAACTTTGCCCATAATTCTTTTTCCCACTTCAAAATTCCTTATTTCGTGAAAAGAATGCATCTCTTTCATATAATTCCACCTTTTTTTTTTAACTAAAAGGAATTATCTGTCATATTTGAATACGCGTTATAAAATGGCTTCTATAAAGAAGTTCTTCATAAATAATAATGTTCTGTTAAAAAAATTTTCGTTATTTATAAAATACTGTAAATTATAAATAACGTAAACATGTTTTTTTTTTTTTTTTATTTTGTAATATTAGATGAGTTTTCAAAGCAGACCAAATTCTTCAGAAATAGTTTTGTGGTATCAAAGATTACGAACAAAATAATCCTATTTGTTAATATCATTTCTCTCCTTTTATTAAAAAAAATTCAAATATATTCGTGGGATGACATACTTATCAAACAAAGTGGTAATGTGAATATTTTTTCTCAAAAAGAGCGATGCAATCAGATTTTATTTCAAAAATCTTAAAATATGGTTAGAATATTTGGAAGAAAAGAAAGTCTCGTGAGAGATTATTTATCATTTTGCTAAAGTTTGACTTCGTTTTACAGAAAATAAAAGACTACGATGACAAAAATCAAAATTACTATTTATGTGGTGGTAGATAAATTAAGATTAGGTCTGCCCCGAGGTCCAGTTCGCATGGGCTTTGCCAGAAAGATTTACTTGCAGCAACGATCTTCATTCACTCTAGCCAAATGACCAGCCCATTTAAGTCTCTGTAACTTGACAAATTTTACAATATCATGTTGTTTGTAAATTTTATAGAGTTCTAAGTTAGATCTTCTTCTCCATGATCCATTCACTTGTATCTCTCCAAGAATTCAGCGTAAGATCTTTCTCTCGAAAATTCCCAAAGCTTCCTCATCACGTAAAGTCAATGACCAAGTTTCTTATTTCACACTGAAATTAACCTTTAAAAGGAAAATAATAATAAGGCAATGATGTGCGGACATCTTTTTCTTCAGGGAGTGGGTCTAAAAATGTCCCGTGCTAAATTGCGTTTGAAGCAATGATTGCAAAAAACTAGTTTTTGGAGCATAAATCCTAAAACCACTCAGCGTACTTTGTATTAAAAAAACATATTAAATATTCATCTATAAAAAAAGATACAAATTACACATCCACATATAAATCAGATGATGCATAGTAATAAGCCAGATTGAGTATATAAAACGGAATATTGATATTGTGGACTTATTTTACAGTGGATCATATTTAAATTTATATTTAAATGTTTCCTTTATATTTTTAGAGCATGCAATTATTATCAATTATCTTTCTTTGCACATACTCGAGTTATCTAGATTAATTAAACTATTCAGTTTTGATAAGTTTATTATTTAAGCCAAAGTTTATATTTAAAAGTATTTTTAAATAAAAACTTTAAAAGTTTCTTAAAATATTTTTTTCTTAACTGAATATTTATTTTTAAATCTACGGTTAAGAAATTTCAAATTCTGTGCTTAAAAATTTGCCATCGATGCAAGAAAAAAAATTAGTTTTCCTGTAAATTAATTATAAGAAAAGACTAGATGCCAATTTTTTACTCATTTTAAAAAAAGGAAAATTTTCATTGCATTGAATAGATGTGGGTGAGAAACTCAAATGATAATTTATCTAAATTTTTAACACAATTATCGTACAGGTGATATTTTACCTTTTCCCCTCTATTTATCTTTTCTACGTACGTATTGCTTTATTAAACTTAAAATCAGGGACGTAGCTACTGCCATATCAATGAAACGGGGCCCCCAAGCTACAGGGGCCACAAAATGCGCGAGTAGATAATCGTAAAGTGTTAAGGGGACCAAAAAAAGACTCCCAAAGAATTTTAACAGGGCCTACTCAGGAGTACTTAAGCCAGTGCTAAAAATTAAAATCTTCCTTTTTTCTTCCCTTTATTTATTATTTACCATCGATTCCCGAAATAGAGCATCTTTCACTACACACAAAAACATACTCTATGAAACTTTTTAAAAATTTTTTAGGCATTAGATTTTAATTTAAAAAAAGAAATATTGCAACAGTTTTACGCACAGCTCCGAGAACAATGCTCGTAAATCAAAATGATATATAACTCGTAATAAAAAAATATTCGCTTTTACGTAAAACAATCCTCTGTTGTTTGCAGTTCAAAGCTCCATTTTCATATCGAAAGCTTTATTGAGGAATAACAATTTCATTGATGGAGTGTCTACCCATAAGTTGTCACCTTATATAGATAGTTTTATTATTCACTCAATAACAAAGCTTAATATAGACAATGCACGATATATGTTGCTTGGGAAATAAACGCTAGCTTGTAACAAGCCGTATTTAAACATAGTATAATCGCCTTTGTAATAACCTAAAAAAAGTTCTCAATACCTTTTAAATCAAACAAAACATTTTGAGCGTTTTTTTTAACAACGCGCTGTTTTTCGTGGCAACAGTCAGAAATGTGATCGATATGATTATTATTTTTTATTTATATCGATTAGAATGCAAAGGCTCAATATAAAAAGTGATGCTGATCAATGAAAGCATTTTTGAATTTGTCAAATAAAAATTTCATTGAATATTCATAAATATAGGAAAAAATATTTGTTTTTATATTTTAGTAAGTAAAAATTTGTCTTATTTATTGGGATTTATCTTATATGTAGCGTATATGAAATATTTCTGATCATGTTATATGCTATTTTTTAAATGTTCTACATAAGTGTAGTACTCTTATTTAAAATCGTAGACTTTTTTTTTTAAAAAAAAATTATGTATATTTTTAAAAGTACTTTTAAATTGAAATATTTGAATTTGTCAAATAAAATTTCATTAAGTGTCCACAAGCATGGAAAAAATCTTTTTTTCATCTTAAAAGTTTAAAATTTGTATTATGTATTGTAATTTTGTTTTATAAGCAACGCATATGAAATATTTTTGCTCATGTTATATGATATTCATTTGAATTCTGCATCTCCCTCTCAATGTAGTACTCTTGTTTAAAAACTTTGAAGTTTTAGTGTTAGCTCTTTTTTATGTCGATGGCTTTTCGGTCACAATTAATAAGTTTGCTTAATTGAACAAAGAACATTAGAATTTGTTCTTTTATCAAGACCAAAGTGTTTACTACAAAGAATGTTTCCTTGCTCGCCTCTCTTTCATTCTAAGTTAAATTATGTAATAATAGAGTAAGAAAATCTATTTATTGTTTCTAAAATAATATTGTCCTCGAATTTATTTAAATTTTCTTATAAGAGCAATTAGGAGTTTAGATTTAATATTTAAAAAAGAATGTTAGAAAGCTTGAGAAAGAATGTATTTAAGGTATCCAGCTACCCTAAAATTGAGAATTTTGCCAAAAATTGACAAATGTTTTTGATTTCATTTTATACACCATCTTACCAGCTTTATAAAGATACCAGGTTTATTATTTTCTATTCAGTATAACAAAAACTACAAGTGTTTTAATAAAAGCAAATGCCACTACTTTAAGAAAGATGTCATACTTTAAAATGCGTTTTATTTGAAACGTGTTTTTTAAATACTCAAACGGGGACAGTGATTGCTCAAAAAGTTTTGAAAATAATTAACTGGAATTTTTTGTGTATGTTCTGTATAATATTAGAAGTGTTTTAACCTTCAAATTTATCAATAACTCCTTTATTATAGCATTTACAATCCCTTATGTGAATATATAATCACTCTCTGTTTTTTTAATCTCAATTTCATATAATAACTAAGATAAAGTACTCTAGTTTTTGTAAATATTAAAATATCTCTTATTTTTTGAAGGTCATTTCAAAAAAGAATAGCAAAAGTAATGCATCAAAATTGAAGAATTGAAGCTTAGTTTACAAACTTTTGATACGGAATGGGTTCCGTTTGTGTAATTTTGTGTCACTTTTTACCCTTTCTTTCCCATTTTAGTAATAATAATTTCCTTTTCTCTTCTTAATTTTAGCGTATTTTTCTTAAAATGTACTAAATAAATCTAAAAACCACAAAAAAAATCCTCATATCTCCATTTTTTTGAAAAAAAGTTGTCACAAGTAGTTGGATGCACCTTAATGAAATCTACATGAAAAACATCTCGTATATGTGCGTTAAATAAAACTCTTTTTTTTCCAGAAACTTACTCTAAAAATTGAATAGCGAGGAAGACTTATTGAATATTCAACTACCCACAGAATTCCTGTTTTTACAGTTCCTCCCTAAGCTTCAAAATGAATATTTTTCGGTGTATATTCTAAGGATTTTCTTTTTGGTATATTTCACAACTTCGCTTTTTTTTCCTCAAAAATTTATTTATCTACTTGTTAAATTTATTTAACAAACCTCATAAATCTACAATAATCTGTACAAAATATTTTTCAGTTACATATCTCTAATATTAAAGACTTTTTTTTTTTTTTTAAAGAAAAAAATACGGTATATTAATTTCTAATCAATATAGATCCTAAATGTTCTGTAGAAATATAAAAAAAATATTAATTTTGTGTGAAAAACTCTATTAAAAATAAATTTATTTTTATTACAAAAACAGTAAGAGTAGAAGTTCAAAAAATTTTTTAAGAAAATATATTTAAGAGAAGGAAAGAACTCTAGAGAGAGAATGTTCTAGAATTCTCGATAATTTCGAAACTGCCCACAGTGATATTGATAGACAAGTAAAAGATTATTACTTTTTAATTTAATTAATGTTAAATTGGCTTATTCATTTTTAAAAATTTTTAAATAAATATATTTAAGTTATTTATTCATTGTAATCCTGCTCACACATTTAATGAAAATAAATTTAGCATTCATTTTTAATATTCTGAAAATATTTATTTGATTAAATTTTTTATTTATAATAACCGTATGAATGAATAACAACACAAACAATAGATGTATAAAATTGAGACTGGGTTATTAAATATAATTTACCTAGTAGATTTTAAGCAACAAAAACATTAATTCAAATTTCCAAATCTTAATTCAATGAGGTATGAATCTATTTATAAGGATATGTTGTAGAAATATATCCTCATAGAAATATTTACAAGAATATTTTAACGAAGTATTTCTTCACAAGCATATTTAAACGAAATATTTTAACGAATTTTCAAGAATATATTTTAACCAAATATTTTCTTAATATAAAAAAAAATATTTTCAAATACAATCCATCGCCACATTAAATTAATTGAACACAAAAAGAGTAATTATCTATACTAGATAATATACATTCAGAACAACAAAAACAGAGTTCTGTTAAGTTACAGTTTAGAAATTAGAAAATATAGCGAGGATTTATATAATATTTTCTTAAGAAGATGAAAGATTCTTGCGAAAAAATAATAATCAACAAATTCTATCAAAAAAATTCTTTTCTTAAAAATATTCTTGTATTCTGTTAAACCTTACGTTTAATGTTATTTAATTTACTGAATGGAGATATAACATGGGGAAATAAATTTTCTGTAAAAGGAAAATTTATCAAATAATATAATAGAAGCATGTGATAAAGGGAAATTAAATTCTCCCCTAACAATTGTTCTGAAAAGAGGTCACTCACAAATTAATCTAATTTGCAATGAGGTCCATTTTTGTTTTGGTTCTTACCACTTTTTATTTTTATTTTTAAGCTTTTCTATAAATGAGAGATAACCTTTAACTGTAGGCAGAGAAAAAATAAAATATACGCATGTTGCGTGTAAATTCTTGATCGATCAACAAACCTTTTGTGCCAAGGACGAAGTCCTTAATAAGATTGAATTTTTTCCCCTCTGAAATGTAGAACAGGAAAACGGAATGAAAAATGGCATGAAAAAAAAGCACATTAGGAAACATACTACTGTATTTAAAAGTGATTACAATTAAGTGATTACAATATTTACCAAAATTAAAAACGTTTCAGACTTCATTTATTAGTTTTACTATTAAAAATAATTTGGTATTTTATTTTAAATATCCAAAATTCACTTAAAATTAATTCAAAGCCTTTTCGGTTATTGGTTTGATATCTGCATTTTTCTAAAGTAAAGATTAGTATCTAATAACAAGGTAGCTTTCGAAACTTCTATAATATACTATGATAGCCTTCTACCATTAAACTGATAACTCTTATGTATAAAAATATGAAAAAAATATCTTGGTCATTTCAAGAAACTTTAAATCTACATTTTATCAACTTGCTGATAGTTTAATTCAGAGTAATAAGTTGTTGTTATCATAATGATTCAAACCTTTGCAAGTATATATGCAGTTACATATAAACAAGATTCAAATTAAACGTATACAATTTTTCGATTCTTTCAACGACAATCGTAGTTAAAATTGTAGTCAACGTTAGAATATACTGAAAATAAAATGATTTATATAAAATAAAAGCAGCTACAAAAGTAGAATATTAAAAGGGTCTGTTTAGATTAGATAATAAATAATAATTAAATATTAATTGTTACAACAGCAAGTAATGAGTTAAATTATATCTCGAGTATAAATATTTTGGTTGGATTGTCGTATCGGCCGCTTATCCCGCCTTTTTCTCGCCAGATTGATACAGGATGAAAATCACCATATCGTGGGGTTGCTACTCCAAAACACAACAGGATAAAACGCACCAAATTGGCGATTTTTCAAAATTTGGCGGAGAAGCGGCTGATTCGACAATTTCACCAATATTTTTTCCTCTCATTGTGTTTTAAACTCATATTTAACCAAATTTTATTTCTAATCAAACAATGATTGTCATCGAAATGAATAAACTTGTGACAGGTTCTATCCACGGTCTTTCAACTAATTCTCTTGGGGAAATTATTCTTTAACTGTGGTTTGAGTTTAAAACCACCTTCCATTGGGATGACTTGATTTTATGCTAATGTAAATGCTACTTAAACACTAGCAAGGAGTGTGTTAAAGTCAATCGCGGAAAATTAATCTCTTAGATCTTTAATCGTGAGTATCTAGGCGTTAATCATTGGTTGTGAATCATTCGTTCTGAAATTATCGTTCGAGACTTTTGGAGAAATGGAAATAATAGAGAAACTGATTTGAAAATGACTGTAGCAGTTTAGAAAAGAGCCGACAAGTGATCTATTAGCTGATAAAGAGATAAGTGTACTTTGGATAATCTTATAAGTTATATTAAGAAATTAATTAGAACTGCTCCCAAGGTTATTAAACTTTAAGTAATCATAAATTGATTAGTCTGAAATAAAAGTAATTATTTTTATAACCATGTCTGCTTCTCCAATTACACAAACCACACCTGCACACAATACCTCAGGGTTTCAACAAACTAAATTTGAATCATAATGTAATATTTTTAAAAATTAATACATTTCAACTAATTACTAAACATTTAAATCGTGGCCTGATGATTTCATACATTTACAAAACTTTCAGTTTTAAGGATTAAATATCTTTTTTAAAGTGGAAAAATTACAGAGTTTAAATTACAGTCTTACAAAATTTCTTTTTGGAATTTCACTAGTGAATTAACTTTTGTAACATATTGCAAGATTTATTTTCCAGAAAAAATGGGGTTTTTTTATTGCTTAAAGATAATACTACATATTATAAATATACTTTCCACATCCTCATCTGATACGCGGAAGTGTTTTTAGGACCCCAGTATCACTCTTTTTCCATTGAAACTGTATGTGTTTCCCAGGAGAGAAACAAGGGACGTTATTATTGGTCGATTGCCACACCATCCATCACAATCACACCTGATGACAGTTAATGTCTAGCCTAGATGTTTTATCTCTATGACGCTTCTACACCTACTTTTTCTTTCGATCTTTTTTGCTATTCAATAAGCAGGACATATAGATTCTCATAGTTGTTAAATATGAATAATTAATATGATCAAAATATAATTTTTCATATTTTACAAGACTTTAAACAGATGTTTTGAATAGAAAACAAGTAATATAAAAAAATTTTAAGTCGATTCCTAATTTGAATGGATGAATGGAAAGTATTTTATTAACAATTGAAAATTTGAACAAGATAAATATATATATAGAGAGAGAGTGAGCTATTAGTAGGAATTCAAAAAGTCTCTTTAAAGTAAGAAAATAAAGTAAAAACTGTAAAATTTGGGTACACAGGATTAAATTTGGATGTCAGTAATATTTATTTGAATGAATCACTATAGATTTAAATGAATCGCTTGAGTTGGTAATAAATTATTTGTCAAAATTATATATGATTTACACAATGTCTTTTAAGACTTTTACTATGTCCGTAATAGTCTAGTAGTTATAGCCATTGAATCGTGCTCGGTGTATCATGAGTTCGAGCCCTAGTTCAACTGAAGATCCGCCGAGTAGAGGGATGATGCATGTTAAATTTGTGGAAGCTCAAAGTGCTTCCGGTGGAGTGAAAATTCGGAGAGGGTAGGTGACATTTCATGTGTCATACTCGTCATTTGACCATGGTTCAAAATTACGAGGTCCGTTGCCAAAAGCCCTTGTTTTGCTGCATAGTGACTCGTTAATAAACAATCACGTGACATTTTTTTTTTTACATACGAGTGTACTAGCTTTAACTCAGTACCATAAAATCCGGCGTATTATCACAAAAAATAAGATCGAAATTTTTTGGGGGGGCGCGTTATACGTCGGGTATAAAAATGATAGATCCAAAAATAAAAAATACTGTTTATTATTTAAAAGAAATTACATTATACGGCGAGCAGCTTGAAAGTAATTTATTCGCCGGATTGTAGTTTAAGATTACAAAGAATTTAAACAACTTCTAGTAATTTTTTGAGTAATTTTTTTAAATTTAAGATTAGAATCCTTTTTCAATTCCTACTATTAGCTCACACTCTCTATGTATATGGAATTTTCAATTGTTAATAAAATTACATGATTATTTCGGATGGCAATACAGTAATTTAATTATAAAAAATAAAAATTAATTGATTAAAACTAATTATTCAAAAAATTACAAATTCAGCCATGTTGGCATCATTTTTGGCGACTTGTGTCAAAAATTGAGACGGTTTTTTTCTCACATTTTAAAGCGCTCATTTGAGCTGAAATTTTCTAAACACTATTGTTTTGGGATAAAATACGATAATTTAATTATAATTAATTAAAATTAATTGACTGAAACTAATTATTTAAAGAATTACAGATACAACCACGTTGGTTTCATTAAAAATGAAACCAACGTGGCTGTATCTGTAATTCTTTTAACTTGGGTCAAAACTTTAAAAGATTTTTTTTCTCCCGTTTTAAAGCCTTCAGTTGAACTGAAGTTTTATATACACGATTGTTTTGGATGACAATACGATACTTTAATGATAATTAATAAAAATTAGATATCACTTAATGTTGTGATTCTGTTAGATGTATATACATATTTATATTAATAGTAACTATTTAATAAAAAGTAGCTAAAATAAAAATTTTCTTTGTTTATTGACTTAATTGAATTGACTTAAGGAATTAGGAATTGACTTAAAAATTTTTTTTATATTACTTGTTTTTAAGGAATCAGTGACTCTATTTTACATCTACTACACTAGGTAACACAACAAAAAAATTAATTTTTCTACAATTTTTTGTTTTGTGTGTGATTTTTGGGATAATTCATCAAAAATTAGTAATTGAAGAAGATTTAATAACATTAAGCATCTTTTATCGAAATTGCTTGTCATAAAATTTAGTACTTTGACATGAATTTTGAAAATGTTTGAAGAGCTAATCGCTAGAAATGAAATAACCAAATTAATCATTAATTAAAAGGTAATTACTTTTGAAAGAATAAAATCAATTTTTATTATATTTTAGTTGAACTGTCGTCCAAACTACCTTTTTATCATTAAAAAATCGACATTAAATTTTAAATTAATTAAGAAATCATTTCTATGAAGAGAAATCTTTTCTAAAAATAAGAATAATTTAATTCTTGATAGAAATGAAACTGTCTATATGTTCTATATTTATATAAGCACAAAACTAACTTCTGTTCAGAAAATAGTGTAAAATTCTTCAGTATTTCCAGTTTCTTGTCCGAGTTTTACGAATTTAAGCTACTTTCGGAAATAAAAATAATGAAGAAAACCTTAAATTTTTTTTAATTTACTTGTATAAAACCAATATCACTCACTTTTTTTGCTGAGTGGAAAACATTTTAAAAATTTTATCAAAACTTATAAGAATATTAATACATAATATATAAATCGTTCCTGATAATTTTTAATCTTTATGAACAGTCTTTGTGAATGCAATTTAACTTGTAATTACATTAAGAAATAAATTAATTTTAGAATAATTTACGATTAATCGCATACAATTTCGTGGGAGTTAGATATAAAAAAAGTACTCATTAACTCTTTTGGTTTAAATATTTTTAAGAAATACAATTATTATATTGTCAAATTTATTTATCTCTTAAAAGCAAAATTTAATGTAAAGTTTTATATAAAAGGTAGTTTTTAAACATTCAGCCTTTTACTTTAGAGTGCTCAAAACTTGTACCCTGATTATAACGTTATTTCGGTAAAAAAATATCAGAATTTCATTTCCCACTGTAATAGTTATTCACTAATTCGAAATATTTTCTAAAAATTCTTTCCTGTTTTTTTTTTCTTTGCGAAGCATAAATAAATTTTTGAATTAATTTGAATCGTTAGAAAATTTATTAGACTTTCAAAATAAAAAAACTAATAACAGGTTGGAGACTAAGGGCTTAATATTGGTGTTTTAGATTTTTATTGTAATCAAATTAGATTCAGAAAACTTTAATTTTTCATTTACATTTTATGTCTAAATACTCGTTATGTGTTTGTGTATTAATACTTATTATCTAATATCTCATTATTACTCATTATCATTCAACTCATTGAACAACGTAAAACAAGGGTTGGCATACTTTTACATGGTACGGTCTATTTTTAATTTTTCTCAAGGTGTTGTGGTTCAAATTGGGGCGTAGGTGTGATGAGCAAAAACAAGCTTAATAATATTTGTATTATAACAATAATAAATACAGAATATGTGTACTATCTACATAACTACAGTAGGAAAAACTTGCTATTTTAAAACTACGTTTGAAGTAAAACGCAAAACACAAACATAATAATTACACCCATAAATTTAATAATATCAACTGATGCATTTTCAAACAATTCACAATACATCAAAAAATAAATAATTTTCACTTAAAATTTGTTCTCGCAGCTATAGTCTTAGTGGAAGACTTTGTCTTCACATTATCCGCCCCAATCTTGAATACCTCGATATATAACTACTAACTGCTAATCTTGAACTGGATTCTAAGTGGTCGTCTGTGAAATGGGAAGGATATGCTGTCTTAATTATATTCGTTTAAAATGTAGATTCACACAAATAGCTAGAGCGAAAGAATGATGTTAAATGAATTGCAGCTTTTTTAAAATTGGGATACTTTGCTTTGTCTATTAGATTCCAAAAGTTATTCTCAACAAATTACGTCCTTTTGAAGGAGAAAAAAAGCTTCGTTTTCTTTGAGAGATAAAGAGAACATGTAACATATTTTTAGTTATGTTTTTCACATCAACATTGCTAAATGGTTTAACCCATGAATGCAACTTTTGATTCTAGTCTAGTAAATTCTTGAAAACGTCTCTCAAATTTGGATTGCAGTTTTATTCAGGGTGCCTCTTTTATTCACGAGTGTTTCCAATATCTTGATAACTACTTGTGTTTCTTTTAATATGCGCGTCTAACGTTTTATGTGAAGACGGTCACCCAAAAATGTCTTGTCGGTCCACCGGTCGATCGCGATCGATTTAATGCCTTTCCCCCGACATTAAACAATAAGCTGTAGATATGGTTTCTTACGAGAAACTGGAAATCAATCTTTTTTTCATCAATTTTTCTCTTTTCAATAAATTTTTGTCAAAATTAGAACAACTTTATATCAGTGTGTCGTTCTATATTTATATTAAAATAAAAAAAATTGTTCTAGTTTGGATTGCCTCGAATCAAAAGTTTTTGCTTCCTAAATTAAAGTTTAATTGTAATGTATATACACCTTCGAGAGGCAAATATTTTTCAAAACGTGACAATGAAAATATTTTACTTTTTAGATGTTTAGTATATATATTTTATTAAAATACTTACGATTAAATAACTTTTGATCATTCTTATTTAGAGTAACAAAAATATTTTTATATAAATATTATTTTATCTTTATATCAAATCATGATGAATCTGATTTCAAGTAAGATGTATCAACTAATACTTTTGTCATCAATTAAATCACTTAACGTATATTAATATTTATATCATAAATATGGATAGCACACTGTTATGCAAGCACTAACAAATCTCAATGAATCCCCATGGAATAAAAGAATAACTGAATTTTTTTAAAAAAATCAGAGATTTTCTTGCGAAAATGCTCACATTTTTTTTCTTGTAATCTGTAACAAAATTAATCCCTTTAAGTCTCTTTCTTACAAACATTTTTTTAAAATTAGCGAATATTTTGTAAGCATTAAAAAAAACTATTTCTTACTAGTGCATGGTACCCACTATCTGGCTAACGATGGACCGCCCCCCCCAGTACAAATTATACAACTGTTCATACTCATTGCTCAAATTGTAAAACTGTAATTTACATGTATTATGTAGTTCTATTTTTTTTTATTCCTACTATTAGCTCACTCTTTCTATTCTCTACTATTAGCTCACTCTTTCTATATATATATATATATATATATATATATATCTTGTTCAAATTTTCAATCGTTAATAAAATATTTTAGCTGGTTTGTACTTACTAGTTTACTAGTTACTTACTAGTTTGGCTAAAAACGGTTTTGACGCCAAACCGGGTGTGCATTGTTACAACAATGTAGACGACAAATCATTCTCTTTTTTCAATTCCAACTATTAGTTCACTCTTTCCCTTTATATATATATATATATATATATATATATATATATATATAGTATCCAATGGTTATCGACAACTCCACGCAGTCTTCGCGCGCAGGCGCAGCAAATCCAAACACGGACTGAAACTATGGGACTTTTTAAGAATTAGAAAAGGAGAGAAAGAAAAAGCGAGCAGAAAAAAGACGGAGGTTCGCGAGCAGGCGTTCCCGTCGAGAATTCATGGAAACCCATCTGTTAGAATAGCTACCTTTTTTTTTAATTAATTTTTATTAAGTTTTAAAATAAAGTTAAAGAAAGACAAACGTCTTGAACCCCTTGTTGTCTCCACAAATTATGGAGGCTCGGCCGGGATCGAAAATTTCGATTTTGAACCAAAGTCTGGACAATGTGAACAAAAGCGTCCGTGAAGGAGAGACGCTCCGCCATTTTTTGGAAACTTCGTCAACCTGTGTAGAGGTTTGAACTCAGCATGAATATTCCGCCTGTGTAGAGTTGGAACCAACTTAATGTGAATACTCCGCCTGTGTAGAGGCCGGAACTATTAACAAAATAACCTGTGTAGAGGGTTATATTTTCCATCGAACCTAAATATTCCGCCTGTGTAGAGGTTGGAACTATCGTCGAAAATTCCGCCTGTGTAGAGGTTGGAAATATCACATAAACACATGCGAAGAGGTGTCAATTCGAACAATTTATCTGTTCAAGAACTATAGTTCATCTATAACCTGCGAAGAGGTGAAATCAGTGGAATCAACATTTTTCTTCAATTATTGGATACATCGTAAGTGCGAGCAACAAGGAGCTATAAAAAAAGGCAGAACATTTCCATATTTTCTAAAATGTATAAAAAAACGCTCTTAAAGAGGATCTCATAAGAGTTGTTGAGGATCTAGACGGTACTGTGGAGAGTACGGACACCATAGCTAAACTAAAGACTAAAATTGAGAACAGTATTACATTTGAAAGTGATCCAGATTTCGTTAAAACTTTAATTCAAAACTGTATAGATGAGAGGGTATCGCGAAACGAAAGAGAGGTAACTTTAAGAAAACAGAAAATTGAGCTCTCGCGAAACTACAGCTAGCACAATTAGAAAAAGAAATCGAACTTCAGACGGCTAAAAATGAAGCATTAAGTTTAAATCTCCTGCAGCTAAAGTCGAAGAGAACTATCCCCAAAATCTTGAAAGAGAAAATAAAAATTGCTTTATATGCGGTGATTCATCTCATTACGCAAGAGACTGTGAGAAGCGTTTTAAACCTAAAGAATCTAACGACCACATCCATAATAGAATAAACGTGAATACTTTGAAAGTCGAGAGTGAAAAACAAAATAGCGATGAGTTCACAACTTCAATATGTACATATTTTTGTAGAAAATCAGCCCGTAACAGCCTTGATTGATTCAGGTTGCCAGATCCCAGTTTTAAATTTCTCACTAATTAGAGTGAACCCGCCTTCCGAAGAGATCATAACATTAAGCTCGTGTTTTGGCGAACAACGTATGGTAGAAGTTAAACCCATAAATATTTTTCTCTTGATCAACACTCTCCCGGTCTAAGTGTTCGAACGGCAATATCACCGACCTTGACCGAAGAATTTATTATACATCCCAGTGTATATGCTGAAATAAAGAAACTAGGCCACGCAAAGAGCGATGTTTTATTGAATGAAAGTGAATCCTCTTTAGGCGCTTATGCTTATCCTAGTGCTGTTTCTTTTCAAATGTGATAGAAAACTCTAGTTATGATTTGCCACATGTTAAAACTTTAATACTAGAAATGATTTGAGTTCTCTAATTAAGGATTATAAATGTAATAAAATTAAGAGTACTAAGTTAAAATTGAGTATTATAAGAGAAAAAATGTTCTGATATAGTATTGTGTAAGAAAGTCAATGGTGCCATGAAAACGAGTTCCGTGAACTTCAACACCCCTTCACCCTATGAAGACTAAACATAGACGGTTTGCGTTGCTCCGAAAAATCTTTTGAGCCCTGGCAGTGGAAACGGAGGAAAAAGAGAGATCGTTTTGAACAGACGTCCAGAACTCTAGAGAGGAAAATATCGATGCGTTCAACCAAAAGATCAACTTTTTAAAAAAGACGTTCTCATGCCTGTGAAACACAATGTTTTCCTGTGGAACCTTCCGGATGTCGAAGAGATGCCTTCACATGATGGAGAAACTGTTTAGTTCAGCAGATTTATGATATGTTAAATCTTTTTATATTTGTCGTATAGTCCTTGTCTGTTCCGTCTTTTTGTATGTTTCAGATTCTCCTCTGGTCTCGATGAAAAAGGAAAAAAGGAAGACGTACGCGCTGCGGACAGCGGACAGTCAGGCTGGCCGGATATAGTATCAATGGTTATCGACAACTCCATCGCAGTCTTCGCGCGCAGGCGCAGCAAATCAAACACGAACTGAAACTATGGGACTTTTAAGAATTAGAAAAGGAGAGAAAGAAAAAAGCGAGCAGAGAAAGACGGAGGTTCGCGAGCAGGCGTTCCGTCGAGAATTCATGGAAACCCATCTGTTAGAATAGCTACCTTTTAATTAATTTTTATTAAGTTTTAAAATAAAGTTAAAGAAAGACAAACGTCTTGGACCCCTTGTTGTCTCCCCCACATATATATATATATATATATATATATATATATATATATATATATATATATATATATATATATATATATATATATATCTTGTTCAAATTTTCAATCGTTAATAAAATACTTTCTATTTATCCATTCAAAGTAGGAATTGACTTAAAAAATTTTTTTATATTACTTGTTTTCAATATATTGTAAGCAAGAAAGAAAGAAATTTCAAGTTTTCATCTCCGCGTTTTAATTTGTCCTTCAATTAAGGTATCCGACTACGTTCGGAACCCAGATTTTAAAAAAGAGCATAAATGGATAATATTTTCACGATATTTAGCGTCACTTAGATTAGAATACATGTATAAAATTGTTTTAAGGACATTTTGACAAAAAGAATTACTTAAATACAATATTTCGGCAAAAAATTAACTTAGAATAACCTTTTTTCAAAATGTTCTCCTTTTATCAAAAATGCTTCTATTATTAAATTATTTTGCCTGTATATAACTCTAACCTCTGTACAGAGGCTCAACTATGATTTTTGAAAAATTCACATTATTTTCAGAGTTACAACCAACTGAAATAATTATCGGTGTTTTTTTCTTAAAATTTCTCCCCTCTGTTATCGTAAAACATGGATAAACCCACTTCTGAGAGATATATTTCAAAAATTCTAGTTGAGTCTCTGTACAGAGGTCTGAGCTATATACAGACAAAATATTATTATAATAGAAGCATTTTTCACAAAAGGAGAATATTTTGAAAAGGGGTCATTCTTTGTTAATTTTTTTCAAAAATATTGTACTTAAATATTTTTTACTGTAATACTTTTCTTAAACCAATTTATATATATATTCTAATTTAAGTGATACTAAATATCATAAATATTATCTATTTATACGCTTTTTGCAAAATCACGGTTCCGAACGTAGTCGGATACTTTAAGTGCCCTTTCTAAAATAATGTTCCTAATCACCTTTTTTTCCTTTGATTGCACTCCAGTAAAATTCATTTTTTATGACCCTTTTTACTAACTATACCTTTATGTGTAAATAAATATATTACAACATCACAAAAAACTTTTTTATATAGAAAAATAAAGAATTTTTTTTTACCTAGCACTATTTTTAAACTAACGAATTTCATAACGCATAAAAAGTAAGAGAAACGAATTTATTTATTCGATGCAACAGTTTAAAAATTTATTTTTAAAATTTTGAAAATTTGTAGAGGTAAAAACAGTTTTTTAGATAACACAAGCACAACAGGCCATAAAAATATTCATTTTCTTAAGTTATTCCGGATATGAAAACTTTTATCTGATCTATTTCCATCAGTAATGAAGTTTCGTCATGGTGATTGTATATGCCTCAAATCTTTTTTTTTTCAATAAACAGTACAAAAAAACCGAGTATTAAAAGAGAAGTTATTTTTAAATTCTATTCCCTTCAATACAACTCTATAATATTCTATTAAGGAAATTCCATGCATAAGTAAGTACTTTCACAGGTAGCACACGTGTGTTTACGATTCGAACCATCATCGTGGCTGTCATAAAACCAGACTGGGAGGGGCGTACTACGAAGTTTGTGTTGTGTTCAGGTTACCCCGGCAACATCGAAAAGACTTTCTTATGCCAACACCGTGGCTAAAAAATATCCGCTGGGTTCCCCGAATAAATCTATTCTGCACTTTGAATACCGAATGATCCCGCTGTTATTCCCCAGGCAGTAAAGAAAAAACTTCCATTGCCCATTACGGCCGTAGAAGGTCAACATGTCTCTGGAGCTGTGCTTGGTAATGAGGTTTTCTGATGAACAACCGTTCCATAAGGGATCTCGTTAATTGGGGAAGATCTTTTTTTGTTAATCTTTTTTGGGTAAATGGTCAGTGGGTAAATTTAGCATCAACATTATCAATTGTGCCCATATAATCAAGCGAGTGCTGCCTTCAGAGGGCATTGATTAAAGATCGGAACGTCCAGTATCGGCAGAAATAAAATATGGGAAATTTTGTTTAGGAGTAAGTCACGTGTGCTGGGATTCAAGGTTTATCGCGAAATCGGGTGAAAAATTCTGGAAGTTTCGCTGCGTGTGCAAATTAGCAAATTAAAAACACTCGTGTAGTATTTTGAGAGAGAGAGAAACGATTCTTCCATTAAATTAAGCGACATTCTAAATAAAATATAAAATAAAGAAAAATTAAAAGATGCGTATGCTTCGAGTTTTCCAAAAAATAAAAACGTTGAGACATAAAATAATTTTTTAAAACATCTTTTCAACTAACTTTGCTGAATTGCTTTCTCGATTAAACGGTTGGGTTTTTAATTGGAAATTCTGTACAGTCGATCACTCTATAATCTTTATTCTCAAACAAAAAAGTTTTGGCATTGTTTCCAAAACAGTTTTCTTTGTAAGGAAAAGTGTCTAATAATTTAAATTTTTCATGAAAAACTATTGTAACAAAATTAAAAATTTGAAATACTGTTGCGATGAAAATTTCAAATAAAATTTCTAGTAATCTATTGTGTGCATGTGTGTAGACATACCAATCCTTAATTTTACCCAAAACATATCAATGGGTTGACATAATTAGCATTGATATAATTAGAATATTTCAAAACAAAAGGAACTTCAACATAGAAATGTGATATCATAATGCAAACTACATCTTAGCTACAAAGTAAGAATTAATGTGCTATTCAAATAATTGCAAATAAAAACTTTATGCAGATGAAAACTGTGCAATTTAAATTGTTACAATAAGCACTGCTTGAAGTAACTACATATTAACTTTGTGCAATTCAAAGAAATGTATAATTCAAATAAATGAAAATAAACAGTGGAGTACACACACTACTTTCATGGGAGAAGTTATATTTCTAAAAAATGTCGAGGAAAGCATCTAGGTGTGATATTTGTGCTAAAAATTAAAAGTTTTTTTGGTTCTATGGGAGATATTTGAGCTTCTAAATCCTACCTTTGTGTTAGTCACTGAAAATAAGCAGCGTGTAATTCAAATAATTACAAGTAAACAGTATGTAATTCAAGCAATTACAAATAGAAAAAAAAGTAGTTTAAATAGTAAATAAACACTGATTAGTTCAAAATAATGGCAAGTAAGCAATTTTTTAACTTTCCAATGGTCAAGATTGCAGAAGGCTACTCACCACAAAAGGGAAGGTCCACTGTTAAGTGGATATTCAAACTTGACAAATAATCACTTTATATATACTTCAAATACTTACAAATAAAAAAAATATTTTTCCAATATATGCAAATAATGTCATTGTATTGTTCAAAATGGTCGAAAATTAATATTATATAACCTTAATTTATTGTAATTAACAGTGTATTTAACTTTGTCTTATTTATGAAGATGACCAAATAAAATTTAAAAACGTTTTTATTTCATTTTTATGTCTAGAAAAATCTATTTATATGTACATATAAACTTTCATTAAGCAGTTTGTAAAATTCAATCTTAATCCTTTATAAAAAAATCTGTCATTGACAGAATTCAATGACTAATTACAAAACTAATGAATTTAATTACATGCAACTAATATTCTTTAAAAGTACAAGAGAGCAGGTTCATTGACACTATCAAGTCTGTGCTTCTTCTCATAATCACTATCTAAACTTGCTACTTTGCAATGATTTCCTCTCTTAGCAGCCCTCGTGAGGGAATTTTGCCTGTACAAAATTATATACATATTTAAATTACAATATACAGGAATGAATTTAATTTTTTAGTCTATTTCCCCCTGGTATAAGTACATTCTTTTTCTACAAAGTGCATATAAATGTCTCCAAAGGTGATTGGAAACAATAGCTTTTTATTATATACATGTTTTGTTGTCTCTCTGAACAAATGGATCGGAAAGTTTGTTCCCATTGCATGTTGATTTTTCATCATATCTAGCCTTTGATATTGTTTCCAATTCCTTATAATCACTCGACATTATCTACAAATCATATAAATTAAGATATTAATATGCATATATTGTTATTTTTCTAAACATGATATAATTTATAAAATACAATACATATTATAGATTTAGAATACTGATTAAATAACTATTAAAAATTATTGCTAATCTTAATTAGCATAATTAATTTTATTCGCATAAATTAAACAAAATTGAAATGAAAATATTTCAAACATTAGTTTTTAAGTACAAGAAAGAATTTGGTTTTGATGTGGATGAGACAATTCAGCAATTAAATATACTAACTAATTCAACAGTAAAGTAAGAATAAAGAAGATACTTAAATGCATTTTCTAAGTATTTATCAATATTTTCACTATAAAAGTTATTAAGGTGAAATAAGAGCATGCAATTCAGAAATTAAACACACTGATTAATCTTAAACCAGCCAAAAATTAACAAAATGAAAATAAGTACTTTTCACATATTTTTAACTATTTTTCTTTAGTTAAATAGGGGGGAATGTAATACTATATCTATAATGAAGTTTTTCTGTAAAAATATAAGTACATGCAGTGTATCTAATTTTATTCTAAATAATATAAAATTTAACAAACACAATTATTTAAAAAATTTCCAAAATACTTGTCATTACTTTTCATTTGATAAACAATAAACAAAAGAAAGCAATACAGTTATGATAATAGATGTTCTCATTTCAAACATTCTATTAGTGGCCAAAAACAGCGATAAGCAAGCAATTGTGTCAACCTTGCTCTAAATGAATCAAAAAGTTTACAAGGTATTTTTGCAAAGATACTGAACATTACACCGGAAGTATTGTTGGGCTCCGGGTCAATGTTGTTGTTTACAAAGTAGAACTTGTTCATAGTTGTTATTGAAAATAATCTTAAAATGGCAAAAAAACAATGGTGATCAACTGCATACTTACTCAATAGTTACAGAGCATTCAGAATAAATCACAGAAATGGTACCCTAATCTGTGCGTTTCTTTACGTTTGCAAAATTAAAATTCTTCGAATTCGAAATGCTCAGAAAATATATCACTCTTTTTAAAACTAGAAATATCGTCGACGTATTTGATAAAAACAAAAGTATTGAAAATGAAATAATTAAAAAGTACTCGCATTTCAGTCGAAATGTCTTTTGAAACATCTTTTAATTTCTATGACACTGAAGATTTATTCCTTCTTTGCAAAATTTGATTTGATGGTGGCTCGGAAAAAATATAATTTTGTGGGCACTGAATTCGGTTTCAATATCCTTCTGTTGGTGAAAGGCTGATACATAACGTGTGCTTCTTCAAAATGATCGGAACACACTGAGGAATGCTTAGTTGGTTTGAAATTTTTCTGCCCAAGTTTTGTAACCACTTTTTTTAATAAATATGGATTCTTTAGCGGAAACCCAAAAAGGTTTTTGACCTACAGTCAGTCTTTCCTTTTGCATTACGACAATTTAATACGCTACAGTATCTCATTTTGCTATACGATAGAAGATGTGCAAATCCGAAAATGGCGGCTAAATACTCAGCCGAATGAAGCACATGGCTATTTGTTTACATTGTGTGACATGTGACTGTCACGTCAGGTGAATCGAGTCCATTAGCTACACAAATAGATTTGTAGGTTAGGATAATTGTTGTCAACGCACGTGTAAATTTAATAGAAAATCATGTAAAATACTCACTTCAATTGCATACTAAATTAGGAAGAATGTATAGTTTTTTATGCAGACTTCAAAACTCTTCAAACACTAATTACATCTGAATGTAATTTAATTAACACACGGTTTATTTCAACAAAATAATAACACGAAGTGACAAAATATTTTCCTGAAATGATCACAGCACCAACTGTCGGGATCAACCTGAATTATAATAAAAGATTTTTGAATATTCGATACTGCGATCGTAGCGCAGTCTGTCGGATCCAATGTAAAACATTCCAAGATCAACAATTTATAAATAAAAAATTAATTAAATAAACATTTCTAAACCGAATTATAAATCTAAACCATTCTGGAATCCACTTGAACAGACAAAAACTTTCATCAAAATCGGTCCAGCCATTTAGGAGGAGTTCAGTTACATACACACGCACAGAAGAATTACATATATATGAAAAAGATATTAATTAAAAACGCTAAAAAGCGTGAATCGTCTGTATTTTTCGTAACAATAAAGACCGGGTTTGGCCAGTTTGGCTGAAAATCAATTTTCGACGCCAACTTACGTCTTTTTCAATTCCTACTATTAGATCACGATCTCTTCATATTTTATTTGTTTGTTTGTTTTCTTATTTATTTATCTTGGTGGAATTTTCAATCGTTAATAAATTACATTTTAAAGCGCTCAATTGAGCTGAAATGTAATGTACATGATTATTTTGGATGACAATACAATAATTTTTAATTATAATGAATAAAAATTAATTGATTAAAACTAAATATTTAAAAAATTACAAATACAGCCAAGTTGGCTACTTAGCGACCCTTTTTGGCGACTTATGTCAAAATTTGAAAAGGTTTTTTCTCACGTGTTAAAGCATTAAGTTGAAAGGAAATTTTATGTACACGATTGTTTTGGATGACAATACGATACTTTAATGATAACTAATAAAAATTAATTACCATTTAATGTTGTGATTCTGTCATATGTATATACATATTTATATTAATTGTAACTATTTAATAAAAAGTAGCTAAAATAAATTTTTCTTGGTTGAATAAAGTAGGAATTGATTTAAATTTTTTTTTACATTACTTGTTTATAACAATAGCGTTGTTACAACAATGAAGGTGAATGTTTAGTTGTATTTTCTGAATGTTTTTAATTAATATCTTTTTAACTAATTGCGATATCGGACCGAATTGTGAATTTAAACCATTCTCGAATTTATTTGAACCCACACAAAAATTTCATCGAAATCAGTCCAGCCGTTTAGGAGGAGTTTAGTGACAAACACACGCACAGAAGATTTTTATATATAAAGATATATATATTGGAGAAAAATAACAAACTAAACTTGTTTATTTAATATTACTTATTCACAAAGTATGTGTTGATATCTTAATATGCAGGGGGAATAAAATGCATTATATTTATACTTTCAAATGTCAAAAGTCATGGGAGAGAGTAGATTATATAAACGTCGCAATATAAAGCTGCACGAGGGCTATTGGCGATGGGCTTCATAATTCTGAACCATGGTCAAGCCAAAAAAGTGACGGGACAGCTTCTAATGTCCGCATGAAACCTCATTTTACCGCGCGAAATAACTTGAAGAGGTACTAAGTCAACAAGTCATCGTAAGTCCATTGATGTCATGCTGTATATACAATCAATCGTAATTGCGAAAATGTTGTCATTAAAGAATTTTGTACACACTGGCCTTTCAATTATGCTCTATATATGCCCGGTGGAATTTGTCGCCGAATTATTCTCTGGAATTATCCAGAATTTTCCCCAAATCAATCGTGAATGATTTTGGGTGGGTAACATGGAGCAATATTATCTTGTAAAATGTTATCACTGTTGGGAATGTGAAGACCATGAATGACTGCAAATGATTTCCAAAATACTGAACAAAACCATTTTCAGCCAATGATTGTTTCAGTCTCATCAAATGACCCAGACTAAATAAAAACAGCCAACATCATTATGGAGCCACTTCCAGCTTGCACAAAGCTTTGTTGTCAACTTGTCCATAGCTTCAGTAGATCTGTTCCACACTTGAAACTTATCATTAGTTCTTACCAACAGGAAATGTGACTCACCTAACCAACTAATGCTTCTTTCAATCATCTAAAATTCAACCGATAAAAATCCATGAGCCCACTATATGCAGATGGCCAGTTGTTAGTAAAGGTTTGCGAATCGATCTTATATTGCCATATCCCGTTAATATCAAATTCCGATGCATTGTCCTGTAGGGCACGCCGATTGTATGTCCCACCTTCTTAATTGCTGCTATCAGATGCAGTACTCCGTGTCTGGTAGCACTCTCTACGCAAACGCTGCTGATATCGGTCATTAAGCAGATACAGTGGGCCACTGCATATTCCATATATGATAGTAGGAAATCTGAAATTATATATTCTCGGCACACTCTGGACAATGAATGACTATGGTGAGTTCCTTAACAAATTTCGAGATGGAATACCCTATGCATCAAACCTAATTAGTATTCCGCATTCAAAGTGAGTTAATTCTCGTCGAGTGGCCATTATCATGTTAGAAAACATGATACATCTGATTTACTTGAGTTCAAATGAAAACCCGGCAAAGAACTGTCCATTTATACATTTCTTATGTAGTACCTACATTACCTTCTAGACATTACAACTTTCTCACGATTTTTGGCACTTAAGTCCGATGCACGTTAAGTCTGTCAAAGTTTGTTGTCCTTCTGTTGACGTAATGTGAAAGTTTGGAGAGGGGACACCAGCTCAGGGGTCGTCCTTGTAACTCCACCTTGGTTCAAAATTACGAGGTTCGTCACCAAAAGCTTTCATGTAGTTTCAGAAGGAAAAGTAAATTAAAATCCAATTTAGCACTTTAGTATGCTGTATTAAATTTTAAATTTCTTAAATTTATAAGTAAAAAATAAAACATGTACACAAAGTGCATAATAAAAATTTTTTATATATAAAGGGCTTTCTCTGATCATGCACAATTATTTGTAGTTGGATTATTATCTTTTTGTATATAAAAGAATTTATCAGACACTTTATCTTTGTTCATAAAAACTTATAAATAAAACAAGAGTATGAGAATCTAAGTGGTATATAAGCAAAAGCCTTCTTTATTAAAATCTTCATAAATTTTTATTTGAAAAACATTATCTTATTGTGTTAACTTTGTAATAAAGCTATCACCATTTTAAAATAGGATAAAATTGAATCAGAAAATTACAAGAATAAAATATTTCATTTGAACCCAAAAATATTTTACTTTAATACATTTGTTACATACACTTCGGAGGCAAGTGTATTTCTTTTTAAGTTAATTGTAATATAACCCTTTAAGACCCAACTCACACGATCATGCAGGTCAGATATTCTTATACGTTTTCTTCTGGAATAGTCGTATGTAAGAAAATCCCGAATCCAACGATTGAGCGTGTTTGCAGAAAGTGTAAAGTATCACTTTTTATCAACAGACGGTGGTTGTAGTCCATGTTTTACTTTCAGCTGGCAAATTTAACTTTATTTTTAAATACAACAAAAACACGTCTTCTTTTTATCCATCGTAAAAAGGTAATTATCAGTATATTTCTAATTGCTTGGAAATAAATTTTTGCATTAATGTTTAAATAATTGTAAAATAAAAAATATATTAACTATACTCTATTAATCTTGCTTGTTGGGCGTTACTTGAGTCGCTGCAGCTGTAAAGTTAAGTTCCTGTCTTGTGAGTTTTCTTATCTGTTTCAATAATGTTGACAGAAGCCTAAATAAAAAAGAAATATATTGTTGTATAATTAATACGTTTCCTTGGGGCTGTCATGGACGAGAATCCTTTTTTACTTTCTCTCTCTATCTCCCTCTTGCAATTAATTTTCTCTTTTTTGAGGGGTATGGCATTTTCACCCTATATACAGATATCTGTATCCATATCTCTTCCTTCCTTTCCCCTCCCCCCCAAAAAAATCTGGATTTTCCGGAGGGAGCAAGGTGCGGTTTAAATATATTTTTATTATTTTTTTTAAATAATAACATTTTTTATATATATTTTATTATTTTTCATGGAATACTGTGCTAATTTTTAACCAAAAACTTTTTGGGGGTGTCTAAAAGGAGAATTCTCATACAGGAAGAAAGTTTGCAATTGATCAATAAATCAGATAGATCAGAACTTAGTGATGATGACAACCGCTCGGATGATGACAATGCTGCGAACAAAACATGAATCAAGTATATTGAAAGGAAAAATCAAGTTCATATGAGAGCAATGTAGAAAAATATGGAAATATTTAAAATGGAAAGACAATTTTGAATCATTCTTTACCATAAAAGTCTCTTGAAAACATTCATTTCATTGTTTTATCTGTTGCAAATTCTTGGTATCTCGTATTCGTCATGCCTTTTGTCCAGGCCATTCCAGGATAAAAAGGCTTGACGTGTATAGCCATTTTCGATGTGTTGATGACATTTCAAGACTCCGCAAGTGCAGACTTAAAAACTTCGAAAGCAGTTCAAAAACATGTTGTGAAAAATGCAATTTACATTTATGCTTATCAAAAACAAAAACATGTTTTAGATATTTCCACAAGAAATGAATCCTGAGTCAATAAAATAATTAATTTTACATCAATAATTTCCTTATTTGTGACAACTTTAGTTGAATTAAGTACATTTCTTCCATCAACTTAGAGCCAAAAAATTTCACAAGTGCTGATTTCAAAGAAAACGCCCAACCCGCACTACCGCGCGGGTACCGTCAATATTCTAGAGGAGGGGGGAAAAATGCAAATATTTTTATAAGATTTAATATGCTATACATTTATATATCTTTGTTATCAAAATGTTTTTTTTCAAATGTTTCGTCTTCCATATTTAATGTTAAAATTTTACATCATATAAAATAAAATTCTTGTCACTGTTTTTGCAGCATAGGTTTAAAATTTACAATACTTTATGTTTGCTTAGGATGCTTATGTTACTAAAGTTTATTTGTCAAAAACTTCTACTAAATATCCAAGAAGTGGCTTGAATAGAATGTATGACTTTCAAATTTTTTAAAATACAATGAAATTTATATCAAAGGCTTTTGTACATTTATTTTTATAAATTCAATACATATTGTCTCGAACTCCATGGAAACTATCAAACGAAAACAGTCTTTCAATTTCAGAAAGTGCAATGCCCTTCCAAAGAGATTCACTTTAATAAATATTCCTCATTTATTTAAATATTTATAAAGATATATGTATTAATTCATTCAGAATATGTCAATAGTGTGATTAATAGATAATTAGAAGAGGATGTAGTTATTGTTCATGGTGTCATCTGATACATCCAAATGATTCCATCTATTATCCGTTAGACAAGCGAAGAAGAGAAAAAGAAACCCTCGTATTAAATTAATAATTTAACCGATGAAATGAGTTAATGTATTTTTTATATATATAAAGTAAAACCTGTTTTTGTGCCATCCTTTTTTTATGCGATTTGTTTTGTGCGGGGGTTTTTTATGCGAACTTTTTTTTATGTGGTATATGAGTTTCAACGTCTTTGGCGCCACTGTAATGAGTTCTATCAATGTACAAATATACATTTCAAGACACTCTGTTTATTTGTTATAAACAGTCTCCCGACAATGCACCTTCAATTGATTTCTCTTTGCGCGCTAGCGGCATGCACTTGATTGAAGACGAAACTCTCAATGACAGATACACTATCAATAATTTGATAAATTATGAAGACGGACAAGAAGAACCGGATTCTTTGAGAGCAGATAAAATATATATACTGGGATCCAGTTTTCCAACAAATCGGAAAAACATTTTCTTAAAACAGGTACCAAACTCCGAAAGGAGTCTTAAATTTCAAAAAGAGCTTCGATCATGTATATCTGGTTATCATGACGTTTACCAGCAATTGACCAACCGACCGTCGTCTCAAAAAATTATCACTTACTTTATGGTACCAAAAAATAAATCAATCGAAATTGTATCTCCGACGAAAGCGGTTTTAAACTAATTCATCAAAGGAAAATGTGCGCTTTAGATTACGAAGAGTAGCCGTGAATAATGTATGTGCATTTTGAAAACTTCTTCACTTATACAATGAGAAATTAAATGTTTTCAAATGCTTTTCCAATATGTGCAATTTAATTATTTATTTTGTTATCGAAGTATTTTCTCATGAATTTCATAAATAACTGACGCATTTTCTACGGGCAAATTTTTTTATGCAGTCCCTCTCCGCCGCATAAAAAAAATTTCTGTAGTATGTCACCAAAGTTGCTTGTTATACGTAAGTTTTGGTAAAATATATATTTTCGAATATTTTTTTTGTGCGGTTTCTTTTTATGTGGTCCCTATCTACCGCACAAAAACAGGTTTTACTGTAGGTCAAAGCTAAAGATAACGTTTGTTTTAATATATAAATAGCCACTTTTTTAAATATATATAACAAAAATATCAATTTATAGCAAATTTAATCCAATATTTGATATAATATATAACGAAACTAATATAAACATTTGTGTCTTTATATATAGCGAACTAATGTAATTACTTATTACAATTTATGCGCAAAACAGCTCATAACAATAAAACACGCTTTCAATTTTTTTTAAAATCCAAGTTAATCTTTTTGTGATATGCTCATTTTTAAAAAATATAAATGAAAAATGAAATGAAATGAGATATTATTATCCTTCTGGACTATTTGTAACATATTGACTATTTGTAAATTTTCCTAAAATTATGCTCATAATAAACTGTTTGAATTTAATTAAATCATAAAAATAAGTAGATAACTGTCAAAAATAAATTTTAAAAATATATGAACAAATAATGATTTCTATTTGTAAAATTTAATATTTTTTTAATTGATGTAATTGTACAATTTCAAAGCATTTGTTAAACGTTTTTTAAATAGCAATGAATAATTGTAAATTTAACGTTAAATTATTTCATATATGCACCCATATTTAAGGAAAGATAATACACTATAATTTATAAAATTTAAGTCGTATTTCTCTTAAAAGACAATTTTTATGTTTGGGTTTATTCAGTGTTAAAAAACTATATAGAAAAATATATTCATTACTGAGAAAATGTATCCTATTAATTCATAAAAATTTTGTTGTTGTTGTTTTCTGATGCCACCTGTCTGACGCAGTCAGATCGAGGCCCACGAAATTCATCGCATGATGAATGAGCATGATGAATTATGAGCATAATTTTTAGGAAAAATTTAAATCCATTAATGCAGGCCTAAGTAATCAATTCTGTTATTTCTGGTTATTGCGATAAATTTTTATTCAAGATTAAAAAATTATAACTAAAATATTTCGATTCCTCATTTTAAATGGAAAAAGATGAGATAGAATCAAATAATAATTGTGACATAAATCTACGCGCAATTAGTTACTTTAAGTTTTTACTTTTTATGGAAATTTTTCAGAATAAAACATAAAGTAATTATTTTAATGGTTGTAAATCTTAGTATATAAAAAAAAAAGTTGCCTATTATTTATATTTTTACAAAATAAAATAGTTTGAAATTAATAGAATATATTGTCAATTATTTATTTTCAGAATGTTTTTTTTATTAATGAAAAATAACCTATTTATATATAATCAGAAAAACATTTATAACTTTCACCCTTCAAAATTAATTATATTAACTTTTCGTATTATACTTATAAATAATTGTTTTCATATTCAAATTTACTTAATGTTTCTTTTTTTCAAACATTAGAAGCAAAAAAATTTTGCAGTATTCTTTAATCAACAAAAATAAAAAAAATAATAATAACTTCTCAATGTATACAAATATTTTATATATTTAAGAAACATGAAAAGTAATCTTAATCCAATACTTTGCAAAACGTTTGCTTATATAGTACTTTATAAAAACAAATAACTCTCAAAGAGGGATGAGAAGAAACATCTTACCATTTCGTTATTCTTGTTTCCAATTCTTTCGGAGAAAAAGATCACTGCATCTTGTTTATTTTTTTCCTCTGTAATTTTGAGTAAAATATCTAACAACTTTTCGAAATAATTTTCTCAAATAGTTTTCGAAGCTTTTTATGCAAAGCTATTTTCACAGTATTTAATTTGATCCTTTAAAAAATATAAGTGTGCTCTAGTTTTGTCAATCCCTTTTTAAGCAAATTTGACAATTATACAACACAGTTTATCTTCTATATGTGATTTCGACAGTTTAAATCAATCAATTGCTAAATTTTCTTCCACAATAAAAGTCAGATGTATTCCTTCTGTTAAAATTATCCAGCTTTAAGTGCCTTTAGAATATTTGATTATCTAAAGCAGTTTTTGTTTCAATGTTTTGAATCTTTACGTATTCACAAAAATAAAAACGTAATAACACTGAAAATTCCCATAGTAAGTTTTTTTATCACTGACATAGTAAGTGAGGCAGATGCATCATTGCAGGTCTATAACAGCAATTTTTCTAGCAATATAAATATTTATCCAATGTATTGTCTCTCCTTAACATCAAAAATCTCACTGAAATTTACACTATTTTCAAATACTTCTGCTTCATTGCAAATACTCTTCAACTAGCATTAAAGATCGATATAACCACAGAAATCAAAAATAAACGTTTTAACTCTTTAAACACGTCTTAGTAAACATCCATTAAGAGCTAAACACGCGTGAAACTCTCTCTCTGAATCATGGAACGGACTCCCACAGAAGTCTACACGATATATCAGGAACTCCGCCAACATTTCCGCAAACAATCCAAAGGTGTAATATTCACAACAAGAAAAAAAAAAAAATTCTATGCATTCCACGATATACCTTCCATTAGCGATTGAACATCGAATACTAACCAATCACGTGGTTCTTCTAGCGTCCAGTACAAGTTCAACGAACTGAGGGTCCTTGATCCCTAAGTTGTTCTCAGATACCTTTTAGTGGGTGGAGAGAAAACAAAATATTCTTTGAAATATATATATTTATCGATGCATAAAAGAAATGTATCAAAAACACCACCATTCTGTAAATTACCAATTCTTTAGAAGAATCAATATCAATTATGTACCTTTTTCGGTACATATACGTTTCTTCCCGCCTTTCTGAATTGTAGTATCCACTGTGAGGGTGGAGGATCTTACGCTTAATAGTTTTTTGCTTTTACTGAAATTACGAAAATTACTCACGAGAAAAATGATGGCAGTTATCTATTGTCTTTTCTTTTGTCTAGATGAAAATGAAATGGTTTTACCGAATCGTTATTATAAAGACCTAAATTGAATTTTGGTCACTGAAACAATAGTTTTCGGGTTAAATTTTATAGGTTATTTAAAGTTATACCTATGCATAGAAAATTGTTGCATCGATGCAGACAAAATTTCTGGTATAAGTAATAATATTTTAAAAATAAGTATACTGAATTTATTCACTTGGAGTTAATTGGACTTAAACTAACTCATTTTTCTCTGTTATTAATTCTTTAATTTGCTTCAAATTCTACTAAGTTTTAAGCTAAACTTAGATAATTATAAACCTAGGTTTGTTTGTTTTTTTGGAGGAAATTGCAGCATTGGCATCCATGTATTAAAAATTTTAATGTTTCCGGTAAGGGGTCACAGGGGTGTTAAATTTCTCTGGAGGTCAGAAAATATAAACAATTTTCAAACAAATATAATTTCTTTAAATTTAAATTAAATAATTCGAATCTTTTACACATTACTTATAAATGAATGGGGCTTCAGAAAAGTATAAAATGTTTAAAATATAATCATAATTTTAAAAATTATAAGCATATGAAAATAAGAAACTTTTCTATAAGAAATATTTATTAAGTTTTACGTCGTGCATGCTATTTTCTAAAAGAGTAGGTTTAATTACTAGCTATATAAGTTGATTTATAAAGACAAATGTATTCTTAATACTTTGTAGCTACTTTTATATAAATAGAATAATAACTTACATATTTTAATAAATAGAAAATATGCATTTTTAAAAAAATATTTAAAAAATTGCAATATTTTACAAATATTTTGAAATACAAAAGATATATATTACTAAAATTAGGTAGGGTTTAAAGAATATGATGCATTGTATAATTCTATAAAGTTTTATACATCAGAGGCTAATATTTTAGAAAATAGCGTGTGCAAAGCAAAAAATACTTAATATTTATTATAGAATTTTCATATGCTTATGACTTTAAAAATTATTATTATATTTCAAACATTTTATACTTTTCTGAAGCCCCATTCTATTTTAAATAATACGTAAAAGATTCGAATCATTTAATTTAAATTTAAAAGAATTATACGTGTTTGAAAATTGTTTATATTTTCAGACCTCTAGAGAAATTTAACACCCCTGAGACCCCGTAATTGAGAACATAATTTCGCTGCCACAAGGATTATTTCATTTTAACATTCATAAAAATGAAACTCGCGTTGTACAAATATATGTTTTTTATATAAAAAAAATATATTCTCTTAATCTAACAAAACTTTTAAGCTTAATTACCTCAAATTGATTTAAACTTGATGAAACAATAGCAAGAGAATAATTTATATTTAGATTATATAACCTAAATAGAAAAATTTTCGAAGAAATTAAATGGAAGTTAAAATATATATTCGAAACATTACTTGAAATGACTTTAAACTGATTCTATATCACAAGGAAAACAAACTGTCACGATCAATTATATTTTCAACTGAAACTATACAGACTTGCCGTTTCAATTTTAATACCGAGATTGAATTGCGAATCAAGTAACTGATTTTAAAAATTTGCCTTAATATTAGTTACTTAGTATTATCAATTTTTTCCACAATTGATTCCCTTGAAGTGCTTGAAAAATTTAAACTATAATATTTATTTCTCTTCACTTATCACACCCTTCGGTACTTGCATACACAGTAATACCTCGACTTACGCCGAATTCGGAGTTACGCGATTTTCAAATCTCGTCAATCAGTCCTTTTTTCAATTCCTACTACTAGTTCACACTCTCTATATATTTATTTATTTATTTATTTATCTCGGTGGAATTTTCAATCTTCACAAAATACATTTTAAAGCGCTCAATTGAGCTGAAATTTTATATGCATGATTATTTCGGATGACAATACAATAATTTAAATATAATTAATAAAAATTAATTGATTAAAACTAATTATTTAAAGAATTACAAATACAGCCACGTTGGCATCATTTTTGGTGACTTAACGACCCTTTTGGCGACTTGTGCCAAAACTTGAAAAGGGTTTTTTTTCTCCCGTTTTAAAGCCTTCAGTTGAACTGAAATTTTATATACACGATTGTTTTGGATAACAATACGATACTGTAATGATAATTAATAAAAATTAGATATCACTTAATGTTGTGATTCTGTCCTATGTATATACATATTTATATTAATTGTAACTATTTAATAAAAAGTAGCTAAAATAAAATTTGTCTTTGTTGATCTAAGTAGTTAAAAAAAAATTTCTCTTACTTGTTTTATTTATTCATTACTTTTTTTCCATCACTGAAACTCTGGGGAATCAGTGTCTGATCAGAGCCTGATGAAATTGGTAATTTGATTAAAGAAGTCGTCAATCTTGCTAGGCAAATAAATTTAGAAGTGGATAGTGATGACGTTTAAGAACTGCTGAATTCCCACAATCAGCAGCTGACATTTGATGAGCTTGTAGAAATGCATGAACAGAGCAAGATATTGAAGAACTTGAGTCTTTAGACCCAGTTCAATCAGAAGATCGAATGACAAATGAGAATCCGGCAGAAGACAACAATTTAATTGAAAAAGAATTACAAATTTTAGAAAATATAGACTCCAAAACGAAGAGCGTATTTTTTTTAACAAAACAAGGAATAAGCATGCTACGAGGAAACTTTCCGGGAGAAAAAAAATCTTTTTGGCTGCAGACTACCTTTTTGTTAGCTTTTATGAAACTTTCTACATCAAAATAAGTAATATACATAAAAAATAAGTCAATTCCTACTTAGGTCAACTAAGAAAATTTTATTTTAAGTACTTTTTATTAAATAGTTACAATTAATATAAATATGTATATATATTGAGAGAATCCCAATATTATAAGTGACAAAATAGAAAGCAATTTTCCTTTTTCCTTTCTATATAGAGTGTTGGACTATTTCCTTTTTTTGTTCGTTACTATTTATTCATTATTAAATTTAACTATTCAAAAATAGTGCAGTGTAAAAACAGAAATCACATTCTCAGAAATTAAGTCATCCCACGTGAGATTCAAACCCATGATCTTTGGATTAGAAGTCCAATGCGCTATCCACTGCGTTAGAGGGACACAACGAGCGATGTTCTTTCTCATATATGCTGATGGATTATTATTTTTGTTTGTCACTATTTTTCCTTTTTTTAATTTAATTAATGAATTAATATTTGAAAAAACTGTATTAATATCAGTGTCATCCACTACAAGTTTAACAAAATTTAATTAAATTTAAATGGATGAATAGAAAGTATTTTATTGACGATTGAAAATTTAAACAAGATAACAATAGACAAGATAGACAATATATATATATACATATATTTATATAATCTCGGTTGCTTATGTGTCCTTCATTGTGTGATTTTCCTACTGTCTATGTGTTTTTCGAATGTGATTGATGGATATTTATCTCTTGTTTGTGTGTGTGTGTGTGTGTGTGTGTGTGTGTGTGTGTGTGTGTGTGTGTGTGTGTGTGTGTGTGTGTGTGTGTGTGTGTGTGTGTGTGTGTGTGTGTGTGTGTGTGTGTGTGTGTGTGTGTGTGTGTGTAGAGAATTAGACTATATATATATATATATACAGTCGGACTTCTATATAAGGAAGTCGCTAAATCCCGGAAAAAGTTCGTTATATGGAAAACTCGTTATATAGAGGTTCATCTTTTAATATACTTTATAAACCACATAAAACAAATTTTAAATTCATAAGCTCTATGTATTAAAAAAGTAATTATTCACACCTTTTTTTAATTAATATATGTTTATTTAATATATCCTACTCATAAAAAAAAAAGAAAAGCTGCAAGGAAAACAAGAGAAAAGAATGTCGAATACACGGTATTTTAAATATTAAGAAAAAAATGTTTTATTAAAATTAACGAATTTTAAGGACATTTTCTAAGTTAAAAAATACGAGTAATATTAAACATACATTATTTTATAACTAGAGCTCGGGGACACGGGACAACTCCACTGAGGCTGAAAGGGGATATCAAGGGTGTTTCTATAAAACATCTAGAGAACTGGACAATGGGGTTTAAAGGTTGCACTTCTTGGGTGAAACGTCCAGAACTGTATCGCTCTCTGCGAATTAGGACCTAATAAAACCAGTTCAAGATTTATGATCACCATAAAATGTGTTAAGAGGGAGAATAACTTGAAATGCTCAGAAATAATTTAAAAATAGGGAGAAAAAAAATTGAATCACAAAAGAAAAAGTTCGTTGTATAGAAAATGTTCTTCGCTATAGAGAGGTTATTTTACGAAGAAAATCGTAAAATGTTCAAGGTTCCAGGAATAAGTTCTCTATATAGAAAAATTCGTAATATAGAGGTTCTACTGTATATATATATATATATATAGGAAGAGAGTGAACTAATAGTAGGACCCCGTCTTACGACTTACACAATTATCACCCAATGTCACCTTTCGCGTAAGTTCAGGTATTACTGTATCACACTTTTTTTTTGGTAAATAGTTATTTTACTGCCTTATAGTGTTTGAAAAAAAGATTTTCTGTTCAAAATAATAAACACACACTTTTGTAAACAATTTTTTGTTGGTACATGATCCACTGATTTAAAATAATAGACATTAAAGAAGAGTTTTTCATGGTATGACGGAACTATCCAATACTCAAAAACACACAAAACTGAGTAAAAAGCTAAATATCATCTTACTAAAAACTATTGAGTTTTTGTTATTTTCTCTTTAATATTATGAATATTTAAAGATAATTTTTATTTTTATTTATATATATATATAAACTCTGACTTTACTGTTACATTCATCCAAGTAAAAAAGGGGTCATTTAGGTAGTTTCAATAATACAATATTTACAAAACGTTTGTATATTTAGTTTTTTCAAGCAAACGTTTTAACATTTTAAACAAAAATTGCAACTCCCAAATATCATTTTTTTTTTGCCTTATTGGCATCTAGAATTAATCTATTTGAGAAAAAGGTTTATCTAAAGTGTCTTTAGCTACGATTTTGCCTTTTTTCTTAAAAAAGTTTTATTTTGTGTAATAAGATATTATCGAAAAAATTTAAAGTACCCTTTTAACCATTTTTCTACCAAAGGTACTTGTAAGTACCATTCACTTTAATACTACATAGAATAACCATTTTTACCAATACTCTGACGATACTTAACAAGATTATTCTTTTAAATCCACTCTTCCAAAATATATGGCAGCACGGGTTCTATGACGAGTATTTTAGGAAAGGCGAATAGTTTTGTAGCAGAAATTGCGTTTTCCGCGGTTTGCGAAGATTTCAATAATTTTTGTTTCGAAAAAAAGAGTTAATGTCAAAAAATGTCTCTTATTTTTTTGCATGTTAATGAAGACGTAGAAAACTATTCGACTATTTATTTTAAGTGAACAGTGTATATAATTAGTTTTACAGTTGAATATCTTTAATTGATTAATTAGCTCTAACGGATTAAATTTCCCAAAGTTGAGTATTTTTTATACATATTTTCCTTTAATTTTCAATGTAGGGATTCAAAAAAAAATATTGTATGAAAAAAAACTGCAGTAAATCATAATGCGGTTGATCAAGGGTTAAATTATCAACAAATATTTAGGGGAATGGAAAAATTGCTAGCTTTCTTTTAGAAGATAGCATGCATTAATAAGTATTTAGGTTTAAAACAATTCATAATAGTTTATGTGATAATGTAAATAATATTTTGGATTGAAAATGGAATTTCTGTACATTAAACTGAACAAAGCTTCGAAATTCTTGCATAGAAGAATGAACACCAGTTGTTCAGAAGAAAGTTGCATCAAGTTGTTCTGAGCTTCCATACACTTGAGACCCAGTTCAATTTAAAGTATAGTAATTCCCATTACTCCAAGCGTCATATGTTTACTACCTAATTGTGCCATAAACTCTGATACAGTTATAAAGGAATTAAAATAAAAGACTTTGCCCACACACGCAATGAAATTTAAAATTAAACCTTCTTAAAGTTTTATTTCTTACCTTTAAATTTAAGATATCGCAACTTTTTTTTATTTAAAATTACCCTCTTTTGATTTCACACGCTCTTTTAAGTCTCTTTGGCCTCTCATCTAACGAGGCACGCTCTAACCCAGTGGGAATTTCCATTGCTGCTTGACTTTAAGAACGCTTAAGACTATTCTTATAGAGATAACATGTCTGGCACACCTCTTCCCTCTAATAAGGATCACAATTTATAGTCAAGTGGATTTAAACTTCGATGGCTAGAGAAGGTCAATCTACGTATTCCATAAAGTCCAGGGCATTCTCTTTCACAAACACTACCTAGTCGTCTTCATCATATGAGCAGAAACAGAGTCCTGCTCATAAATCCAATCGTTTCTAGTTAACAAGTTTACATTTAGAAGCTTCATTATTAGTTTTATGATAGTGTCTTGATAAACTTTTGCCGAGGTTTTCAGTTCTTTCTTACAAAAAAAAAAAATCTGAGGGACGCCTTCAGAGCACACACCCTACCAAACCATTACGAAAGCCGAATGATTAGCTCTCTGCCCACATTTTTCTTCTTTTTAGCTTCTTGGGTACTCCTGGAGTCCATTCTGGTGGGTGAAAGATTTTTCAGTGTCGAAAATTTACCCATTGGTAAGCAGAATTCGTCTGATACCGCCGTAACAGTGCTTTTGCTTTAAGGTATCCGACTACGTTTGGAACCGGGATTTTAAAGAAGCGCATAAATGGATAATTTTCGTGATATTTAGTGTCTCTTAGATTAGAATATATGTATAAAATTGTTTTAAGCACATTTTGACAAAAAAAATTATTTAAATTTATTATTTCGGCAAAAAATTAGCTTAGAATAACCTTTTTTCAAAATGTTCTCCTTTTGTGAAAAATGCTTCTATTCGAATAATATTTTGCCTGTATATAGCACAGACCTCTGTAGAGGCTCAACTATGATTTTTGAAAAATTCACATTATTTTCAGAGTTACTATCAATTGAAATAATTATCGGCGTTTTTTTTCAAAAATCATAATTGAGCGTCTGTACAGAGGTCTGAGATATATACAGGCAAAATATTATTCGAATAGAAGCATTTTTCCCAAAAGGAGAACATTTTGAAAAAAGGTTATTCTAAGTTAATTTTTTGCCGAAATATTGTATTTAAATAATTTTTTTCTCAAAATGTCATTAAAACAATTTTATACATGTATTCTAATCTAAGTGACACTAAATATCATAAATATTATCCATCTATACGCTTTTGCAAAATCACGATTCCGAACGCAGTCGGATACCTTAAGGTACTTCTGGCGAATAATTATTTTGTAAAAAAATTGCCAGGTATTTTTAGATAACCTCTTAGTCTAAGGTTTTCATGCTTTTTGCGAAAGATTATTCTTTTTGAAATGTTCTCTTATTAAGCAAGAAGAACCTCTTTTTTTTTCTTCATTTTACAAGGATTTCTACGAATTCCCCTCAGCTGCCGTTCACTCAAAGCACAGAAGACCGTTTCTAGTAGTCTGCAATGCTGCCGGTCTCAAAAAAATCCCTTATTGATTCAATAAATGAATAACTTTTTGATGTCAATGTTTAAGAAACTTAAGAATCCTCTGTAGTGAGCCTGTTTTTTTTTTTTTTTTTTTTTTTTCTGCAGAGATGCTTCCGCTCCAAGCTTCTGTTCAAAGGGTTAAGACTCTGACTGATTTTGAACAGCTTGCGTGAAAGACTTCAAATTTTTGAAAAATATTGCAGACAATCTTCAGCGACAAACTTTAAAATCGTTTGATACGTTTGAGTCGCAGACGATCTCAAATTTTCGTTTAAGAACTTATGGCACAACTAGGTGGAATCAGAACTTGAACATAATTTCAATCTCTAAAACACAAAATTCCATGTAACACAGCGTGAAAGTGAAGGAAATGAAAAATCTCTTCTCAAATGTCATCATCATCTTTTATCAAAGTTCAAAATTATGAGGTTTATTTCCAACTGTCCTACAGCATTATTCCTTTCTAATATCAATACTAGCAAAATATAAGTGCTTTACGTATAAAAGATTTAATTGAATTATGTATTATATTTACTTATAGTAATTACTTTTCTTTACCGTACAATCCGGCGTATAACGCACATCTATTCTTTTTAGTTGCAATTTTTAATTTTTAGGTACATTCGGCGTATAACGCACACCTATTCTTTTTAGTTGCAATTTTTAATTTTTAGGTACATTCGGCGTATAACGCACACCTATTCTTTTTAGTTGCAATTTTTAATTCTTAGGTACATTCGGCATATAACGCACACCTATTCTTTTTAGTTGCAATTTTTAATTCTTAGGTACATTCGGCGTATAACGCACACCTATTCTTTTTTCGGCGTAGTTGCAATTTTTAATTTTTAGGTACATTCGGCGTATAACGCACACCTATTCTTTTTAGTTGCAATTTTTAATTTTTAGGTACATTCGGCGTATAACGCACACCTATTCTTTTTAGTTGCAATTTTTAATTTTTAGGTACATTCGGCGTATAACGCACACCTATTCTTTTTAGTTGCAATTTTTAATTTTTAGGTACATTCGGCGTATAACGCGCACCCTCTTTTTTACGAAGAAATCTGAAATGAATGTAAGCAATGCTCTTATATGTTTTAAAGTCATTTATTCGAGGTATTATTCCAAGATTTAGAAACAAAATAGTATACTTCTAGTAACTACAACCCTTTAAGTTCATAAGGAACGCCATTTCTTTTAAATAAACAATATTTCAATATATGTATAGGTCTAATTTTTTTCTATGCTCATCTTTTTTATTTCTTAAAGCTCTCATTTTTATATCCGGCGTATAACGCGCACCCTGAAATTTCGATCTTATTTTTTGTGTTAAAACTGCGCGTTATACGCTGGATTTTGCGGTAATTAAAATACATTCCTGCAACACAATTCCAAATAAGAAGAGATAAAAAGAATAGAGAACTATCGAAAGTTTTATCTAAAGATTGATATAATAGTTGTTTTTCTTCTTAGGGTCTTTTTCTAAACTCTTCATTTTTTTAATGATTAGAGATTTAACTTACTTAAAAGTACATTGATTTTCATTGATTATAAAATACCCTTTCGTGTTTTAGATTCTAATTTGAAATCATTATTTTTTTGTATTCGGTTTTGATAAACGTATTGAGCCTTCACTTTAAGGATTCTATCAGAACTGTTAAAGTACTTTCAACAGGAAACTTCTACTAAAATGCTTATATTTTATATATTTCAATTGGTAAGAATATTAAATAATAGCTTTTGTAACTGAAGTTTAAATGTAGGAGCAAATTTTAGTATAAGAAAAATTCCTGATTTACTAATAATCTTAAAACATTAACACATTCAAAATCTGAATTACCTCCATATTATTGATACATTGTTCATAATAAATATTGTTTGCTTTTATGATTCGAGGAATTAACCCCCTTCCCACAAAAAATAAACATTCTATGTACGTCATGCCTTTAAAATTATACTAATCTTATTATTCTTTCAAATATATTTGGAAATCCATCTCTGAAGAGGCAACATGTGTACAGCTCAAAACATCTATATTACAGATTTTTACATAATATTACAATTATGTCTTACTATTCTAAATAGGATTAAAAAAAGAGTGTTCTGTACATCAAAGAAAAATTTTAATGTGAGGCATAAAACTTAATCGGCAAAATCCTCCTTCTAAATCGAGACCTATTTCTTAACTTAAATTGTAAATCAAATATTATTTATATTGTTCGATCTAATAATTAAAATATCAGTTGCGTATCTAAATATCTCAAAATAAATACTTGGAGAGAACTATAATCGTAATAAAGTGTGGTCTTTAAATACGCGGAAACTTAATAAAGAATATTTTAAACGTTTCTCACTTCCACATATTTCATTTTTAGAGCATAAGTAAAGTTACGATACAAAATGCACTTAAAAAAGTTTTGAGAGCTCAAATTCTAAAAAAAAGAATTATAACTATAAGTTATGAAGGGATAAAACCTCAAATTAAATTATTCATGTTGTAAATAAATTATATAAACACATTTACATTTTTTACATGATCACGACGTGATATTTTCTGATAACTAGTACCAAAAAGAATAGAAAGAAATTCTAGGGGATTTTTTTTTATTTTAAAATAATAGATTATATATTTATATATAAAATAAAAATAAGGACGATGAAACCATTTAACAGTAACTTAGTTTAGAAACTATAAATGAATGAAAGTAAAGCATTAAATTTTTTAAAATTTTCGTATGTAGACAACAGATTAAATTCTACATTATTTTTATTTCAATATTTTTAATTCAATCTAAAAAAAATTTATCTTTTCTGAAATTTTTCACATTTGTATTGCGTCATTTGATAGAATTATGTAAGGTATCACACTAAAACTGTAGAGCATAATAATCATTCTATCCTAACTCTGTTAATTTTCTTAAGGACTTGCATTAAAACTCCAAAAATAGATTCTTTCCTAAAACCGGAAAAATAAAATTTATAATTCCTGAAACTGGCACCTTTTCTATATAGAACTGAAAAATATGTATATAATTTGAGATTTTGAAATCTATTTTAAAAGCTATCTTCTAAAAGTATGAAGAAGGACAAAGTAAGTAATCATGTATATAAAACAAATACATGAGGAATTACGTAGTGAGGTTGCGCATTTTCAAGATTTAATGTTTTAAGTTTAAAAAAGATAGTTCTGGTGTAAATATTTGACTTATTTTTGGAAAACATGTTTTGTGTATTCAGTTAGCTTAAAATACAGTAAAGCAAACAATCATTTCTGGTGCTTATTTTTACTTTTTACGAAAGTGAGGGGTTAGTAGCACAGGTTTCGAGAAACGTATTGATTGCGTATGGTGTGTCACTCGACCGTTCTATTTCGGATTGGGTTTAATGTCCAATTCAAAGAAGGTGAATGTATCTGGGACTATTAGGCGAGGAAGTCAACTAAAAAAACTTTTAGCGTAATGATTCCCACCGTCTCATAAAAGAGAAAGAAACGTCAGAATCATGAGATTTGGATACATATTTTTCCTTGCTTTGATATTAATATGTAGAGCATTTCGTATAAAATAGTATCCATTTTGGATGCAATTTAATTTTGTTATATTGTAAAAAAAGTATGTCACGGGGAAATGTTTACAAAAAAAAAATTTTTTAAATATGTATCCTTTTCAAAGATACATATGAAAAGTAAGCAATACTTCCGTACACGGAGAAATAATGTACTATAAAGCTACTGAAATTTATACTTTTAATGTTTCAATCGCAATTAAATAATAGATGTACAAATAATTCAGAATTTCTAAATCAAGAGAAATGATTAATTAATAACTGGTCGTATTTTTAAGCAAAGGCATAGAAAATGAATTGGGACATTGAAAAAATATTTCAGTGAGTATCTTTGAAAACGAAGTAATTCAGAACAATAAAACTACGATCTGAAATTCCACAAACAATACTATTTCCCTAATAATTAATCCAATATATATATTTAGAATGTTAAGGACAAATGTGGTAAGAAAACTGTTTTACTTTTGTAAAGAACTCATAATGAAAACGGTGGATTCGAGTAACTCAATAGTAAAGAGAACGGAAAAGCAGGAATGGGTTTTAGTTCATAGCTTCTAAAACTATCATCTAGTGGGGCAGATGCAAGTTAAATCTTTCAGGTCTCAAAGTTCTCATCTGTAAGTAACTTAAATATGAAGAATAAATTCTGAATTCATCTGATCTGATCGTCATCTGAATTCTCTCTCTCTCTGTTCAAAATTACGAGCTGTAATAAGTTGTGCTAGAGGACGTTTGAGTTGAAAAGAAATGGAGCGTCAAAAACGCTCTAAAAACAGTATATATTTTCATAAGAAACTGTGATACAAAAAAACCATTTGTACGTGCGTGTGTGCGTGTGTGTGTGTGTGTGTGCTCACAAACATTCCTTTGCGTATAAACTTACTATAGTTTAAAAAAAGAAAAAAGGGATGATAAAAAGAAAAATTTCAGCTTTCATAATTTGTTTGTTAAATCAGTCATGCATTAAATTTCAAAAGCACGTACTATATTAAACAAACTCAAAATACGGCTGTAAACTTGCTGAAACCTAGGCTTCTAAATAAGAAACTGTAAGGCTAAATACAACTGTCTACATGCAAGGTTTTAAGACATTAGACCTAACATTTTCACCATTAGAAACCATCGATTAGTTATGAAATATGTGAACATTTTTCTAAGAAAACTAATTCCTAAGATTATTTTCCTAGTAGATAATAATCTTTGTTGTTCCATATACCATATATTCATTAATCTCCAACAACGCTTCATTTTATTTTTAAAAAAATCCTGTAATAATACGAAACTAGATGAATATAAAGTAAAAATATCGATACATACAAAGGAATCACAAATAAAAAAAATTTTAAATATCTTTCGTTAAAAATATTTGTGTGAACACTAAAAATAAGCTTTGACATTACTTGTAAAACGCTGAGTTTAAAAAATAATACTAAAATCACCAAGCTCATAAAATTCAATTTATGTTTATGTTGGAATGCATATTTTAATCTCACACGCTAATAACTATTCTAGGGATTGCAGTACCGGTATACCGGGATACCGAATACTGGTATTTTGAGCCATTTGAGCCACAATTTTGTAATACCGGTATTCACAAGTTTAAATACTGGTTTTCGGTATTTACTAGAATTTTTTTAATTGCCTCCACTATGTGTTCAGGGATCGCCAACATAGCAAAATAGTACACGGTTTTATTTTTATGTCTTTTTAACGGACGAAATTAAGTAGATATATAAATAAGCGAATATGAATTTGCATCGTACAATCAAGAGGTGATAAAATATGAAAAAAAAATTTTTTTTCAACAAACCAAAATACAATATAGAAATCAGCTATATCCAAAACCATTCGACGAGAAATCAATTTATTTGAAGATGAGGGATTTAGAGGTAAATACTTGGAAAACACATATCGCGCATTAGTAACAGTACCACCAACTAGCATAGATGCCGAAAGAGCGTTTTCGACAACTGGTAATTTTTGCACAAAATTACGTTCCAAGCTTAGAGACAGTACACAATTGATGCATTATGTTTTTTAAAATCACTTTCAAAACTTTTATTAATACCCTAGACTGAACAATGATATGTACACTATTTTGTGATTTAAATAAATAAGATGTTCCTTTTTACTTTTTGTGATTCTTTATATACTGTTATAATTTATAACTTACAAATTATTTTTTGTGTTATTTACACTCTCCGATAAAACTGGCAAATCAAACGAAGAAACACCCGTGTTTTCTTTCTTTTCCTAAAATTTCTACTACCGGTATTAAAATCGGTATCCCGGTATTAAGATCTAATAAATACCTAAAAAACGGTATTGAACTTTTGGTCCGATATTGCAATCCCTAAACTATTCATAATACAGGCTACACATGTAACAGAATTTTCTTGAATTATTTCTAATATATTATTTTATTATTGCTGTGTATACCTAGTCATACAAGAAATTCTGATCTAAACATTTGAGATCCTCTGCTGCGACTCAAACGTAGCAGACGATTTTAAATATCATCATTGGAGATCTTCTACAATAGCATTTTCCAGATAATTATCTATCACGCATGTTGTTTTAAATCAGTCAAAGTTTTAAAATTTTGAACAGAAGCGTGCAGCAGATATTTCTCTGCATCAAAAAAAGAAGATACCGTCTATGATTTTTAAGACTCTTAATCATTTAGTCATTTTAAAGATTATTCATGCATCGAACCAATAAGAGATTTTCAGAGACGAACAGCATTTTAGATCATAGTGGGGGCGATCGTCTGCGCTCGGGAAAAACACCAGCTTTAATCAATGTGAAAACTCGTCGAAATCCTTGTTGAAAGAAGTATCTTCCTATTAAACAGATTAACGTATCCAAAAGTACAATGTGTCGCATAGAAAACGAAGATCTAATACCAAGAAATTACCGAAAAATTACTGACGCTTTGCTTAGAAAGGAATTCATGCATCAGAGGTATTTTAAAGCAAAGATATTGCTGTGGCGGCGCGCTCATAACGGCCACAAGGGAATTTTGTTTACCGACGAGAAAATGTTTGATATTGAAGGACATTTCAAGAAGCTAAAGAGAAGGAAAAAAGCTTGCAGAGAGCTCATTGTCCGGCTTCAGTAATAATTTGGTGGAGTATTAGCTATCAAAGCATTTCTCTCACACATACAAATTCATTTTTGACGAAAAGGAGTGAAAACCAAGTGGAATAGTTGATGAAAAACCTGTCATAGAACCAACTCCTGAACGTAAACCTTTCAATGGAAATGATTGAACTTTCAAGTACTCGCACTTCTCATAAGGCGAAAACGACCCAGTGGTGGCTGAAATAGAATGTGGTGAACTTAATAGAAGACAAAGGGTGGTTTTCCAGGAGATCTGATTAAAATTTACTGGGTTATAAATTGTGGTTTAGTATTAGAGGCACAAGTGTGCCAAAAACGGCATCATAATTAGAACAGTCTCCTATGCTCTTTAAGGACAACAGTGATGGAAATTCCATGGAAGTAATACGCACCACGATAGATGATTGGCTAGAAACCCCGTGAGAAATCAAAAAAGGATCCTTTTGAATAAAAGGTGAAATATATTAAATTTAAAAGTAAAATAAAACTTTAAGAAGATTAGTTTTAAAATTGATTTTACAAAGCATTTGATTTTAATCCCTTTAAAATTGTATCATAATTACGACTGTATATTATGTCACAGAAAAATAAATTTGACTAAGATGTTACTTTCTTATTGATTATTATTATTTAAAATGTTTAACAAAAAATACATTTGATTTTTGCTATGAAGCTCTTAGAAGCAAAGAATCATAACTGTTGTTTACCAAACCCACAATTTCAAGACTTAGGAACATATATTAAAAAGATAAATTACTCTATGTTAATTTTTGAATTCATACATAATCGTATCTTTTGCCTTGATTATGAGGATGAACAGACTAAGTTTTTAATAGGAACTCGTGGGATAAATTTATTTGATTCAAATTGATTATTATTTTATAGAAAATATTAAATTTTAACAACAAAGTTACAAATAATAGTATTCTCAAGCATGCCACATATATTAACATAATCCGTATTAATTCTCGTTGAAAAAAGCAGACTTTATAAGAGATAACTGAGATGAAAATGAACTATTTTTAATAAATTTATTATTCACTTGACATGGTATATTTTTCTCTGTAATTCAAAAACCATATTTATAAGTTCATTTCAAATCAAAGTAGATATGCATCACAAAGAGTTTTTCTTCTTGATTTCTCGGTAATGATTTTTTTATACAACTTTCGACAACAGGTTTTTAAAATGATAATTTAAAAAAAATATAGCATATGACATAACTTAATGTAAATGAAAATTTCACAAAAGCAAAAACTGTTTTGAAGTTTGTGTGAGTACAGTTTTCAAAAAGGGAAAACTTTGAAGTGATGCAAGTAAGTGTTATTGAACAATAGGCGAATAAGATGGATCCACAATTATATATACAGTGAAAATAGTTTAACACGAAACTGAGGGGACTTAGATATCTTTTCTTGTTAAAAGATACTGCAAAATATATATATATTTAACAAAATTAAGTTTATTAAAGTACATTTTATTTACATAGATATGTATGTATTTAATGAAAGTCAATGAAACAAAAACATTCTTAACGAAATTTAAATGAAAAATCTTTTAGCTATACAATATCTTTTCATTTTAAGCAGCTTTCAGTTTTCGTCTTCTGTTTTTGAAATGGAAAAACGCGCCGAACTCTCTGATTTTTTATTAACACTGTGATGCATTCCCCATTTTCATTTTTTGTGCGGCGTTTGTAATGGAGGGTGAAAGTAGGTAAAAAAAAATTGGCGTATCAATATTCCGGAGTTTGAAACATTGAAACCACTCCCTTTCATTTCACACCCCTCTTAAATCTCGCCTGCGGGGTTCAGTTTTTCTTTTTGTTCATTTCAGCCATTGTGCTCGTAAAAATTCTTCTAAAATTTTCGCATTAAAAATTTCACGCTTTTTTTAATATGTAATAAGTAGTACTTTGTATGCAAACTAGTTACTTTATTCGTTATGCATTTTTTTTATCTTAACCAGTTTTGTAGACAAAGTTATAATTGATCCTAAATAGATATAATGTTCATCGGCCCATCTACACTATAGGTCTTTAGTGGCACCAGGACTTGACAGAAATAATGCTAATAATGTGGCGAGTTCGCGACCATGAGGTCTTTGGTGGCACTTCGCAGCCACGACCACTACACTGTAGGTCTTTGGTGGCACCAGGACTTGACAGAAATAACGCTGGTGACGAGTTCGCGACCATGACTACTTCGCAGCCACGACCACTACACTGTAGATCTTTAGTGGTACCAGGACTTAACGCTGGTGACGAGTTCGCGACCATGAAATAACGCTGGTGATGAGTTCGCGACCATGACTACTTCTTTAGTGGTACAGCCGCGATGAGTTCGCGACCATGACTACTTCGCAGCCGCGACCACTACGAAGTATCAGTAGATGTCGGTAGACCGATAATCAAAAGTTGTGAAGATGTTAGTAGTCTGGCGAAAAGGAACTGCCTTATGGAAAGATCCTGAATAAACTTATGTGGAGAGTAAATTCTTTCTAAATAGTTGTGAAGAGACTTTATTTAAAGATAGGTAATATTTCGATGTTTTATTAAGATTCGATCAAGCAAACCATTCTTAGCAGTATAAATATTCTTGATGTTTTTGTTAACAAGAAATAAACATAGATTGAAACTTCTATTATAATTAAATTAACTGGGATCTAACGATGTCAGTGAGTCTTAATCATTTCCAAAATTTTCTCAATGAACCTCTAATTTTTTTTAAAACTTTTAATCTAAATATTTGTTTCCCTATTTTTGCTGTCTATACTTTAATTTTAAATTTATGAGGGAAAAAAAGAACTAGTGGAATATTATTATCCAATTGCAAACTATTGTTATATTGTAAAAAATTATCAGAATAATCCGTGGCATATACAACATATAAGTTGCTTTTGTTTCTAATGCCCTGTCTGACGTAGTCAGATCAAGGTCCACGAAATTCATCGTGGCAAGGGGCTAGATGTACGCCTGTCGTTGGCCTTAAGCACCATACAGGTGATAGTACGATTTAGCTCGGAGAAATTCTCGAAGGGACAATAGATGGCGCCATCACCCATCTCTATCTCCACAATTTAGGCATGGAACTGAAGGGGAGGGAAATGTTCTCCAGTCCCCTGCACTCGTGATTTCAGCCCATAAGACTTTCGGACCCACTGATTTAACGAGCACGTCCACCGTGTGTATTCGGAGGGTATTCGGTAGCATCGGGCATCGAACCCAGGCTTTCCGGTCTGGAGTACGATGCTCTAACCACTAGGCTACCCACGGCCCGGATACATATCTTAAATAATTAATTTGCATAAGTTAAAAAACTTTTTTCACCTCACAAATGGGAAAGAACCTGTTTTATTAATTGAAATTAGAATAATATAGTTAACTTATTGTAACGTAATGTACAATTTTAGTGTAATTAAGCAAAATTTACTTTTAATATGGGATCACAAATTACTTACAGCATTCCTTTTAGATTACAACCCTGTTCGAATTAATTATTCCGAGATATAAGCAAAATTCCCTAAAACTACACTGTAAAATAACAAAAAGTACAGTACACGAATATTCCCAAGTTTGTCGACTTAGATTTCGTTGTTATATGTTGGATAAGAATGTGCTAATTTTTAAAAATCACAGTGAATATGAGAATGAATATGGCCCCAGGAGACCATGACAAAAGGTAAAGAAGAGCTGTAATCTCTCATTGGATTCTTTATCTCGGTTTTTTTAATGACCGCGGTAGCCTAGTGATCAAGGTAACGGACTCGTAGCTGGAGTGTCATGAGTTCGAGCTCAGTACTACTGAAGGTTCCGTTGTGTAGGGAAGCGATGCACGTTAAATTTGTCGAGAGTTCAATCGTCCTCCCATTGGTGTGGTAATTAGGAGAGGGGGTGCCAGCTCTGGTGTCGTCCTCGTCACTTGACCATGGCTTAAAATTATGATGGCCATTGCCAAAAGCCCTCATTTAACTTAAAAGTGCGACGTTAATATTCCCTCACTCACTCAGTCGTGTTCTTTACTCTAATAAATTTATCAACTATATCTATATCATTTGATTTTTCTTACCTTACAAATCCAACGGAGATAGTATGATCAACTGCTTGGTTTTTGGCCAATTTTCTTTTTTCCAGCCATTTCTCTTTCGGCACCAAATACAAATGAAGTTCCACTAACTATCAAAGGATAAAAAAAGAAACTTAAAATCGCACACAAAAACATTAGCTTTTAAAGTATACAAAGTATAAATTTACTGCTAAAAGATTAATTTTAAAAATATCGAAAATTTTCAAATGTTATCTTCACAATAAATAAGATAATTACTCCAAATAATTTAAGTCTAACTTAAATTACATGAAATAATAAATGAAAAATCTGTTATACTTAAGTAGTAATATATACCGGGTATTTCAAAAGTCACGCACATCAACCTTTGTGATTGAGTTTTAAAGACAGATTAATTATGTTAACAAACAGAATAAAGGACAAACAAAGGTTGAACGATTATCTTTATTGTTAGGTGTCAGACATAGTAAAATAACAGTAAATGTTCAAAATGATGTCCGTTTTCCTGGACACACAATCGAACTCTTTTTACTATAGATTAGTTGACACTTTACGAAGAGTGTGAAAATTAATTTCCGATATTGCATGAAGGAAGTTACTCTCTTAAAATTATCAAGCATTGGGGTATTATTCCTGAAAGGGACATTTTTCAGATATCCCCAAAGAAAAAAAAATTCTGAATTCACAAGTCCGGTAAACAAGGGGGCCAAAGTCCTTTGGAAATGACACGACCATCGAAAAATTCAGCTAAAACTTCCACACTGTCTCGTGATGTATGACACGTTGGGCCGTCTTGCAGCAACCAAGCGTACCTTTCGTCACTTTCAGAAAGGATATGAATTCCGTAATAATGTTTATGTAGACGGATCGTCTTTTCAATGGACTTCATTATAAAACGATCTCCACATCTGCCACTTTCATTTTCAATATAAACGCTCTACCCAATCGCTTCCTGTCTGCAACCGATCCTGTGTCACGGAACCGTTGCACTTAAAGTGTTATCGTAGATGCATTTGGTGCTGTTTCGCCTGGATATTTCTGCTGAAATGCATTTATCACACGGCAATGAGATTTTATAGCGAAATAAAATTCCACGATGGTTATTCTTTGCTCTTGGGAAAATATCATGCACCTGGCTCAACTGACTACAACTGATAAGTATTTTGAAACTGATGCCTGATACGTTCAAAACTTCTTCTGATGGGGCCCCTGCGGACATCTAGTGACAGAAATCTCAACCACCCTTTTTGGTTTTTAAGCAACAAGGATTACCATGTGGATGTGCGTGACTTTTGAAACCCCCAGTACAATTTCTTCTCGACAATACGACTTAACATACATCTCCACTACAAAAAATAAATAACGACAAATAAAAATATTACTGCAATACTAAGAAGTACAATATAGAACATAGTATGAATTTTTCACATATTTACAGTAATTATCCTGACATAGATTGAATTTTTGTGCTTAGCGTATAATGTTATAACCTGATTCAATGAAAATAGTGTTGAAAAGTTTATAATTTGACTTACAACCTGTTAGTCAGAATGGAAATAGATGATGACTCGTGGAGATTCTGTATTTAATTAACCAAAGCGTCTAGCAAAAATTATTGGATTGTAATCATTATTTACTCTAATTTATTACATTAATTTATTATTAAATTAGTTTTATCAAATCATATTAAATTGGTTTGAATTACTGATCATATAGGCTTCCTTAGGCAATTATTAATAATGTCCAAATATCGCAATTTTTTGCAAGCCATTTATATTTTTAGCTATAAATTACCCACATCTTTACTGTTTCTTTTTCATATTTCTCTCACAGATTTCTATAAAAATATGTTGTAATAAGTTTACTAAACAAACTGTAATTACGTTTCAAAATCATAAAGACGCTTTGGTAAGTATGTGCACATTTGTGTAGTACCAAATACTTTACAGCTTTTTTAAAAAATTCAATGATCTCTGTTTTTTTCTACGTTTTGCATGCATTTTTTGATAAACATAATTCTTCGATATTCAGTTCAAATCTGACAAATTTTTGCATTCTATATATATAATATTGAAAGGGTGTATTTTTAATAGAGTGTATTTTAGTAATACTATTTTTAAAGATATTAGAATTTAAAAAAATCATAAAACTAATGCCCTAAGACAATTGACTGGTCCAACATGTAACACACGTAAAATTCAAAATTTTGTCACAAAATTCGCATAGTAAATTCACTTCTTTAAAAAATATATTTGTATCAAATTTCCATTCAATCTTAAAGTCAAGAAGCTGCAGATTTAAAACCCAGATGTCACTGATAATATTGATGCAAGACACTGTTTTTTTACTATATACTTCATTAATTACTAATTTAAGTAAATTTTTTTCTGTGCAAGAAATCAGAAATTTACCGCGTTTCAATAGCAGTTTCCCAATTCTATACCTTTTCTGTTCTGTCAAACAATTATAATTAAATTTACTTATTGTGATAAAAACATTGGACTCTTACTCTTGTTTTTTGTCATCATTTCATTTTAATATTAAAGGACTTAAGCTTAATCATCCTCAATAACTTTTATGTGAAGCAGTTTTCAAATTGCATACCTTTTTCCATTACTTAAAACAACCTATTCTAAGAAGACAAAAAAAGATTTTCAAATGTGTAAAAACAATTCAAAAATAAATACTCATTCATGTCCGAAAATATAATATTTTATCTATGGAAATTGGAAGCCCAGTACTAAAAGATTCTGAAATGCTTTAAATACAGTATTTGAAAGATATAATTACAATGGGCTTTGTAGCATAAAATTTTCAAATTAACCAAAGCATTTGATGGGAATAAAACAGCTAAACACCTATAAACCCCAAAACTCAATTATAATAACCCTTCCTATCACTTTTTTTCTCGTGTTCCTAGGCTACGGCGTAAAAACATGAACCAAATTTATGTTCTTGATATACACGGAAAGTAGATCGCGATTTCAAAAATTACCTCTTATTTTATGTGTGCATTAATTGTTGATAGATATTTTGTTTTCAATACCTTTGTTCTCCGTGAGAACTTAATTTTGCGAATTACTCTAAGAATATTTGTTTGTCTCTCAATGTTTTTCTTTTAACTATCTATACAACATTTTTTTTCATTTGTTAGTTTAATTTTTTTAATCCGAACTATGTTTTAATTATTTTAATGAAGAAATTTTTCAAAAAAGTAATTTCAATACATGAAGAGAATTAGAAATAATATACTCAACATCGAGTTAATGTGCAATATGTATTTCCTTTTTAGAATTTAACTTTTGTAAACGACTTTTACTTCAAAAAATATTTTCCTTTTTTAAAATGAATGCATTAATACGAAATCGAATGTGCTCAAATACTAATGTTCAAAATTTAGCTTTAGAATTCAGACATTTTAAAGAAAACTCTGCAATACAAAATGTTTCTCAGGTAGTATTTTAGATTTTTTTTGTGCTACCCTTGTTGATGATTATTTGTTTGTTGTTAATTTAATAATTATGTGACAAATCTATACGGAACTTTATCACTAACCTTCTGAGACGTCTTTTTTAGGGAAATTCAATTCCCTACCTATTTCTAATCAACTCCAAAAAGAGGACAGGGATTCCTTATTATATGCAGATTAGATAAAGTATTTAAGTCAAACGGAATAGTAAAGTGGGAGACAGTAGGAGAGAGAGATTGAAGCAGGAAGTTATAATAGTGAAGTTAGAGATTTATTATTGAAGATTTCTAGGTGGATGAATTAGGCTCAGGAAGAGCTGAGATTCAGTGTGGTAAATATTGATTTATAATTAGTCTCATTAAAGTTTTATATTAGGAGTGAGATTAAAGTTAAATGTTCAGTAGGAACATTATTGAATATAATTCTGGGATCTCTTATTGCGGTAATCTCTGCGTGATCGATATTCTAATTGTTAATTAATTGGATCATTAAATATTTAAGTTAATATAAAGAAAAGTCCCTTTTAAACCTCATAAAGCTATTTTTATTTATTTGTTATTAAAAGTCTTTGATTCTATTTGGGAAAGATAACCCAATAAAGAAAGTTATTTATAAAAATGGCTACTGGTTCTTCTTTGACTCAAAATTATTCTCGTTCTCAAAGTGAGATCCAAGGGGATCTTCACAATTATAGTGACAAATATCACAGTGTAGAGAATTTTTGTTTCAGAAACTTTACAGATAGATTCTCAATATTACATCTTAATGTTAGGTTTAATGTAAGTTCCTTTTGATAAAGTTAAATAATATTTTTCATAACAAAGTTAAGTTTAGTTTTTAGTGATTCTTTTGAGTATTACTTTTCCTTACATCTGGTATATTAGATTGCAAAATAATAACTGTGTTTTTATAATTCAAAAACTTAAAAATCAAAATATTTAATTCAAAATATTTTATACATAAGCACTTTTAGACAAAAATGGAAAATTTTAACGTCTTTCGAAATCATTTTACCGCGGATGCTACTCCTAAAGTGTTCAATTTCCCCAACACAACAAAAAAATTATAGTATGCATCTGATAATCCATCACAGAAAATATTTTTAAGGAAACTGTCTTATTACTGGCTATCAAAATTATAAACGTCATGCCAGAAAGAGAAATTATAACAAAATATTTACCAATGTCTGTCCTCATCTTATCTATGCATTATTGACATCATTAATGATATACTATTTATTATTTCCAACACAATATGCAACAACAACTCGAAGCATTTCCCCGACGAAAAATAATACTTTTCTCTGTATGATTAACAAAACAGTTTTTGTGTTGTTGAAAATCTATATTTGTAATTCTCAGTAAATGTGATTCTTATAATGACATTTCTAGCCCGAGCTAATAAAAGGACATTTTGATACGAAGTTTTATTTGTATCAATCATATGAAGTGAAAATACTAGATTATTATTGTCTCATCTAAAATTTTAATTCCTGCGTCTAAAACGTTATTAGAATTGTTTTAATACATCTGAATAAATAGAGATTACTAAGTCAGCATTCAAAAATAAAATGTTTAAAATAATTACACATTATAATTATAGTATAATGGTTAATAATTTACAATATCAAAATCAAGTTAAGTAATCAACGTAAAAAAAGTTTACAACTCAAACTAGAACAATTCATAATACACTCTTCAAAAGTGAAATTGCAACACTTAGAAATAATGCGCACAGTGTCATGCAAATTTCAAGAACGATAGTGGTGACATAGATATGTAAATGATTAAATTTGCGCAAGCATCTGATCCCGCGATATTCATGTTCGGGCTACAAAAGTCAGAAACTATCCCTTCTCATAAACAGCATCTCAGGTTTTGCGTAGCATTTGCGCTTTTCAAAGAAGCGTAGAAAATGCCTCTGACACGACGCGAGCTCAATGCCATCAGTTAACAACTGGGGAACATGACCGTATTATTGAACATCCAAAGTTGGTTGTTTCGAGGAGCAGTTGTATCCGTGTCCATCCAAACCATACGCAACAGATTGCAGGAAGTACACTTACGTGTACCGGTACCAGCAACAGGTGTACCGTTGACCGCTCAATACAGGGCTAGGCGACTGGCGTGGTGTCATCGTTATCGTACCTGGACATTAGAATGGCATCGAGTATTGTTCATTGATGAATCTCGTTGACTATAGAGGAATGACGGCCATGGGGGGGGTACGGCGGCTAACCGGAGAACACTACGAACCAACCCTTTTTGCCGAGTGTCAAACTGGTCCTACACCGGGCATCATGATTTAGGGTGGCATAATGTTTGATCACAGGATGCCTCTGGTACACCATGACGGCCGTTTGAAAGCGGACCACCACGTCACACAAGTTGTGGAGCTTGTTGTTCTGTCCTGGTTGCAGGGCACACCCAGCATGGTATTGAAGCAAGATAATGCCAGGCCGCATGTCGCACGGCGAATTTTTAACAACCTGGTTGGATTTGACATCCTTTCCTGGCCGGAAAACTCTCCAAATCTGAATCCCATCGAACACCTGTGGGATCTCATTGGATATGATCGAGTACCACTACCGCAAATCGTGAAGGATCTGCGCACAGCTGTGAATGTGGCTTGGCAACGGTTACCTTAGGCAACCATTGATGGACTAATTAACAGAATGCCTCGCCGGATTGAAGCATGTATAGTTGCCGAGGTGAGCACGTTAGATACTGAATAAATTGGTTTATAATTATTTTATTTGTCTGCTTTTTAATCATTTGCATATCCACCTCAACACTATCGTTCTTGAAATATACATGACGCTACGTGAATTATTTCTTGGTGCTGAAATTTCATCTTTGAGGAGTATAGCCTATAAGAAGAATTTGAATTCAAATCATTGATTATGGTAGAAATACCTAAAGTAAAATCTACAATAGAAATAGACTACAATTTTTAAAAATTTTTAATTCCTATGAATTATTTTCTAATGATCATGATTAGATTTTCTAGTGACTTATTCGTAACAAACTGTTTAAGAGAATCAAATTAATGAAGGCATCAAAGTAATTTCAAAGTAATTCACTGTAATTTTGATGTAATATTTCTCTTTCGTTTGAGCAGATAAATTATTTTTATGTGAAAAGAATTCTATGAATAAGAATAAGAATATGAATACACTGGTGTGCAAAAATTAAGGACGAAGTCGAAAAATTAGCATATCAGCTGAACGAAGAGGCAGAGCGGACAGAAAGACCAATCAGGAGATTAAGTAAGGTGATGTACGATAGCACATGCACAGATATGCAGGTAGACGTAATGGGGGAGTGTCTGAGTAGTATAAAGCATGTTGTCGGTGTAAGATCAGTATTTCTGGCAAAGAGATTGCACGCCGTATAGCAGTTAAAATCACACCGAGTTGCTGCCTCAGCGAGAAATGGCGAATAATCAATCTGTTAGACGACATCTGGATGCTTTTACCCGAGGTCGATTCATTGGGAAGTTGGAGGAAGGCCGCAGTGTGACAAGTATGACTGCAGAGTTCGGAATTGCTTACAGCATCGTTTCACGACTTTGGAGACAATTTCAAACTATAGGAACAGCTATCCGGGGGTTCAGTAGTGGTCGTCCACGAGGAACCACACCCGCAGATGACCGGTACATTGTCTTAAAGACCAGAAGAAACAGGCGGCAGACAGCGGGAGAAATCGCTAGACACACGACACAGGCGACTGGACGACCGATATCGCGTTTTACCGTGGCCAGAAGACTGCACGGTGGTGGTCTGTTTGCACGACGCCCTGTACGGGGTGTACTTTTAACGCCTGCCCATCGGAGAAGGCATTCTCTGTGTGCCGGGAATACCGGAATTGGAGAGACAATGAATGGGGACGAGTACTCTTTACAGATGAGAGCAGAATTCAGTTTGAGTAGCGATTCTCATCGCATACTCATCTGGAGAGAGCGGGGAAGCTGCAATCATCCCTCGAACATCATTGAAAGGGACAGGTATGGAGGTCGCGGTGTTCTCGTTTGGGGAGGCATCATGCTTGGACGTACTTCACATCTTCGACGCAGGTTCAGTCAACGGGACCCGTTATTGTAACGAGATTCTTCTTCCATATGTGCGTCTTTTTAGAGGCGCTATGGGTCTGCAGTTCCTTTTCATGAACGACAATGCACCATGTCATCGCACAGTAGCTGCCGAACAGCTCTTAGACAGTGAGGATATTGAACGTATGGATTGGCCGGCACGATCTCCGGATCTCAATCCCATCGAGCATGTATGGGATTTTCTAGGCAGACGCTTGGCAGCTCGTACCTTACCACCAGTAACGATTTGGGAGCTTCGATTGGCGCTGCAAGACGAATGGGCAGCAATGCCTCAACAACTCATTGACACCCTCATTCTCAGCATGGGCAGACGCTGTGAAACCTGCCTAGCAGTCAGGGGAGATCATATCCCCTACTAAAGACCGGATGTTTCTTGCTGGACACCCATCACAGGGATGTTTCGGCCTTCAGTCGCATTGCGCTCCATGCTACTTTTTCAATATCAAGCTTCTTTTATCCCTCTGATTTCTCTTTTAGTAAGTGTTGCTTACATTACACATGTCCTTACGTATTGGGGATCTTACGGTATTAAATGTGTTGATTTGGAAAGCTTTTGTACAAAGTTATATTGAAAAAACCGTCTCGTCCTTAATTTTTGCACACCAGTGTAGTTCATACAAAAAGAATTGTACAGTGTGTAGATGTGGTGTACTATCTATTAATATTTGTTCTAAATATTAAAAAAAAGGCTTCTAAATAAAATACTTCTTAAGCAGTCGCTTCAGGCATGTGAGTACGTAAGTGTACATGGTGGCCTATAAATAGAGGTTTGAATCTGGGAGGAGGTAAGGTAAATAAAAAAGATTGAGAGTGTTGCACAACATTGAACTTGACCGAAAACATCACGTGAAAATGATAGCAGAGGTATAAGAAATGAAAGAACATAAGACAAGAATTTACAGAAATATATTCATTACTGCTTCGGAAACCAAAGCAGGCTGAAGACAAACTAGGGCAACGACAGGGAGTCAACAGTCCGAAAATTCGTTTCTGACTACTAATAAAAATGGAAAATCAAAGAGACAAACTAGGAATTTATTTAGTTGTTGAAAGTGCTGAAAGGGTAAAATCTGATTGTTCACCATTCGAGTAATAGTCACCTTGGGAAGAATATGCAATGTTATACGAACAAGGAGAGTTTCTAAATATGCACTTAGTGTATTGGTAGATTGTTGGCATTGCACGAGAAAATTAATTATGTCAAAAATGGTTTCCACAGAGACATGTACCAGACCAACTTTGTTTTCACATGTACATTACACTTTATGAAAATACGAGGCTGTAAGAGAGAGCAGGCACAGTGAGGATAGGCCATTAATGACTTGTACAACCACCATGGAAACAGTAGGCGCCGAATGACGTAGAGAGGAATCCGAATACCAACTGTACTATCACTGATGTCGTAAGATGGTTTTGAAATAGTTTACATTGTGTTTTACAAACCAAACCCTTCTAAGTAAATGATCTTCACTGCGCCCTACAAATCATCTAGTACAGAGGCTCAACTATGATTTCCGAAAAATTCACATTATGTTCAGAGTTACAACCAATTGAAATAATTATCGACGTTTTTTTTTTCTTAAAACTTCTCCCCTCTGTTGTCGTAAAACATGGATAAATTCACTTCTAAGCAAAACATTATTATAATAAAAGCCTTTTTCGCAAAAGGAGAACATTTTGAAAATGGGTCATTCTATGTTCATTTTTTGTCAAAATATTGTACTTAAATAATTTTTTATTATAATACTCTTCTCAAAACAATTTTATATACATTTTCTAATCTAAGTGACACTAAGTATCATAAATATTATCCATTTATACTTTTTTGCAAAATCACGGTTCCGAACGTAGTCGGATACCTTAAGTCACATTTTTTCTGGTGTAAGTCTGAGATGAAGCATATGATTCCAATATTATGAGCCTCTTTCGATTATGGATGACGAAATAGGTATCGTAATGATGTATTAAATAGGGTGGACCTATTAGGACTGGTTGCTTCATGCTCCTCGGATTACAGTATCTTGGGGGTTTTTTCCTTTGAGAACACTTACGGCTGTTGTGTAGAAACTTTTGCAGATTCTTAAATTGGTCATATTGTAAAAACCGTTTTCACAGCTTCAATTACCGAAGCAAAACCAGTTGTTTTTGACCACTTCCGACAACCCATGGTATGTTGGGGGAATGCGTGCATCGCTAGTAAGAGTATAAATTTCTAAAACATTCTGTAAGATTCTGAAATGGAATCATCTATTATAGCATTTATAAAATACTCATGTACAGCGACATATTTTTGGAAATTTCTGCCAAGTATTCATTCATTTATTGGACTTCTACTGCCATTTTGGTTTGATGCCTCTGGTTATGCGTCTCTACGCAATTCTCAATCACTATTTTGAAGTACTCCCCTTAAAGTTTGAACCTGTATATATTAGACGACATACATATGCAAAAATATGTATGTGCTTGGATATACATACCTCTCTCTCTCTGATTATACTACTCATTTATTCCATCCTAACTATATGTGCCCTTCTACTCTATAAATATATCCGCTCTTCTTCATATGCTCCCTTTTTATAATGTTTAATGAATATTTCCAAATATTCCTTTAAGTTTTGGAGCAAACTATACATCAAAATTATAACCATACATTGTTTTTTACATAATCGTCACGATATATGGCTCCAATATACCTACAAAAATTACTCTTTGAATTTTTTCTCAATAACATAATGGGAATTATAACACATTTATTAACATTCAAATCCTCCTCGTCCTCCATAAAAAGCTTTGAAAGCAGGATCATCAACAAACTTAATTTTTCTCATGAAAAATTAGCTTGTATAATCATCAATTTGGTATCAAAAGATATAGCCTAAGTCATGTAAAACTTTACTACCTTAAATCGTGTCCCAATTTTTCGATAATGATTTTTGCATACTTTATCATCACTGGAGAGATTATTTTGTGCGCGCGCGCGACTCCATTATTACTTTCTTAAAATACATTTATACATAAATAATGAGCAGTGCATGCTAACTATGAAGGTCGATTTGACCAATAAAAGGAAAATTATTACTATATTTCCAGAGCATGTCACGTGTCACCGCAAAACGTACTTATAAATAAATCTTTTTATACTCCACTATTAACCAACTATTTATCAAAGAACCTGACGTGTGGAAACATGCAAAACTAAGAGAAAGTGTTCGTTAGCTTGCCTAGTATTCACCTTCAGTTAAATTCATTGTCGTTTTTCAAATCCTGTCATTCGAAAGAGCCATGTTAATGAGTGAGCCTAAAAGAGGTTATCTATTACAACTTAACAATAACCATGACTTGTCCTTTTAGTGCATTAAAAATAGATTTTCACATATTTGTTGAAATAACTGAACACAAAAAATTAAAAGATTTGAATTGAAATTGGAGATAATTTCAAGAAATTCACGAAATATAATTGTCTCAACAATTATATTTCGTGATTTAATAATGATATCCATCTTACAATAAAAGCCAAAAATTTAAATATAATTTGCATTTGATTTTTTTCATGCAAATCAATTCACTACTGTATCGTATATAGACTTCAGATTAATTCAAGAGTAATCTTAACCCAATATATCAATACATAATCTTGGTTTTGATAATTGATAATTTTCAAAAGAGAATATATATATATATATTTTTAACTTTTTTGTACCATTTTACATTTAATTATATTTTTCAATATATTTCATAATTCCTTTGGTTTATGCCTCGAAAATAAATGAAAAACGTTGATTAAAGGTATGATTTATAATTCAGGTTGAGAATAGTTTGTGTTATTTAAGAAATTAGAAAAATTTTGGGTGCACAAACTTGATAGCCATATTCACGATATACTTGCAAACTTTCTTCAAAATGACTTTTTTCTATAAAAATGGAATTAAAAAAGTAAATGTCTTATATTTTCTAGATTTATATATATAAAAAGCCCAAGTATATATAAAAATGAAATATGTGCAAAATTGTAAGCTCTCGTTATACCTATTTTTCAAACTAAGAGCTTCAGAACGTTATAAATATGTCAATAAGTCTTTTTTGTTGAATTATGGCGTGCACAAATAGTATATTTTCTCTGAGAAATATATATATTACTCAGAGAAAAATATGATGAATAATTCTTCGTTGGAACCTATAATCACGCCCATTCCAAGCAAACTGGCTAAGTTCATTGAGTTGCAACTGTATTTTGTTGCTAATGCTCTTCCGTCTATAATATAAAGGCTCTCATATCCCCTGTTGCATGTCAAAATTTGCCATATTATTTTTCATATTTTAATTGTATTCTTCTAGAAAAAATGTTTTCATACTCTACTTCCCGAACACAAGTTTTATATATGAATTTACACTATTGTTTCTTTGAATTTTTTTTTTGGCATTGCCATAAAAATAGCATTTTTTTTTAATTTTATTTATATTTTGGCTTTTATATATTCGAGCGAGCACATTACCATTATCTGTCTATATATATATATAAAGTATTTTTCTACTCTCATCGTTCAATTTTATCGCATACTATTCTTATTGATATTTTTCCATTCATTATGCGGGTACCGTTAGATTAGTTCATTTAACCGGACGATTCAATGCGTTCGTTCAACCATTTGAAAACGAATTCACCTGCTGTTAAATGTTTGAATGAATCCTCTTGAAGTGCAAGGTCATTTGAATAAATGAATAGCAGATTTAAAACATCTTATACAGTTTTAGAAACAAGTACCATATACGCCGGGTATAAAAATGATATCTTAAAAAATAATAAAAAAGAGATGAGCATAAAAAAATTACACCTCTACGTAGATTGAAATACTGCTTATTTAACAGAAATTATATTGCTCTTATGAACTTAAAGGGCTATAATTCTAGAGGTATACTATTTTTTTTTCTAGAGCTCTACCTCGAATAAATTATTTTTCAAAACATAAAAGCAATGCTCGCGTTCTCATTTCAGGTTTCTTCATAAAAAAGGGAGGTGCGCGTTATACGGTGAATATATCTAAAAACTGAACATTGCAGCTTAAAAGTATAGGTGCCGTTATACGGCGGTGCGGATTATATGCCAGATTTTACTGTGTTTGAAATTTTAGTTAACATCTAAGGAAACTTGTTTTTGAAGCAGTCGTATAAATGCTTTTTTTTACATAGAAGAGCAAAAAAGTTCAATTTAGCACAGTGAATAAAATCTAAGAAAGAAAAATGTATGTGTGTTTCCACATATATCTATTACTCTTATTGTTAAGAAGGGACTGATTTTTCCTATAATCTGAAAAAAAATATCCGAATGGAACTTGGACAAATGGCATAGATTGCTCTGTATCGAAATAAATTAGATGCATCAAAGGGGTAAAAAAATAGCTTAACATGTTATACATATGCACTTATCGCAATATCATTTTCAAAGAAGGTGACATTCTTTTTTTCTCTGTTAAAGAAAAAAAAAGGAATTGGTAAATTGCCATTAGCTAATATTAGTTTTAGAAAGATATTTATATGAAATTCGAATCCATGTACTACAGAAAAAATTTCTCTTTATGCCTGAAAATCTTTCTTTTAAATTTTTTTTTCATGAAATTTTTGCAAGGTTATTTTTTTTTCAAATAAAATTTGAAATTAGTGCATAGTTAACGAAAATAATTATTTTCCGAATTTTTCTCAATTTAATATTTATTATCTGCAAACATGGATTAGGAGAAAAAAATTTATGATCGACAGGAATTTTAATAATTATTTGTATTAATAATACAAGTATGTTTTGTTATTAAGCAATGGGAAAAAAGAATAGTAAAAGAAAAAAAAACGTAACTTAAAACAAAAAGAAATACATTCTCTCAGTCATTCAATATTTAAAAACTTCCGTCACACTTTCTAGTAATTAATAATTAAAATAACTTGTTCTTACAAACTTAACTAAAATCTCTTCACATCGTTATATCAGCGTGAATCTAGTGCGAGATTTACGTATTTTCTGCTTGAATTGAATATTATGAACGACGAAATTAAAATAAAATTATTCCTTATTTACATTTAAAACAGTAACTGAAATTTATAGGAATTTAGTATTAATTCCTATAATTTTTTTAAGAAAAACTCTTATAGTTTTAAGTGTTATAAAAGTATTTTTCAAACTATTTTAACAAAAACAGGAACTTATTTGATTCAATTGGTGTGTGTGCATGCGTGCGTGTGTGTGTGTGCGTGTGTGTGTGTGTGTGTGCGTGCGTGTGTGTGTGTGTGTGTGTGTGTGAAAGAGAGAGAGAGATTTTTTTTTAATAAAATAAGTCTCTAAACTTAAAAGAGAGTAAACAATACATTTATTTCAAAATACTTATTAAAGGTGAAAGTAATTCTTATACCTTCAAAAAAGCAAAGATAGTCACGAAATATTCATAACGCTACTCTGCGTGCATTGAGCATGGAACACTGGGAAAGGCTTGACAGCTTTTCTTTTAACTAAATGACCTTTTATCCATTTAAATTAATCAATGTCTCGTCTCTTAAAAAGTTGTTTTTCTGTCTTTTCTGCTTCGGAAATATAACATCAATTATTTACTATTTTCGAAAAACTTTGCTTTATGAATTATTTGACCTTTCGATGACAAAAAAATTCGACGAAAAAGGGAAGAAAACTGGAAATTCTCTACTTTTAGTTATCTGGATCCTCGTTATGAGTGTGACAAGAAAATGAGCTGAAATTTTTGAAAAATATTTTCTCCAAATATTTAAAAATTTTATTTTATACTTCAGTATTTTATATTTCAGTCTAAGTAAAATCAACATCGGATAATTTCCATTCTCATAACAGACATAGTCCAGGGTATTTTGGATTTCAGATTTTAAATGCTCTTTTATGGAATAGCAATAAATTAGAAAAGGAGAATTTTAGCCCATTGTGAAATAATTTTCAGTTAAAAAAATTATAAAATCTTCTCAGAAATATTTCGGCTCAAACAACAAGGAACTTTAACTCCTTGACCGGTTTGTTCGTACACCATACGAGCTACCGAAATTTCATCACAACTGGTTTGCCCTTATGCCGTACGAGAGCACAAATTTTCTTCTTACTATCTTTGATTTGCACATATTTTTAATTCTTATAATGAGATTATTGTTGCTGGTGTACTTTAAGAAATATAGTCTACCCATGGTACTGAAATGCTTCTTATCTGGAATTATCTTTATGGTGAAGGTAGGAATTTATCTTTGAAATCACACACACACAGAAATTTAGATTCTTCAAAATTTTCGATAAAGAACAGAGATCGACAAGACAACGTGCAACATGTTGTTTGAAAAGAAATGGAAGTGAAAAGATAATCCAGAAAAGTCGATATTATCTTCGTCTCCCCATTGCAATGTAAGACTATAAGTACTACACCATGCTTCAAATAGTGCGTGCCTATATATATGCACACACAAAATCCTCAACCGTTTGTAAAAGAGGTATGAATTTGAAATTTTTGTATATAAGCATGAGAAAATTTCTTTTAAGATGTATGAAAAAGTCTTCATAACCTGCAGCAAACACTTAGGGATTTTTGTGTTCTACAATTATAAATTAAAAATTATAGAGTGAAAACTTTAAAATTGAAAATAAAAATAAAATTATATTCCATTTTATCTTTGTATTGAGTACAGTAGCTCACACAGGAATTTTCAAGGGGGAGGGTCCGGGGTTGAAAGTTCACCATTCTTGTATCATGCTTCTTTTTATTTTGTCGATTTTCGGGAACAAAACACAGTAAAAAAAAATTTTGAATAAATAATTAGCATTAATTAATAAAATTAATCATTAATAACAAGTAATTAATTAAAATTTACATACTATATACTTAAAATTATAATCAATCGGAAAAAATCAAGGGCTTTGGGGGGTCCGGACCCCCTCCCCTCTTGTATGCGTCACTGATTGAGTATTATGCTTAGTTATATGCAATAAAAATATGCCTTTTTTTAAAGCATTTTGGGCGAACAAATTAACCAGGTAAGGGATTAAGCTAAAAACAAACACTGAAGTATCAATTATTTTATTAGTATATATATATATAATAGTTTTTCTAATATTATATTTACTTAAATATGAGCTATATCTTATTAAATTTTATATTTAAATTATTGACAATATTTTCGCGATTTTGTTAAAAAGAATAGATTAAGAAGAACTCTAATCCATTTCTCCAATTAAAAAAATTTTATAGATCTTTCCGGAATTTATTTATTGGTTAACTTGAACTAACACCTACCTGCAGCTCGTATCTCGCAATTCAAATCCTAGGCCATATGACAAAAACAACACCTCTCCCCTAACTTAACATCATGCCACAGAACTTTCAAATTTAGTTAAACTAAATAATCATAATATCTCTTGGCGATTTTTTATATATGTGGAATTGAAACTCTACTTGTCGAAATCACCAAGCATAAAGCTTGCTACTATGGCTACTCGATTCATATTTATTAAAATTCAAATGCTTGAATTTAATTCTATCCCAAAACATTTCCGAGAAGTTTTTATTTAAAAGAGTAAGATTAGGCAATTATTATTTAAATAATTTATCTGTTATCAAATGATTTAACTGACATTTAAAATATTTAAGCAATTATAATTTCAGAGTAGAAAATATCTTCAATTTAGAAAACAGATCTCAAGATTTGGCCAATGAATATTTATGGAAAAATGAATCTTAAAAGACTCTTACAAGAGCAAAGGATATTAAAATTAATGGAATGGATCTATAGTGAAAAAAATACAATAACATTATTAACACTATTTTCGTTTATCTAACAAATGATCTAATTATAGACGCCGGGACTTTTGGCCTATGTCCCAAAAAAGAAGTGGACAGCGGCCAATTTCAGTTGAACTGCACTTCCGTCTTCTTCATTTATTGCCAGTCTTGCTAACTAACTTCAATTACAATAACTAAATGTGCGTGAGAGAATGTCATGTGCTTTCTCTGCCATGTCTGTGTTAAATCTTTTAAGTTTTTGAAAGACGTCAGTACTCTATAGATTATTTCTCTTTCTAATAATTTTCATACGACTTTCTTTATCGTTCATTTAGGAACAATTTGTTTCCAATACAATTCTGTAGTTCAGGAATGGCGAACCAGTGGCACGTGTGCCATTTATGGCACGTGCCACAATATTTTTGACACGCCAGTTGTGACAAACCTATACGGAACTTTATCACTAACCTTCTGAGTCGTCTTTTTTAGGGAAATTTAATTCCTCTACCTATTTCAATCAGCTGCAAAAAGGACAGGATTCCTTGTTATATGCAGATTAGATAAAGTATTTAAGTCAAACGGAATAGTAAAGTAAAAAGCAGTAGGAGAGAGAGATTGAAGCAGAAAGGTATAATAGTGAAGTTAGAGATTTATTATTGAAGATTTCTAGGTGGATAAATTAATCTCAGGAAGAGTTGAGATTCAGTGTGGTAAATATTGATTTATATTTAAAGTCTCATTAAAGCTTTATATTAGAAGTGATATTAAAGTTAAATGTTCAATAGGAATATTATTGAATATAATTCTGGGATCTCTTATCGTGGTAATCTCTGCGTGATCGATATTCTAATTGTTAATTAATTGGATCATTAAATATTTAAGTTAATTTAAAGGAAAGTCCCTTTTAAACCTCATATAGCTAATTTGAATTATTTGTTATTAAAAGTATTTGATTCTATTTGGGAAAGATAACCAAATAAAGTTATTTATAAAAATGGCTACTGGCTCTTATCTGACTCCAAATTATTCTCGTTCTCAAAGTGAGATCCAAGGGGATCTTCACACAGTGATCAAAATGGTTTGTATTTTATTTCAAAACTTCAAAATTCACTATGAATTATTAAGAACAAACGCGAGTGATCGGGGGCGGAGGGCACACTCGTTTGTTATTGGCTTGCCTCAGTTACGTCGTAGACTACAATTTATTATGCTGCAAAGTTTGTCTATACAAAGCATAGTCAATTTCATTGACCCAACTGTATTTTAAAGTTTATCTGTGTTATATGTACGATTTTTAACTGTTATTTAATATGACTTGTTCTTCAAAACCACAAAAAGTGTAAGATAGTAAGTGTAACAGAGAATTTCAAATTTGATGGACCTAGAAACATGGCATTATTAGAAAAGGCGACAAAGCAGTGTGTGTTTTATGTTCTGGAGTAGTGGTATGCAGAACATCGTCTGTAAAACGGTATTTTGAAAGAAATCGTAAGCCCTCCGGTAAAAAAAAAAGTGAACCACAGCAAAAATAATTAATTGGTTAGAAACTGTTTGGCAGAGGACTCCAATTCAGCATGTATTCTACAAAAAGTAACATCTTACAATCCTAATATAAGCTATTTGTCAACCACGCACAATCTGCAACAGCATAAATAACACTAATTTTACTTTAATTTGAATTACACGTATAACTAAAATATTTATAACTACACAGTGCAAAAGGTATTTTTTCGTAGTAAATAGAGTTTTGTGTTGTTAGTATGTAGTTTTATTTTTTCCCAATAATCACAAGTCAAAATTATTTGACGGCACGTCTGTTCTTCATTAAACACTTCTTTAGAAAAAAAATGGCTCGTTGATCCACACATAAAGGTTCGCTACCTTAGGTGTAGTTAGTTGATCACAAAGATTCCTACTTCTGGCAGAGAATGTGTAATTAACCCCTAACTTCGCACTGTTGCATTTCTTCAACATATGATTTATTTTAGTTTAACAGACTCAATATTTTTTTAATTACCTACAAATCACTCTGAGAAAGAAAAGATTACTGCAACGAAATACATGCTAATTTTGTTACTAGATGGAAGTACATTTTTTCCAGAGATCATAACAGTTATAAAAATCTCTGATGCCTCAAGAACCGTGGTTTTGCTATAAAAACAATCCATTATATTTTGTGCTTACTCTTGTTTATTGACGAAATAAATTACCAGGTAAGAAATTTAAACATTTTATGATGAATAATAAAATCCTTATATAAAAAAAGGTTTTGTAATTTACAGCACTATTGCACAATGTTGCACTTCTGCAACAAAAAAATGACTGAAATTCAATTTAAAACTGTTTAATTTTTTTTTCATATTTTTCCCTTTTTTTATTACTTGAGAACTATCTCATATAATTTTTTAATAGAAATTTAAAAAAATGCGAAAGGTTAAGGGTTAAATAAATGTCAACATGATAAATGAATATCTAAGAACAAAAAAAATTAAACGATATCCGTTTGCATATTTTTATTCTATGCGATCATTTACTACTAAAATATAACTGCTAATTAATTACCTCAATTTCCAAAAAATACTTTGTACTCTTAGATTTGTTCAAAAAGATTTAGCTGGGAGAAAAGTCATATTCAATAGAATAAACAACTAAGTCATCTAAATGTATGCGCATGGGAATAATACAAATTTCCAGTTGCTGCATTTTCGTATTATGATTATTTTGTCACTGTCATTTTGTGTAACGGGCTGTATCTTGTGAGGTTTCTCTCTTAGAACAAACTTGGGTCTTTTTCCTTGAGGTTTAAGATTTTATTGAAAGTTTAAGGTATCCGACTACGTTCGGAACCGTGATTTTGCAAAAGCGTATAAATGGATAATATTTATGATATTTAGTGTCACTTAGATTAGAAAACGTATAGAAAATTGTTTTAAGAATATTATTATAATAAAAAATTATTTAAGTAAAATATTTTGACAAAAAAATAAGCATTGAATGGCCAATTTTCAAGACATTCTCCTTTCATGAAAAATGCTTCTATTATAATATATTTTGCCTGAACATTACTCAGACTTCTGTACAGAGGCTGAACTAGAATTTTTTAAATATGTAACTTAGAAGTGGATTTATCCATATTTTACTACAACAGAGGGGAGAAATTTTAAGAAAAAAACGCCGATAATTATTTCAATTGTGGTAACTCTGAAAATAATGTGAATTTTTCGAAAATCCTAGTTCAGACTCTCTGGAGAAGTCTTTACTTTATATAAGCAAAATATTTTATTATTATTATTATAGAAGCATTTTTTTATAAAACGAGAACGTTTTGAAAAAAAGTTATTCTAAGTTAATTTTTTGCCAAAATATTGTATTTAAATGTATTTAAATTTTATAATTTTTTCTAGAGTGACTCAAATAATGAAAATGATCCATTAAAAAATGATGGTTCTGTTGATTTTTAAACTACAAAGAAAAATATAATCTAAACATTATAATTTGAAAAATAATTAATTTTAAAATGAATTTTATATTTAGGCATTTGCAATTTACTATATTTTGTATTTTTATGTAATCAAACTGTATTTATATTTATATTTGTAAATCTGAAACAATTTCTTGTATCCTTCTTCAGATTACCCGATTGGCAAAGTCGGTATATTTTGATCCATTTAATGGAATAAACGTGCTCTTCGAATTTTTTAAAATTTCTATTTTAAATGATGTTCATAACAGTTCCGAACGTGGTCGGATACCTTAACATCGCCTTCTTATAGAGAAAACTTGGTATGTGCTGGTGTGTAGTTATACATAAACAGTTAGAGAGAATATAATTATGCTATCAAAGTGAAATAACATTTATACTATCAGATAAATTATTGGTTATTAAACTGTGATCCGCGTCCCCAGTGCCTTTCTAGGGAGCCCGCGAAAGGGTGTCATTTAATGTTCTCTCTTTTACAGACTTCGACAGTCCTCGTGGAAAAACTGAAAGGCGTGCATCCTAGATTAGACCACTAAATTGCTCTCAGAGAATAACTACTAGAATTTTTAATTCTATCAAGAATATTAATTCAGTTTTCTTACTGTTTGCAACTTTTTATCCGTTACTACAATATGTAATATTTTTTAATTAGATGTTATTTTTAATTAGATGGTCTACTGTTTTCTTAAAGGAAAAAAGAATTAAAAAATAGTCTATAAGTCGTAGAGACAATCTTAAGATTATTGAGGAATCTTAAAATTCCTCAGCCATGTGTTTGTAGTCAGAGAGAGAGGTGTTCAAAATCTCTTGAAAATCCGCAATGTCAGGCTGATACATAAAGGAAACCGTGGTGATCAAAAGTTAAGAACCGCTGAGATATATTAGTACCTTCCTATGTCTAAACAATATTGCTAAGTGATAGTAGATGACACTGGCGTAGCTAGTCCTTCAGGGGCCCCGTATCAAAATTCCTTGGGGGCTCTTTTTTCTTTTTTGGTCTTCTTACAAATTTCCATTTTTTTGCTTACTCGTTTTGGGGGGACCCGCATCATTTATACGGTTGATACGGTGGTAGCTAAGCCCCTGCTAGATGATGATATACACTTATAGTGATATTCTATATGATTTTATTGATGTACTTTATCATAGGTTCGCAACTTTTTTTTGAATTAGCGCCCCTTTTCTAGTGAATTTTTCGATACCGCCCCCTCCCACTGTAGAGTAATAAAAGCGTACATAATACATGGTGAAAACAAGAATTAAATTTTTAAAAATATTCTATTACTAATAGAATATATTTTTAAAGCCCCCGGTTTTTTTTACTTGCAAATCTGAAATAGCCATTGCCACGAATATACACTTTTAAATACATACAATCAACATAAGGTAACCAGTATTAAAGTTTACTTTTGTTAGTACATAATCAGAGTGTTTTTTCAGTCTTTTTTAGACTATATGTGGTTAATTTGCCCATGCCCCTCCATACCGTCTCAAAACCCCTTAACTTACTCTGGGTCTTTTACTGTCCCTCTGAGAGCCCCTCAAACGCCCACAAAGGGACGTTATCGCCCAGGTTGAGAACCTATGTACTCTATGATATCACTACAAAATGTACTCTAAAACGAGTAAAGCATATAGCGACGTATTTAATCGGATTCCACTTGGAATTGGATCCAATTCAAGTGTGCCTATTGAGAATCATCACAAGCTTGTTAGGAAAGATAGTATGGAAGAGTTGACAGCTCATTCCATGAGTTATCGATATTTCTCTTTTGATCATTTATAATTATATACGCTTAAGTTGATCTGCTTCACTTACTTTGAGTGATCATACGAAGAGATAATTAATTGATTAATTGTGTTTACGATTATTTTTGGTGTCTATTACTTCTCTAATTTCACGTTGGGTTCGGACCACGACCTTACACGTATGAAACCATGGAAGATGCCTAGTCAATCTTGGGTGACGGAGTTCTGTACACTGTAAAACACATTCATACTAACATTGTAAAACAATTTAAAGGAAAATATTAAACAATAATAATTAACATCGAAAAATACTCAAACATCGAGAAATACAACGCTGGACAAGAGAGAGTTGTTAATATTAAATTAATACTATTTTCAAATTTTAAATTAAAGTTATTAAAGAACTCTAAATTAAGATTCACTGCATTAACAATGGATCTTGACATACACTTGAATGTTCTTTTAAAAAAAAAATTCTTGGCTTTTTTTTTTTTTTTTTTACTTCTTTTCAATAGTAAATTTTCTTCTAGAATAAGGTCAGTGTACATACATTTTGTATATTAATTGTAACAATGACTCTCACATAAATGTTGCATTTCTTTTTCTTCCATTAAGTTATACCTTCATTATTTAATTTTAAATAAACTTATTTAATCATATTCCTTTTTTTTTCAAGAGAAATTCAAAACTATAAAAAAGAAATCGCTTTGAAAGGTATATTTTATTTTATTTTCTTGACATCATTCAATTTTATTCATTAAGATTTTAAGTTAAAATAGGTATTTTATAGGGGGGATGTGTGTTGGCGTAGGGGTAAGAAAACCTTAACCTTTTGAAAATGTTAACAACATAAAAAAAATTTCGATGTTTACTTTTAACACACAGAATTAAAATTTTATTGATTTTTTTCAAAATTTTCTGTTTATCAGAAGCCAAGTATTTAAAGCTTTATAAAAAAGCTCTTTAATTTCTCTTAAGATTGTAATTCAAATACTTGAAAGTTTGTTGTTACAATTTGAGTCAAATTAAACTATAAAATCTCAATTGACACGATAAAGGACGATGAAAACGTGAAGAACAAGATGTCATCTCAATACTTAACATTCTCTCAAAATTTCAAAGGTTCTACCGAACTTCTCACTATAAAGGACCGCATAGATACAATGTGACCAATGAAAGTATCATAAATTTCCGGGGATTTATTAGAGGACGACAAAAATAAAAAAAAAATTCCTTTCAAATGGGGCTGCGAATTTTCAATTACTATTGCAAGCCCAGTAGATTTCCCAATAGCTGATATTACTTTTTAATGTTGCACCATATAAGTGGATTTCATTTGCCCCGATGTAATTTTGACACCCAGTTTCCTCTCCGGAGGGAGTCACCTGAGTTCTGACGATGCGACATTGAACAAGGAATAAAATTTTGCAGTGAGCACCAAGCAAAACAGGCACTCTAGGGATTTCTAACATGCAAAATAACTCTTACGACATGGACGCTGTAGATTTTTTGCATCATGAAAATCCCCCCACCTGGATCGGGGTAAGACATGCAAACTTGGGCGTACAAGGCCAGTGCCTAACCCCAACGACGTTATACGTCATACATAAATCCTCTTATTTGTACTTAATTCAATATCGCTCTTTGCAAAGAACCATAATCCAAATTGTACAAAAAATTATTGCGTGAGTGCCATTGTAGATTTAATATTATTGCATTTGAATTTTTTTCAGCTTGATAGTTTTTGAAAAATTAGTCACAAATGATATCAAATAATCAGTCTTTTTTTTTGCATTTAATCATAATGATTACATTAGGAATTTTTATAATAATTAGAACTTGGTATTAACTTCCTAATATTAAATGAATTCGAAATAAATCAACTTAAAATGAAGTAGCAAAAATATTTTTTTTATAAATAAATAAAACATTTGGCGACAGTAGCGCACACAAGGGGGGTCTTGGGGGTCCGGATTTTTTCCGATTGATTATAATTCTAAGTACATAGTACGTAAAATTTAATTAAGTATTTGTTATTAATGATTAATTTTATTAATTAATGCTAATTATTTATTCAATAATTAGTTGGGACATTAGAAAATCACACGGAGAAGCAGTATATTACTCTCTACTCTTATCTCTTCTTACTCTCTTACTCAGTTATTTACTGTCTAACATATCTTTATTCTTACTTTAAAATGATTAAAAATAAAGAATCATTGGTAAATAATTTTCATAAGAAGAAGAATGAAATGATAAGAAATTACTGGTAAATGATTTTCTAATTGTTGTTTTTTAAAAAGATTTCTACAGCTTTTTTTATCTTTGAAGTCAATATCTGTTATAAATTTACGTAGTACAAAATTGTTAATCCACTATACAAAGAACTATTTTACCATTTTGATCAATAACACGAATGATATAAAAAGAAAAAACTAAATGCGCTAAGTTGAAATTCGTATAAAATACTTTAAAGTTAACACGTTAGATCAAGGAGTAAGAGAAAATACCTTCCTCAAAATGCAATACAAAAAATTGTCCTATATTGTGAACACTACACCAAATTCATAAATATAAGATCTACAAAAATTGTAAATAATTTATTAAAATCGGTTTCAGATCTGTACAACTGTGTTGAAATGTGAAACATTTATGAGAAAGAAAGATCATCGAACTGGTCAGAGATTTACGCTTGAATGATTATCGAATAAAATAGTTCTCTGCACAAACTAAAGCGAAAATGAATCACATTTGTTGGGAAATTCTTAAATGTAATGCTCTAAATGCGTTCCTTAGATTCATATTGTCAGAAATCAAAAGAAAATTGAAGAAACTGAATTTAAATCTACACACATTTAGATTACTGTGAAGCGTAAAATTTCATCTTTTGTTTTGAATAGCATGATTAAAAATTACATGAGGAAGCATGAAATGGAAAAACCTAATTCAGTTGAATTAGAAGCATCATGCAAACAAAATCGATAAAAAGAAATCTTCCAATAATCCATGAACGTCATTATAAATAAAGTGCTGGCGTCAATTTTATCCGACAATAAAACATCAATTTTATTCTAAAAATGCTATTGTATCGCGTAATAATACTAAAAATTTCAAGATAAACTTCGAGCAATCGAATTATTCTTTTTCCCAGATTCTGTTTTAAATCAATTATCAAAATAGTTATGAGTTAAACTTATGTCGAATAATTTATGTATATATTCAAGAAAATTTAATATTATAATTATATAACTAAAAATACCAAATGATTTTTAAGAAAGTATAAAATTAATCCTCTAAAAGATATTATAATACATTGTTAGTACTGAAGTTGAAATCAAACCATTTTAATTTATACTATTGAATAGATTTGATGTTTTTGATAAATAAAAATTATAAATAAAAAAGAAATATAATTTTTTAAAGATTATATGATTTTTAAAGTAAAGGGATTCCTTGTGTTTGAACTTATTTTAGATTTCTTAGGTACCACACACATCTAGAAATGGCATAACGGAAATAAGGAAATAAAAAATAAAAAGTTGGCGATTGAAATATTGATGAATATAAAAAACACTTACAGAGAAAAAAATTTCGTTTCCTAAACTTTTTTTTCACTAGAATAGCTCTTAAAAATGCAAAACAACATCACCTCCACACTCCTTTTTTTTGTGTTCGAAAGTTCTATACAACTCTGAATTGCAACGTAGAACAAAAAAACTATTTTGAAAAACTGAATCCATAGAAAAGGCAAATGCATCTTGAAAGATTTAACTAAGATAAAATATATAACGCGAATCGGTCTAAAGCAAAATGAAAATTTTCTTTTTTTATATCGTATCTTTTTTTCATAAAAGAATTTTCATTGTCTAATTAAACTAGTTTATTTAATATATATTTTTAGGATAAATGTATTTTCTTAAATGAGTTCGTTATGTCAACAACTCAATCAATTTTAAAAACATGAGCAAACTTATTATCATGATTATTCCAGCTGAAACACTTTCACCAAACAATATAGAAATTTACTCATGTTTACAAAAGGTTCCACATTTGGTGGTTAATCTCTAATAAATAACTGACGGGATTTTTCATTTTAAAATGGAAAAAAGAAGCTAATAAAGAGAAAAAAATTAAAGTTTTCCAAACATTTATTTACTGCAAAAAAAATACGTTTTAAATGAATTTTTTTCCTAATATATAAAAGTAAGAATTTCTTTTCATACGAAATTATATTTTGAATGAAAACCTCAGAAATAGCACAAGTGATTCACAGAAATAAAAATAAACTACATAAGAAATACTTTCAAAAATCTACACATGCTATTATATATTACCATATCAATTTCCTAATTAGATATAAGTAATACTGTGAAGCTTAATCGTTTTGAAAACTGCTTCAAATATCTTTTTCAGGAAAAAATAGTAACTATATCTTAAGTATTATTAATGTGTCATTCTCTTGAAGAACCAATAAAGAAATTTGACGACAAAAGGTGAAATAAATGGGTTGGAATATAATAAGACAGCATTTAAGAAAAGAAAACGATTCTGAAAAGAAAAAAAAGATTTGCGTGCCAACTGAAATCATCTATGAACTTGAAATTAAAGAAGCAATTCAGAAAGATAGAAGCATCTTTATACCAGTTCGACAATGTTCTTATCGAATAGAATAAAAGCCTAACAAAATAATTTTAATATACGATACAAATTTTTATTGATTTAATATTTTAAGTGAATTAAAAAGCTTACCAGCTTTTTGAATATTGAAGAAGTACATTAAATTTTATGATTTATTTATTTACTACTAAACTTAATTAATAAATTATTTTTATAATAAATATTTCATTTTACAAAGACTCTTTCGATATTAGTTTTGACCGATTATTTTTTGAAGATGCTATTATAACAAAAAAAAAATGTTCTACCCCTATCATAAAATTATCTTATAAATCTAATTAAAATACACTTATAATATTACTTTAATTATCCATTTAATAATTTATATGATAAATGGTAGCAGTTAAGGACATTCTAACCGGCGAAAAACAAAAATTAAAAAAATTAATTCTTACATTAAATGTTTCATTCATAAATGTTTGCATATTTTATACATACAAATCATAGCAATTAAACAACAATAAAAAATGATTTTTCAATTAGATCGAAAAAACTTTACAGGGAAAATAAATTTAAAAAAAAATTCTAAATGTGTGTTCTTAAATTTTTGTACCACAAAAAAATAAATTAAAAAGAAGAAATATATTTAAAAAAATAATTATCAATGTAATATATTAAGAAAAACTGAGGAATCTACATAAAAAGCTCTAATTTATAAAAATTGTTTTATTTTTTCCAAGACTATAAAAGAAACTCAGTAGAATACTTTAATCATTCCTTGTTTTTAGCAAACAAGAAAACAAACAAATACAACAGATTAAGCTGCTATTAATTGATTTAAGTTGTTTTAATATCAATTAAGCACATTTATTATTCCATAATATAATAGTTTTTTCTAAAAATTATATATGTTGAAAATATTCATCGAGTTCACATTGAATAAACATTTATATCGGTTGAAGGAGATATGGCACACGAAAAAAATTTCTGTATACCTTGTTTTAAGAAATACAAAGAAATATATAAAATCGAAATGGCATTCATGAAAAATATATATTTAATTAGCCAGGAAACATTTTTTTATTTAAGATATTTTTTAGAAAAAATTTAGTTGACAACAATTTTTATGAATTTCTAAATTGAAATGAAGTTCTCAAATCTTTGAATCTGTCAATTATTACTACTTATTTAACTAAATACAGTATAATATATAACAAGAAGCTCAAATTGAGTACCTAGTAAACATTCTGATATTATATAAAATATTTTAGGAATTAAACTAACTGTTAGTGTGTTTCATATTTTTGTAATATAAAAAATTTGGTTCGATGTAACTGTAATTTTATTAAGTGATAAGAAAAATTAGAAAATAAAAGTATCATTATGATAATTCCAAGGGGCAATGTGCCAAATTATACCCTAAGGACCCAATCGAATGCATATTGACAGCTTCAGAGAAACAGAAAAACAAACATGAAAATGGAATGTTATCATTTAATGATTCTCAATACCTGTTCGGAAGGTGGTCGTTCATTTTCCTGGAATTCTTCAATTTCTTCATTGACAGGGTTAACGTCCACCATTTCTTGACCCTTTCTCTCCAAAAAGATAAGTTTCTTACATTGACAAGACAAGATTAAATTCGAGGATTCGAAAAAAGACGAAAATCACGTGAGGAGTCTCCGTCAAGGTGGATGTTGCGTGCAGAGAAACCGAGAGAATAACCATAACATTCAAATACGAAGGACAACAAATTTTATCGCAAACGAAAAAGTTAGAAATTAAGGAGCGCCATCTATGGATAAAATATTCCTCAAAATAAACACTTTCTGTTGACAAAAAGTTATTGCATCATTCGAATCAATGAAAAGAACGAACTGGATTGAATTAAAGGATAAAATATTTAATTAATGTTCTAGAAAACATTAAAACTTATTTTAGTTTGGAGGAAATAAAATATACTCCTCTTGTGAATTTATATTAGTCCGTTTATTATTTTAACTCTCTCTTAATTTCTTTTTGAATATTCATTAATTATAAAATCAAATATCGGTTATGAAGTAACTCAAATATTTTATTCGCATATAAAATCAGTCACCTAAAGGGAATGTAAAGTGCAAATCAGTTTTTCTTTTGAAGAACTTTTGAAATCAATAAACAACTTCATTTAACACAATACAAATGAGTCATGCAAAAAGAATTTTTAATTAATTTTTTTTTTGAGCAAACATTAATTTTTCAAAAATTTCAGAACAGAATACAGTATAAAAATTGCTATTATTATTTCATTTAAGCCGATATTAAAGTTCTTTAATTTTAAGAACATGTAAGTTATAAAAACTATTTTCTATTCTTGAAATATTTTAATTGTCTTAACAATTTTGCCTGAAACATTTTGAAATGCTTAACATTTTGCCTGAATTCTGGTAATTTTTCACGTGATTATTTTGGACTGATTTCAAGATGTATTTTCAATTCCTACTATTAGCTCACACTCTCTATACATTTATTTATATTCGTGGAATTTTCAATCGTTAATAAAATATATTTTAAAGCGCTCAATTGAGCTGAAATTTTATATACATGATTATTTTGTATGACAATTAATTTAATTATTAAAACTAATTATTCAAAGAATTACAAATACAAACACGTTGGTTTCATTTTTAATGATTTGGGTCAAAACTTTAAAGGATTTTTTTTCCCTCACGTTTTAAAGCATTCAGGTGAACTGAAATTTTTATCTACACGATTGTTTTGGATGACAATATGATACTTTAATGATAAATTAATAAAAATTAATTGCCACTTAAAATGTTGTGGTTCTGTCATATGTATATACATATTTATATTAGTTGTAACTATTTAATAAAAAAGAGCTAAAATAAAAATTTTCTTTGTTGGTCTAAGTAGGAATTGACTTAAAATTTTATTTATATTCTAGCTGAATGACCCGGCGTTGCACGGGCTTCTTCAAGTGTACAGCTTTATGTCTTGGAAGATTCCCCTTCCCCTCTCAGTGTCAGCTCTTCCTAGTGTGTGTGATTTCTGTATTAATGTCATTAAAATATTGTTTTTCGAAGTTTCTTTCACGTCTTGGCTCTGCCGGGCCGGTCTGTTTTCTCGCCATCCGGCGTTACTCGGGCTTTTTCCTTGGGTACAACTTTATCCCCATGGAAATTTTCCCTTTCTCTGTGGGTGCCAGCACTTCTGTGCGTGTCTGAGCGATGTGAGTGATTTCTATATTTATGTCATTTAAATACCCTTTTCAGAAATTTCTTCCATTTCTACTCTTTGTCAGACAGATTTCTCTTCCCTCCGTTCAGCCCAGGGTTGTAGAGATTTTTTCAAGTATAAAACACATTTTTTCCCTCGAGGGATAAGATCTTTTTTTTTTCTTTTCAAATTTCTATTTTCGATTAAAAATTTACAAAGCTAATTCAGTTTTGTTCTCAAGAAAACACACAATGTACGAATTTATTATTAAATAAATAATTTAGTAATAAATAATAAGACGCAATATAATTTTAATTCTTAAAAGAAATTTATTAATTTATATCAATTTTCGTTAAATAATGAATCAAAAAATGTCTACCGTTAGCTATGAAACGACTGCTTTTATCTGGATATTTGATTTTTCGATTAAATATATGTAACTATGAAAAAATAATTATGGGGGAGGGGCCTAAAAATTTGTTTATATTTCTTGTATAAAAAAAAGATTTAAAAGGAAATAGTACTACTTAATAAAAACAGGGCAGCATTTTCCTATATCTTAAGGTTTTTAAGTAAATTATTTCTGTAAAACAAAACTATCAGTTGCGATGTATTACAAAAAACTAAGATCGTATTAATTATTTTATACATGAAACAATGAATAATTTCTTAAAATTCAAACTAGTAGGTTGGATTTCGAAAATTACTGGAAAATTCATTATTTACACTCATTATAAAAGAAAAAACATTCAGAAAGAAAACACTTTTATCGGAAAGAAAAATCTTTTATCTGCTTACGTACTCAGTAAGTTGTTCTTCGGTACGCGTGTGCTATAAGCACTCGAATTCGTGAGTTCTGAGATAGCTTTCCCATGCTTAACTGTTATAGGCATTTAACGATTTTTCCAATTCTTTTCGTTGTATTCTTTCGGCTATCCAAGACAGAAAAAAAATCTTCTTTAAAAATAGTTTTATGTATAAAATAAGCACTAACACGCAAATTTTTTTTAATTAAAAAATTCCAAAAATTTTTTTAAGGGGTGTTGGATAGCTAAAATTTTATTTTTTTTGACAATTTGAAAATTTTACATTTTCAAATTGTATAGATTTTAACCTTTCTAAAAATACCTTACTTTAACCTCTAGGGTATTAAGAAGCCCTTAAAACTTATTTTTAAATAATCGTTGAATTTGGGCCACGCCCATTTTAATGGCGAAAATTGTTAAACAAATTACTTTGTTTTTGCTTAAAAGTGTAACGACTGATATAAACCAAAACATGTATCTTTTATTTTAAATTGAGCCTTTTATTTTTTTTTATTTCCTAGTCGATTAGAAGTCTCACTGTATACATTAAAATCAATTTATCTCAAAATGTAAATTTTAATGTGCGATGTACCTTTTCTGAGAAACTACTGTTCACAGGTATGTAAATTTTTTTATGAATCATTTATAATGATGTCTAATATGTACTAAAATGAGCTTTTTGTAAAAAACTCAAAAATTAAATTTTTACAAATTTTTAAGTAAAAAAGGGGTCTAATTTCGCAATGTTTGATAAAATATTTCATAATTTATTAAAAAATTCAAAATTAGCTAAAAGCTCATTTTAGTATAATGAGAAAGATGTACTTTAATAGTATGAAAAATTTCAAGCATATACATAAAACAGATTTTGAGAAAAGGTACATCGAAAACAGCCAATTTAACATTGTCAGTATATATAGAGAGAGAGAGGTTTCCAACTCCCCTTAAGTTTTACAATATTTTGTTTCAAATTAACTTGGCAACGTTGGAAAAGGTTTAAAAAATGTACCAATCTATTTGAAAAATAGTTTTATCTTTTTTTAGGAATTTAAATTAGAAAAAATCCATAGAAATTTGTAAAAAATGTCAAGCATTGTAGAAATTGTGATTTTAATAATATATTTCAAGTTATCACATGCTAAAAGCATTTATTCAATTCCTAGTATTAACTCACACTCTATATATATTTATTTGTTTATTTATTTACCTTGGTGGAATTTTCAATCGTTAATAAAATACATTTTAAAGCGCTCAATCGAGCTGAAATTTTGCATACATGATTATTTTGGATGACAATACAATAATTTAATTATAATTAATAAAAATTAATTGATTAAAAATAATTATTTAAAGAATTACAAATACAGCCACGTTGGCATTATTTTTGGTGACTTGTGTCAAAACTTGGAAAAGGTTTTTTTTCTCACGTTTTAAAGCATTCAGTTTGTGACGACTTACGCCTCTTTTCTTTAACAAGTCCTTTGGGTTCTTTGGGCCAGAATTAATGGCAACTCTTTTCCAACCAAATCCAAGAAACGAGAAGTGAAGTGATGTAAATAATATAGGATAAATATAGGATCTTAGAGTAAACGTGATGGCAATAAGGGCAATGTAATAGTAGTGTAAAGGAATGTTAGACAATTGACGTGCGTTGTGGCGGTTGATGATTATTGCAGTTCGTGGTTCAAGATTTAAGTTCTACGTGTCGTGGATAAACTTATTGATTTTCGACTAGACGTTAGTCGTCAAGCTGCATACCATTGCAGATAAAGACAAGTAGCATTACAGAATAATATAAGGTTGGATTGATTACTTACTATAAATCTATTTGAAGATTATAGGCGGTTCAATTATTGATATAGGTCTGTATTATATTGTGTGTTGCGCATTGTGTCTCAAAGTAGATTCTCCCATTAAGTAGTTATATTATATTTGTTCAGAGTTTAAGTTGAATATCTTAATAAAGTCATATTAAGATAATGTTTGATTCTAGTTCTTACGTTAATCCTACACCTCTAGCTCACGCTGATACTTCGAGGGATGTACTTTCAAGGGGAGGTGCATCACAAGTTGAACTGAAATTTTATATACACGATTGTTTTGGGTGACAATACGATAATTTAATGATAATTAATAAAAATTAATAACCACTTAATGTTGCGATTCTGTCTTATGTATATACATATTTATATTAATTGTAACTATTTAATAAAAGTAGCTAAAATAAAAATTTTCTTTGTTGATCTAAGTAGGAGTTGACTTAAAAAAATATTTATATTCCTTACTTTTTAAACAAAGTTAATTAATACAATCAACAGAGCAACGTCATGAAATTCCAGTTTCGCTGAAAACCGATCTTTGACGCCAACTTTTGTCATTGTTGTAACAATAACAGTGGTGGTGGTGGTGGGACTAATGCAGATCCATGAGTCCATAAATCTGTACAAAGTCTAAGAGCAGCAGGGGGATGCAACAGCCTCCTCACAGGAAAACCCCAGACATTGCAGAATGTGCTGAGGAGAAAACTGACTGATATTACATTTGAGGCAAATTGGGAAGATTATTTTGCCACCCTCAAAATTTATGCACCTCAGGTGACCTATCGAAAATCGTGAGATTGCCGCTTGATATGATCTGGAACCCTTGAATGATAGAGCGGATCCAGGGTGTCTTTGAAAATACCATGGGTGTACAGGAGTTCCTGGAGCTACCCAGGTTCTACATATTAATTTTTTAGCTCTGGAGTAGATCTCAGTCGATGTAAGGACCATGTGGTTTTCCGGATCCACTGGATTGCTTGCCGCCTTCGCAAGGTCGTCCGCAATTTCGTTCCCGGAAAGGCCTACATGAGGAAGGGCCCACTGTAGATGAATAGGGGTGCCGATCCGAAAGCTGTTGAAAAAGGTGAAGAATACTCCTGCTGGTGCTGTCGCCGATAGATGGCCAATTCGATAAATGTTGGATGGATGATCGGCTGTCTGTCAGTATCCAAATTTCAGAAACAGCTAGATCTCTTATGTTGTTAATAAATGAAAGACCACACATGATAGCTATTAGTTAACAATTACAGTGTTACAACAATGCAGACAAATCAAAATTGGCGCCAAAAAACGTTTTTTCTTAGGGTGGACCACCCTTATCACTTACGGGTATGAAAAATAGTTTACGTCCTGTTCTCAGACCTAGTGAATATAAGCACAAAATTTCATAAGAATCGGTCTAGCCGTTTCGGAGGAGTTTGGCAACAAACACTGTGACAGGAGAATTTTATATATTAGATTACTTGTTACGGCTACAATGGTGTGTACATGGACTTCTTTTCTCGGAAATGGGTATACATTAAAAAACATTTTCATGAAAGTGCCGTGGAATAATTTTTATGCAATTAAAAATTTGTTAGACTAAAAGATTTGAACCCTTTTTTCCCACTATGCAGCAACTTCTACTATACGTAAAAAAAGCTGTATATAGTTTTTCCTCACATTTTTTACTTTTATTTCAAAAATAAGTAAAATATGAAATTCTCTGTTTCACTTAAAACTTCATTAAAACTGCTTTACAACAGAGACGGGCCTTTAAATTCAGAACTAATAATAAGCAACACATATAAACTGATGTCCTCATTACGCATGCTTCTTTCGGTCCCCTTTTAGATTAGATTCTTTACACAATCCCGTGTTATTCTACATAACACATTTTCAAGGAATTGGCTTCAAGTTATGGGAACCATATGCCAACCAATCTGCGATAGTTACATGAATATAATTTTAAAGATAAAACTACTGGATTACCGTGGGGCGTGCTTTGGCGTCCACTTAAATTCTTTTTAAGTAGAACCAACTTGCAGCAGGGAGAAGTGAACTGTGCAAAACAAACATTCAGAAAAACGTGCGTTCCCCTCGGAAGAATTCACCCACTTACTCTCTGACAAGAGCATGAGCTCTTCCCTTCACTTACTTTACTATGCATCAACCAAATTAGTTTTAGCAATTTTATAATGATCTTTAACCCTTTATCTACCGCATTATGATTTACTGCAGTTTTTTTTCATGCAATATATATTTTTTTTGAATCACTACATTGAAAATTAAGGGATATACATAAACAAAATACTCAACTTTGGAAAATTTAATCCGTTAGAGTTAATTAATTAGTTAAACATATTCAACTGTAAAACGAATTATATTCACTGTTTACTTAAAGTAAATAGTCAAATCATTTTCTAAGGTCTTCATTGACATACAAAAAAATAAGACACTTAAATTTTGACATTAACTATTTTTTCGGGACAAAAATGATAGTTTTCGCAATCCGTTGAAAGCACCGTCAGCTGGAAACGCAATATCTGCTATAAAACTATTCGCCTTCTCCGCTAAAATTCTCATCATAGAACCCGTGCTGCCATATATCTTGGAAGAGAAGATTTCAAAGAATATTTCTGATAAGTATTGTCAGAATATTCGTAAAAATGGTTATTATATGTAATTTTAAAGTCAGTGGTACTTATAAGTACCGTCGGTAGATAAAGGGTTAATGTAATAGTAAATTAAAAATAGGATCAATATTTCATCATGACTTATTGCTATTTTTATGGCGAGAATTAAATCTTAACTATGTTACTAGATTACGCCATGCACCGAGGACTGCAATACATGAAGCAACACATTTGAGAGTACTAGTGTATTTATTCAGAGAAGGCTCTCCATTCCTTACCAACCATTTACCGCAATTTTTTTTTTTTGAAAGCAGTGTCCGATTTCGGTGCAAACTGTATCGGTTAGTGAAAAATCAAGGAAAAATAGTGTGACCAGGAAGTACCTATTCATCTTTCAGACCACATATTGCTTATACGGATGAATCTTAGACTTATCAACATCAATATTCCTTGCTCGCACCAAAGAGACGAGCAAGGAGAAGATTAAGGTGCAGAAATCTGCTGGGAAGGTCATGTTTTTTTGGGGGGGGGGGACTGCCTTAGAGTCTTCTTAACAGACATTACCTAGAGAAGTGTTGGACCATCACTATCGCCTTTTATTGCTCTTTGAACCAATTGCGATGATGATCAAGATGACGAGATATGGTCTCCAAAACCCTCCAACTTCTGCCAAAAAAGCATCTGCTCACTTTTGGTAATCAAAGAGATATGACTTAGAAATTCACTTTTTTCTCTCGATCTCGTCCAAATGACTTTTTCCTATCCCAAGAATTCAAAGGCCCAATGCGGGGTTGAATATTATTTGACAACATAACTTAAATCTTTCAGAAGATAGGACAATGGGTTTCAATCCAATCTGATGAGCGCTACAATGACACCTTTCAGAGGGTCAAGTATGCTGGAAGAAATGTATAACTCTGAATTGTGGCTATCTGGATAAGTCTTAAGAGCAAAAAATAAAAATTGCGCTTCTATTTGAATTATTTTTAATAATAATCAAAACTTTACGATCTCACTCGTAATGATCTACCTCTAACTCATAACACTCGTCGGTCAGAAAGTACATTTGAAATTTGCTATTCTATGGGGAGTTTTGCATTAGATATCGATTTTCGACACTATTTTGCTTTACATATAATCATTTATTTAAACCATAATAAGTAATACATGAAATAAATTTCCTTATTTCTGAGGATTATTTAACAGTGTGACGATTTTCACAAACAGTAAAGAATTTTAAAATTAGTCTTTTCCATTTTCCATGACTTTTCCTGTTAAATGCTTAGGTAAAATGCTTTTATTTTGACAAACTGGAAATTATTTATCCTACAAAAATCCACAGCATTGAAACTAAAATGTTTTTTCCTCGTAAAAATAATTTTCTCAAAATAAATTAATATTTCATGAAATGATGTCATTGTGAGAATTAAATAAATAACAATTATTCTGTTGTTGCGTTTTTAACATCGCATTGAAATATCAAAACAAGGGCTTCTGGCAATGAACCTCGTAATTTTGAAACTCGCTCAAATAGGGCTTCTCAAACTTTCAGTATTTGCGACCCAATATTCAATCATAATTTTCATCGCGCCTTCTTCCATACAATAACAATGTATTGAATTCTGTAATGCTATACTTTGACGCTAAAACTACAATACGACATTAACCTCTTAAGAGCCAACGGCTTATATAAACGTCTTGCTCAGCCAAAGCGTTAGTTGCCCTGAATGTATGTATACGTCTTTCCGAAGTATGATCTTTTCTGTGACTACTTTCCATAAAATTATTCCGAAGAGGCTTTAGGATGCAATAAAAATACCTTGACAGTGTTTGCGAAGGATTTATTTATTTCAGAGGATTTACTTATTTTTTCCTTGTGTGTATGTGTGTGCGTGCGTGCGTGCGTTATCTCTACCTATAAGTACACTCAAGGACAAAAAAATTAGCGTGACGAAACTTGGCATGAAGGTACATGTCGGGGAGATATGCAAATGATTAGAAATGCAGCGTGGTTGCGCATTACGAAAAGCCATTAGAGGGCGTTTAACCTCGTTCTCCATGGAGTATAAAACAGGTAACCAAAGCTTGTTTGAGTGTGCTGAATCGTTTACAAAGGAAGAGCTGAGGTAGACATGCCATTACGCCATTTTCGAAGACAATATGAGCAGCTGTCACAGTTGAGAGGGGGAGAATCATCGGCATGATGAAGGCTGGGTGTTTAGCTAGGCGAGTAGCTAGTCAATTAGGCCACTCTGATTGCGTTGTGAGGAAGTGTTGGAACCAGTGAATCAGAGAGATGTCATTTACACGAAGACCAGGCTCAGGACGCTCTCTACAAACCAGTCGCCAAGAAAACCACCACATCGTAAGAAATGAACGCGTACAGCCAACTGCTTCATCTGTCGCCATCCAAGCACAGGTAGCACTTTCACTAGGGGCCCCTGTTTCTTCTGGAACCATACAAAGGCGCCTGGCTGAAAGACATTTGGGATCACGGCGCCCATTATGTGTGGTGCCCTTGACGCCCACCCATCGACGCCTCCATTTGGAGTGGTGCCGCGCACGAGGAAACTGGACTGCAGTGGAATGGAACCAGGTCGTCTTTAGCGACGAATCCAGTTTCAATCTCAGCAGTGATGACAATCGCGTTCGTGTGTGGAGACCCCTTGGTGAACGCCTCAATCCTGTCTTTGCTTTGCAGCAACACACCGCTCTCAAATCTGTTGTGATGGTATGGGGTTTCATTGTTTACAATACACGGTCTCACCCCTAGTATTGATCTGTGGTACCATGACAGCCCAGTGGTATGTCTATGACATCCTGCAATTACATGTGTTGCCACTCATGCAACGGCTTCCAAGAGCCATTTTTCAACAAGACAATGCTCGGCCTCACACGACACAGGCGTCACAAGAAAGTCTACGCACTCTTAATACCCTTCCTTGGCCTACCCGATCCCCAGATTTGTCTCCAATCAATCATATCTGGGATCATTTGGGACGATGAGATAGACATCTCACGAGTTTGAATGAACTAGAGGCAAGGTTACAGCAAATATGGAGTGAAATGTCTCAATGAGGCATACAGATCTTGTATGCCTCAATGCCCGATCGTATCGCATCGTGCATTTGCGCTAGAGAGGGTTCAACAAGTTATTAAATCCTCCGTTCTTTTGTCTTTTTCTCTGAAATAAATTATTATCCTTTTCTTCTTTGATTTTCTAATCATTTACTTATATCGAAGTAGTCATTACTTATGTAAAATTTCGCGCTTCACTTTGACGACTCCTTCTTGGTGCACTAATTTTTTTGTCCATGAGTGTATTTGGACACCCATGTATATGAGGATATCTGCAGATCTGATCCACGTCACGCATTCTGTATTTGGATATCGTGTTGGAAACAGCATTGATATTAGTCGCATGCAAGATGCCACGAAATTTAGAGCTGTGTGATTTAGAGAAGGACACAATTGTCGGATATCATAAAAATGGTCATCCTTAAGGGACATATCTAGTAAGTTAAACATTCCAAAATCAACACTGGCTTTTGTGATTAAAAAGTGGAAGGCGAGTGGTGATTGTCAGAGTGTGCTTTGACCCGGAACTAAGAGACCAGCGAAACTAAGTGATAGAGACCGACGAGAGCTGTCCAAAGAAATTCGGGAAAGTAACACCAAACCGATGGTCTACATACACCAGGAGCTCCAACAGGTATCTGGGACAGTTGTTTCGATAAAAACCCTCCACAAAGAAGCACATTTGCTTGGTTTCCACTTTTGATTACAGAACCCAACCATGCGGCGCAGTTGAGAACGTGAAAGGTATTTCGAAATATGACTGTAGATGAGTAGAAACAATTTCTCAGGGCTGATGAATCAAGGTTCAATCTCTACAAGTCGGATTTCAGTGTCTAGATTTGGCGTACGCCTGGAGAACGCCTTTTGCCAGAAGGCCTTGTGCCTACAGTAAAGTTTGGCTGAAGTGGAATTATAGTCTGGGGACATTTCTTGTGATACGGACTGAGACTCTTGATCCCAATTCATGATAAGCTTAGTGCCGACTTCTATTCCATTATTCTAGACAACACTTCTAGTTCTAGAAGACTTCTATTCTACTCCATTATTCTACGCTGTGGTAATTTTACGGGTTGGATCATCGCACCTTTAGGATGACTACGCCACTTGTCTAGTAGTGAGACCCCCCCATGGATTGGTATGATAACAACGGGGTAAGCCGACTCTAGCCTGGTTTGTTCAGCAGTGTCCTGACTTGAATCTTATAGGAAGCCTTTGAGACGAGTTAGATCGCTGAATTATGGGGGGCAGCAAATGTAGAAAATCAGTAAAAAAACTTGTATATTTTCTCCAAGCCGAGTGAAAAAAAATACCATTGTCCATCATATAAAAATTTGTGGAAAACATACCCCGGAATATTAAGATTAATTGCTTGTGGTGGAGGCTCTACCAACTATTGAATATGAATAACTTTTGTTTATCTCTATTATCACAGGTGTCTCTTTACTTATTGGTAGATAGTGATATATGTATAGTATAATAAAATAAAAATGAAAAAGTTGTAAGACCTAAAATGCCAAAGAAGAAAGAAATTGGAGTTCAAAAGACTCAACAAATGTAGTTACATAAAGAGTCTTTGGACTAAACTGAAGACCTATTATGATTTCTAGAGCCGTCGCTGAATCAGGCCAGAGATTTAGGGTTAAGCAATGCTTTATGGATCCACTTTCCCCATACAGCAGAAATTTTCGACATAATATAAAAGGAAAACAGAGCCACGATGAAAAGTTAAGCCTATTTCTAGCACACGTGGATGATAAACCTGACAATTGAGTAATATGAAATTATGAAAAGAGAACATTAATATTTCTCTCATATAGAGGAATATTAAGAAAAATTTCTATAGAAAAATTAGGATAAAAACTTTGATGCAAAAATGAAAACCATAAATGTATATATACATATATAGTTTTATTTCAGCGAATTTTTAGGTATTGTAACGTTTTCGCGCCACGCAGCTGCAAAAATCGACTTTTTTATGTGATAGGAGGACACCGTTCATATCCACACTTGCACCCAAAAATTATTGCGGGTCTTTTCATCTGACATCACTCCAACAACCGATGACCGTGAGAAAAACAGGACTCCACCTATGAGCTGGAACTCCTCCTGGAATTCGAGGTGTAGGAAGTTACCACCCTCACCCCAACGGAGTGGAAAAGATAGTCTTCCAAACTGGAAAGAACCGTTGTGTTTGCCTTCTTCACTTTTATCGTGTTCTGTAGAATGGACAAAATCAATAATTTGAATAACTTGTAACCAACTGTACATGCTGTAATTAATAGCTGTGAACTAAATCAATCAATTATTTCTCTCACGCTACCCATCAATTTTCCCAACCATCATAGTATTTCAAATTTTATAGAAGCGTATTTGACAGGAAATATTTTTGAAGTGGAACGTTTTTGGGCTCGTGAGTGAATGAGAAAATTACCCAGTTTTGCGTAACAGTGAAAAAGCGAACGGAAGTAGTTTTCCCCCACCCCCACCCCGAATCGTCACCAGGGTAAGGAGAGAGCCAGAGGAGAAAAGGGGGGAGCGGGGACACCGCCTGACTTGTGTCATATCGGTGGAAATATTGGATAATTGCCCACGTCTCCGACTGGCAAATATGCCCACCTTCCGATTAGGGGTCCTTTTCCCCAGACCCGGTAGCATTTTCAGCGGTCGTATCAGTTGTATTGTAAGCATTACGGTATAGACAAAATAGCTCTCGCAGCAAAAGCGTGCCTTTTTGAATTTTCTTTGGATTGTTGGCTACATGGCGATGTGTTCGGTGGCTCATTTATTTCTTTAATTTTCATTTGCATTGAATTATTATTAATTCTAGTCAGAATGCCTAAATCAAATGCACAAAGTGGAAAGTTTCGTGAAAGAAAAAAAAAGAAAAACTAGCAGTAAGTCCAGTCAAAAAAGTGACAAAAAAAAACAGAAAAATAGTGCAAATTCATCAAGTCAAATCTCCATCAGAGTAAAAAGAGAGAATATCGAGTATGAAAAAAAAAACATTGCAAAATACTCTCGTAATGCCGAGTTTAAGGGATGGGAATGCCCCCCATTGAGACTCTTCTTACGACAGCACAGATTAATACGGACTTTGTGAACCACCCTGTGCCGTCAACTGCAGAACCCTCAATAAGTCTAGTGCGTGTTGGAACTGATGCATGTGAATCGATAATAAATTCTATCTTACATTAAAAAGACTATGGTTTCCATAAAAATGCGTGGCTACGGTAGCCTAGTGGTCAAAGTATCAGATTGTGGCTAGCGTGTCATGAGTTCGAGCCGAGCACCACTTAAGGCCCACCGTGCAGTGGAGCGATGCACGTTAAATCTGCCGAAAGCTCAAATGTCCTTCCGTTGGAGTGGTGTGGTAGTTATTAGAGGGGGAGTGCCAGCTCAGGTAACGTCCTCGTCACTTGACCATGATTCAAAATTGCGAAGTCCATCGCCAAAAGCCCTCGTGTAGCTGAACAGTGCGCCGTTAATATTCACTCACCCATAAAAATGCTCTCAAAGATTTTCAAAGGCTATTCATTGATAATCCTTTCGGTCACGGGTGTTCGATTAGTGATAGATTATGGTTTATAGAGATGATTTGAGAACACCTGTTGCTGAGTAGAAAAATATTTTACTGGAAATTAATTTAGAAGACATTAAAAAATGTTAATTGCCGGCAAAGTTTAAATAGGAAAAGTATACCAAATTTATCAAAATATAATAGGCCCCAAGAAATTCCAGCATATCTTCATACTTTGGATTTGGTATCAGAAAGACTCAATTCGCTACGAATACTTTTCATACAAATTAGGCGATTGAGACATGTACACTGTCAGTTTGGAATATTAGAGCAAATAATTTATGTTCCAACGTCGCCAAAGAAGTTTCACTTCAATCGCGTGGCATTCCACGCACCATTTTTTTATATGATTTAAACTTTAGATCCGTTGTGATACGAATAAACTTGCACCAATATAATTTCAAGTATTAATTCCCAGTATTTCCAGAATAAATTTTGTGAATAATTGCAAAACATTATTTGGCTATTTGAATATGTCAGAAAATCTTACAGAATAATTAATCTCCACCATATTAAATATTCGTGGTATTCATTCAGACAGTGAGAATCATACTTATCAACTGCTTGTAATGAAAAGAAAATTAATCAGGGCTGCATCTAATGCTCTTTTGAACGGTTTTAATGTGATCTGGAAAAAATAGTATGGTTTTGAACAAAAAAAGTAACAAAATATTTGTATAATTGTAAGTTTGTTATTCATATTACAAACATAAACTTAGATTACACTCAAATTTCAGGATTTTTACATACCAATAAAATTTAAGAAATATGTTTGAGTTCTAGGTGTCTAACAAAGAAAGTAGATTTAATTTCCATTTAGTTCTAATAAAATACTGTCGGTACATTTTGAAGAGAATGAATGAGATATTTTACAGTGTTGAATCGATATAAGTATATAAAACAGCTTGAAATTTATATCATATCTGTATATAACTTATAGCCATATTTTAGGTTCTTAATTAAATTGAGATAGAAAAACACGTTTTGAGATGAAAGAGGAATTTTTTTAATTTCGGAAGCTTTATTATTTTTTACAAATGAACTATTCATCTGCAATAAGCGAACAAATCCTATATTAAATACTTATAAGCAACATATGGTGATATGTTTGCGATATCGGAAAGATTTGATTGCTCTGTAACCAAAACACAGTTTTGCTATTAACAGCGATAAGAAGATTTTATATATTCATATTATATATATTTATACCAAAAATAAATTAAATAATGAAACTTTTTTTGAAAATTAGGTATACATGGAAGTATTTGACAAATGAAAATTTTCAGGATAATATCAAAAACTTTTCATTTCACATATTGTATTCAACTTCAGCATAGTTTACCGCTTGCTGATGTAGAATAATTTATTTTCACAATACCAAAAAAAAAAGCATAAAAAAATGACTTTCTTCCATAAAACATTTAAAAAAATTTAATTGATACATGTTCGTTTATTTTTTTAAAAAATGTTTATAGAAATAGGATTCCCATTGAGATAGAATTAATCACATTCAGAATAAAAATCTACTATTTCTTAAGAAAACTCAAAAATTTTCAAAGCATAACCTTAAAACTTCATATGTTTTGAAAATTATTTATTTGAGAATGTTATTCTAATTAAAACTCTATTTTAGGAGAAGGGAAATATTAAATATCTTAAAGAAAAATATTCAACTATATAATGAAATGAAGTGTGATTATGGAAGAAAAAAGCCGTGAGATAAGGCGATATTTAAATAAAGAGCATAGTTTTAAGTCCTGATATTACTAAATAACCGTCGTGTATATCAGCGTTTCTTAACCCGTTGAGGTCCAACCCGCGCTTAGATATTCTTATACGTTTTTGCTTCTGGTTGATTGATTGAATATTAACGTCGCACTGTTCAGCTACACGAGGGCTTTGTTTTTGCTTCTGGACAAGTCGTATGTAAGAAAAGCCCGAATCGAACTATTGGATAGGTTTACAGAAAGTGCGAAATATCACTTTTTATCAACAAGCGATGGTTGTGGTCCATGTTTTACTTTCAGCTGGCAAATCTAGCTGTGTTTTTAAATACAACGAAAACACGTCTTCTTTTTATCTGTCGTAAAAAGGTCATTATCAATAGCTTTCTAATTGCTTAGATACAAATTTTTGTATTCATTTTTAAATAATTATAAAATAGAAAAATATTGATTATACTCTATTAATGTGACTTGTAGGACTCGGGATTTCGTTACCCGCACGATCTTGCGGGTTGGGCGTTACTTGAGTCGCTGCAGCTGTAAAGATGAGGGCTTGCCTTGTGAGTTTTCTTTTCTGTTTCAATAATTCTGATGGAAACCTAAATGAAAGCGAAATATATTGTTATATAATTAAAACCATATTTTCTTGGAGCTTATCATGGCCGAGTTTCTTTCTCTCGCTCTTTTTTGCAATTAATTTTCTCTTTCATACATTTGGTGAGGAGTACGGCATTTTCATCCTCTAAGCAGATATCTCTACATCATGTCTCTTTCTCCCTCCCTTCCCCCCTACAAAAAAATCTGAGTTTCCTGGTGGGAGTTGGAAAGGTGTGTTTAAATTTAAATTTTTTTTATATATAATAAAATGTTCAGATACACACATTTTATTATTTTTCGTGGAATACTGTGTTAGCTTTTTTTTTTAACCAAAAACTTTTTCAGATGTCTAAAAGGGAAAGAATTCTCACACACAAGAAATTTCGCAACTGATGAATAAATCAGATTCTGAATATAGTGATCCCTCGGATGATGACAATGCTGAGGATTGCTAAAAAAGCCATGCCAGGATAAAAGGCATGACATGTATAGCCATTTTTGATGTAATGACGACATTTCAAGGCCTCGCAAGTGCAGATTTGGAAACTACGAAAGCAATTCGAAAATACATTTTGAAAAATGCAACGTTTATTTATGTTTATCAAAAATAAACACATGCTTTATAGATTTTCACAGCAAATAAATGATGAGTCATTCAAAGAATTAATTATATATCAATAATTTCCTTATTTGGAACAATTTTAGTTGAATTGTTTGTTTCTTCTATCAAATTAGAGCCAGAAAATGCATAGCTCGTAAAATTTCACACGTGATAGTTTCACAGAAAAAGCCTAACCCACACGATCATGTGGGTTACCGTCCACGTTCCAGGGGGTGGACGAAAATTGTTTTATTATTTTAACCAGTGTCATTGGGATCAATTTTGTGTTAATAATCAGAAGAAATTAATATTTAAAGAAAAAAAAATTTCGGGACTTAAAGGGTTGAACTGCGGTCCGCGAAACTTCCGGGTGACCCCAGGGTTTTTTTAGGGAGTCCAAGGTCTCTCAATTAATGTTCAAGTTTTCCTCTTTTACAGACTCTAAAATGCCTCGTAGAAAAATCGAAAGATGTGCCAATCTAGACTAGATTGGTAAATTGCCCCTTATTGGGAAATGTATTTTGATCAAGAATATTAATTCAGATTTTTTTATTATTTGCAACTATATGTCATTACTATAACGAAATATTTTTTAAAAAATAGCAGAAATACATATAGAAAAGTCTGTATAAGTAGTAGAGGAGTTTGGGGTAATTGAGGAACCTTTAAATCACTCAGCTTTGAGTTAGGAGTCAGGGAGGGGTGTTCTAAGTCTTAAGGGTCCGCGTGAGTGAGTGAATATTAACGTCGCACTCTGTTCAGCTACACAAGGGCTTTTGGCGACGGACCGCGTAATTTTGAACCATGGTTCAGTGACGTGAACGACACCTGAGCTGGCACTCCCCTCTCCTAACTACTACACCAAAGGGAGAACGTTTATGCTCTCGACAGATTTAACGTGCATCGCTGCCCTACACGGCGGGTCTTTAGTGGTTCTGGGCTCGAACTCATGACATGCCTGCCATGATCCGATATCTTGACCACTGGGGTACCGCAGCCCTTTAGGGGTCCGCGATGTCAGGCTGATGCATATAATGGGGCCGCGGCGATCGAAAGCATAAGAACCACTGGTTTAGATGGTCATGTGCATTTTAAATATGTGGAGGTTTAAAGCCATCACACACATGTTAAATCGGTGTGGCAGTAAGGAGAATGATACCAACTCAGAAGAATTCGGGGCCTTTCATAGAAGTGTAACCTTCTAAGTATAACCTTGATTAGCAATGAAATAGTAAAATTAATTAACAATGAAAGCGGCACCATATAGGCAATACCAATTATCGCAAGTATTTTAACACTCAGTTTCCTCCCCAGAGGGAGGCACCTGAGCTCAGGTGCTTCCCTAAAATGTGCCGCGCTAAAAAATGATACCATCTCCTGGTGAATGTACTAGGTCTGCAAAGGTTGAAAATACCAAAGTGTAGCCCCATTAGATTAAAAAAAAATAATGTAGTAGTAAAATGAATTTCGCGGGCATTTTGCTACTCTTTCTCCTTCCTTTCTCAATGGCATAACAACTCAGGGGGAGCTTTAGCCTTCCTGAAAATTCCATTCCAGGATGTCCTGTTCTTAGCCCGATTTTTCCAGTCTCTGACATTAACAGTTTTCAGATCTTTTTCTAGGCAATCCATCCATTTTGTCACAATGATTACAAAAATATATTCCCATAACTATAATTTACATAAAAAAATATTTAAAATCATACATATATATATTTAACATCTGAATAAGTTCGCTTTCATATTTATGAATTTGAAAAACCCAAGGATGATGGTTAGAAGTAAGTTACGAAAAACCAATGTGAATAAAAGGGACACATGAATGCTTACATTAAAATAGTTTTTTTTAAAATAAAAGAAAAACTTGTCCACATTCAAAATACCATTAAAAAATTATTATTGCGTAGATTTGAGTATAATTCCCTAAATATATATATATTTGATTGGAAGTATATTTCATTATAAATTTTAAATATATATATTATAAGGTAAGTGAATATATAACTAAGCAAAATTATATTAAAATTTTTTTAAAGAATGGATTCAAAGAATATTTTTCAGTGAATATACAGTTTTGAATTTTTAATTTCAAAATTTTGAAAAAGCATTGGTGTTCTAAATTATGGGAGATAAAAATGCAATGTTGGTCAAAGTAATAAAAAAATGGAATAATCTAAGGAGAAGTAAAATTAATTCAAAGTGAAATATATAACATGTAATCAGAATTTGTTGGGTTCAAATTGTGTTCCACTGTACCTAGTTGTGCCATAAGCTCCAATACAAAGCTTTGAGAATGTCTCTGCAGTGATTCAAACGCAGGAGACAATTTTAAATTTCGTTGTTGGAGGCTGTTGCAATATTTTTCAAAAAATTGTCTTTCACGAAAGTTGTTATAAATTACTCAGAACTTTTAACGCTGTAAACAAAAGTGTGCAGCAGATATTTCTGTGCATCAAAACAAGAGAAAAAAAAGAATCTAAGGGACATTTTTTAAGTCTCTTAAACATTTAGACATCAAAAGGTTATTCATTTATTGAAAAATTAAGAGGTTTTCCGAGACCACTTCTGTACTAGATAAGGTCTAACCACAGCTCTCATCAAAGCAGTCAAGGAGAGAATTTATCAAAATACTTGTCAAAAGAAGACTCGTCTTGCTTTCCAGATGAATGTGTCAAAACGAACAATTTGTCATATAATACACAAATACTTTAATATTAGGGGGTGGGCAACCTTTTTCAGGGTATGGGCTACTTCTAATTTTTTCAAGGTGTTGTGGTCCATCCAGTGACCTAAAAAAATGGGCTACATTGTTTATTATAACTTAATGAATACATGTATTTACCTACAAAACTACTATTAAAAATTTACTCTTTTAAAAACAGCATCTTAAACAAAAACATAATAAAACAATAATAATAATGACAACAAATAAAATAATATATGACGCATTCATGATCGAACAATTCAAAATACATTAAAAATAAAGTTAGTTCTTGTAGTTATATTCAGTAGCAGACTTTGTCTGCATACTGTCCACCAATCTTGAAAAATTCAGTATATAATTACTAACTGCTAATCTTGCACTGGATTTTAAAAGTTCATCAGTGAGACGGGAACGATATGTTGTTTTAAATATATTCATGATTAAAAATGAAGATTCACACAGGTACATAGAACCAAAGAACGATGTTAAATGAAATAATCCAATCCATTAAGCTATTATTTGATTTTTTTCTAGCAATTGTAAATTCAGTTTATTAAGGTGGCTTCTTACTATTAACAACTAAAGCTAAATCCATCAACCAAACATAATCAAAGTTCAACGTACACTTCATCTTTTGATTCCAAAAAATCTTTTACTTTTTATAGTGTGTGCTGAATTTTTGTAAAAATATACTCTGACTTAACCAACAAATATCTGTAAGATATAACAATTCGTTTTTTTCTTGTTAAACCTGAAATACTCTGAATTGAATTCAAAGTGTTCATATAGATTCCCCTGATATGACACATATTTAGAATTTTACAACAGAGGGCCTGCTGGTGATAAGAAAGAAAATGAGATAAGTCATAGCCTCTGATATACATATCTAAAAATTCATTGACTGTCCATCAGTTCTCATCGATACAACTTTATACGTGTAAATCAGAACTTTTTTCCCCCTTAGTAAAAATCTTCACCTCGTGTTTTCTTTTTTAGAAGTATTATTGTTAATAATTCTTCTATTACACTCATATCCTTAAAAATCTTTCTTATAAAAATCCGAAGTTGAAAAATATCAATCATGACCATAAATTTGACAGATTGCAAAGAAAAGCGAATGCAGTCGGTAATATCTTCGGTTAGCTGATTAGCCAGATCAGAATTCATTTCTATATGGCATGTGAAACCTCAAGCGAAAGTTGTACATCTTTAAGAGCAGAAATTATTTCGTTTTTGCTCTGGAATGAATCTCTGGCTTCCAGAAACACTTCTTATAATCATTTCTCCATCTGCAAAAGGCTTATGTTTTGCTAATACAGGACTCACACGAGAAGATGCAATTGTTGCAGCCTTAGATATAGTATTGGGTTCAATAAAATATTATTGTTGTCCAATTAATTGAGAATTATTTTATTTTACTTTTTTTTAAATGGAAAATCTGTATGAAAACTTCCCAGCATACTTTTGAAATTCCTCTCAACATTTACCATTTTTTGGAAGTGCAACACCTGCATAACATATATAGCAAACACATTTTGCATTCAACATTGTAAAGATGTACTGTTCTTCCCATTCCGTATTGAAATTGTATAGGGTTCTTTTCCCTCAATAATTATTTCCGACATTGTACCCCTCTTTTAAAATATGAAATACTAATATTTTCATAAAAAACACAACATAGAAGTGTCAAGTTGAATGTGTAAACTGTGAGCGATTGTTGGATGGTGAAACGCAGACATATTCAATGCAGCAAACATATGTGAACTTATAAATCTGTAACTGGAGAATGTAAACACATTCCTTGCCAGATTCAACGTCATTTTTGGATGGGACGCCAACACGAAAACTTCACCCCAGGGTTACGGGGATTTATGATGTTCCAATTAAGAAATGATCCACACACATTCCTTAAAATATTGGAAGAATTCCAAAATATATTAAAGCCTTTAGACATGCAAAAGATTATACCTTTGTTGATATTAATTTAAAAAGAAATAATCCCAATTTTTTTCTTAAAAATTTGAAAGAAGCTTTTACACTGACTTATTGTAGAAAATTAAAAGATCAAACTTAAAATATTTTCTTTTTAATTTTATTGCATGGAAGATAACATGGAAGGACTATATGTACAGTTAAACACAAGGTTGATGGAAATTAAATTATTATGTTACAAGGGATAAACACAAGGTTGATGGAAATTAAATTATTATGTTACAAGGGATAAAATTCAAAATTAACAATATTTTCTTTTATACATTTGTAGTGTCTACATAAAGAAAAAAAATAGAAAGAATAGTTTGGTTTGTTTCAACAATACAAAAAGACTATGCAAAGAAATAAGATATAAGATGCACTGCTGTTGCATTCAATACATATTGAATGTGCATAACATAAGTAGAGCAGCAAGCATTATAAAAAAAAATCTACAAAAAAATATTCAATACACAAAACATTAAATGAAATTTATTTAAACTACATTCTTTAAATTAATAAAATAATTTTTAACATAAAAATTCCAATGTGAATCTGAATAATAAACGCAAATAATTTAAGTGCAACAATTACCATAACACATCATGACAAAATATATTCAATTTACAATGTTACCAATTCTAATGAAATATGTAAAAAATAATTTTAATTTAATTTTTGCCTACTCTTTCTCTGATTCAATATGTATTGTAATATAAAATTTGATGCAGAATTCATAAAAATATTCTCCAAGTTAATTAAGTACATAAAGAATATCTTAAATAAACATTAAGAAAGTATTGCTATAAAAATTAGCAATAAGGGACAAATAACTGAATTAACATCACATGCTTCTGGAAGTTCAATAACTTATTACACACATGATATTACACACTTTTAGACACGATTACAATTTCCATACATATATATTAACATTAAATATATAGTCTGCTAAAAACATCATAACAACTTTTTTTTAAATACACCATTATGAATACATCTAACATAGCACACATTAGGTATAACACCAATTATTTCATTATGGATCAAATGGAGTTGAGCTGGGAAAAATCATTTAAAAAATAGCAGATAATTGGGAAAAAAACTATAGCTGCAAAAAAAATGCAAAGATAAAAATAAAAAAAACACTACACTCCACACTTTAAAAAAGTTTACAGCGAGACAGAAATTGAAAAAAAAAAAAAATACTGGAAACTTCAATTATCTATAAAACAAGTTAAAAAAATCAAATCAACAACCCATTGATCATATTAAAACACCTTGCTTTAATCAATGTTATTTAATTTACAGTATAATTTTAAAAATCATAAAATTCAAGCAACAAAAGAAAAAAGTGAGAATTCTTCAATACAGTATTTTATGAATCATGATTAACTGACACAATGCATTTGAGAAACTCTGAATCCACAAACACATAAAACAAAAATATATATATATTTTTAAAAAACACTTTAGAGAAGCTCCAAAACATATTTTTCAATCTGAGTATAGTTAATTAAACTTGGTTTTTTCTAAAAGCAAAAGGGAAGAAATTTTTAAATCATAAGCTAAATAATATATTGAATCAAAATCTAACAATGAATCATCTTATATGTAGAATAAAATTATATTTAACCTTCAAATTCCTTTCCATATGTTTAGGTGGGAATTTTTACATTACACAGACAACTTTTTTAAAGAACAAAAACGTAAAAATTATGATTTTTTATGCCTCACTCACGAAAATTAAAACTCACAGTATAACAAGAGATGAAAATGAATACAATCACTACAAAATATTAAAATTTTATACGAATTTAATAGTTTAAAACTATAACTTTCTATAACCAACTCTTATGTTTCTCAAGCTCTATTTAGAAATACATAAAATTTCATCATCTTTAACATGAAGTAAAATAGGAATAATTTTTAAATAACGATTCATCAACTAGAAAAATCCATTATAATGGAATGCATTAATATATATTCTCTATATTCATTTAACTAAAAAACGACGCACATTGATAAAAATTCCAAACACGCATTGATTCACTCATTTATGTTTCTTTAAAGCTATCATAACTCAAAGTTTTTTCTTCATTTTCATAGTTTAAGTCTGTATATAAGTAAAATTATATTTAAATTCAAACTGACACGACATTTAAGCTTTATATCACGAGATTTAATATAACTTCAAATAATAATATTCAACAATATAAATTCAAATATATCATTCAACAACTCTTAAATGAGACTACAAAAAAAATTGAATAAAAAAATAACATACAAAAAAAAGCTTTTATACAAATATATTACAAAGCAAATTTAATTTGCTTACTGGCACTTCAATAATATTCATACAAGTTTTCATTACATCATCAATGCAACATGTATCAATAAATTGCATAAGCAGTTTTGTTCTCTAAAGTATTTTATTTTATCAATAATAAAAAGACGCTTATACAAATAGAATTATATACAAAATTTGTTATATTTGTTATATAAGCAAATCCAGAGTCCAAAGGAAATTTTAACTTTCAAAAACACGAACATTAACAAAACTTTAAAAAAATTAAACAAATGTTTGAGCAGCATTGTATATCTGAGCATACTATTTAAAGCAATAAATAAATTGAAACAAAAACCTATTAACAATTCTTTCATTTACAGCACCTTATTACTTTACATTTTCAACAAAATATTGTTTTTAATTTGTCCTTTTTTACAAAATTTGACTTTGGCATGAAAAAGGCACAAAAATCATCACCTCTTCAGATGGAAGGAATCACATCAAGGATCAATAGAAAGCATTTTATCTCGGGCTACTCTTCTGAATCTTCTAAACCTGTTGGTTCTATCAATATTTTTCACAGCCTTAGGGTTACCTTCTCCTTCTCCATCTTCATGTTCTTCCTGCTGCAGAACTTCAGTTTCCTCTGCTTTCTCATCCACATCCATCACTATATCATCTTGACTATCTGGAGACTCTAATCCATCAAGCATAGCAGTAGCTTCAGCAAGAGTATCCTGGAATAACAGAGATAAAGATCAATACATATCATATGATACATGTAAAAAAATACATCTTAATAAATGTTAAATTTTTACTTATGTAAATGAACAATATCTCATAAATTATATTTATTAAATAATGAAAAAAATGCACAGTTGAAAAGAAAAAAATTCATCATAGATGAATGTATTAAAAATAGGGCTGTGCTACAGGCAAAGCACCATTCTCCGCAATATTTTTTGGGCATATTCTTAGAAAATTGCTAATTGCAAAAACATATGCAAATTAAAATTAGAAAAATATAATGTAGTTATTACTGTATTGAATCAATTATAAGCTTTGGATAAAATTTAAAAACCAAACAATTCAACTAATTTCCAAGCCATACAGAAGAAAAATAGTTAAGTTTATTAAAAGTGCTTATTTAAATCAATTATCCTACTAATAAAAGAATAATCCTTGCACTAGTAATTACACTAAAAGCAATGGTTAACATAAATTCTTTTCAATACAGTTTAATACAAAAAAAATTGAATGTAAATAGTTTTACTTAAACAAAAACTTATATTTGATTAATAGATGTTTGTCAATCATAATCTAGATCTTTTTAATATTACATAAACTATGATCTTTGAAATAATATACAATACAAATTGTCGATGTGAGCATTTATATTACACATTGTTTTTTAATACATAAAAAAAACTATAAAAACTTCCTTTTTATTTTTAATTGCATGTCTTTCATTTTTAACAGAGCATTCAAGACATACACATAGGATTGATACCCAATACATAGCTGATTTCAAGGGAAACCTACTGAAATGCCATTAGATATTCAATTAAAATGTGTTCCAATTCATTATTAAAAATAAATGCACGAATAGATTATCTTTCTCAATTATTTTAATAATTTAACTTTAAAAGCCTAAATTTGTAGTTTTAATATTTTAGGTTTAAAAATTAAATTACCTGAGCACTAACTGTTCTCTGAAATGTTTTAGTATTTGAATCTTCATTTGAAACTGATACATTTGATGTCCAGTAGTTGTGTTCAGACATCATCTTTTTAAGCCAGTTTACAGCCCACTGCCATTTATTTGGAGTTTGTAATAAATAATCTTTAATTGAAGGACATCTAAAGAAGTAAAGAATGAAAAAATAAGTATGATCACTTTATTTATAATACACGTATATATTTGACTTTTTTTAAGCACTGGATGTTGTTGAATCTTAAAAATGACAGGGGAATTTTTACTCACTTAACTGAAAGACTAACAAGAAATTTCACTCCTTGATAAGAACGACGACTATCAGTAGTTTCATTGGCACGGATGATGGCTAAAATTAAAAGATAATCACTAGAAAACAGTACAGCATTTTTTAAAGGCATCACAAATTTTATTTAAAAAAAAGAAGAAAAATAATAATTAAATACTTAAAAAGAATTACACTCACAGATTCAAAATTAAGCAAGCATATTTTCTCGTGTTGAGAAGAAATTTGCTAAGGGGTTGGGGATTTTGCAGGAATAGACTTTTAAAGGGTGAGGTTTTACGGAAGTGTAAAAGTTAATTATATTACATTTTAGAAATTCAGATTATGTTATTTTTAAATCAAAAGGTGAGAGCAATAAAAATGTTTTTGAATACAATCGAAAGCTTAATGCTAAGACTTTGATACATCATATATTTATCGTGAAATACCAAGAAAAGCTAGTACATATAATGGTGCTTATTATGAAATGTTGATAAACATATGACCTATAAAAATGGCAAAAAAAAATATTTTTACAAAATTAATAACTCATAGTTAATATTTTGTCAGTGTAATGCAGGGGTGTCCAACACAGGGCCCGCCAGTATGTAAGTTGCGGCCCACCAACTCTTTTTAAAAAATTTTTAAATATCAGATTTTTAAAGTTTTTTTCATTTTGAAATTTATTTGAGGGGAAATTTATATATATATACATATATATATACAATGTATTTGCCTGTTACCTATTTTTATTTTAAAACAAATCCTTTTTGATAATAGAAATGTCCTTTAAATTAAAATAAATTTATATTTTATATCAAGCAGTTACATTTTATTTTACTATAGTAAATTACTTCTTTAATAAATTTCGAATTGTGCATTATGCATATCCTTTACTATGGATGGTACATGATTCTCTGTGCGTACGACTTTCGTTTCTCCTCCTCCTTTTCTGTTTGGAGTGCCCCAAAAGCAAGAGGCAGTCAGAGATGCTTTTTAAAGTTTAAAAAAATATTCAGAATGGTTAAAATAAAGGACAATATATACTTAATCGTTTGCGAATGATAGCACTATCAAATTTCAACAATGAGTAACGAAAGATCAATTCAACAGGAACACTGTGATTTTCAAGAAAATAGCGACTGCAATGTTTCAAACATTATTTGATCATTGCATTATTATATTATATAAACATTATTATATTATCTATGTCTGTATACATGAAAAATAATGAAAACAATAATAATAATTCATTGTTTTAAATTTTCACTCCAATAAATGTTTTTTTTTGTTTCTAAATCTGATATAAAGGTACATATTGTTATGTGCGGCCCGCGAGATTATAATGTTTTTCCGAAGTGGCCCACTAGGTCATTTGGGTTGGACACCCCTGGTGTAATGTATAAGGTAAATTAAAAAGTACAAGTTGAAACTGTGTCCCATTTTGAAAATCTTGCATTTCATAGAAAAGAAAACCTTCATAAAATATCACTATTACATTTTAAAAAATAAAAACAAGAATCCTTTCCAATTAATTACATAGAATAAATCCTGATATGGATATAACTACTTGATTATAATAAAATACAATTATTTAGCTCCGAAGAATAAAAAAATTAGAAATGTTGTTTAATTTTATTAATTCAAAATACAATTAAAATAATACTTTGATCTGATATTCTAAAATTTTCTTTAATCAGGATATTAATAAATCCAAATTCATACACATATTTGAACAAAACATAGGCAGAAATATTTTCATACCAAGCATGCCATCAAAAGAAGGTTGAAGTTCACTGGAAATACCATCAATCACAATTAATACCCTTTTGAATTGGAGAAGGTCTTCCATTGCCTATGTAATACAAAATAAGCATACCATTATTAAATTCATCTGAAAATAAACATGCATAAAATATTCAATATATTTATGATTAAATCACTTTTAAGACGTATAAGTCTATTTTTAAAAGAACACACACACAAACAGCTTGCATAATTCCTTTTCATGGGAATACTAATTTTTAAGTTTATTCCTATTATAGGCAATAAAAAGTTTTCACATGCATGTGTATGTGTTTTTAATGCTTAACTTAAAGTACAAAGTTAAATTCATCACTAAATACTTTTAAAAATCTAATTTAATAGTTATTTAGTAGAAGTTACTAATATAAGATACCAAAACAAGATAAATTTCTCTTAAAAATTTGGAAAAAAAATCTTAGATAAAACTAAAATAAGCTTCAATAAGGATTTTTTAAAAAATAATAAAGTACATCAATAAGACATTTCTTAAGCTAAACACAAGGTATCAAGTATATAAATACATCATGAGCAAAATTGAAACAAATATACTATTCTATGACAAAGAAAGAAATGCATTAAGTTTTCCAAATTGGTAGATGTGATGCACATCTGAAAATGAAATACAAACAGTATTATAGAAATTTAATGTTTTGTTCCGTAAATCCAGCTACAACACAAAAAAAAAAAAAAAAAAAAAAAAAAAAAAAAATCAATAATGCATTAGCCCTTTTGGTCATGATGCAAGCTGTTATCCAGCTGAATATTGGATGCTCTCCAGCAGGTTGCTTGCCACATAAGTTTCAACCAGCAAGTTAGATCTTAACAGCTAGTTAAATGCCAACTGATTACAGCCCAAATATGCTCTGTTGGAGAGAGATCAGGCAATTGTGCAGGACAGAGAAGAGTTGGAGAAGCTAGAAGACAAGCGGTAGAAAGAATGCTGTGCTGTCAAGCATTATTATGAAAAAATGTAAATTTGGCTTTTGGAGGACTCAAAAAGAGATGTGAAATGGAATATATTTCAAATAAACAGCATTATGGCACATATTTTTATAAAAGAATACAGATAAATTAAATTTATCATATGTATTAAATAAAGGATAGGAATTTTTGTTCGAGCATTTAATGAAAAACTTTTCAAAATTTTAATTCAAATATATATACAATTGAACATGTTTGTTTTTTGTCAAATTTTATTATTTTAAATCTATTATCAAAAAGTATAGAAGAAAAGTATGTCCTCCAAGCATATAATGATATTTAACTTTTAACGAGAATATACCTAAGTAGATAAATTTACAAAATGATAAATTTAAATCTATAAAAAAACCTAAAGGCCAAATTTTATGTGAAATACTTTTCAATAATATATTCAGTAACTTTTTCCCCTATAAAACATTTTTGCAATATTAAACATTAATCAAGATTTTGATTTAAATTAGATAGATTAATGATTTTAATATTTATACACAAATCATTTTTCTTTAGAGCTTCAAAGTATGTTTCAGAATAAAATTAAAGCAAAGCTTTGAAAAATTAAGTTAGCAACAATGTTAAAATAATAATTCACAAAAACAAAGGGATACAATTACTTACTAAGATTTCTAATAATAAGTACGACAAATTTTTCAGCTCATTGGAAGGCACCGAAGAATACTGCAACTGTAAAACAAATTATCATGTACTATATTCCAATATTAAATTTTTAAAAATATATAGATAATATAGATTGATATAGACAAACTTAACATTTTACAGAATAAAACTAAACATTTAAAAATCATTTTTGATTTTTTTTAAATATTTGTTAGTAATATTACTACTAGAATTATTAAATATAAGAAAAATTAGAAATGAATTTAAAAAATAAAATTAAAAGCATGTATGACGTGGTGGGCGCCAAAGTATGAGGGGATGTGGCCCAAGGAAAAAAGGGACACGTGAGGAAGGGGTTCTTTACAAAGTCCACCAGTTAATTAAACACATTTATTAGACAAAACAAACATTTACATACATAACTAGAGAACTAATAGCATAGAATTGAAAGGGATCGGAGCGCATGCTCGTACATCCTAACAGTTCCGAAACTTGGCCATTACTGAAGATTGTTCTGTCCGCCAGAGGGAGCGACAGTCTCTTTACTGTTAATATGGGAAGAGTCTAAACAACGGGGGGTTACACATGCAAAAAAAGGGCTTTTTTTAACTAAAATTTTAAAATATCGATGTTGCATAACAAGGGAGATAGACTTACCATAATTTGTCGGATAATTGAGGTTGAAAAGTTCTCATTACAAAAGCAACACTGCACAAGCATGTCAGTAAAGACAGATATAGACCCAGATACTTCACGACAAGCACTAACAATCTAAAAAGAAAATTGAAAGCAAACTAAATCTTTTCGTCAATGTAACATTAGTAAATTATTATAACTTCTCACGTATTTTATTCGATCTTTGTCATCTCAAATTTCAAGAACTATTTGAAAAAGATTTAACATTAAAAAACTAATTGTTTGAAAATTAATTCAAGTGTGAATTTATTGTAAAGTATGAATATTAATGTCAAAGAAATGCATGTAAACACATTTTGTGTGTGGCATGATTGTAAATTATAATTAGAGACAAAAAAGTCTACAGAGAAATCTGGCAACAGTCAGATAGCAGGTTCATTTCAATGTTTATATTTTGAATGAGTGTCAAGATATACGTTTAAGATTAAGTTATGAGAAGTTTTATACAATGCAGTAAAAGTCAGTTTTATCATAAAAACACCTAATTAATGAACCAACAATGAAAACATTTACTCAAATAGTTAACAGGTATAAGAGGAAAGAATATCAAAGAAATGATAACAGAAAAGACAATATTCAAAATATTAGGTAAATAATTCTTTAAATAAATTTAATTAAATGCATAAATTTGACATTTATTATGAAGAAGACTGTATCTGAATTTAAGTAATCGTTAACTATGTACAGAAATTTTTTTTTCTAAAACTCATTAAACATTTCATATAGGTTATACCCTATTTTAAACAATGCAAATTCAAGTAAATACTGAGAATAAAAGCACACCTCTTGCAAATATCTAGGAGCACCAGGTCCATATAATGCATCTGATATATCTTGGGGCATCGGAAGAAATGTTTCACTAGCAGAAAATATCGAACTTCTCTCTGGATAATCTTCTAATTCTAAAAAACAAAAGAAGTTTCAAGATTATTTATTTATTTGTATTTTTTCGTCAAATAAAATTATTCCTTTTGAAAATAGAAGATTAATGAAATAACAACTTTGATAATTGAATAGAAATATTGTACAACGCTAACATTGTGAAAAATATATCATATTTTTAGCATTTTGCAACATTTGATTAAAGCATTAACATGTATTAAATTCTTTTTTTTTTTTCAGACTTTTATCCACATTCTTTATTGCAGATTTTGGCATGGTTATTTTAGTTTGATGATAATCAAATCAAACTAATGCTTAAATTTAAATTCTTTAAATGTACTTAAAAGTAATTAAAAAGTAAAAAACATAACAAATCTAACTGGGTATATGTTTACTCAATATTTTCTAATCAATGCACATCAGCATAATTACAATATTTTGCATGTAGTTAAAGATGTATACAATAAATATACACTAATTAAAAATATGCATTAATTACTATGAATTTTTTTTAAAATATGCATTAATTACTATGAATTTTTTTAAATAAAAATCTATGTACGATTCTTTTTTGCCATGAACAAAAGGAGAGAGAATCTAGATTACTCATACACGAGTTTAACTTAAAATATATATATAAAAGGTTTTGAAAGAAGAATGGCGACTTTTTCAGAAAGAGATTTTATTCATTCATGAAGACAATTTTCAGCAATCTACAATGTAAACTGATACCAAATCCCCTTGATTTGGGATTGGATTGTATATTTCCAATTACTGACAATTCATCAACTTTTAATTTGAGTTTTGAATGGAGAGTAACATGAGGGAATGTTCAGTCAATAATCATTGAAAGGAAATTAAATAGAATTGAAATTTAAAGGTTGGATGATCTTTACTGAGAAAATACTAGCTGTTTGATTTTATGTGTAAGGAAGGTAAATAAAGATTGGACATATAATAATTATCCTTACATGCATACATCAAAACCAAGATGAGTCAAAAGCTTTTTTTTTATTTACACTTATAGATGAAAAGCACAAAAATTAGAGAATAGTAAGAATGTATTCCCTGAAACATATTACATTACAAAATATAGGTCTTTTCCCCCCTATCTCTTTGCCAAGAGTTTAATTCAATGCTGCTTGAACTGTTCAACTGACAAGGAGGCAAAGGACTTACACAACAATCCTTCTCAATATCAATCATATTAATAAACTGCCATCCAAATAGAAAATGAGTCAAGAACCAAAAAGATGATAATTAGACATGGGAAGGTTTAGGATGTACACACTACAGGGTAACATTTTCAATTACCTAGTAAATTTGCACATGTTTGCAATAAAAAATCTATGTAACTGATAATCGTTGTCAATGTCTATTGTTGTAGTTGTTGTCTAACTCTGTTCTTCCAAATTAAGCCTTTCGCACATGAATTGTAATTTGTATGTTACTTTCATTATTCCAATTAAGGACAGCCCAATATGAAAACACTTTTGATTCAATCTGGTATACATATATTAAAATAATTCTATAAACACCTGATCAAAGTTTCTAATTGAATGTTAAACTTTCAATATTTATCAGTTTTAATTATAAATATAAATCATACATTCATAATTGCATACATATTGATAATCTAACATTCAGCTGCAAATTAATAATTACCAAATGAAGAAAAATCTATAATATAAATTTTAACATTTAAATTAGAATGAATATTTTCATGTTATTTTTTCCAGGCAGCTGGGGATATTTTACATACAAAAAGAAACTGAAAAACATTAGTTTACTCAAAATCAAAGCTTCAAAATAATGTCTAAATACTTTCAAAAAATAAAAAGCATTAAAAAAATCAAATAAATTCAGAAATTGCATTCAATTTTACAGAAAAGTGCAAACAGTAAATATAAGTAATGTAAATAATAAATAAGAACAATGTACCACAAGTTCTGTGAGGGGTTAAATCACAGCTCAATACCAAAGATGCCATTGTTATATGAAGAGCCCCAAATTCCTGAGCCTGCATAGGAGTCCATCTCCGAGGAAAAGAATCCTTAAAAGAAAAATTTAGTAACCATACAATCTAATGTTATATTTGTAATATTCATAAAAAAAAATTAACCTTTCTTAAAAGGAATGCTTTGTTCAATAAAGTAATATTATTAAAAAAGGACAATATCCCCCTTCCCTCAGTAAAACATAGCGACATCATAGTACAGGACTATGCAAGAAATACAAGATTAAGATTATTCAGTTCAAAGTTATCTGTGAGAATTAAGTTCAAATGTACAATGAAATTATCAGTCCAGGTAATATTAGGTCTATAATGTAATTATTAGTATTATAAAAGAATCAACAAAATGTTGAATTAAATCAGATATGGAAAAAGAATATAGAACATTTTTTCTTTTAATTATACCCTGGATATTGCAAAAAATATTAATTCTCCAAAAAATACTCAACAAATGAGATTCAAATAACGATAGTACATTGGTGCATTTTTTTTTTAACATGAGCATCTCCAGAGTGCATAGAAAATTCTTATTATAAACAACTATTGAGTGCTTTAAAATGTGAGAAAAAAGTTTCTCAAGCTTTGAACTAGACATAGTTACAAAATAAGTAGGAGAAAGCCCATTAAAATTCTACACAAATGTAAACATACATAATGCCTACTGGAATGGTATAAAGTTGTACTTCATGTTTGGAAAATGGATAAATGATGGGGTAGATACATCTGATAACATTTAGAACTAATGCATACTATCACTTCTCACAAATGTAATACTAATATTAATAAATATTACGATGTTCTCCCCTTAAAATTGTTCATAAGTCCTGTAACATAGAGGGAGTTCAGAATACAATAAGAAGATGGAATTTAAGATACTAGAACATTTTTTACTAAAGTTTAAAATCATTTTAGTAACTAAATAGGGCGAGTTTGCTTTTAATTAAGGTTGAATACTTGGCTACAAAATGCGAAAATTATAAAAAAATAATGCTTAAGATGTTTAAAAAAAGTCCAACCTATTACATTATCTTTATGAGCAGATTGAATAAATACGTTCATGATACACATTAAATGATACATTTTAGCATTTAAATCTTTCACCTTTTACTAAAGATTATCGTGGAGGGGAACAACCTAATGAGACACATCTAATTTAATTAACAAATTATGAATTAAAAGTAATAATAAGTTTATTAATAAAAGACCATAAAAAACTTTTTTATAAAAAAATACTATACATTTCATTGTAAAAAAATAATATTTTCAAGCCCATTTTATAAAATAAAATTGTGTACCAAAAAATTTAAAACATTAATATATTTTCTAATATTTATGAAAACATAAAACTTTAATATTAAGGAATACATTTATTTAAGAAGTTAGTGACTATGTTTGCAATAAAATGATAAAGTATACTCACTGGAATTTGCATATCACCAGAAGCAGATCCCAATAAAAAAATAAGCAATTTTTGAAAAGCATTATTCTGAATCAAATGATTGCAAGTTTTGTGGCCCTATTAAAAATAAAATAACATTCCTGGAAAATCGTAACTTATATTTTAATGCATAATCTTTGATATGCATTTACAAAACAATGATTCAAAACAATCATTAAGAAATGCACCCTTATTTAATTTCTTTTACAAAAATATTACATTTATTTAAATTATCATTTAAATCAATTGTGAACTAAAATTGTTTCACATCAAATTTAATTAACTAATCAAAGTGCAAACAGAAAATATCATTCAAAATAAAAAGTAAATTTAACATAATTGAAGTACATAAACATTATGGACAACATCTCTCTTTTTTTAAAAATGAATCCAATTAAATTATCCAGAGCTATATGAAAATAAAATAGGGGAATGAAGCATTCATATTTCAAAATATTTTCAATGTTGCATCCAACATGTGAAAATAAGTAGATTTAATAAGATCTGAAGTTCAAAATTAAGTTATATGAGATGTTATCAAAAGTTTGAGGAATTACTTTTAAGTAGTTATTTTTTCCAATAACAAATTTGACTTCTTCAAAATAGTCATTATTTGCTTTAATACAAGAATGCCGACATTTCCGATATAAAGGAAAGCACTCTCCAAAATCAACTATAGTAAACACCTTGATCTCTTGTGATTCATATACTGAATTTCCTTTATGGTGTTGAAGTGAGAACAAGATTTTGATTTTTGAACACAAAAAAAATTGCATGGTGCTATATTCAGTGTTGTGGTATTTATCTGGTTTAAAGGCTAAAAACTGTCAGAGAAAAATTGGCTACAGTTCTTTTCCTGTAATGCTATCAGACAAAATATGCCATGTTTCATATGAGATTTCCATAGCTTCAGTCCTGTTGAGGATAATAGTCTTTCCTGAGTGATGATTTCATGAACCCTGTCAATTTTTTCAGGAAGAACGATGCTAATTTATGGAGAGCCTCAATGCTGGTCATTTTCAACAGTCTTGAGGTAGTCTTCAAAATGTTTGTAGTACTTTTAAATATATAAGAGCTTAATTTTTTATCAAACTTTTACTAATATTTGATAAGTTTCAAAAACATTTCTAATTCTCTTACAACAAAAATTAGGGCAAATTCTTAACTCTTTGAGAGGTGCTATAATGAAAATTGCAATGTTCAAAATACTATCAAACAAGATGACTAATAATCTACCTAGAGACTAGACTTTGTTCTATAAATGGCTCATATTCCTTAACTTTTGGGTAGTATGAGCAATATAATCTATGATAATAGTAATTTTTTAAATAAAAAAATTATTTACAGTTTTGTAATATGCATTAAGTTGTTCATAATTATAATATTTTACATTTTCATTATTAATCATTTTAGTTACATAATTTCATAATCAGTCATAATAATAGATAAAAGTCCTACAGTTTACAGTGATATAACTGTGAACAATTATGTTTACCATGTTTTTTACTTACAGTATTATTAACAGTAGTAAATTAAGTTAAATTACTTCAGAATATATTTGGTAAAAATGCATTCACATTCATTTATAAATTTCTTGAAATTTATATGATGAAACAGGATATCAATAAATTACTTCTCTGAAAACAGATTTGAAAATTATTCATAATTTTGTTAAAATGTGACATTTAAAGAATTTGTTACATTTGCAAAAATAAAATAAAAATCTGAATCTTGAAAAACCATACCATTTGAGCATATGAACTGAGAAGCCAAAAGTACTGACTGCAACTTTTACAGTTATCAGGTACATCATGATTTAGCATTTCCAACATATGAACAATTATTTCGTGCAAACTAGGTGATGTCTAAAAATAATTATGGAAAATGAGATTCAATGAAACAATTTATAAATAAAAGCAATAGAAAAGATTAAATTAACAATTAAAAATGCATTATTCATAGAAACAAATTATTTATTAAATATTAACAGAACTTAAGTATATTAAAAGTAACAATTGTGTGTGAATAGTGAAGGTAATTATCCTTAACAAATTTTAAGGGTTATCTATTTGATTCCTACTATTAGCTCACACACCTTCCCAATATATATAAAGAGAGAGAGAGAGTGTGTGTGTTTTTTCCAGGTATAGAAGTTTAAGTTGGCATTACTTTCCAAAATGGCGACCGATTTAACTGTTGTCAAGTAATTTATTCTCAGTTTGGTTTGGCAATTCATCATGAATAGACTCACGCCTGAACAACGCTTTCAAATTGTGCAATTTTATTTCGAAAATAATGGTCGATTTTCATAAGCGAATTTTGTTTAGCGATGAAGCGCACTTCTGGTTGAATGGCTACCTCAACAAACAAAACTGCCGCATTTGTAGTGAAGCTAATCCACAAGTGTATGTCGAAACACTGTTACATCCAGAAAAACTGACTGTTTGGTGCGCTTTATGGGCTGGTGGAATTCTTCTTCAAAAACTATGAAGGCCACAATGTTACAGTCAATGGTGATCGGTATAGAGCCATGATTACTAACTTTTAAATTCCTGAATTGAACAATCATGATGTCCAGGAGCTGTGGTTCCAACAAGACGGCGCAACATGTCACACAGCTCTCGTGCCACAATCGATTTATTGAAAGACATGTTTGGTGACCGCCAAATTTCACATTTTGGACCTATGAATTGGCCTCCAAGATCTTGTGATTTAACACCGCTAGACTATTTTCTGTGGGGCTATGTAAAGTCATTGGTCTATGCGGATAAGCCACAAACGCTTGACCATTTGGAAGACAACATTCGCCATGTTATTGCCGATATACGGCCACAAATGTTGGAAGAAGTCATCGAAAATTGGACGTCCAGATTGGACTACATCCGAGCCAGCTGTGGCAGTCCTATGCCAGAAATCATATTTAAAATGTAATGCCACAAGATTATCTTTCGAATAAAAATAAATTCATGTCAATCGAATAATACATCGTTGTTTTATTGCAATTTAAAGTTCTATACCTCTCAAAAAAACATTCTTTATATATCATTCAAATTTTCAATCATTAATAAAATACTTGTTATTCACATCCAATCAAGTTCAAATAAATTTTTTTAAATTTGTAGTGGATGACACTTGATGTTATAATACAGTTTTTTCAAATATTAATTCATTAATTTCATTAAATTAATTACTGGTTTTTGATGCCAATTTAGATTGGTCTCCATTGTTGTAATAATGTAACTATTAAAACAATGACAAAAGTTGGCGTCGAAAACCGGTTTTTCAGCCAAACCGGGAGTGCATTGTTACAACAATGCAGACAAATCATGCTCTTTTTTCAATTCCTACTCTATTACTTATCTCTCTCCCTATATATATCTTGTTCAAATTTTCAATCGTTAATAAAATACTTTCTATTCATCCATTCAAAGTAGGAATTAACTTAAAACAAATTTTTTTATACTACTTGTTTTTTCTCTGTTACCTCTCTATTAAAAAAAAAAGACTTTACTGCTTATTTCTCTTACATGGCAAAGTATTCTCCATTCAAATAAATTTAATTTTTAAAAAATGGATCATCAAGTTGATAGCATTAAAAAGAAAAAACCTTTAACTTATAATAATAACTCTCTGATAATTATAAGTAATTAAGACAAAAGTTAGGAAATAAAACAACAATTTTAAGAAACTAAAGAGATTTACTGATTAAGCAATGAGTGCTTAACCAATCCATGGAAAACTTACCACTTCACCATCATTTAAAAGAAAATAGCTTATCCCTTTTTGTACCAATCGCGAAAATACTTGGCGCACTTCTCGGCATGGAAAATCCAATAGATATGTTCTGGAAACAAAATTACACATTATTTGAAATTGATTCACAAACAAATGAAATTAAACCAACATACATTTAAACTGAATTATAATTCACTTACTTTAAATAACTCAGCCCAGTATCTGTGCTTAAAAAATCAATAAACCAATTGGATGCTTCTTGACAATGGTTAACAATTTTAGCAATAAAATCTACTAGTTCATTCATAGTATCACTGTAAAAGATTAATCAAAACTTATGAAATATAAAAATATTGTTTCAGAAAAAAAATATGGAAACAGTTTTATGTAATGGAAAGTAAATATCACTAATAAATAAATCACTGATATCAGATAATAAACAACATACACACCTGGATCGTTTCTTGTAACGCAAGTATGTATTGAGCAGAAAACTTACACTTAGAGGCAAAAGACTATTTACAGCATAATTAGAAAATTTAGGTGAATGTACAATATTCTAGAAAGAGAACAAATCAAAATAAGAATTATTTAAGTTAAATAAAAATCTAATTCATTAAAAATAAAATGCACTATAAATGGTTATTTCAACTGCATAAGAACAATAACTGCTAAATAAAAATAAAAAATGGAAAATTAATAATTTAATTATTATTTTTCAACGGAAGAATGCGTAACAGTATAGCACTATATATATATATATTCATTCCATTAGCAAGTTTACAAGGCACATTTATATTTATAAGCCCAAATTTAATACTCAAAACAAGGGTGATTAAAATCAATCTCAGATTCAAAAAGAACAGCACTTCATTTTCATAAAAAGTAAATAAAATTCTAATTCAGCTATAGAAGCCATAAGAAACAGAGAGACCAACATCTGTGATATTATTACCCTTCTAGAACAGCTGAACAGCAAAAGAAAATCCTGTATCCTGCAATGGATACCCGCACATGTCAACATTGAGGGTAATGCATATGCAGATAGCCTCGCCAAAGAAGCTAGAGACATCGATCATAAGTGCACCACCATCACACTTGACGATGCTAACGCAGTAGCCAAACATAGAATTATGAATCACACTTTTAAAAAAAACCTAGTTATGGAATTTGACTGTCCCCGAATTATAACATCCACAATTGCCAGATTGAGAACTGAACACCTTAAGGGCATGAAGATTCACCCAGACAAGACAAAATCATATGTTCAATGTAAACACTGCCCAGATCTTCAACTCACGCCCAATCACATCTTGGAATGCCCAACCGCCGCAACAAAGTTACTAAAAATGGGAATGGTCCCTCTGAGGGACTCTTTGCGGGAAATCCTGTACAGCCCTGATGCTCCTAGAATAGCAGAGGCAGTGATCAAGACTTTCGGCGGAATTTAGTGATATCTACTGCATTTATTCATGGACACGAGAACAATAACAAAATAAATGTCAGAAATTATTCTATATTAATACAAAATTTGTTACAACAAAATCATACAAAAAAAAACACTTTCAAATATTCATAAATTTAAGTGTAAAATATAGTTACTTACAACATTAGTAAAAAGCAGCTGTCTGATAAAGAGGAAGTATGAGTCATTATAAATATCACAATTATGCATGAAACGCAGGTTTTCATCCTGTACTACTTGTTGAATTCGAGCAGGCATTTTTTCCAAAAACAACCCATGCCTTTCACCTCTGTCAACTAATTGTGTTAACTGAGACAAACTATCTCTTTGACGGTGAGGACTAATGTGATGCACAGGACTCTGTTTTTTTGGAGTTCTATGGGGAAAAAGAACAATACATTTTTATTCTAATATTTTAAAGAAAAAATATTAATATGCATTCTTGTCTATAAATATTTAATTTCATACAATATATTAATAAAAATACATTAAACTTTGGTCTTAGTTAAATAAAATAAAATGGAATAGTGATTTGTTAATAGATGAATTTTCTTTATTTTCACAATATATTTTTACTTTGTTACTTTTACAAAGAACATAAAGGAAATATAATTCTAAATGAATGAAATTTAGAACTTCAGAAATATTTGTTTTATCTTTAAATTTTACTATAAGAATTTACATCAATATGAATAAAGTTTTCCTATCTAAAAAAATAAAAACATATTCATGCTGAGAATTGTGGAAAGTAGTTACTGTATTTTCCTGTATATAATCTGCGGATTATGTGTTAAAAAAGTTTCAAATTTCGTTGTGCGTACTATACGCCGACGCGGATTATCTGAGATAAAACATTCTCTATCAGAAAAGCTAACAATAAAGTTTTGAAAGAAATGCCGTTTATGTTTTATAAAATAAATAATAGATGGCGCTTTCATGACTTGGATGACGTATATCAGTCATAACTAGTTTTTGTCCAATTACATTCAAAAACGAATTCGGTTCCTCGGAAGGAAAAAACAGTTATGAGTCGCTGGCGCCATTTCCAATTTTCTCTTGACTAGAGCTATTACGTCCTTTAAAAGTTTTCATCATGTTGAAGCGAAAGCATTAAGTTACACTGCAAACTTCAAGTTAAAAGTTATAGAGAAGGCTACCAAAGTCAGGAAACTGCAAGGTTTTTCAACGTTGACGAATTGAATATTCGTTTGTGGAGAAAAAACAAGACCAACTTCGAAAATTGTGATCGACGTTAATGAGCCTATAGCCGTGGAAAACCTCACTGGCCAGAATTAGAGAAAGAACTAAATAAATGGATTTTAAAAGAAAGAGACAATGGAAAAGCAGTCTCGATCTTAATTTTTTGGCTGTTAACTTATTAAATTTAAAAAAAAGTTTTTTTCCACGAGTAATGTTTTGTTTAACAAATCAAAACATAGATGGCAGTAGCAAAGATTTTTTTGTTTTATTGAGATTATCGTAAAAAGTATTATCATACATATTTAAAAAGAGAAGTTTCATAATTTTCTTTTCTGTACAATTTCTTACTTCTATTTTTAATTATATTGTGTATTTTTTATCTTACATGACACTCATTATCGGCAGTTTATATTTTTGGATTATTTGCCGTAAAAACTGCCGTGGATTATACGCCGCTGCGGATTATACTGTTTATTTTTTTTTACTCGAAAAAAGGCTTTGCGGATAATACGCCGCTGCGGATTATATACAGGAAAATACGGTAACTTTGATAAAATTTATTTTCCATTAATAAACTACAATATTCAAGAAAAAATAAATGTGAAATAAAAAATTAAACAATTTTACAAAAGAAAAAGTAAATGTAGAGTTAGCAATTTAGGGGAGTAAAATTTTTATCTTTATTCAAAGAAAACTACATGCATCTTACTTATTTATAGACAGCTCTTCAGATTTTCTGAAGGAAAACTTGTTTGGTGTCTTTCGAGGAGTTCTTGGAGTCCTTGCAGCTTCATCAACTTTTTCATAAAAAAGCATGTAAGCATTCCAATAACGATGACGAATTTCTGGATATGAATTAGCTGTAAAAATTCAATTTAAATATGGATGAGAAATTTTGCAAATATATACATATCATATGCAACAAAATAAAAAATAATTCTACAATTGATTTGTTACATTAATTTTGTGTGGTTTAATATAAAAATTAAAATGTATGTCATTCTTCCATGAATAACATACGTTTTAATTTTTATTTAATACAATTTACAAGATAAATTCTCAAAAACTCAAAAGAACCAAAATTAGAAAATTAACTTTAATGATTAATTAAAAAAATCAGATAACTTACCTGAATCTCTGACTTTTGCTTTATAAGTTCCACCAAAACATTCTGCTTCAATAGTCAAGTCATTCATTTCAAATTCCTCTACTGATATGTCATTAAATTTGAACCACTTTGAAAGTTTAGCACCAGAATCCAACCTTAAAATAAAATATACATATTAATATGGTAAGTAATATTCCAACCAATTTTCAAGCCTGTTGGTGTAGATCACTACAGTTAAAAAGGGCGACAATCCCTGGTAATGCAAAGGCACTACTTCATGGCAAACATGGATTTTAGTTTTAAATAAAACTTAAAATATAGTTCTACATGTATACAGGTATGTAATAATACCTTTTTACTTTGTAAAATGGACATTCTTGTTTTACTACAAAAAAGTTGACAAGCTTCATCAACATGGTTGCAATACACTAAAACAATCAATGCCAAAATAATGTAATACTTCATTATCAAACCTCAGATTTGGTTAAATTAAGATACAATGCTATAGGATTTTTAAAAAATTTTAATTCCATTTAAAATACAAAATAGTATTTTAAACTAAAAGTTTGCTTTTCACTTGTATATTATTGTTAAAATCTGGTGTTTAGAATTCAAAATTATAAGTGCAAAAAGATATTTAATTACATACCTGTATTTCTAATACATTTAATTTTTGAATGAAACGACGTATATAATAATGCTAGTTCTCATTGCATGGAAATTAATATAAGCAACTATTTGCTTAAAACTGAATATATAGGAGAATCTTCTTAAAACATACAGAATGTTTACCTATTAAATAATTCTACTCCTTAGTGAAATCAATATAAAACAATACATAAAATTAAAAATGAACCAGAATATTTTTCTATTGAAGAAATACATAAATGGTTTTCATATTTTAATTCATGATACAGGAAATAATGAACTAATTTCTTTTCTCCATTAATCATTTATAACAACAAAATTAATAAAAACTATTTTACATTTCAAATGCAACAGTTTCTATTCAACTTTATTAATTGCTTCATTTTAGAAACTACTATGAATTTTGATAAAACATATTTATTTATAAATGCTTTCCTCTTCATTACTACATATATTTAATAAAAATATGGAGCTTGATTGAAAAGCACTGTCTATACGGTATTGCTACATGATTTTTAAAAGGTACATGCTTTACCTGAAAGCTCTACATGTATCCTTTACATCAGCGGTCACCAACCTTTAGAACTCTGTGGACCACTAAATGTATAATTTTATAATTGACGGACTGCTAATATGATTGAGCACTATAAGGCAGACCACTAATGTAATTGAACACTATATGGTGGGCCACATTATAACTGTACTGTCACTTATTTACATCTCTACTAACATTTCCATCCAACATCCAAAAACAAGAATAAACTGGAAACACAAAGCAATATCCACAAATCGAAGTGTTATGCCCCCAATTTACCATGGTTGCCAACAATCACTTTCAAATGTCACTAAATACACCTGCAAAAGTAGCTAAAAATTCCACACAAAAATTCATGAGAAATTTTGCTAAAGGTAGTAGCTGAAAAAAAAAATTTTTTAAGAAAAAAATAATCCATATTCCGTGATATGTTTTGTTACTCATCAATACTGAGACAGTATCTTCATAAAAATATAAATATTGTCCCAATTTTTCTGAAGACTAACGAAACATTTTCATAGACTACCAGTTGGCAACTGCTGTTCTATATAATGCACTGCTTCCTTTGTTCCAGGTTGGTGTGCTGAGAAATAAAGAAAGATGGTGACCAACATGGAAATGATGTTTAAGTAGTAAGGCAGGGTCACAACGTGGGGAGGTCGCAAGTGTAAGAGGGCTCAGAGAAGAAGCAGATATTATCTTAAAAATAGACATGTTTATTTTAGATCTAACACTTTATGAATAATTTACAACTTTATTGCTTAACCCTGGGAGCAATCTTAAATCCTAATTCTTAATCTAAATTATGTGATTATTCAAAATGGATCTTAACCTTATGCAAGTTTTGGAACTTGGATCATATCCTTATGCAAGTCCTTCAGAACCACGATAGCTTGGTGCAGATTCACTGCCATTTCCATCCACAACTCCTGGTAAATTCTAAGATGAAAATTAATTTCAAGCCGCACGACTTTCTAGTTGTAGTTCACTTTCTACCATTCCGAGATTTCACAATGAACCTCGCATACCCTAATGTCAGGGTTTAAATAGCATTTCCGTTGGCATAAAATCATATCTACGGAAAGCAGTTTTTATACTAAAATCAGTTAAACAATAGTTTCCCCAAGAGGATTAGTAGAAGTACTGCAAATAGAACCCATCACAGCAGTATTAAGTTTCTGACAGCTGAAGGTTGCAAACTTATCCAAATTAATTTGCACATGAAAACTGCTTTTGAAGAGAAGGTGGTAAGTGTACACAAAACCATAGATCAACATAGACACAAATGTGCAGAATAGGACAGAGGTTGCACCAAAATGCATTAACATAAGTATGTAGGAGTTGGAGGCTACGTGTATCATGTGTTCAATAAGAATTATGAAAATCGAGTAATAATGAAAAAATTATGGCTATAGAGGCATTACTTTTCAACTAATACATATTACATCTAATATATAAAATTCTCGTGTCACAGTGTTTGTAACCAAACTCTTTCGAAACAGCTAGACCAATTCTTATGAAATTTTGTGTGTATATTCAGTAGGTCTGAGAATAGGATGTTAACTGTTTTTCATATCCCTAAATGGTAAGGGTGATCCACCCTAAAAAATAGGCTTTTAGCGCCAACTTTGATTTGCTGCATTGTTGTAACACTGCTATTGTTACAACAATCACAAACGCTGGCATTGAAAATCAGTTTAAGGCCAAACCAGAATTTCATGACATTGCTCTATTGACAGCATTAATTAACTTTGTTTAAAAAATAAATGCTTTTAACATGTTATTGACTTAAAATATATTACTAAAATCTCAATTTCTACAATGTTTTAATTTTTTACAAATTTCTATGGGTTTTTTCTAATTTAAATTCCTAAAAAAAGATAAAAACTATTTTTCAAGCAGATTGGTACATTTTTTAACCTTTATTAATGCTGCCAGGTTAATTTGAAACAATATATTGCAAAACTTCCAAAATTTTTTGGAATTTTTTAATTAAAAAAAAAATCTGCTTTTCTTTATACATAAAATATTTTTAAAGAATATAAATTTTTTGTCTTGGGAAGCTGTAAAAATACAACCAAAAAAATTGGAAAAATCGCCAAATGCCAGTAATAGTTAATTATGGGAAAGCTACCTCAGAACTCACGAGTTTGAGTGCTTATAGCGCATGTGCGGAAAAACAACTTACGGAAAGTACATAAGCAGATAAAAAGATATTTCTGTCAGATAAAAGTGTTTTCTTTTTTTAATGTTTTTTCGTTTATAATGAGTGCAAATAATGAATTTTCCAGTAATTTTCCAAATCCAACGTATTAATTAGTTTTTAGATTTATGAAGCAATTTTTCCCTTGTAACAATATTAATAAAATATTAAAAGTTTGTGTAATAAAGATTATTACTATACCTTCTTTCCTTAATATAACTGTAATAATGGCCAGCATTTGCTTGTCCGCTATGTACAAGAACTCCAACTAATTCATAAATACTATTTCCAGATTTCTGTGCATTTCTTGATGATGGAACAACCTGATCTTCGCAATCACTTTCATTTTTCATAGTTTCTCTTTCTTGTATACCTTCTGCTGTATATGGTTGCATGTCTAATTTCCAAGGAAACTACAATTTGTAAATAAGAGAATCAAGAAACAATCACTTGTAGAAAAACAATTAAAAAAAATGATTGAAACTGATTTTTAAAAAAAATGTACAATTACTCACAATGTTATTGATATAACTAAATTTTACACTGGAGTGCCTCAAGGATACAGCTATCAATACTATGAGGTCATTCAAGAGAACTACAAACAAAGCTTGTAATACTAGAAGTACCACTTATCTTAAAAAATATATCCAAATTAAAAATAAAGTTTCATCACAATTTTTCCGAATATTCTCAATATTGACATCATTAAAATAAGTCTTAGTTATGACTGTCAGACAAACAGATGGTAGATACTGATAAATGAAGAATTGTTGTTGTTGTTGTTGTTACTAATGCCACCTGATCGGCAAAGGCCAGATCAAGGCCAACAAAATTCATCATGGCAGAGGGCTAAGTGATGCCTATCGTTAGCTGTAGCTTTGAGCACCATACAGGTGACAGAAAGATTTAGCTCGGTTTCACCCCAATTTTGAGGGAGAACACCCTGAGGTGGTCAGGGGCCTCCGACCTCTCTTCCTACAACCTCATGAGAAGACTAACAGCTTGACGGCTTTTTAAAGTACCCCCATGCCGTGAAGGCACTATGCATTTACAAACATCCATGTCTTCTCCGGGATTCGAACCCAGACCCAACGGCACAACAGTCAGCGTTGCTAACCACTATACCGGATAGACAAATTATAATTCAAATACAACACATTAGATTATAAATCGACTTGGTTGCAACTGATTAAAATCTTCCAATATTCAATACATAATGTGATGAATCAAGACATTTAGCATTTGATTGAACAATAAATTTAAGAGGAATAATATATTATTACCCCAAATGAAATAAATATTAAAAAAAAGGTAATTCCATTAAATACAAGAAAAGAATCATGAAATATTTAAGGGTCAACCACGAACAGGAAAGGAATTGTGAAGGACATCAGGAGTAAAATTCTAACAGCTTTCTACATAAAAACAAAGTCGGATCGACAATCAGAGTATGACAGCCTCAAACAACAGGTGAATAAGGTAAATGATAAGAAGCATAAAAATAGACCAGCAACCATTAATTCCTGATTTAGAAGACATCATCTGTGAATGGATTGTTGACGGAAAAGAAAAGATTTTTAATGCTCACAGGACTGATATCAAAGCATTTACCCTAGAATGGCACCAAAATAAAACTTATTGCCAAAAGAATTCAAAAATTCACAACATTAAATGAATGACTTTCAATACAAATATGAGCTTTTTTACAATGTCTCTGAAGAAGACAACATGGTTCTATAATAAATACAATTTATTGCGCATAAAAAATAACACGTACCCAACAGTACTAATGCATCCTTTGCAGAAAAAATTTATATACTCTGCATCTTATTTTGGGGGTAACACCAGAAATATTTATCATTCAGCCACAAGGTGGCAACATAACCAAGCTGATGTTGTGATAAAACTGTGCAGAATATGTGAATTTTTAGACACGACTTTGCTATATACTATAATCACCTCAATAGTTCAGATGTATAATGGATAATTTAAATGAGTACAACATAGCATTATTTGTCTCCCCTGCCTTAGACAAAAGCTAGTGATTACTGCTGAAAAATTTTTTGATGTGGACATGTTGGTGAAGAATCATCCCAGTATTGTATTGTACTAACTACTATGAATATACATGATGATGCACAGATTACTGAGGGATACCCTAATATCTTTGTAATAAGCAGAAAGTCAGTCACATGGAAATGTGCCACAGATGTCTAATCTGAGAACTGAGAATGATATAAAATCATTCCTACAGCGCGCTGTAATTATGGATTAAATATTTTTACAGATAATAGTTAGCAGATGATATGAGGCCATTAAGATGATGTCTTTTTAAGTTTAAGGAAACTTTACTTTTGATCAAAACAAAAAAATAGATGAAAATCATGACAAAAAGTGAGAGCAACAATGAGTCAAGGTCGAAAGACCTACTCATAAGATAAGGTTTTCTAATTAGTCACCTAAAAAGATTTCAAGTTTTTTTCCAGGCAGTCAATTCATTCAAGTTTCAGTACTCTCTTTTTCTGAGTATCAAATAATTTAACCAAGAGGAGATCTTTTAAGTGTGTTGATCACTATCTTGATTAAAATTCATATTTAAATAGCAAATAATGTTGCAGCTAAACATAGATTATTAGAAAAATCTGCATATATATTACCAATGCAGTAAAATCAAAGTAATTCCAGATATACGTATACTTAATTATAATGAATATAAAGATTTTTATAAAACAAGTTTTAAATTAGTAAAATACACCAAAAATGAAATTTATATGCACTAAACAGATAAAACAATCACAAGTTATCTTCTCTCTTAATCGATTTTTCAATAAAATTTTAAAAAATTAGTATAAAAAAGTTTGCTTTAAAACAAAATAGTTAAATAAAACTTATCTTTATATACAGAGGCTTTAATTTTTTTTAAAAAGTGAAAGTAATTACTTTCACAAAGTAAAAAGATAACTGAATGTAATTACCTTAAAATAATCATCAAACTTCAATGATCGATTGGCCTCCCAATCATAATCAAATCTCTTCAACTGTATTACTAGAACAGATGGTAGTGTTTTGATGCAAGTCCTCTTTACAGTATTACGCTACAAATATTTTTAAAAATTAGAGATTACATAAAAACATCAAATAATCTGAAATTGAAAAATCAGTAATACTTTTAATTTGCAAAGAAATAAATTTTGTGGGAAAGCGTAAAAATTAAATTATTTACGTTCACATTAAAAAAAACACACATTTTTTCTCACAATTCAAAAATATTTCAGAAATAAATGAAAAGCTATAATCTAACTCAGTCAAATTTAGTGCAATTTTAAACTAAAGCTATAACTTGAATCTCAAAATTATATATATATATATTTATACATACTTATTTACTAAACAAAAATAAATATTCAATAAAATTTTTTAAAAATTATGTTAATTTAATTATTTTCGTTAATTTTAAAATTTAAAGTTAGAAATAAATGCCATCTAATTTTTTTCAAACAATGCATTCTTAATAAATAATTTTGCTCTTTTACTGCTTGTAGCATTATTACTATTCTTAATTAAAAAAAGGTATTTAAATGTTTGTTTATATAATGATGAAAATTATGTTATTTAAAACACATATAATTATGTATGCTTGTTAAAAAATTGTTTTGAATACGAAAATTAATGAAAGAAAAGATGTTTCCAAATATATTTGGTTTTTTTTAAAAAAATTTTTAAATCAAAGAACAAGGAATTTAAAATTTTTGTTTCAACAGAAACATAAGTATATCATAAAAGTCAGTGGTCTTCAAAGTGTGTTCCATAGAGCCCTGGGGTTCCACAAGGCATATCCAGGGATTCCATGAGTCAAAACAAATAATCAAAGAAAAAATTATAAATGTGAATGTAAAATATATTCACGTGTTTTGTGGACTGGGTAAAAAAATTCATTTCAACATTTCAATAAAAATCAGCACTTATTACTGATAGAACAAAAATTAGCAACAGATTCTCAGTTAATATGCTGATATGAACAAGGTCTTGATTTTTGGTAGAAAATTTACCTGGGATATCCTCCAAGACTTTCAATAGAAAGTTTGTGTAAAAAAATGCAAGAGCAAATCACAGTTACTAATTATAATATATATGTAAGTGATACCTGTAGCACAAAATAATATTATTGATATGTAAATTACATTAACATTACATAAAAAACTTAATACCATAATTTAATCGTCTTTACACATAAAGCACCAACATGTAAATCAACTCTAAAATATTATTTTAATAGAAAAATTTCTAATAAAGAGTGAGAGAATTGGAAAAGGGGAGGGAGGGAGAATTTGGTTCCTCCAAATACTTTGGGATTCAAAGGGTTCCACAAGTCGAAAAAGTTTGAAAACTGATATAAGTTAAGCATATCAAATTATAACAAAATACAACAAACCAAAATACAATAAATTTCAGCAATTAAGCTCATAATTCTCATTAATATTCATTTTCTAAATTTAAAAAATTTATTCATGCATAACACACCACACGATTCATACAGTAATTCACTTCTTACACAACAATCATATTTAGCATATTTTTTAAAAAATTAAGATTTTTTTAAAAAAATTTAAATTTTAAAGAGTTTTTTACTGGCATACAATGAAAGGAAACAAATTTATGAATTTTATTGCTTTACCTTCTCATGACATTTTTCACACAAATAGGCATTGTGACCTTCTAAAAGTTCTCCTTTCACAAACTGATCTAGGGAATCCAGGAGATTTTGACTTTTAACAGGTAAATTTAATGCCATAAAAGTCTCTTCTCTTTCATATCTACAAAAAAATTAATTGTAATAAAACATCAAAAGAAACATATATAATCTACTCCAGAGACAAAAATAATTTGAATATTAAAAAGATTAATATACATAATTGAACTTTTTAAAACAATATGGTAGATGCTGGAAGATTTCTTAATATTGTAAACTTAGGGCTACAATTTTTAAAAAAATATGTAGATAAACCAGTTTCATTGCTAGCCAACCTTTCTGTTTATAATATTGAGCAAAATCTTATGAAGTATTATATGTATAGGTTTTTATCCATAATTAATTAAAAGATTACACACTATACTATCAAATTGTATGAGATAATTTCATTAAATTAGCTTAGAGTTACAGTTAAATATTACACAGAGTAACTTTATATACAGTACCAGATGAGCATACCTGTGAGGGCAACCGTGGCAAATCTTTTGATCAGAAAACACTCCTTCATACTTTGGTTTGAAAACCGGATCCCATCCATTTTTTATAAGGTACTCATCAATTTGATCAATCAAATGAGTAAAAAATTCAAAAGCATCTTGTTGTTCTCTGACATTTATAGGTTCACCCCATAATCGAAAACATTTCCAGAAACGTTCAGGAGCATGATACTGAAGTCTTGATTCAAGCAAATGTCCAAAAACCGTTTGGAATTGATAGAAAAGGCTAAAATACAATATTAGATTTATAAAATTTTATCCTTAACCAAGTTTCATAATGGTGAACTTTTGTTTGCAATATTATATTATTTAAAAATAGAAGTGAAATATCTTAAGCATTTAATATAATGCAATTAAGAATCATTTTTATTTTTTGTTCAATAATTCCTCTAAATGAGTTTTCATAATTCAAACTAATAGTTAAACTAATTTAATTTTAAAAAAATTTCAAAAATTCTTTAATTGTAACAGAAAGTCTTATACTTTATAAACTGAAACAAAAACAATTTGCATTCCATTAATATCATAGAACTTTAAGATACCAAGTCAGTTAATTCTGATATTATAAATGTTATATGGTATCACTTTTCAGAATCACAAACTACAAAATAGAATTTTACTGCAGACCAAGTATTTATACAAAAATAATATAAGTTTTTGTTCAAAAATACAAGCATCAAAAATAAAAATACATGCAGAAATAATAACAGATTAACAACTTACCCATCTTCATTTGGTTCATTTTCATCGACAGACAAAATAGCTTCTTTTATACCAGGTTGCATGTATAATTGTTGAATAACTGAATTCATATAGCAAGTTGCACCTGCATTTTTTAAACCTACATAGCCACATGATGCCCTTGCAGCTACTAAAGGTTCATACTGAAAATAATAAACAAGATTCTGAAAAATATACTTTTATTCATACTTTGTTTTTACAGAATAGTGATTTTCAAATATTTTATATCCATTATAAAATGCCTAAAAACACTTATTCAAAAGTAAAGTGCAATCTTAAAAACCTAATATGTCAATGGTTTATAAATTATGAAAAAATTGTACAAATATGTTTCATATCCCAAGATAGTAGATTTGCTTCCTGCTACCTTACTGTGTTTAATACAATAAATTGTACAAATAACCAATCATAATGCATTTTTCTTTTTAAAAAATGAATTTATTCAGTTAAAAAATAGAAAATCTCAGAAGCACAATAAAAAATTAAACATTTCTTAAAATTTTAAAATAGTTTTAAAATTTTAGGAGATTTTTATACTTTACCATGCAAAAATGAAATCATGGAAAAGCAATGACTAAATTAACATGAGTGTAACTTTAAGAATATGTTTATTGTTATTAAGTATCTTATGAAACAAAAAATCACACATGTATGCATGTTGATTTTAGTACAAAGAAAAATCAATGTTTATGTAAATAACCATAAAAGTATTACATGGGAAGAATAATTTGATTTAATACAACGGAATTTATAATAATAACTAAATAATATACAATAAACTAAAAGAAATATTTTTACTTATATATATATTCAAAGAATAATCACAATTTAGTTAAAAATAAAGTATATTTAAAATGTTCTTAATTTATTAAAAATAATATATTTGGAGTAATATAAAATCCAAAACCATTAACTTAGCAGATATTTAATTACATATTATAATGAATTTAAATATATTACCACAGTAAAAAAAACACGTTAAAAGTAAAATAAAGATGTAGTAACTTAACAGGTTCAATGATTATGTTTGTGATGCATAAATGTGACTTGATTTATAAAAGGGAAAAAATAGAAATTTCAATATTTTTGAGATGTTATTAAAACTCAGAAATGCTTTCATATTTAATTCGGTTATTAATATACTTTTTAACAAAAATGAACATCTATTAAGTGTTTTGGTTTAAAACAATAAAAGCAATACTGATTAGTATAACATAACAAATTGGATAGGACAAATTTTAAAAAAATACCTCAAAAATTTCAAAAAAAAAAAAAAAGAATTCAAAAATTTAGTTAAAATTCAAATAAATAAAAATTTACAATTAACTTCTCTAAAAACTATTCATCAGTAAGAAAAATCAGTTTTATAAATAAAATTTAAATCAACCATTAAGAAAGTAAATTATATAGGTATATGCAAAATAAAAATTCTAAACATAAAACATTTATTTTATCAATAAATATTTCTTCCACAAACCTCGTATTCTTTTGCAAGCTCTGGTTTTAATGTATGATGCATGGATAGAATTCGCTTGGAAATATTTTCCATGTTTTCTGAGCAACCAGTAGCAAGTTCAACTAAAACCTCATAGGCTGCTATTCGTGATTCTAAGCTGCTGCATCTATAAATAAATAAATTATTTACACAGTATTGAAAATTTCCTCTAATTTAATGATTTTACAAATCAGTAATAATTTATTATGAAATACATGTGATTTTTGTTCTTCCCAATTATATTTTACAGAAATGAAATTTACACACAATATTTATTATGGAGTAATATTATATTTATTATTTTAGTAGTATTACAAAATTTAGAACGGATTACAATGGGATATGCAATTTTTCTTATTCTTTACTTTTACAAAGTCATAGAAATACATTCACACTAAAATTAACATGAATTATTAAATGTATGGTTGAATATAAATAGAACAAATATACTCACAGAATAAGAAAAATTATGAAAAATATTGCCTCCTTCGATAATTGTTTTTGATTAAAAAAAAAAACTTTTTGAAACTAAAATATAATAATAGTTAATATACCACAACAATTCTTTACCTAATAATTCATATTAATTTTAATTATAGTCATTCTTTGTCATCAAAAAAAATGTATACCTTTCTACTATAAAAGCAATGTGCATAAAAATGTGTTAAATCAATCATAAAACATTCATAATTTTTTTTTTTCAGTAATTAACCTAATAACCGTAGGATATTAAATGCTACGCGTTTCTATTTGGTATAGGAGAACATTAAAACTTTTATGTATTTCTTTAACAGGTGTATGATTTTAAGTTCTTTAGTAACAATCAATTTAAATCCTAACATATACTTTAGGGCAGTGGTTCTTAAACTTTCGATCACTGTCCCTCTCCCTCGCCATATGTATCAGCCTGAATCGCGAACCCCCAAGATTTTGAACACCACTCCCTGACTCCAACACATTGTTGAGGTTCCTTAATAATCCTAAGACTGCCTCTGCTACTTATATAGATTTTTTTTAACATTCCTCCCCCCTACCTTTAGAAAACACAGTAAACATCTAATTATATATAAAAAATATTACAAAATACTAATTTCAAAAAAATATTGTACAAATTAAAATACATGCTCTGATAGTTTTTTCATTGAGAGCAATTTAGCAATCTAGTCTAGGATGGCACATCTTTCAATTTTTCCCAAAAGGCCTTTTACAGAATGTAAAAGGGGAATCTTAAGATTAAGTGAGAGACCTTCGTGGACCCCTAGAAAGGCACCAGAGACCTTCGGGTATCAGCAGACCACAGATTAAGAACCGCTGCTTTAAAGAATACTTTAATTACAATAAAATCCAGCATATAACATGCACTTTTAACACAAAAAAATAAGAATCAAAATTACAGGAGCATGCTATACGCTGAATATAAAAATGATAGCTTTAAAAATAAAAAAGAGATGAACGTAAAAAAAATGACTTCTACATATATTGAAATACTGTTTAATTAAAAGAAATGACATACATTATGAACTTAATTTCCAGAAGTATACTACTTTTTAAAAGCCCGAGATAATACCTTGAATAAATTACTTCAAAACATACAAGCATTTCATACATACATTTCACGTTTTCTTTGTAAAAAAAGGGGGTGCATGGCCAATATACCTTAAAACTAAAAAATGTAGTTTGAAAGTATAGGTGAGTGTTATACAATGGATTTTAAGGTAATTTAAATTACATGGCCCATGTATTTAACTATACTATAATTAAGATTGTTTAAAATATATACTAATACAACTAAACTTTGTGATGAAGAATGAGGACAGTAATATTATTAATTCTGATATATCTAATAATGATTCTGATAATATAATTTTATATCTTTTCTAAAGTGATGACTTTGAATTTTATTAAGTTATATAACACATATAATTTATTAAATAAATAATATGCATTTTTCCTTTCCATTACCAAAAAGGTAAAAAAATGTTAACCCAAAAAAATCCCTACAATCATAAAATTTCATTCAGAAAAAATACTATCACTTAAATAAAGAAATAATATAATATTCATTACAAATATTACAATTAATTTTTTATTCCATTAATCACTTAAATTTTGCATAAACTGGATTATATTTTATATTTTTTACCAATGCTAAAATGGAAGTTTACTTTTAATGCTTTCACAGAATACAAAATAAGAAGCAGTTTCACATTTTTTTATAATATAATTGAATAAAAGAATGATTAAAAGAATTTTTAAACATGTTAAAATTGTCTTGATAATATTGCTTCTCAATATTTGATATTTATTTGAACTTCACAACCATTAGTCATTCATATGACATACCATCCGAGTTCATTTCTTTATAGCTTGTTTTAAGTTGTTAAAATTACTTATTTTTGAAGAAAGTTTTATTCAAAGATAACAGTTTGTAATTTAAAAATTTGGAAAATATGTCCTTGTCCTTAATCCATACTTCAATTAATGTGATTTTGATCAGAACAAAGGAATAGATAAGTTTCCCATAAGTTGATTCTATTCAATTCTTAAGTATGGCATAGATAATAAGTTTCAATGATAAGTGATTATTATTATTTTTATAATTTTTGGCAATTATAGTACGGAAAGGAAGGAGAGGCAATAGAATATATAATGCCATAAGAAAAAAAATTAATTACATGAATAAACTTTTTGTATCCTTTACTTTGTAGTTTGTAAAAAACTTACTTGGGGACACAATCTTCAACATTGCTGCTCCTAGAGTGATTTCCATCTGATGATATTCTCAATGATGCAGGGAACAAAAAATTAACTAGTAAGTCAGGTATTAATATCTTCCCTAAAAAAACAGATACAACTCAATATATACACATTTTTTGTGATAAATATACAAGTGCAAAACAAAATAAGTATGAATTTAATTTTAATAAATAACTAAAAATGTTGTAAAATGTACTTTCTTTCTTAAATAAAATATCCGTTCAATCAGATTAACACAAAACAAACTACAAAAATATTTGATTCTTTCCCTTTATGACTATTTTTCATTAAATGCCCATGTTTATTTCTATATTTTTTAAAGTTCACAACAATACTGTCCACTCATTTTTAATATTCTTTGAATTTTATTTTATTGATATTTCATATTTTAAAAATTTCTGAAGGATACTACCATTCAAATATTTTAAAGCAACATAAAAAATTTTCCACAGCATATTAAACAAATAAAACTAATATTCATTAGGAATATATAGTTAACATTATTTTTCACTGGATTCTCTTTTAAATTCATTAATTTAATTAACATATTATTTTTAAAATAAAATTGTTCTTAAAAGAACACAATTTTAAAAATCACTAAATAATTGAGATAAAAATAAATCTTTTTTATAAATGTTTTTAAAATAACTCAAACAAGACAAATTTAAAAGAAATTTTATCTTCCTTCAAAATATGGGATGCTTGAGTTTATAAACTTTAAAAAGTCAAAATACTTAAATATTATTCATTCACCCATTACATTTAAAGGAAATTTTTATTTCTAATTAGTAAGCATTAATATATACTACATTATTAGGACAGATGATAAAAACATACCAACATCTTCCTTCTGCACACCATCACAAGTCAGAAGAGTTTTGACATAACGAAAATGCCCAGCCATCAATGCACTATCAGCAGGTTGCAGAGCTGGAGATGATGATGGGGAAAAACCTTGAAGCCAGGCAATTTCATCTTCTACCATTTGTTTTGGGTCAATGTGAAGACGTTTTTGGTCAAAATCTGTCAGTATCAAAACATATATATGCATTTAAAAGCATCGAAAGAATTCTGATTTTCTTATAAACAAAAATATCAAGCAACAGCATTTATAAAATTCGCATCAATCAAACTATTTCAAAAAATGTACTTTTAAATTTTAAAAAGAACTAGATTAATTTTAAATATCTTGAATGAATTGTATACTTTGTAATGCATAGAAAAAGGGAAAATGCTATCAGCAAAAATTAAAATATATAATAAATTAAATTTAATAATAATAATAGCTTTAAAAAATAGATAAATCCAAACCTGTTAAACCATGTAAGAGTCTGCAACCAAGCTCAAAATATTCAGTACATTGACTAAGAAGCCTAAAAAAAGAGGAAAGAGTGTTAAAAATCTTATGGCTAGAAACTAAACAAATTAAAGAGAAAAATTCATAAATGGAAAAACATTATTTTTAAATAATATATTTAAAACATGATGTATTTAAAAACAGTATAAAAAATAGAAAACAAGGCTTCTCTCTTTTCCAACTTAGTATTTCTATAAAGATATTTTGCATTGTATTTTTTTTTATTAAAATACACAATTTTATAATCATCTATACATTAGAAATATTAATTTTTCTTCTTTTTCTTTTAGCAAAACAATTCTCAATCAATGTGGGGGACCCCCTACCACAGTACATTTTTAATATTTAAAAAATCAGCAGCACACTGGCATAAGATCTGGAAGAAAAGAAGGAATCTCAACCAAATTTTAGCAGTGAAAAAAAAAGAACAGGCATTATAAATGTCTGTTAATTACATTAATTAATATCCATTTAACTAATTAGAAGTTTGGGGGAGAAATAGGTACTGAGATCCCTGAATGTTTGAAACTCATCTTGTTCAGGAATTACAAAGGAGAAAGAATTACACAGATTAGATACTATGTTACAAGGAGATATGCTGCTTACCTTTAAATCATAATAGGAATATTTGCAAAGGTGACAAACTTCAAGAATCCCACAGCTTAAACAGCATAAAGTTAATAAAAGAAACATTTTATACAAATTTCTAAATAATTAAATATTACCTTTGATTATCTCCTCTTATACAGCTTGATGTTACCCATAATGGCAAGCGAGCTTTTAAAAGAACTCCTATTAGGTAATCTCTTGGAGTAACTGTAGAATTGACTGCAGTAGTACTCATCTTGCTGAATTCTTCTAATGCGCATTGCCTTACAATAGGACTTGAAGAACATAGAAGAATATCAATGATAAAATCACTAATACAAAGGACTGAAGAAAATTTACCTAAATAAAGTAAAAATAATTTTCCATGAGTTTAACATGAAATGTTTAATATTTTTGTAATAAAAACTATATAAATTAATGAGAACCTGGAAAGTTACAGCTTTAATTTAATTCAACAATTAAAATTTCTTTTTTTAAAAAAAAGAAATTTGTTAAGTGCATTACATATTCCAATAAACAATCAGATAAATTATAAACAAATACATCACAAAGTTCTAAATTTAAGCAGCAATAAACTTACTGAAAACATCTGTACGCATTTTAATACATGTAATTAGGAATTCCAAAGATTTTACTGATAAAAGAACATCTTTTTCTTTAACAAATTGCTGCTGAGCACAAACACCACCTTGAAGAATAAGATTTTCACAACTGTCACTACCACTACTGGCATTGCTACCTATAAGAAAATGGAATTCAAAAGTATTTGTAAAAATAAGATAAATAATAACCAATCTACAAAAGCCCTGCAGTACAAATTCAATCTTAAAAAAATAAATTTAAAACTTTTATAAAATTATAAAAAATATAAATTCAAATTAAAAATTACATGGATGAAAAATGTGGCTTTTAAGAACATAGATATCCAGAATTTATCAAGAAAATATATTTCACTAAAAATGAAAGTGATAATTTTGAATAATTTTAAGAGATGAATTTTAAGTTTTATGCCAGTATACAGATATATTCAGCATGTATGCTTTGAAAGATACGTGCTGCCCCCACCCAGTATGGCGATTATGACACTCGGTGTAGTGTCTGAGACTACTGTTGGCAGGGGATTAGGGAATGTTGCCGCGAATTGGCGCAGTTTTGGAGGGGTTGTTGTTTTTGAAGGGAGAAGGGTTTTTTATCACAAGTGAGGCGGTTACAGAAGAGAAGGTCCCTTGTGTTTTGGAAGCTAAGCCGCTGATCTGTTTTGAGATGAAGGAAATTGAACTTTCGGTGATTGATCGACCACAGGGCGTGGTCTGGCATAATAAGAAGAGATAGTCTCTTGGGACTGTTTTAACACGAAGGACTGTGTTTATTAGGTAATTGTGTTTAATCAAGATAATTATGTTTGTATTGATTGATTTGAGTAGTAGTTTAGAGAATAAATGAGAAGTTATAACACTCAGCTTGTAATTGTCGGGTTTGAATCCCGAATAAGGCATGGGTGTATCTTTGGGAAAAGTCGAACTTTTGCCTGAAAAGGATTGCCATCTTGAATGGAAAGCAGCACATCAATTCTGTTCCCTGCTGGGATCATTATTTGTACAATGAAGTCTATATTCTTCTGTATTTGTACTGTATGTTTCTGTTCATCTATCTCTCGTCTTTCATATGTATCTCAGGATGAGACACACAACAACAAGATACATGTCTAAATCCATTTACACGTTTAGTATAAATTATTTATTAAGAGCAAATAAGGGAAGAATTTTTAACCACTTTCTTTCTCATCAATGAAAGACAGAACAGAACTAATGTATAGTTCCAAAAAATATCTTATTGCTCTTTTTTTTAAAAAAAAATGTAATACCTAAAAAAAATTACACATTACAAAATTTTAATCTCCTAATCTGTAACTTAAGAATTCATGAGGTATATTTATTTTTTCTTTAAATAACTCTTTTAAATGTTTTACAAGAATTTTTTTAAGTTAAGAAACTGGGGGAGTGAGGCCAATGAGACATTTTAAGTCAAAATAAAAGAACATTATGTGGATAGAAGATATTTCACACATAACTTAATTTGAATAAAGGTACAGATGATTTTTTTCATATCTTCCAGAGGTATACATCAACCCAAAAAGCTGGCATAATTTTGGCCAAAGTTACACCAATCAAAATATATTATTGACAGAATATCAACATGGCAAATATGACATAGATTTTATACATATACTTAATTTCCTGAAGTGATAGTGATATTTTTTTGCAATCTTTTACATCCAAACCCTTGAAATATTCATTTTTAATGCACTTACCAGTACTACTTTGACGACTTCTACTCATACAAGAATGAGTACCTTCTTTGATTGGCAAAGAGCAATTCACAAGTAATAAATTGCCAGCTGCTGCAGCCCAAGATAAACGAACAAGATTTAGCAATGTTTCTAAAAGATCAGGTAACTTGATTGTCTGCAAATAGAATAAATATAAATAAATCATCAGAAAGAAGTTAATTTATTTTCTTTAAGTGCATAACAAAAAAATAATACAGAATAAAATGGAAAATCATACCTCAATTGCTTTCACTGCATTTAGTCTTTTAACAGCACTAGAAAGGTCATCCGAGAGTCCAGTATTTACACAATATTCAATAATGGACAGTTTACCACTACCACTGGGGAAAATAGAATGATGACCAAATATTGATGTTACTTCTAATCCAGTTTCTCCACATAATAAAAACCTATTGCGATAGAAAAAATTATCATTTGATGTATTTAAAGATCCCAATGTAATTATAAAATGCGTATCTGAGAAGTTCATAAAAAAAATCTAAACACAGTTTCAAAAGACATAAATAGCTCAATTTACAATAATATTAACTACACTTAATATTTTTTATTAAAAAAGTAGACTCCTATAATAATTATTGATAAATGAAATATCTCAAAATCATATTCTTGGCATCTTGAGTTAAAAACTAATAAAGCTATGAAATTAATTTTAAAAACTATTAAACAGACTAGAACTTGACAAATTTTTCATCCAAAATTCGATTCACCCAATAAACATTTGATAATGCAAGTTAATGTAAAGGGGGGGATGAGTTCCTAAATCAACGCATTTTAAAAGATTTTACAAACATCTCAAAATTCCAATATTGGGTCATGATTCAGAACAAGTCATGATTTTAGGCATATAATCAAAAAATTCATAAAAATTTTAAAAAATGAAAATAATCTAATAAAATCTCTACCTTGCAATAGCTAAAGCTGTCAAATAACAACCCTGTCGGATATCATAATCCACATCATTCGGAATACTGTCCTTTTGAAGAACTTTTAATACTAATGATAAACCTCCTGCAGACAGAAAATCATTGCTAAACATTTGGGCACTTTGTAAAGTATTACTATCTTGAGCAACAGGCATCAGTTTTCCACTTAATGCCTACAAAATGCATTGAAATGAAAGGAAATTATTACGATATATACATAGTATTCATAAATATTATGGTGTTAAATATGCTGAGAGTTATACCTCTAAAATGTATAGAAGCTTGAAATGGGAAATCTGATAAGAGACATCAAACAAGTTTTTAAGGACCTCTTTGGGTGATTCACAGCGTTCTTTGGTTGGTGAAGTAACAGTAAACTTTTTAGGACTAGATCTAGGGCTGCTTTTTGGTGTACTAGGAGATGGAATTTCTGTTACTTTCTAAGGGAAAAAAGGAAAACTAAATTTTCTAATCTACGCCATTCATCAGAATACAATTGCTTAATAATTCAAGAAAAATTATAACTGAAAAGTTCTTTGTTCACATTTTGTTTCATTAAACATTATACAATTACTTACTTTGGCACTTATTGAATCCAATGCATCCAGAATGGCAGGATCAGTGGGTATAAGGTGTAATAAATTTCTAACCTGAGATGTCACACTAAAATAAAAAAATTAATATTCTACAACTTTGACAAATAAAAATGATAAAACTGTTGTAACTAAAATTTTCTTAGGAGAAAAAAAGGATATTCATGGCATTTCAATAATTAAAGCAAAAAATCACTAATGCAAGCATACATTTTAATTATGTATTTTAAGGTATACGAATTCGTTCGGAGCCCTTTTTTTAAAAAACATCATTTAGAAAAAAAATCATACCCTTTTTAACTTCAGTTTATATGTAAATAAATTATACTTATCTCTAATATTTGTAATAAATCCTTTAAGTTTCAGAAAATTGGTAAATTTGTTGGAAATTTTGAAGAAATTTTAAAGACATTTAAAAAAATTCTACATGAAAATCCATCGACCCAATTTGTACAAATTTAGTATCAAAATAATCATTATGTGTGTATCTAGGGCCTGGAGTAAAATCTTTTGATTATATAAATAAATAAAAATTCCACAACTAGTAGAGAAGCCAAAACAAGAAATTTTCCATGTTTTACAACACCGTTACACAAATACCAAGCTATAATTTAAAAATTATTCTTATTATGAACATTCTTTTACTTCAGGCCCTAGAAAACATAGTGAGGAAAAATGGCACCAAGTTTCAAACTTATTTAATGGTAATATTTTGATTTATCATTTTTGAAATTTTCAAAATATACGAAAAAAGTGATTGAGAAAAATGCATTTTTAGTACAATTTATCACATTTTTTTTTTTATTTACATAATTACTTACTTAAAATTCACCAGTTTTATAGCTTACACCTTCTATCAGCTCATTTTTAATCATTTTTTTCTTTTTAGCTAATCTATTTTTTTTCTGGCAACTTTTGCCACAATCAGAGAATGTCACTTAGAATCTGTTTTTCGAATTTCATCAAGTTCTGAAAAACCTTTCAATGTTAATACGCCAACAGTCACTCCGAAATGTTTCAAGATATCTATCAATCCCTGAAATCCCTTATTGAACTGAACTACAGCCATGTATCCTCCTAATCGCAGTATTGTTAATGAAACAAAAACATGTTTTGGAATAAATTTCCAAAGGATTCCATTGAAACATTCATTAGAGTTTTGTGTTTCTCCTGGTAAACATTTTGCTAATAAGTTTTGATCACATAACTTCATATATGTTGGTTTGATTATGTTGATCAGATTTGGGGGGAGTCCTTTGAATTTATCAATGTAGATCTTATCCTTTGATACGGCTTGTTGACATTTACACCAACTATCCAGTCCAACAGGGCATTGGCCATGCATTTGCCGTTTTGCATTAGAGCAACAATGGAAAAATGCTGCAGTGACTGCATGTTGCATGCCTTGTAAATTACTTACATTGTCACGGATAGCAATGCCATAGTAATTCTGTAACTTATCGATAAAGGCATCCGTCAGTTTTCCTCGACCTCCTAGATCTTTTCATTTGGATTTCAGTTTCCTCAGTTTTGTTCCAACACGCTTTTGTATGTGTCCAATACACTTGTATTTTGCTACAGTATTCTTACCATAAATATCTTTTACAGAGGCATACCCCTTAGAGCTCCATCGCCAAAAAAATTTACATACTGTAATTTTCTCATTTCTTCAGATCGTTCAAAAATACGTAAACACCCAGGGAAGAGTCATGGTTCTATGACATCGGGTCATAGAACCATATGACCCGATATGTTTTGCACAATTATGAATGGTGTTTAACTCTTTGTTTTTGGAATTGCAAAGTCTACACACTTTTGACATGAATTCAATGTCTAACACCTTTCCAGAATCTATCAAGATAACAGACACACATCCATTCAAGAAGGAATATCCTCTTTGTTGCCATGTGCCATCCACCGACACACCACATTGAGAAATTTCAGTATCAGTTTTGTTACTTCTAATTTCCAATGTAGCTTCCTTCATTGTATTGCATGCTACATTGCTAGCAGCAAATTCAAGCTTTTCTTCCAGGAAACCAAATGCTCTTTTAGATGGTACATCTGTATTTATAGCAGAACAAAGATTTTTGGCCACAGAATGTCCTTTACCAATGAATCTCATACCAAAAACAAATGCAAGATTGATACTATGCAGTTTGTTTACTTTCTCAGAAGTACAGAATGAGAAGGAATAGTCACAGTTTTCACATTTCAAAGTCATATTTAAAGCTAACCCAAACACAGAGTCTTGCACAACACTAACTTTTCTTTCAAAACACACAGGACAGCATAATAATGAAATTATATTGAACATAACTCTAAGTTAAAAATAACATTTTTTTCATTGTCTTCTGGAACATCTGCAGGTTTCAAAGAATTAATTAGCTTTGATTCACTTTCAGTTGGAATACTTGAATTGATACTTATCTTTTCGTTGTTGAAAACCGAAACTCTTTTGCAGAACTTATTTCCTTTGAACTGACGTTTACGGGAATATCTTTTATTTCTGTTATTTCCCATAATTATAAAATAGTAATGCAAGCTAATTCACTTGTGTTTTAACACAAACACAAATAATACTTGATAACTTTCGTTTTGCAACTAAATAGGCAGAATTTTTATCAAATGAAGCTGAAAGTAAACAAAACAAATATTGCCAGATTTACTTTGTCAAATACTTTCAAATTGTATAATTATTTTTAATATTATCAAAAGTTTTTTTTTAAATTATACCTAAAAAAAATAATGTTTTTAAATTTTGTTTGACCAGTTTAAGGGTATTTAAATGCTGACTTCCGGCTATTTAAATACCTACTTCTGGTTTTCCGCGCTTTACTAATTGTTAAATATCTTGAATTCTAAGTGACCTAGGGACAAAATAAGAACAGATTTACAGAGCTAAATAATTGCTTTATTCAATAAAATCAAAAACTCAAAATATGATTTTTTGCAAAAATTGACCATCCCCCCCCCCTTTACAACATAACATATTAAACTTTACAAAAACAGTATAAACATACATTCCTTTCATAAACAAATATCTTAAAATATTATGGCATAGAAAATCATCCATATTTTATTTCATGTTTAATTCCCATTTAAAATTCTAAGGCATAATAACAAGCACTATTAATTTTGAATCACTTTACTTCATTTTTACTAATATAAATAATTACTGCTTATTATATATAAATAACTGGCTGTAGTAGATAGTTTGAAATACTACTAATAGCTACCAAATTGCAGCTCCATCAATTATACAGACAAAAAAAAGCTCAATATTCTGGAACCAATACCCAGGATATGTAGACATTATCCTTTTTGATTTGAAGACTGAAAGTTTCATCTATACTTTTTCCAATTTTTAATTCTGACTTTTCCCAACCTGATCCTCCTGTTAGTTATCAAAATGCTAAGAGTCATCAATGCTTGATTTAAGACTCATTCTCAAGAAAAGATCCAAGACTCTGTGAGGGGGAAGAATTTGAGTTCCTTTAAGAAAAGACATATTCCTTGTGACCTGTCTAGATTTGTCGGTGTTATTAACTTCAGAGCCTAGTGGTTAGAGCATCGGACACCAGACCACAGGGCCTGGGTTCGATGCCCAATACCACCAAATACACATGGAGAACATGATTGTTAAATCAGTGGGTCTGAAAGTCTTGTGGGCGGTCGCAGCAGAAACCATGGGTGCAGGGGGCAGAATATTTCCCTCCCCTCCAGTTCCATGCCTAAATTGTGGAGGTGGAGATAGGTGGTGCCGCCATCTACCACTGTCCACTGGTACGCAGCTAAGAGTCCTGGCCTATCTATACAGTGCAGGAGTTCCAGGGCTCATCAGACGGCCTTGGCATGCTTTAGAAGCGGTCACCTGCATAGTATGACTTTTGTGCAGGGGGTAAAGTATTTCTTTATCTGTCCCTGCTCTCTCCTTGCTTCTCCTGCTCATCTTCTGGACTGCTGGGGCATTTCCCTGCAACAGCTGTATGAAGAGCAAGGACTGGTGTGTGAGACTAGTATGCGGAAAGGCCAAATGGACTTGGTGTAGGCTTTCCTGCTCCAAGGGGATTGGAAACAACAACAACAACACCATCTATCATGTAGAAGTCCAAACTGTCTCAGGCTCTGGTAACTTTCATTCCTTCCCTTCGGAAAGGAGACACAACAACATTAACTTCAGAATTAAATCCATACAATATTTAACAAAAAGAAATGGTTGTGGCATATAGGTGAGTAAACATATATGATGCTGCATCCTTAAATATCAGTCATAGTTCAGACTATTAAAACCACTACAAAGAATTTTGATTTTGTAAAATTTGTGCACAATGAATACCAAGAATGTTTATAGCAGAAAATAAATGCAAACATTTGGACACTTGTCTATGTGTATTCCTTCAGTTTAATGGAAAGGGGATATTTTTAATTTAGTTATATTCATTATTTCCAACCTAAATCAAAACACTGGTGTATGAAATGGAAACACCTGTTATCCCCTTAGATAAAAAAAAATTTAATACTGAGTCATCTGCCAGCAAGGTGATACTAATCCTGTTTGTGAATGAAAAAAGCCTTGTACTGGATGACTATATGGACAGGGACAACTATTGACAACTTGAGCTAGTGATTTGGTAGTCCAAAGCTGAAGCTTGCAGTTTGCAACAAATGGCCCAAATGAATTTATAAACAAAGAAAAAGCTGTTTTTTGCATGAAAATACTTAGCTACACACAGATCATAACATAAAAAACATTAACAAATTGGGATTTGAGATCCTAGAAACTCTTCATATAACTCAGTTCTCCCTCTCTCGGATTTTCATCAATTGAACCCCGCAGGAAAGCCTTGAAAATTTAACACTGACACAGATGTTCTAGATGCTGCACAAAAACAACTTCCAGATAAAATGGAAACCTTCCTCAAAAATATGCAAAAGCTTCTGGCTCAATGGACAACATTCACTGCTATGAGAGATTATTTTCAAAATAGCACCCATGCAGTAGACCTACCTTGGTTCAAAATCTAGAACATTATCGACTTATACCCTTATATACATAATCAGAAATGGCAAAAACATTTGAATCAAAATAATGTATTGACTTTAATAGCATATAAATTTCTTACTTAGAATCTTCATGAGTAGATAACAAATGCAATTTTTCAAAAACTTGTCCACCTGCTGCCATAACTACACCCGGCAGAACTCGTTCCTACAAAAAAAAATGCCGCATGAATTAAATAATGATTTAATAAGTAGCCACCAAAAATTTTAATACTATGTTTCTAACAGACTATGAGAAAAATACTATCAGTAAAATTTAAAAAAGGAATTTTCAATATAATAAAGAAGCAGGAATAATTAAGGAGCAGGTTTACAACATGCAATGAATTAGAAATGTTATATACAAATAAATCATTATGGTAGGCCACCTTGTTTTGATAACTATACCCTAGAAAATTTGTCAGCAAAATAAAAAGATAAAAAATAAATAAATAAAATATATTTTTTTTATTGTGCCTCACACTTGAAGTTTTGAAGAATTGATACATTTTGAATGTGAGTGTGTGTGAGAGAGAGTGAGTGAGTGAGTGAAATTTGCAATATTTTTTGTCATAACTTACTTTTCCACCTTTGTTATACAAAACTTAATAAATGGTAAACACGTTCTACAGTTCAAATATTTTAACACTATATGTAGACCAATAATACAGCTATTATTAATCACAATTAATAAAATTTGCATTGTTTTTATTCAAATAATGTATGCTTAAGTTGGATTTTTTCAAAATTTAGGTTTTGTTCTTGAATGAATAGTTGATGAAACCTTATCTTCCACAGCCCTACAATTTTCAAAATGCTTGTCTTTAAGAGTGACATAACATTATCCCACTTGGATGTGATGAGGCAGATGTTGCGCAATGAAAGACTATAATGGCCACTGACCAATGATGTTATTTTTAAAAAGACCAATGATGCAAGGAGCAGGGAAAATGCAATTTTTAAAAATTGCAGTATTTCCTAATTTTTTTTTAAAAGCTACCTTTTTACTTTTATGAAAATAATAAAAGAGAAATATATTTTTCATTTCCATCTTTTTTCTTTAATTGCTCTCAGAGAATTTAGATTTCTGTAAAAAGTTGGACATGATATGTGGACTGAAAGTTGGAATATTACTAGAAGTTCATGTGTTTGACACTTTCTTTTCTTTTATATAATTAGCATCTGACAAATGTCCTACTCAAGCTGCTATGAAATGGAGACATCTCTCGTCAATTCACCAAATTACTTTGATTTTCAGTTAAGCATAAACAGATGGTAATGTAACAAATTCCCAGTCAGCATTGTAACTTTCATTTTGATACACTCTTTGAATGTTGAGTAAAAAACATTCAGAGCAGTGTAGCAAAATAAATAAGCATCGTAAGATATTTTAAGGGCTCAGCATTTGGCAATCCAAGTGATTCTTTGGCCACATAAGCATTCTACTAACAAATGTCTTAATGTGCTGTTTCCAAGAATGATATCAGTACACTCCAACAACATATATGAGTTTCTGTAAAGCAGAAGAAATGGTAGCTTAAAAAAATTAAATATTTGAATGAAAAAATCTACTATTCTTTTAGTTTCCGAACAAAGAATAGTACAGCTAATTATTATAAGTATCACAATAATTATATATTGCAAAAGTCCTACCAACATGATAAAAACAAAGAAGCTTCACTCAAAAAAAGATATTGACATCTTCAAAAGGAAGTCTTCTCAACTTGTTTAAGTGGCGGCATATAAATACCCTATTGTCATAAACTGGCATTTGCCAAAAAAAATCACAACTTATGTGAATGCATAAATTCAACAAATTATCATTGTGATAAAGTCAACCTAATTCCTTTGATTGAGTTATGTTTAGGAAAGTATGGGTGGTTGGACTTGCTAGAAATCAATGCACAAATCAGGAAAGACATTAAAAAAAACAAAGAACAGAGGGCACCAGATACATCAGAATGCTTCAACCTACCATCAACTATCTAGTATTTTGGGGGACTTACTAACTGGGACATACTTGAACCAAACAAATACAAATGTATGGTGTCTCTAAGAGGTAACTTCTCTTTTATCTTATCTTGTTTTTCATCTCAGATGTGTTTTTTTCCTTTTCATTAAACTAGGGGTCAAGTAACTTTCGAGGGTATAACAATAAAAAAAATTTTCAATCCACCCTAATCTATATAATGTATAAATAGATGCTTGTATATGTGACCTCACTTCACTCCAACACTGTTCAATGGATCACTATGAAAATTGGCATGCATATGTATTTGTGTGTGTGTGTGGGTGGAGAAGGTTTTTTGCTGCTCCCTGCCAGGAGGTACTACAGCATATCAACTTCTGCGACATTCAATCAATCGCAAAATTGGCTTTATCAATAGCATTTCGCTATGTTTCCATTAAATTGCCATTATAATGTAAGAAATGGTATTGCTTGTGAATATTATAATTTTAACATAAAACAGATACAACAAAAAGTAATATTAACATATTACACATTCAGATATAAATTATTTACACTATTTTAAGCATTCATTACACAAAATTTGTAACAATATGTTACTTTGGCAGAACAGAGATCAGCTTAGGTGTTTTTAAAAATCGACCCACAAGGGAGTTATGGGGGCATTATAAATAAAAAAATTCTTTTTATCAGTTCTTAGACCTACAGACTTAAAATTTAACAAATATGATTTTTGGTTCAGCTGAGATATGCATAAAGCTTTTTTGTTTAATTTTCATTTCATGCAAAATTAACTCATTAAAAACCTCTGAAACCATTAAATCCTTCAAACTGTATTGTTTATTTTTTTCAATTCATCCATGCGAAAAACAGGTATACCCAGCTAGTAAATATGTATTACAAAAATATATATAAAATATATACAAATCTATCTATATTATATAACATGCAAACCTGATCTAAGAAATATGAAAGATGATTCCCAGCAGATGCAGAATCAGAAAGCAATGACAATGATACATAACTAGAATAACTCTTGGAATCCTAAAATAGAATAATTTATTTAAAAATACTGGACAGAAATATATTTGAAAACCTCAACATAATAAATAAGATAACAGTTTTTAAATATAAAGCTAATTAAAAAATATTTAGACTTTCAATAATGAAAATTAAATACAAGCATTATATATATTGGAATTTGGCAAAAAAAATTTCCAACTCATACAAACGAAAAGAAACTGCAGTATATATTAGACACAAAAGAAACTTAAATTATTACTTGTTCAAATTTTATTTGTCAACACAATTTCAATTATATATACATTGAAAAATGTCAAGTAAATCTATGTTATTTAAATAAAGAAGACAAATAAAAACCACATGACTTTCTTAAAACTAAGTTTTTATAATTGTACATATGCAAAAATTTAAAAGGTAAACAATTCAACAATAGTTTAATACCAGAGAGGATACTGATGACATTCCACTATTAAGACATTTCACAGTCAGAATGTGACCATCCCGAATATTTAGCTGACACATCAACTGTTGCTCTTTATCTTTAGGGATCTGAAAAAGGAATGTATTTAAAAAAAAAAAAAAAAAAGAGAATTTTTTGGGGGTGGGAACCAATTTAAAGAAGGGAAAAGTCATAATTTATAACATATAACAATCAATTTGATGTTTCATTACACCAAAGAAAGAATATCACCTTTTTTCCCTTGTAAACCCTCTGAGTCCTAACTTTAATTATGTGGAGACTGCATAATATACACATACATAAATATTCTAAAATGATTTTTAGTAAGTACTAAAAACTAATATTTAACAATTTCTAAATGCAATATGAACTTTATGTTACTAAAAGATAACCAAGAAACTTCAATACAATGTAAAAATATAAAATGCAAATTTTGAAATTTTTAATTAATAAAACAAATGTTTTTATTCACAGAATTTTTCAAAACTCAAATACAGTCAGTCGACTCTCGATAATTCGAAGTTGAAGGAACCAATGAAAAACTTCGAATTATCAAGAGGGTAGGAAAAAACTCTCAAAATACACGAAGAGAAGTTTTTTTCTAACACATTTAAATTTAAAACTATGCAATAAAGCAACAATTGTACATAATTTTTTAAAGTACATTTTATACAGTATAAAAATAAAACAGAAGTTAAAAGTCCTATATTAAAATAATACACTTATGTCTTGAAAACAACTATTAAAAGAATATACATACTATGTATAATTAATCCTTTTTGTCGAAAAAAAATGTTATCTTTTTTTGTTTTAAGGCATTCAATCTAACTTTGTCAATAGATTTTTCTAGAACAAATGAAGCCTGTAAAATGTCTGCATCAACATGATTTTGAAGGAGAAAGTTGCGTAGTTTGTTTAGTGACACTTTAGCTTCTGACAGAGTCACCGGAGTCAACTCCTCCTATTCGTCTTCATCACTTTCTGTATTATTGTGATCCAAAGCCCCAATTTCAGCGTCAGATAGAGCTCCCCATACAGCAATGTCCGTGTCAACCAACACGAAGTCGTCAAACGTCAAATCTTGTTCTGGAAGAGCTTCCCAAAGGGATGGTTCAGCATTAAATTCAGTAAGTGTATCGTCCACATCAACCAGATTCGGCGAGGGGAAGTCTGACTTTTTAAAACAGCTGTGAATTATCAAAGGAGTAACAGCTCTCCAAGCCTTGTCAATCATGATTAAAGCTATTAAAATAGAAATAGTAATTACATTCTGCTGATTTTCGAGGTTATCCAAAATGCTTTTAACGACTTCACGCCGATAAAAAGTTTTAAAATTATGTATGATGCCCTGGTCGAGTGGCTGAAGTTTTGAGGTTGAGTTTGGAGGGAAAAATTGAAGTTTCACATTTGATAAAGTTGGTGCGTTATTGTGCACAATACAGTTGTCTAAAAATAAGAGAATATGTTGTTTCTCTCTTTTCATATCCGAGTTCAGTTGGACCAACCATTCATTAAAGAGTTCGGTGGTCATCCATGCCTTCTGGTTTGAGCGGTATTTGGTAGGGAACGAGTTTATGCCCTTGAAACACCGAGGTTTTGCAAATTTTCTTATGACGAGAGGAGTAATCTTTTCTGAGCCGTCCATGTTTACAGCCAGTAAAATAGTTAACCTCTCCTTGCTATGTTTTCCTCCATGGCATTTTTCTTTTTTGAATGTAAATGTTTTTTCTGGTAAACACTTGAAAAAGAGTCCGGTTTCATCCGTGTTGAAAATGTTAAGTGGTTCGTACTCCTTTATTAGATCCGAAAGCGAGTTCTGCCACTTAGAACAAACGTTAATGTCGACACTTGAGCTTTCCCCACACATTTTTTTGAAGACCATCCCATTCCTTTTCTTTAAATTTGTAAGCCATCCCTCACTAGCCGAAAACTCGATTCCTAATTCTTTGGTGAACGCTTTAGCCTTTTCCTTCAATAAAGAGCCACCCATCGGAATATTTTGTCCTTGACACTGTGTCTCCTCCATGAAACTAAACACTGTTCAAGACGTGGAAAATTACTTTTACTAACGCGTTTTCTCACTCTACTCGAAGAAGCACCAAAGATTTTCTCTTTATTCTTCAGAATAGTGGAGAGAGAGCTCAGTGAGATCAAATGCTTTGGCTACATCGACCTTCTTCTCACCTTCTTCAACTGATTCTATCACATTTTGCTTTCCAGAAATTGTTAAGCATTTGTACTTTTTAAAAGAAGACATGTCGTTCCTTTCGCGTGATAAGTCGACACTGAGGTGAGGTGTAAAGTAGTAGCCCAAGGTTTATCGAAATTAACATGTAGGAAATGTAAATCACCACAACTTTAGTAAAATAATATTTTTAATTTAAAATTTGGAATCTAAAATGAACACAAGGCGTATTCACAGTTCACACTCAGCTACGGGGTATACTTAATAATAGGGGTCGACAACTATGGCACGTGGAGCAATTCTTAGTGGCACATTACAGCTCTTTTTTTAAAAAAATAATAGAATAAAGTTAAATCCCTGTCTCTCCTGTCTTTGCCTCATACATTTTTATATAAAGGTTTTATTTCTCGCTTTCAATTCTCTGTCATAAAACAATTCTGCTGAATAATCTTGCATGTAGTTTGAGTGCTTTATTTTTTTAAAAAAAAACATCTGTTTAAATGTGACTCATTATTATAGTAATAAATACTCAACGCAAATCAAAATTATTGTGCAATACTTGTAAAAGGAAGCATCACTTATTACTGCACAGTGAATAAAAAAGAGAAAGCAGTTTTTCCTTTATCCATCTAAAGCTTGAGTATCAACGGAAAAAGAAAAAATAGATGGCTTAGGAATAAATCAAGATTCTGCTTAGCAAATAGCGGACATATAATAAACAAAGTAGTTATTCTATCAACATGCACAATTTGGACAAAAATAAGTTCAGTAAAAAAACCGCTGGTGAGATAATTAGGTACAGGAAGTGAATCTAACTTCATAATATTGAAGGTTCGAATTATATCGAGAGTTTTATAAAATAACTTCGAATTATCGCATGTTGTAGTCTGGGCAACCACAAATTTTACTTCAAAATATTGAGAGTACCAAAACGTATGGTTTTAGTTCGAAATATCAAGAGTTTTTCTAGGGACTGAGCATACACTTCGAATTAGCAAGAGGTTCGAATTATCGAGAGTCGACTGTATACTATTAAAAACATGAACAAATTAATATCAAGACTAGTAAATAGGTATGCTTTACTAATGAAATTCTTGTAGCTGATGTTTTGATGTTAATATATTAATATCCGGCTAAAATGTGAAAGTTGGTTTCAGATAATCTCTTTAGTTTTAGATAATAGTTTTTCATAAATAGCTGCATTACCTAGCTAAAGCAGCACTCCACAAGACAGTATGATAAAAAATTATTGCATACTTTAGCAATGCTTCTTCTGAGCATTTTCTACAGATATATACTTTTTTGTTTTCATTAATTAAGAAAGGCTTTAGAAAATACAAGTATTTTCAAACAGCGAATTTCTCAATCTTTCTATGATATTTCTTTGTTACTGTTAAATCATTGTGTTAATATTTTATCATGAACTCTGTAGTTCATATCAGGGATCCCTAAAGCGCAATTATTTGTGTGTGTTAGGAATCTGGTTGGAAAATATTGCACAAAAAGCAGCATAACAGGCTGTTGATAAATACTCTATAAGTTTTAAGCTACTAATATGAGAGTTAATACCTAATTTTCAAATTTATATAATGTATTACATTAAGACTTCAAAGTAGTTTGCAACAGTTCTCATTACCTTGAACAGTGAAATCAACATGCAATATCCAATTTAAACATCAATGGTCATTAGATCTTAATCTTAAAGGTATGGCTATTCCTGTCTTTTCTACTAACTTTTAATCCCTTTTCATATTATTCGTGCCTGATATAAATATAATATAATAACAGTTGCATTTGTTATCTTACAGAATCAAGATTTTTTTTTTCTTTCAAATTTCTTTTTCAAAATTCAAGTTGAAATTTATTCTATGCTTTTGTTTAAAAATTATTGCCATTTCAAAAAAAAGTTGCCTTTTTTATGCTCGTATAGTTAAAATCAACATGATATATTAATAATAATACGAAAACTTGCCGTAAAATTTACATAAATCAAATATGAAATGACTACTTTTATTTTATTCTATGCTTTGAAGTCATTAGTAAATATGCTAAATGTCATTTAGAATACATCGCTTAAATAAAATGTTAAGATTCAGTTTTCATAAATATTAAGCTTAAGATAATCAAACAAAATAACTCCATTGTTGATTGTTGTACAAACATACAGTACTTTAATTCTAAACATTTAAAAAAATTTATATCATATTATAAATATAAAACTTATAAAAAATTACTTTACCATTGCTGTTGTCGCATATTACAAAGTGCAGAGGTAATATCACAATATACTGCACTAGTCATAATTAAGGATTGCCAGAGCCCTGGGAGGTTGGACTTCTGCTCATTTTAGTTGCCTTTACAACAGGCATGAGCTTATGTTGGGACTATTCTACTCACTTTACTATTTAAGCTCTATATCAAAATATATATAAATAAAAATACTATAAATAAAACTAAAATAATAATTCTCGTATATTACATACTGAATTATCCTCCTGATAGAGAAAAACTTGTGATGGATTCTGATGTAAATATTGAGCAATTCTTTGTTTCACAGAACCCAGAGTTTCATTACTATGAGTCTACAAGAAAGAAAAAGACACATTAATGTACCTAAAAGATATTTATTAATTTTTTTAAAAAATAATATCCAAGTTTAAGATTATTATATTCCTCATCACAACACATAATATTAAACACTTATATACATTCAAACTGTGACCTTAATTAAAATTATTACCTTATAAACTACTTTAACACTGAATTGAATAAAACATACTATATACTTCTGTATATAAGATTAAAATGTTTGGAATTTTTTATAAGGGTTGGACTTATATAAGAATCCACTAATCTTGGGGGAAAAACATTTTCCTTTAGTCGTGCGCAAGTGATTTTAATCTTTTAAATTTTTAAAGGGAACTTTTATTCAAAAAGAAAAAAATCTCTTAGATCCTCCTAAGTCGATGTCAGAATCTAAGTTCTTGTTTGGTTTTGAAACATTTCTTTATTAGGATGACAATGCATTTGATCATGATGTAGCAAGTTTTTCTTCCAGGTTATGAAACACAGTTATAAATAGTAAAGACTTAACTTTTCTTTATTTCTTTTTTTTCACATAAATCCCTAAGTGTGTGAATAAAAGTGTAACTTCCAACAAATCAAATCTGCATATATATATATAGATATATATATAAAAGAAATTTGTATAATACATCAAAAACAAGAAATAATAGATAATGAACATAACAAGAAATAATGTAATAAAAATATAAAAGCTAAACATGAAAATCGAATTTATAGAAAAATACAAAAAAGGACCTAGCGAGTCAGAAAGCAATTTCGGACTTAGGACCGAATAAGCGGAGTTAAACTAGTTTGAAGGCGCCAACCTTCCCCCTTTGCAACTCGGTAGGAAAAACCAAATAAAATAAACAATTCAAAGTATGTAAAAACTCACAGAGAGCATAAAACCACTGACCATTACTCTCATTGCATTTGATCAGAATCTTTATAAACAGATCAAAGGATTACCTCAGGGTGGTCCAGCTAGTAATTGTTCAACGAACCTATATTTACATTTTTTTTTAATTGATTATGTTGCAAATTATTCTTACTTGATTTGTCGTTATATAGATGATCTAATAATTTTTGGTAAAAATAGTGAATACAAACCAAATATTAAGTTCTACCCTGACTATCTCAATCTCCTTAAAACTAACTTTAACTCTAACATGGTAGAATTCTTGGATTTAGAGAGACTTGCATCTTATTAACAATAATGTAGTCAGTAACATTTTTGACAAAAGAGATTCTTTTAAATTCCATATAATTAAAATTCCTGTATGGAATAGTAACTTGCATTTATCAATTTACAGAAATATCATTTTGAATTATTTATTTAGAAATGATAACTTAACTACCCACAAAATAGATAAATTCAATAATACAAAAAAAAAATTTCAATGTTGTTTAGATCATGAATACCCTTTTAATTTCTTAAGAACTTATATTCATCACAAATACATTAACCATCTTGCTACTTCGAATTCCAAAACCACCACACAACAATAGGATCTCAAAGTCAGCATGTTAGTGGTCTTGCTGTGAAGATTTTATCATAACACTCATATCACAGTTTACATCTCTTCCACACACATCCTGAATATCTTACACATTTTTGACAACCAACCAAATTAGAGCCCAGCAAATTTACATTTTTGTCAATCAACCAATTCAAAGCCTACCATATTTGATTGTTATCTCTTTTGGTATATGTCTTTGCTGGCTGGTTTAAAACTTAGTTCAAAGGATGAGTTTTTGTATATTCGAATTTTTTAACTTGGTGAATAATTGATTTTCCTTAATTTCAAGACACTTGATTCTCTTGGAAAAACTCTGTGAGTAAAGAAATTTTGTTAAATTCTTTTTTGAAAATACTTTTCTTACATAATTGTTTTAGGATTTTTCTATTTTTCTACGTAATTGTTTTGGGATTTTTCTGCATTAAGAGTTTGAGAGAGTTTGTTGCAGAGTAATTGTCAATGGTTTTATCATGCTCTCTGAGTTTTTACATACTTTGAATTGTTTATTTTATTTGGTTTTCCTACCGAGTTGCAAAAGGGGAAGGTTGGCGCCTTCAAACTAGTTTAACCCCACTTATTCGGTCCTAAGTCCGAAATTGCTTTCTGACTCGCTAGGTTCTTTTTTGTATTTTTTTATAAATTCTATCTTCATTTTTAGCTTTTATATTTTTATTACATTCTTTCTTGTTATGTTCATTATCTATTATTTCTTGTTTTTGATATATTATACAAATTTCTTTTAGATATATATATATATATATAATTCATTTTATTACAGATTGCCAAATATAATTTAATGAAACACAAGTAAACTGTGGTCAATAAAACAATTAAATTAAGAGAAATTAAATTAAAAATATTAACCTTCTCCAAAATAATATATACATTAAATAACTTCTTTAAATAGACAATCTTTTGGAATAAATTTATTCAATTATGTAGTTAGGCAGCCATGTAAATAAAATCAAAATTATTTATCAATCTATCATATAATTTGGAATCCAGATTTCAGCAAAAAATTTTAATATACATTTTATAAGTGTTGAAAGTTACAATCTAAAGAATTTACGACCAAATAAGAAAAAAGTATTATTCTTAGAATTTCAGTCAAATGCATTATATCAAAACATTTGAAAAAAAAATTAAATTTATATTTAACATTCATGTAATATGAAAATTGTATAAAAAACAAAATGGGTGTAAAATAATAGAATTACCAAAATGTATAATTATTATGCTTACCACAATAAAGTGTTCTTCTTTTGAAGCATCCATACAAATTTTAAGTAACAATGGATGACCAATAAAAGATGTGCCATGAGGCAGTATCGTTCGTGGAGATACATGACTTTCTTCAATTGAAGAAATATATCGTTCAGCAATTTGCAATAAACGGCATATGCTTTGAAATCTTTCTGATCTATTAAAAAAAACTTATGAGAAACTGCCTGAAATGTAACATGTAGCAGTAACTTCAGATGTTGAATTACATCACAACACAATCCAACTATAAAATAATTAAAACACATAATCCTGTACATCATCTCTCTATGAAAAATACATTACTCATATTAATTTCATACTGCTAAAAACAAATTCTTAATGTTTATTGATCAATATCCAATATGAAATATAAACCATCAAATATGATGAACTTTTTATTTAGCAACTAAATCTAAATTAATAACTTGCTAATCTGTGCATTAATATACCTGTTATGAGAGGGTGTAGCTGCAACTTCAAATACAGATATTGCTGTAAGAGTTTTGGTAGCATTAGAAACAGCTGTAACCATTGCATTAGAAGACAGTGATACAGAAACAGTCTAAAAATAAATAAATGTTTTGAACTAATTTTATTTTACATTGAAAATTAAATACCATAATAAAAAATACATCGTTACTAAATACTATAAATGTGAAAGTTTGTATGTATGGATGTATGTTTGTTACTCTTTCATGCAAAAACTGAATAAATTTTTATGAAACTTTACAGTAATAAAGCTTATACATCAAAATAACACAAAGGCTATAATTTATAAAGATATTATGTGAAGTGTCCAAAATATAACAATTGTCAAGAAGGAAAAAATTCTGCCATCTGCAAGCTATTCTAGTGTGCACTGCAAAAACCATTGGAGTTCCACATGTATAATCACGTATACAAAAAAGCCCACAACAGCATATATCTATCTTTTATGTGTGAAGCAAAACTATCCTTTTTTTTGTCTGCGCCAGTGCGCGCTCACTTCTAATTTATTGCTTTGATCAGTGTAATCACTATTTTTTTTATTTCAGAATAAAACTTACTTTTATCGTTTCTGGTATTTATAGTAGATAAACTTCGTCTTTCATAGTACATCATTTGGACAAATTTGCATAATTTGTTTGTGGTTAGTAGTCAATTATAACGCTATAATTTTAATTGAATAGGCAGGTATTGCATTTTTTAAGTATAAAAATAATAATAACTACCGTACTGTATTTTTTGAAAGTGCAGAAAAAGTACCTACAAAGTATTATGCCGAGAAAGGGTAAGTCTAATCTTTCCCAAAGCTCTAATAAAGCTTGAGCTATGAAAGTAGCTAAACTTAACAAAACGTTTCCACAAGCCAAACTGCAAATGCTTGAACAGGCAGAGCGTGAGGCAGCTCACAGAGCTGCTGAGACCTAAACTTAATTTTGTTAAATATATGGGTTTTTTTTGTAGTATTCTTTAACAAATTCTTTTAGCACGAAAAAATATTTCAGACCCCTCAGTCTCATGTTAAACTATTTTCACTGCATGTAAATTTTCTATAAACTATTTTAATGATCTAAAATTTGAGATTCCTGAATGCTATTTGTTTATCTCTCTCTATATATAAATAAATGGATGTTTGTAGGTATGACCTTGCTTCACTCCAACACCATTCAACCAATCACTATGAAAATTGGCATGTATACATATTTTTTTATGGCAAAGGTTTTTGTGCTATCTTCCTTGTTGCAGCTCCCCACCATATGGCACTACAGCATATCAATTTCTGCACCATTCAATCCATGGCCAAGTTGCCCACTTGACTATCGCCAACATTTCGCTATGTTTCCATTGAATTGGCATTATAATTTAGGGAACGGCGTTGCTTGCTAATATTACAATTTTAACATAAAATAAATACAACATAAAGTAATATTAACGTATTACACATCCAGATATAAATTATTTACACTATTTTAGGCTTTCATTACACAAAATGTGTAACAATGTATTACTTTTGCCGAGCAGATATCAGCTTAGGAAGGTGTTTTCAAAAATCGACCCACAAGAAAGGGGGAGTTCTAAATAAAAAGAAAATCCTTTTTATCAGCTATTAGATCGACAGACTTGAAATTTAACAAACCTTTTTGTTTTGTTCAGCTGAGATATGCAAAAAGCTGGGTTTTTTTGTTTTATTTTCAATTCACATAAAATTAACTTAGTACAAACTTCCTTATCCTTCTAACATAAAAACATAATGTAACATAAGAAAAAGTATTTTGATTGACTGTTTATCAACCTTCTACTCTGTATGAGTTCATTCAATCCATTTCTAAAACTGGTCTTTTGATCATCTTCCTCAGATTTTAATTTCTAATTGTTCACACAGACACACACATTATGTATTACTCAGAAATTTGCATTCCTTTAAAATGTAACACTTCAAAGTCAAAGAAAATTTTTAAAACATCCACAAAAAATGACATTTTCTTGAATTCAACCATATTATTAACATGCATAGAAATGCATTGAAAAACATTTTAGTATTTTAATCGTTTGACTGCCACTGGTGTACACATACATCTTATTCAGCCTGTACAATAACTGCTCCAGGCATATATATATATATATATATATATATAATATATCTTTTTGAAATACAATCCTTTTCTTAGCATTGCTATCAGTAAAACTCTTCTGAAGGTTTTGGAATGCAATAAAATGACTTTGACAGAGTTTACAAAGGATTTACTTATTTATGCCTTTTCTTTTCCCCAAATACACTGCATGCTACACATGCCTATGTGAAAAATGGTGGCACTGAGGGAGCAAATCACATAACTTTTAATTGGTAATTAAAGGTTTAATAAATGGTTATGGACGTATAAATTACTTCATTTGTTTTAATATTTCCAAAATCCTAATATGGAATAAAGGGATTAGTCTAGGAGAAGGGGATTTAAAATAAGAGAAAAAAAGGAGAGAAAATAAGAATAAACTAAAAAATATGTATGGCTGTTGCACTAATTACTTATAATACATAAAATGAACTACAAAGACACTTTCTTGAGGTAGAGAGTAAATCTTTCAAGAACTGGTCCATTAAACCCACACAGGTAAAAACATGATATTTTTCAACAGGGAAAGATTAAAATTGCTAATGAAACCCATAACTTTGCACTCAGTCAAGTGACAAAGACAACACTTGAACTGGCACTCCATTCTCAAAATTTCCCCACCATACCAAAAAGAGGATTTTAAACCTCAATAATATGCAACCTATCTACAAAGCAGATTTTTAGTGGGAGCAGGTTTCAAACACTGAACTTGACAGAAACAACACCAGCCACAAGTTCACAACCATGACTACTCAGTTAACATGGATACATAAAAATTTACTGTAGAGAAATAATGAGTATTATTAGTAGAAAGTGCCTTGACTTTCAAAAAATAAAAAAAGGGTGAAAGCAATAAAAACAGACAAAATGCTTAAATCACATTCTAACTAAGGGCTTAAGATAAAAGCTTTAAAAATTCAAAGTGTTCATACATTTTTAATTTTTTAAAATTAATTTTTAAACACTATATTCTTATTTCATGTTCATTTTAAGTGTTATTTTTTTTTAAAAATACCTCAAAATGGAAATACATTGTAGATCAAACTCTAATAAATTACCATTTATAGCATTATGCTGAATTATACAATAGAAACTTTAGAATTATTGAGACTACATAAACTTTAAAATTAATATAAGCATCTTTCAAAAACTCATTCACTCTTCCAGCTTTTACATTTTATTTCAAATTAAGTTATACTGTAAAGTCATTTGTAATTCTTTTAGAGTACATACTATGCATTGTGAAGCAAAATGATTTGTGTGAATGAGTGGCAGCATGGCACCACATTTCTGTAACTGTGAAGAGGTTGTGTGATGTCATTATGTTCTGTATATAAAAAAGGTGAAGCAATCATGAGTGCTTGCTTGTTTGGCAGTTCTGAATAAACTTAGTTACTTTAATTTACTGGCTCAAAACTGGATTATTTCCACCAACGCCCGGCATCTGGTGATGCAGCTTGCAGAATTTTAGTATTGATATTGTTCTTTACACAATGTAAACACAGCCATTTTTATGATTGCCATAATGCAAAACTGATAATATTATACTTATAAAAAATAATTTTAATAATTTGTTTTAAAACAATCATAGCACTCAATATGTTATGATTCTTATTCTTTAAATAATGCTCTAAACAAGAATTTGACAGCTAAGATTCAGTTAATTTTAAACAACTACAATAACCCAAGTGACCATGGTTATTTAATCCAATACCTCTAAAAAAGACAATATTTTTCCAAAAAAAAAATTAAATGTTAAAATATGAAATATTTGATTGATTAAATCATTGAAATAATCTGAATTAAAATATCTGTTTTTAAAAGCCAACTAAACATTAACCTTCTGCCTCAAATGAGAAGCCTTGATTGTAATAATTTTAAGTCAAAGCATATACAGAGTTATTAAAATTCCCTCAAAGGTTTCAGAGTACTGAAGTAAAAAAAAAAGACGACTACAGCGAAAAAGAACATATGAAACAATACAGAAAAAATTCAAGTTTTATTAACATTCTTTACATGCGAGCCACTGGTCACACTGCATACATCCATGCCATTGTCCAGTTCCTGCCTCACTTTAGTCAACATGATAATATCAATGTTATAGATAGCATGTGTTACCCTTTCATGCAGTTCTGCTGCACCACGTGGTGGCAAAGGGGGTATGAAAACTTGGTTTTATGTAAAAAAAAGTTTTGGGACAAAGTGGATAACATGTGCTGTCAACAGAGTTGATAGCACCATGTAGAGCACAATGTGGCAGGAACTGTAAGTCCAGGAACATCATTGCATTAATGTATGCTGTAAGTCCAAAGGACCCTTGTAAAACATGAAAATAAAATTTGAAATTTTTCTGCATTCTTTCATATATTCTTTTTTCCTGTATTTGTCTAAGTTTTTTTACTACAGCACTCCGAAATCTTGGAGGGAATTATGAAGGCTATATTCTTCACACTAATCCAAATTACTAAATATCACATAAAAATTTCAAAAACTTTTGTTTTACAGTACAAAGAATCAAGACTACTTGTAATTGAAGCACATAAGTGATAAGTGAAGTTAATGAATTTTACGTTCTCTGCTTGAAACAAAACTTAGTGAATCATCCAAATAAAAATAACTCATTTTTATAATATGCAATAATTATAAACATCATAAAGTAATAATAATGCATATACAGTTGGAAACTTAATATACATGAACATAAAGAATGATGTAAAGATAAAAATATTATTTCCATAATAAAATAATCACCTAGAAGACAGGTTATCTTGTTTTATAAATTTTTTTTTAATTAGTAAGTATTTATTTTTAACTAGACACCTTTTTACTTAACACACAAAAAAAAATGTTTTTATATTGCTTTCATGATTCCTAAATAAAATTTACATTTGCTTCTTTAAGCATTAACATTTTCTTCTTTTGTGTGCTTTTCTACAGTTTCTTTTGTTAGTGGCTACTTGCTAATGAGTTCATCTATATATACAAAGGAGAAAAGCGACTCATTCACTCACTCACTGACTCACTCACTGACTAAACACGATATCTCTGGAACTATTAAACCTACAGACTTGAAATTTGGTAGGTAGGTTCCCTTCATGGAGTAGACGTCAGCTAAGAACGGATTTTGCAAAGTTTGAACCCCAAGGAGCCTTACGGGGGTTTAAGGGGCGTTATAGATAATTATTTCCATTACTAAACTATTAGATGCAGAGTCGTGAAACTTCGTACACAGATTTCTTTCATTAAGTAGATTCTCTGCATAATGATTTTTACAAAAATCGACCTCCAAGGGGCGTTGAGGGCGCTTAAGGGGCGTTATACATAATTATTTCCATTTAGACGTAGTCTTGAAATTTGGTAAGCGGATTCCTTTCATAGAGTACAGATCCCCTACAGAATGGGTTTTGTGAAAATCAACTCCCAAGTGGCGTTGTGGAGAATTAAGGGGCATCATAGGCAATTAACATTTTTTTAACTATTAGATGTAAAATCTTGAAATTTAGTAAGCAGATTCCATTCACTGAGTAGAGATCAGTCATAAAATGGGCTTTGTGAAAATCATTTCCTAAGTGGCGTTGCGGGGTTTAAGGGGCATTATAGATAATTATTTCCATTTTTAAACTATTAGACGTACAGTCTTGAAATTTGTTAAGCGGATTTCTTTTCATAGAGTACAGATCCGCTGAAGATTGGTTTTGTCAAAATCGACTCCCAAGTGGCGTTGTAGAGAATTAAGTGGCGTTATAGGCAATTAACTCCTTTTTTAAACTATTAGATGTAAAATCTTGAAACTGAGTAAGCAGATTCCATTCACTGAGTAGAGATATGCCGTAAGATGTGTTTTGTGAATATCGTTTCCAAAGTGGCGTTGCGGCGGCTTAAGGGGCGTTATAGATAATTATTTCCATTTTTAAACTATTAGACGTACAGTCTTGAAATTTGGTAAGCGAATTCCTTTTATGGTGTAGAGATCCGCTACAAAATAGTTTGGGGAAAAATTGATCCCCAAGGGTCACTGAGGGGGATTAAGGGGCGTAATAGATAAATATTTCTGCTTTTCAACTAATAGAAACACCTGCTTGAAAATTAGAAGGTATGTTCCGTTCATGGAATAAAGTTCTTTTTACAAAGATTTTTGCGAAAACGGACCCCCAAAGGAGTGGGGTTGCGAGGGATTAAGGCATGTTATAGAAAAATTCCTGTTTTTCAATTCAACTCATTTACTTGAAATTTGTTGAGCACTTTTCTTTAGTTGAATAGAGTTCCACTAAGAATGGATTTTACGGAAATCAACTCCAGGGGGAAGCGGGGAGAGTTATGGGGGCGTATTGATAGACAAAATTTCCGTTTTCAAACTGCTAAGACTACAATAATAAAATTTGGTTTGCATGCTTCTTTTGTTGAACTGGAATCCGCTAAGAGTGCTCTCAACACGGTATTGATAAAAATTTCGTTTTTGCTCTGTTAGATTTAGACTTGAAATTTAGCACGCATGCTTATTTTATGGAGTAGAGATCCATTGAAAGTTGCATTGGTGGAAGATTATTAGGTTAAGTGAGCGAAAAATATCTTTCTCCTTCTATTTTAGATATAAATAGAAATTAGATATTATAATTTATGTTCATTTTATATCAAGGGGAGAGAGTGTAACAGCTATAAATATATTTTTCAATACAATCGAATTCTTAATGCTAGATATCAATAATTAATATATATGTAAACAGTATACATATATACAACATCGTGAAATACCCAGTGAAGTGGGTGGGTAACAGCTAGTTTAATATATGTGCAGTATTAGATCTGTAATAAGTTAATTTTTCTATTTAACTTTTTCCTTAAGTTTTCTAACTTACATCTTAGTCTGTAGATTTCTGTTTTTCACTGAAAAGTATTTTTTTACTTTTACAGTCTAATAATGGAAGCAAATATAAAGGATAATTGGAACTTTCAAGCAATTTTTAACCCTACAACCTTAGTCCTACGAGTTGGCAAATGCACTATCATAACCATTTTATTCTGACTTATCAAGTCTTATATTTCTACATACGATTTAGCTTAAAGTTAGAAAGATTCATGGTAATTTAGTAAATGATTATATATATATATATATATATATATATATATATATATATATATATATATATATATATGACAGAGAGAGAGATGCCAAGTAAAGCATTATCCTCTCTAGTACAATTGTAACACAAATAGAAGAAACTTACGCATTTCTTTTCTCTCTAAATATGCTACATAAATATAAAATTTTAAAATTAGCATTTTTCGTTAAATAATTTATTCATTTATAAAAAGACTGAATTATACTTACTTCCAATTTCTTATAACATTCATTAATGAACCTATTATGCAGAGAAAGAACATCCTAAATAAAATAAAGAATATTTTATACTAACAATATGAATGAATAATTATATTTATTAGAAATAATAATAAATTTAAGTTGTATAAAATTACCTGCTGAATCTTGGGGCAAAAACACAAAACAAATAATAAAGAAATAGAAATAGAAAAAAACCAGATACTTTAAATTTAATAAACAGAATTATTAATTACAGTGTCATTTCTAAGTTACTTAATTTCATTTAGTTTATGCAATTATTTTCACCGATAAAAGAATATTAGCAAGATTTTTACATATTTAACATGAATCAAAACACCTAGAAAATTAAAAATCTGTTTTAAAAATATTCATAAAAAGAATTTAGAAAGTTACAGATCATTATTACGTTTGATTAAATCATTATAATTAAAATTTTCCCTTGAATCCTTTATACTATCATTTTATTTCTTTTTTTTAATTTTTGAAGAGCAATGATCACTTCGGAATAAAAAAATATTAACCAGAAAAAAAATAGATACTTAAAATTTAATAAACAGAATTATTAATTAGTGTCATTTCTAATTTACTTGATTTCATTTAGTTTATGCAATTATTTTCACCAATAAAAGAATATTAGCAAGAATTTTACATAATTAACATGAATCAAAACACCTAGAAAATTAAAAATCTGTTTTAAAAATATCCATAAAAAGAATTTAGAAAGTTACAGATCATTATTAGGTTTGATTAAATCATTATAATTAAAATTTTCCCTTAAATCCTTTATACTATCATTTTATTTCTTTAATTTTTGAAGAGCAATGATCACTTAGGAATAAAAAAATATTATACATACAATCTGAACATTCCTCAGAAACAAATGAGACAACTTTAATAATTTTCGAAATTCTTATTCCTCTACTTGACAAAATTTCTACAATTATTAATTTCTCAAAAGGAGCTACATAAAAATGCCAATGGATTTAATTAATCAACTTAATCGGCAGCAAAGTTATTCAGCATTCTCAAAATGTTTCTTTTGTGGAATCAAGTAGAAAATGCTTTGAAATAATCTACATTATCTTGATTCAAATTTAATTATTAATTCCATAGGTATTCTCAAAATATCAACTCTCAGAGACCAAATAATATATGATTGTAGACCATCTAACATGTATAAGCTTTTAAAATCTTTTGATTTAAAAAACATGTCATCAAATATTTGAAATGCTCTAATTACCATTAGGAGATCCATTTTTAAAATCATAAAGCTTTTTAGCAGAATTTTATAAAATTAAAAGGCCATATTATAACTTATGAGAAAACAGTCGCAGTATCTAAAATGAGGAAATTCTAGTTGAAGTTAATTAAATGTGTTAATTAATCCTTTAATAAAATAATTTTGTTTCATATAAACCAGTAACAGTGACACCATTTTTTACCTGTGATGTATTTTTTAAGAGAAGAAAACTGAACAAATAACATACAGTCAGTTCCAAAGGAAAATTTTATAAAAAATAAATGTCAAATAAAAACCAAATATTTAACTTTATTATAAATAAACCAATGTAATGGTAATATTGCATACTTTTTTTAATCTTGGTACCAAAGCGTGATAAGATATTTCTAATAAATATTCTATTGCAACATTTGCTAGATGTTCTTCACAGGATAGAGCAATTTGCCACAAGAAATCAATTCCATTTAATTCTAATTTCTCAACATTCTGCAAAATATTAAAAAAAAACATATTAAAACATTCAAAACTTGTCACACAGAAATTATATTTTAGATTAGATATATAAGCATTAAAAGCTCTAAAGATACATCACAAATGATTTTTAAAACATTTTGCTCAATATTTTATATACTAATATTACATTATTCCTAGTAGAAACAAGACATGAGAAAAACAAAAACTCAATATTAGATTTTAGTTTTTGTGGAAATTTAAATGATATTAACTATTTTGAAAAAAAAAGAATGGAAGCCAATGTTCAAAACATATGGGATGTTCCAAAAATGGAACAATGGCATGTAAAGAAATCATTTTGAACATGATAAAGCTACTTTGATCACAATCCATAAAAGAGGAAAAAGATTTCTAATTTCTAAGATTTCTGCAAAAATAAAAAAAACGTTTTTTTTTAATGATTTTTGATATATTTCTCTATTTTCCCATATCTCTTCTACACATTACGAATGGATCAGAAGTGGATTATAGCTGCCACAGAAAAGCATGTTAAATGATAGTTAAATGTTGCTTATAACTCACTCGGAGTTGTACTTATATTATTGAATTGGTACAAAAATACATAACTCTGAGTAGAAGTCAAATTCAAAAACATTCAGACTTTATAAGAAATGGATTAGATGAAGATTGAATTAATATTAGTCAAATATCTCCAAAAGAAAAAAGGATGTTTGATTGATGAGGGGGATAAAAATGAAGGTACTTTTAAACTGGCTCGGCACACAGATGTTTGTAGTAAAATTGAAAAATGTAAGATGATAATGTAATATCACATGAAATCCCATTTGATTCGGCAGAGCCTTCAACTACACAGAGATAACTAATTTGAAATAAAGACACAAATCAAACACAAGAAATTTTCAAGAGGAATATAAATTTTAAAAAAATCTTACAAACTGACAGCATAAAAAGTATTAATGAAATAATTCCAGACTTAGTTAATTTATCTACAATCAAAATGCAACAAAATTAATCCACTAATAACTTATATCAAAAACAAAACAATCAACTGGCAAAAAAAAAATCTGTTCTTGGCTGAAAATACAAGCAATAACAGATGGAAATACTTTAAAAAAAAAAAAATTCTAATCATGGCAGTTCTAGCCAAATTTCAAAAGATTGGGGTGTTGATATGTGGAACACATAAAATAAACCGTAAATTACTAAAATGTAAAATATTTGTTCTAGTTTAAAAAAGAATTTTTTAAGATTAATAATAAATAATAAATTTTGAAATTTTTAAAAAAGTAAATAATTAAATTTCAAAAAAGGAATTTCAGAATGAAGAAAACACATGTAAAAATTTCAAAATGAGCTATAAATTAGATCAATAGTATACGGGTAACAATATTAATTGATCCTGACTTAAGCTGAGAACAAGTTACAAACAAAAACACTAATAAATTGAAAATTAATTTTCTAAAATGTCTGAAAGGATATAACTCACCAAAGCTGATGCCATTTTTTTTAACCTATGTTCAGCTGTATTTACACTTTCAAAATATGTTTTGAAACACATAAAACCTATAAAACAAAGAGAATTATAATATGGATAAACAAAATTTTAAGAATAATAATAATTTACTTAATGCTTTATTTTTATCTAACTTAGATAAATATTTAACATTGATAAAAATATTATATCAAAAATCTTTTCAATTGAACAGAATATAAATTATAATTGAAGTAAAATCTTGATTAAAAAACTGAAGAATGAAAATTACAAAAACAAAATTACTAACCAGTATATGTCAACTGAGCAGGATCTAATTTCAGAAGTTTGTACTGGAAAAGCATTGACTGAGTATCAGATTCCAGGTCCTGAAGACATCTTGTAAACCATTCAAAACATACCTAAATAATTAAAAGTTACAATACTTCAAATTAAACATACCTAATACTAGGTGCAGCATTTTTAGTTCAGTTGGAGGATCTCAGTTGCAATATGTAATTTGCTCTATATCTGGAGGATGCCAAAAAAAGTTGCTATTCAATTAAGCTTGTAAAAAAAGAAACCCATGTGTAACAATTAATTATATAACACTTTTTGAGTTGCTTAAACAGATTTATAATTCTCAGCTTGTATAAATATTGAATTAATAGATTAGTTATTGAATTTTTAAATTAATAAATATACATATTTTATCATATTCATCATAATAATAATGCAGTTACATGGGAAGATGACATATAAAATATTTAATCAAAGCAGGATTAAGTCTTATAAATATCACTTTAAAATACCATATATTTCAAAATCAGGAATGAAAGGCTTTATCAAAACCTTGATCAAAACAGAAACATTTTTATGCAATTCAGTTTGGATTAAATTTATGTTTAATCTCATTTTTTATACAAGTGTGTAAAAAATGAGTAAAACAATAAAATTATTAGGCAGACTTACAGAAAAAAATACAGAACTTTAAGCAAATTTCAATTTATATGCATCACTTCCCCCCCCCAATGCATTTTTCTGTATCAAGATGTCTAGAAGTGAACATTTATTAGTCATAGAGACTATAGTAATATAATGCATTTGTATTTTATAATATTCAAAGAAAAAAATTAAAGAATTATTCAAAAAAAAGTTGCTGAATCTCTCTACATTAATAGAAATATTGTGGTATAAGGAAAAAGCAAAGTATTTTAATTATTAATAAAAAAATATATAAATGCAAATCAAATGCAATCATGAAATATGTTCATCTTACATATGCACAAAAAAAACAATATACAAATAGACCCTAGAAGAGAAAATTAGTCCATAAATAAAGAATTAGATCTATAGTCTGTGTGTGGATAAAGATGTAATAACATTTTTGAGTATAACATTACTCCTCTTGCTGCATAGTTATTTTATCAAAGTAGGTTCAAAAATCGCATACAGGTTTCTTACGTATTTCAAATCTACATATTAAGTCAATTTTAGAGTTAAAATGTACAAAAAAATTTTGTAAAAGAGTTTTTATTTTAAAATATAGGATTAGATCATTAAAATATGAATATAGAAACATAATTAAAAATATAAACAGAAACAGCATGGGTTGCACTGCTAAATAGTCGAAAAAATGCATACCTACGGAAATCGCAGGTTGCGCAAATTTCGCTACATCTATGTTACCCATGAAAATGACGGGATGTGCAGCGAGAGGGTTAAAGAATAAATGAAACACCCATACTGAAAATGCAATAAAATCATACATCTCTCAATTTAAATTATTTCACCTTCTTTAAAAGTTTTTAATTCATTAACCTAACAATGAAAATGGAAAAGTATATATCTTTCACTGTAGCTAAATCACTTGACATACCTAGTTACAGAAAATAAATTAACTGTGTCATCATGAACATGGTATTACAACCCGATTAGAATGTCCAATTAGGAAAAAAAAAAGAATTTTAGGCAATTCAATTAACCTATATTTTTCTTTTAAAACAATTGTTTACAGTTTGTGCAGAATATATAAAGCAGAAATACATTACTATAAAAATGACTTGGTAACCAAAGTTCTAATTAATATTTTAAAATTGAAGTAATTTTCTAACAATAAAAAAACTTAATAAAATTACCTCTTTGTCTCTATCACATGCATCTTTGTTAGAAATTAATGCATCCCAAACATCTTTAGCTCTTGCCCAAGGCAAATATTGAGCTCCATCTTGGAGGATAAATTGTAAGAAACTTAAATGTTCATTGAGGTACTAAATGGAAAAAATATCAAAAGTCATCATAAATATGCGATGTAAGGATTTATTATTAAATTAAATAGTACACAACATAAAATGGGAGAAAATCTATTAAGACTTAAGTAAATAAAAAGAATTTTGAATAAATTAAAACCTATTTTTAACATAAATATCTGATAAAGATACAAATGCAGTAGTTTAACAAAAAGATAATTTATTTAAAAAAAAAGAAAAAAGAAACAATATATTCAAGTGCAATTCAAGCTTAAAACAAAATAAACAAATTACAATGCACATTTATTTAATCAATACTCATACTTTTCAAATTTCTTATAAATATTTCTCTCTTATATAAATATTCTTTACACAAAACAGAAATTAAAATTTATAGATTTATCAAATTGTGATAAATAACAAGAAAAAAGAAATAGTTTTCATTTCATCACATTGCTATTCAAAATTTTAAGTAGAGGGAGAGATATATTATTTTAAGATATTGTAATTCAGTTAAATTATGAGAAAAAAAATCTCTTAAACATTAAAAGTTATAAATTACAAACTTACATCTTCATGGGTATATCGACCATCAACTAATGTTGTTGGTTTTAAAGAACCATTGGCAGATTCCGTAGCTTGCTTGTGACAGGTTGCAAGACTAGTTGTCATTAATTTTATAATATCATGGTTTTTGTTCAATTCGTGCAAACTGGCCTAAAAAAAATTTTTTTAATGTAACACTAGAAGAGATACTGACATACCAAATACATAAGTATATATTTTTCACACATGATATTCAAAACTTATTCACTCTTAATCCAATAAAATGTTTAATATTAAAAAATTCACATTTTTTTATTCATTAATAAACTTTTTTTAAATAAGTCTTCCCCTTTTAAAATAAAAATTTTATGAGATAATTAAAAACAATACTTACTCGATCTTGTTTGTAAACACCAGATTTCAATATGTTTTTACAAATATTATGTAATAATCGTAGAGATGGTAAAACTGACACGCTCTAAAAAATAAAATAAAAAAAATTTACAAAAAATCTATTTAAAAAATAACACATTAGTTATAAAAAATAATAAAATAATATATCTAATAGAAGACAGTAAAATCAAATACATGTATGTAAAAAGCTTAAGTATCTCATTACTTATTTGAATGAAATTTTATCCAGCTAATTAATAAAGAAACTAACTACTAATTGAATAATACCAAAAATACAGTTTTAAAATATATTTTTTAAAAAATCAAAATATATTCTAATAAATATTTCAAATTTCTCTAAATATGCATCTGTACAGATAATTCAAACAGAAAAAAAACGAATATCATCTAACTAATATGCTCGAATAACAATAAAGTACAAATATAAATATGATCACTATAAAATTATGAAATACCACTAAAAATCATTTAATAATTAAATGTTTTATTTTTTCTCCCTTACAATCATACATATCAAACAAAAATGGTCAATCACAAATTTTTTACATAATTTATATCAATGCACTATTTTTGTACAAATGATTGAAAATAATCTCATCAAATGTTTATGGTAATATATAAATCTTTTCATATGAAATTTGCCATAAATTTGAAGCAATTCATCCATGTTACACTAATTATTTTTGTAATCATTTTAAAATTAAAGAACATATTTTAAAATCAAACATGATATATAAAATGAACACGAGAGAATTTAATTTTATTTTTATTATAGAAGAAAACTGAAAATATCTCAAAATAAAAATAAAGAAACACCAGCAATACAAAAAGCCCTAACTTAAATAAAAAATAATATAATCCATTTTTCAGCACCTATCAATTACAATGAAATGATAGTTTGACATAAATGATTATCAAAACGACTTTTAAAAAAAGCATAGATTAATTTTCTAAATTTTATAGTTTCTAAATTCCATTTTTTAAAAAAAAATTATTAAATAATCTGTTACTATTTATCAGATTTTATATATTAAAACAGCATTTTATATTTTTTCTGTCATAATATTAAAAAGATAAATAAAATAAGAACTTGAAATGCATATATATACCTTTTTAATATTTTCTATACATTTCACACAATACTGTTTTTTAATTTGATCTTTATGAGAGACTTCACATAAAATGGAAAAGTGTTCTTGAAGAGCTAATTCTACTATATTCATTGGAATAGAAGGTGAATGAGCAAGATCCCACAGCAAATCAACTATCTGTAAAAAAAATTAATGCAACTTTTTAAAAAACACACTCATTATCAAAATCTTTCAGCTTTGAATACTTTTCTTTAAACCTTTAATTTAAAATTATAACATTAACTCTACAAAGATTTTCTGAGTCTTCACACTTTTTCTATATTCTGTTTACTTAGAAAAAAGTGGAACATTTTAATATCAATGAATTAATTATTTCAGTAAGTAATGACAAATACTTCTTTCATGTAAAAAGAAAATTCATAAACTTTTAAAATGCCATTAATTAAAACTCATCTTTTCTGTGTATCATATTTATTTACTCCAATCAAAACATGAACTGTACTTGTCATAAGTTTTTTAGGAATTTAGGTTTGTTTTTTAAAGAATCAACAAATGTTTTATTTTTTTCTTCATTACAATAATCAATCAGAGATGTTTATCTATTTTATATACAAAAAGTTACCAGAATAATGGAAACATTACAGAGGATACAGAAATTTTATCAATTAAATATACCTGTGCAGGGTCACCTTTAAATATAAAAAAACAGCCCAAACATATTTAAGAATAGAAATGTAAAAATTAATGGTTAACAGAATAAAAACCATTTCTGAAAGAGATATTAGAAGATTTTAGGAAGATTGTTATAGATTTTATAGATATTATAGATTTTAGGATATATTAGAGATATTAGGAACATCCCCTTCTACCCTTTAAAGTTGGGATTTTAACAAAAAAAAATGGTAGGCATTCTATTCAGACTAACTTATTTTAAGTTGCACAACTTTTAATTGGAGAATGAAAAAAAAGTTGTTTGCACATAAATCTTTAAAAGAAAAAAAGTTTCAACCACATACACAAGAATTTTCTTTAAAAAATTCCAAAAGAAATTTTGCACAAAATACAAATACTTAAGCAAAAGTAAAAATAAATTTTAACCTTTGTAGATGCTCGTCCTTGACTTGTATCTTTCCCAATGCGTCCAATGAAATATAAAAGTCTTTTTTTCATTTGATCTGTGCTATTTTCCCAGCTCTAAATTAAAAACAAAACAAAAATCTTCAGCATTTTAAATCACTTATGAGAAGCAACTGTGACAAAATAAAAATATCAGCCTTACATCTTGTACCAAAAGTAACAAATGATCAAACTGTTCTGCACTATATTTAGAAGAAGCTGCTGTCATAATAGAGTGTATATTATCAACAACTTGAGCATTTTGTCCATCCTATAAAACAAATGTGAAAGAAATTTTTGAAAAATTCTTTGACTAGCAATACTTTTTTTTAATTTAAGTTTTATTTTATTAATAAAAAAAACACATTTTTGATGCAATATTGATTCATTACACATTGACAATTACTGATTAAACATGCAGTATATTAATATTTTAAAAATATTCAGACTTAAAAAAAACTGTCATTTTCTCTTGAAATAAGCTAAAATTGTTAATTGAAAAAAATCTCTTAAAGCTTATTCATGTATAACAAAAAGTGCATTTATATTTCACATTGTTTTCAGTATACTTTTAAATGCACCAAAAATTCAGTGTAACAGGATATTGAAAATTAATTTAATATTCATTAAAAGTTAAGGTGAACTACTGACCTGCATTCTCCAAATCTTTGTTAGTTCTTCTAATGATAAACGATGACCCGTAAATTCAACAATACCTTTGATTTTATCTGTATATTGTACTTGATCAATGTTACCTATAGTATAATAAAATATAAATGCACAAAAAACATTCAACTATTAAAAAATAAACTTAATTATTTATATCATTTGAAGCAAGTGTTTCCCACTAACATTTAGTCACATAATAAATCCCTATCAACACACATGTATTGTTTTATTTATTTAAACATCTTTTATCATTGTATCTAATAATTTTTTATAAATAACTTGGACCTGCAATTCTTAGATTATGGTACATGTAACTTTAGGGCAGTGATTCTCAACCTTTTTTTGTTGTGGTACACTTTTAACACTTTCAAAATTTGGTGGCACACTAACAATAAAATAAGTTTAAAAGAATTTTACTTATCTATAATACACTATGCAAAATAGTTTATCATAATAATTTTCAATGTTATATAAAATATCATTAATATACAATTACTCTTAAAATACATCATTCAAAGCATTTACATGAATTTTCAGAATGCAAACTGCTCAGAAATTTTACAAAATAGAAAATACCTTGCAAGTGCATGAAAAATTAAAGAAAGTGGGTAAAAGTAAGTAATCAAAAGATAAAAATAATTTTCCTTTTCTTCTCATTTAGGAAATCAAAAGATTTGTAAACTAAACATATATGCACAAATACAATAGTGTAGTTCTACTTCAGCTCAATCAGTATACATCTGATACAGAAAATAACAAAGTTAGATAACAAATTCTGATATATTAAAATTCTACCTTCCAAAGCAATTGATAAAATTTCATTTTCAGCCAACCAGTTCAAAAGACTTTCTGAATCAATCGCTATCTTAGAGGACCTCATGCTGGAACTATCATCAATAAGTTTCATGACCTAGGATATTCAGTTTTCATAATTTATACATGTTCATTTAAAAGGGAAAAAAGGGAAACTAATAATCTTTTTATAAATACTAAAAATGAAATACAAAGTAAAATATAAAATTTCTACAACGGTTAACGATCATACATACCTCTTTCAAGCCATTCATTCGAGCATTAAAATGAGGACATTTTAACATACGAAGAATAACCTCAAGGCATAAAGAGTTGGTAAGTGCCACTTGATGAGGCCATAAATGAAGGCACAACAATTTCATACTTTTTAACAGCTCTGATATTGAACAAACATTCTAAAAATCAAGAGAAAAAAATGTAACAAAATATAAAACAAACTTTAAAATTTCAAATAAAGACAATATTACTAACCACATAAAAGAAAAACATTTAAGTTTCTCCTGATACAATTTTTAGAGAATTTCTTTAGATCTGAAAGAAACTGCATCGCTTTACCCGTTTTCTACCCCCCCCTCCATCTTCTGAATTCTTCCATTAACTATTTTGTTTCAATAAAATTTATTACTCTTTCCTAAAAAAAACATTTTAACAGAACCAAATTATTTTATTTTTAACATATTATGGAGTATTAACTTATAATTAATTCATTAATTCCAGTACTCAGCAGTTATAATTTCATTTTTTAACATAAAAAGATCGACAACAAAATAATCTTGAAAATATAACCATTTTCACAAATCTTTCTACTAGAAAGAATATTGAACTCTTGAAATACAATTATAAACTTTAGCTCAGTCAGTGACAAAATTATTGTTACCAACTTATTTCTCATTTTTATTATTTAAACTTCATTTAATGTTTCATTTGAATCATTTTACATATTGCTTCTAACAGCCAATTCAATTACTTATATCAATTTCAAAAACTTAACTATAAGATCTTTTAAATTACAATTGAAACAAACTATTATGAAATCATTTTTATTTTTTGCTTATTTGATTAAACAGTAAATAATTGAATTTTTCAATTTCTAATACGAAAGAACAATTATTTTATTCATTGCAAATTTATTTCAATTTATCTTTGTTAATGTTATAAATTTCTATTAAAAAAATATACATTATAACAAACTTATAGATTGGTGTTTTAAAAAAAAATCATATAAATTTATTCCAATCATCATGGCATTTAAGAAGAGTTATGAAGAAAATGTGTAAAAGAATAATTTATTTTATTCAAATCAAAAGTCAGCAAAATTCAAAAGTTTTACATTGCTATACTTAAAGTTAAAAAAACCAACGAGACTTTTGAATATAACATTTTTTATTTGTCTCCAAGTACAAAAATATATGAATTTTATGTATATATAATAAAACCTTGATAAAAAGGCTACTTAAATAACTGCTGCAAACTTATCAACATATTCAATAAAGCATATAGTGTAGATACGAGAGTGAATCAAAAATGAACCATAATTTTCAAGTTATACATGTTGACAATTTGCTAAGACGACACTAGCTGGTGTTGAGAAGGAGTGTTAGGAGCGACAGAAGTTGCTGTTTCTATTTGCTAATAACTTTTTAGAATTGGTAAGCTAACAAGTTTGAAGTACAATACGTAGCAAAGAAATGCAGAATTATAAAATCTTTGACACATAAAGGAATAAAACTGAGTGACATTTTACGCTGTTTTTCAGAACCCTTCAAAGAAAGGCATTATTGAAGACCCAAGTGTGTTTATCGGATCAAATCGTTTGTAGGAGGATGAGATAAAGTGTGAATGTGGAAAATGTGAAGCAGGACCTTGATCCATCCTCCAACATTAATGCATTTGATTTCCTTCTTCACATATGCATAAACAAAATAAGGTATTACTGTGTGTGTCCACTGTTAGATAAAGCAAAACTTATTTATTATTGGATAAGAAAAACTTTTGCATTAAAAACCAAGATATTGCTTCATAACAATACTTGAACCCATAAGAAAGCTTTAAACTCCAGCAACTTCAACAGAAACAATTAAAACATCGTCCTTACAGTTCGGATTTACTTCCATGAGATTTTTATCTCTTTGCAGTATTATAGACTTTTACCTCTTTTCAGTATTGTAAGAGGTTTTAATGAGATAACCAATTTGATGCGCAAGTAAAGGCAATTGCACTCCAATGGCTTCAAGACCAGCTATTATTTTTGTTAAGTTACTTTAAAAAGTTGCTTAAACACTTAAAAAAAACATGTCAGCAAAGCAGCAGATTAAAAGAAAAGTCAATAGTTTTATTTATTTACTGAAAAAAAATTTAAATACTAATTTCAGTTCATATTTTTTATCTACCCTGGTACACAAAATATAACTAGCCACTTATTTTTCTGTAAATTCTTTGGGAATATACAAATTTAGCCAATCAAAAACAAGTGATGTTTATTCAAAATAAAAACCTTTAGAATTTGATCATTTTTTCTTAAAAAAAACAAAAAAATATCAGCTTTTATGAAAGGGGGGCTCTTTCAACATTATACCAATCAACATAGCAGGGAACTTCCTTAAAAAAAAATTACTAAAAGCTGTAAAAAAAATGACTGCCTAAACAATGTTCTAATATAATTCTAATTTTTAATATGAACTAAGATGATTTTTATATTATTCAATTTTCATAAACACACATTCTTACTTTTTATATTTTCAATACACATGCAAAACATTTCAATAAATCACACAAATCTTTAACATTAAAAGAAATTCTTCACTTTATGGAAAACGATGAGATGCTAAATTCTTATTGGACATGTATACATAATTGAAACTTGGATTGATTTAATTTACAATGCACTGTGAAGCAATATGAGGCCTATTGGCCATGAACCTCATAATCTTGAACCATGGTCTAGTGATGAGGTCAATACCCGAGCTGATATATATACCTCACTTCAAGCTTCCACACAAACAGAAATTTTAAAGCCTCGACAAATTTAACATTCATTGCCCACACCCTACACAGTAGCTGTTTAGTGACATTGAGTTTTGAACCTGCAACTTGATAGAAACAAAGCTGGCCATGAACACATAGCTACCATGGCACTATGAACTTGGAAAGAAAATATAATAGAAAAATAAAACTAAGGAACAAAAAATCCATATTTACTAGCTTTTGGAGTAAAGTGAATTTACCTCAGTTTAAGGTATCCGAACACATTGAAAATGACTAAATTTGGACAAGACCGATATTTTTGTTTTCTATTTTATTGAATACAGCTATCTTTTGGCTTTACAAAACATACTTTAATTTGATTCTACGCTTCTTTGAGGCCAAGTTACAATCAACTTTATTAAGTTAGAAAAACCGGAAGTGGGTCTTTGATGTACCAGAAGGAGGCATTCAAATTGTTCGAAATCTATCATGGCGAGTCTGATCACACAAAATTTTACAAACGTATTTCTATAAAACTTTTTGAACCTGATATTTATGCTATTTTCTAGAGAATGTACTAAAATATTTCTTATTGTATGAATATTTTTTGACTTAGGGCTTGTTATTTAAAAAATGTTCTCATGAAGGCGTGATTCTTCTTATAACGTTTAATAAATCAGCTCTAAAATTTTCAAATTTTAATAAAACATTAAAATTTTAGTACATTCTCTAGATAAATGCCTCTAGATTGTTTTGGTAATTGTTTTACTAATATAAGTTTATTACTTTTTTCTCTAATTGCTTTGAAGTTCTTCAAAAATATTGCTAAAACTTCACTTATAATTGTGATTTTTGTGAAATTCAGGCAATTTATTTTAAATATTGTTGGTTAAATATTAGTATTTATTGGTATTGAATCCTAAAAAAGTTTTAAAATGTTTAACTATGCTATTTTGTCAAAAAGTACTCTGAACGTGTTCAGATACCTTAAATTAGTAGTGTGTATAAAAGTCCCAGAGGTCAAAATATAATTTACATAAGTGTTATTCATAGCAATTAAGGCTTTCATTCTAATATTGAGATTTAACCCTTTGATGGTCATGAACGAACTCAGCTCGCAATCAAGTAGTGCTTCTGAATGCACGCAAACGAATTCAGCTCGGGCGCAAGATTTCGACCTAAATGGGTATAAACGAGTTCTACTCGTGTAGTTAAACCTTTCCCCAAAGGGCGCTGACGAGATGGACTCATTCAAGGTCATTATTCTGCATTGATTAGGTTACAAACGGATCCTACTCGCGAAATTTAGTTAGTTTTACTGTCTACAGATGGCAGTACAGGTTCCATGAATTTTTCTTCATAATGAAGGTTCTTTTTTTTTTACGTTATTCTTTTTATGCGTATTTTGGCGCGTTTTTTAGACTGTTTGTAAAGTAAAATGGCTCAAAAGCGAAAATTAGATTATTATTATGATGATTTTGATTTCGATACAGAAAGCTTATCAAGTTTTGAGTCTGATGAAGACTTTGTTCACAGCATATCAAGCTCAGAAGACGATACAAGCGATGAGGAAAATTTTTCAAGTGTTCAACAGTGGTGTAAAATTGATTCAAGTTCTCCCACTCCTAGCCGATTTAGTTTTACTGGTGAGATGTGGGCATGAAAGCTTGCGTGACAAATATTTCTGATCCACTAGAGTACTTTGAGCTGTTTTTTACTGATGAGATTGTAAATCATATTGTTACTGAAACCAATAGTTTTGCTGCTGAAAATTTAAATAAATTTAAGAGCAAAGAACATTCCCAAACTCATCATTGGAGTGAAACTAATGCGAATGAATTGAGAGTATTTTTTGCAACATTAATTTTGCAAGGAATAATTACGAAACCAACTATAAGAAAAGATTTTTAGGTAATTACTATATTTCAATTCTTCATAAAGTTTTTCATTAGTTGTTTTTATTTAGTCCTTTCAATTTAATATTTGTCTTATAATTATAATTAACTATATTGTTATTTATGTATTGATTATAATCATTTATAACTTATTATTTAATAATTATCATTTATTCATTATTTTAAAGTACGTAAAAACTGTTATTTGTGTACTAAATACTTTAAGAAACCTTTAAAATGCATGAGGCGAGCTATCTACGGCATCGCCGTAGAAGGGTGACATTTTCGGAAGAACAGCTGCCACTTTCGACTACTGCTTACTCGTAATACTGCGCGAATTAACTAAACGAAAACTGCTCATTTCCCTAACCGTCAAAGGGTTAAAAAAAAATGACCAAATCTGGAGGATGTATTTAATACAAGTTAAATATAAATTTTATACTTGACTTTTCTGCCCATAACAGTACAATAAAGCAGCTTGTCATTAAACTTACAAGTTTCTTGTAAACAGACACTTTTAAAAAATGATTATTTACCTTGCTTTTAATGTCATTGTCAGATAAGGATTTGATATACTGAACAGCAAACTCCATGCAGGATGACAATGAATTACAAACTTTAGTGGGATTAAGGAACTCTGCACATTTTGACAATGGAGACAGCAATGCAGCCATTCCCTACAAAGAAATCCAAAATACATCTTTTTATTATTATTATTTTAAAAAACAAATTAAAATCTTAGGCAACTATTGCAGAAAATTTAATACTTGATGGTTTAAAGCATGTTATAATTTAAAAGAAATTTGATTTAATTACATTCTTATATTTTCCCTATTCAAAGAGAAACATACTTTAAGCAGAATGTTTTTAATATCATAATTAATGTTCTAATTATACATACCATCTCAAATGATAAAGATTTAATGGACTGCAAAAGTAATTAGATAACATATAAGCATCTTTTATGAAATAAATCACATCTTATTTTTTAAGAAATTTTGAAACATAGCTTTCAAATAACTTTACTTTTATTTAGTAAGTAAAAGTTTATTAAACAGTTCTTTCTTTGGTCAAATTTAAATTAAAAACAAATTACACAAATTCGTTAATTGAATATATTTTAAAAGAATTCTTCAATCACATTATTCACAAACAAAAGAAACTTACTGTGCCAGTAATATCCCCTTTGAAACGTTCCTGTATGGATTCAAAACCTCCTTGCTGGCCAAACTGAAATAAAAAGCAAAAATTTGAAATAAAGTCAACTACATAAACATAACAGAAATTAAATTATTTGCGAAATGTATTACAAAAATTTTGTGTTAACCATGTTTTTTTTAATCATGGCTTTTCTATTAATTCAAAATACTAATATTAATAAAAATGTACCAAAAAAACTGAAATTTTTAAAAATAAAAATAATTTTTTTGAAAAGTAACTTTTTAACACATAAATAATTTTACACTTTAAATATTAAAACAATTTTTAAGAAACACCCACAAGTTGATAAGTAATTACAGAGCAATAAAAAAGTCTTTTGAATAATAACTTCATATACAATGAATCATCAAATTATTGAACAAAGACAAAATATTAAGTCATACCTTATTGATTAAATCTACAAGCCATCCATAAGGTTCCTGGAGAAAGAAAAAAAAACGTTTCCATCAAACTTTTATACATATAGCAATAAACGCTTCTTTAATGGTTTTTACAATTACATTTTCAAAACTACATTTGAGAAAAAAAAGTTTTTACTACACATTTTATAATACAAAAGTAAAATAGCCAGCAAACGATAAAGTATTTTTAAAAAAAATATGTATTTAATTTGTACACTTAGTTAAACATAGAATTTTAAAGAACTTTCATCTAAATATTTTTAAAAAATATCACTTACAATGGAATTTCTACTGAGAGCATAAGCCTGTTCAGGTGAAAACACAGTATCTAACCAATGAGCAGATGAAGTTGATTTGTGTTTATTTTTTATGTGAAATTCAGATTCAGGATCAAACGCCTAAATAATTTAAGAGAAATAAATTGTAACAACAACTGTGATGTAAAAGTTTAATATATAACAAATATAATATAAAAGTAAATTAAAATTAAGCTACTTCAAGGACATAATTAGGGTAAAATAATTTTCATAATAAGCTATATCTGCAGAACTTGCTTTCTTAACCACATAATACTTAATAAATATACACCCTAAAAATCAAATGCCTTATTTTAAACAAAAATTATTTTTAATAAATTCTTAAAAAACACTTAAAGAAAATGCAAAAAAAAATTATCACTTTCATTTTTAATCTGGAATTCTGACAGAATTATTTGGATACCGAATTTTAAAATAAATATCCCAATCTTATTCAACCTCAAAGTCAAACCATGAAATATACATATACAGTTATAGATGTGTACAGAATATAAATGAGTTATAAACATCAATTACAAAATATACATCCATATTATAACAATTCTAATATATTTAAAGATATACAAAAAGCATACTTTTTCTAAAACGTGTAACAATGTTTCAGGAACAGGGTCTGACTTTAATCGAGACGTGACTAAATTGACTAACAAGTGTAACATTGATCGCACTCCATCTTGAATATCTAAGCCCCAATTACGAACAGCACCTGAGGTTAAAAGCTGAAAAATTTACAAAAAAATTAGTCATAATAAAACTTATAGAAATATCCATTAAATGTTTCATATAATTAATATTAAACATGTCCAAACACTGTGGAATAAGTGTTCACAAATTAAAAATGCATCTAGTGAAAAAATATTTTTAAATTTTAAGTAACTTACAACAAAGATAATTTAATAACTATACAGAAATTTGTCATCATAAGATTAAATTATGTACTGGTAAGATTTGATTAGTTAATTTTCACTTAAAGCTTGTCATAAGTATTAAATTACAGGCATAAGTTTTGTTTATTCTTTTATTTTCCAAAAGAGATTACTTTGATTCCAATTATGCTTATAAAAGATAATGTAGGACCCAAATATAATAATTACGTATATTTGCTTTTTTTTATACCCAAAAAACAGAATTTCAGACAAAATTTACTTTTATATCATGCCAAAAACAAATATAAATCCTCTCCTTAATAAACTGAGAGAAAAAAGTTTCATTTATATTAACATTATTGCACTGTGGACAAATAGTTTTTAAATTCAATATGAAAAAATTAAATAAAAAGATTTCATCAAAAAATAGCATTATTCAAACCTTTTTAAAAGCTTCTGGTAAAACATGTTCAATAAACTTTCTACAACTATCATTGACTTCACAAAGACCTAAAACAAATATATTTATATATAATAAGATGTAGCAATAATAAAAAACTATGTAATTTAATATTTATAAATGCAACACAATAGTTTTGCAAAATAATGGTGTTAATATGTAATAAAATCATCTACAAATCTAAAACCTTTTAATTACAAATATTTTATGCTGCTACACTTTTTTAATAAAATAATTACAGTTAATCTTTTTAAAAACAAAAATAATATTTTTTGCAAAAATAGAAATCATTGAAATGAAGTTTTTGAATGAATTGAATTAAAGTTATTGGTATATAAATGAAGGGATTACACATACTATATGAGATTACATGAATGTGTTTCTATTAAAATCTCTCATCTAAATTAAACAGCAACATTATACTGATGAGCACTTTTTGGGGGGGTTTTATTATAATAAGGTTTTTATATAGTAGTATATTACATTTCTCATTTTTGTATTTGAAAGAATACGTTAAATAAACTACATAAGTATTGTCTGTTGCATAATATAAATAAAACTGTTTCATCTATTTGTTTTAGCAAAACAATCAATGTCATTCATTAGTAAAAAAAGACAAAAATTAAACCAGATTATAAAAAATGCAAAAGTACAAATAAAATTTTACTTTTACCAAAATATGATAAATTTTCAAATAATTAAGAGTACGTCTTTAGTACTCAATGAAGTATATGTATTCAAAATTCTTTTTTAATTCATTCATTTATTTAACTTGTTAAAAAAATTTAATTAAAAAATTTTTAATATAAATAATTATTGCTGATATTCTTTTTATTTAAACATGAAGCATACAATCAAAACAAAACTAATTCAGGACTCATTTTAAATTTTAAAAAAGAAAAGCTTTTTTAGTTCTATATAAGTTATTTTTTCAAAAAGAATAATTTTGGGTGAAATTGTCGAATTGGCCACTGGTTCACCAAATTTTGAAAAATCCGTAACTAGGCGCGTTTTTGCATGTTGTGTTTTGGAGTAGCAACCCTTCGATTTAGTGATTTTGACCCTTTATCAATTTGCCGAGAAAAAACTTGGCGGAATAAGTGGCCGATACGACAATCCAACCTAATTTTGCTCATTAAGGAATAAGAAAATTTAGGATATAAAGTATTTTAATTATTCATTAAAAATGAAAGATCATTAATGTGAGACAATATTAAATCTTTGCTTCAAGAGACATATAAAAGTACATCACAATAATACATATTTATAACAGAACACTGCACAATAAGTATATTACCTTGTTCTGCAAGTTGTGTGGCACTAAGTAAGCATTTTCCTAATGATTCTTCTTTCTTAAAAGGTATTGACCACTGATCAGTAAAAATTCTCGATTCAAGCTCATAAAGGTTTGTAGTAGGAAAAACAGTGGATTCCATGCTTTCATCATTCTGTGTGAGATTCGTTTGTACTGTCTGAAAATAAAACCAATTTTTTTAAAGCTTTGACAAGACTTTTAAAAAAGACAATTCAAAGATTAAAAAAGTTATTCCACAAGTTTGGCATAATTTAAAATGTAACAAAAATTATTAAGTTTATTTTTCAAAAATTGCAATTACATAAAAGTTATATGTAATGAAAATACATAATTATGTAAATATAAGATCACTATCCTCCAGCTTTGCTTTACTACCAATTTTGATGGTGGCTATATTTATTGCTTTGAATCAATTAAGATTAACTGATTTTTAAATTTTTTCACAGATTGGATCCTATTTTGGTTCACCCCTAATTACTGATTTTTGTTTCCAAACTAGGGGATAACTTTCCCAAAATGCCAATCCTATTTGTTAAGCAACTCCAAATTTGATCCTTATTTCTTTTAGACAAAGGAAACACAGCTTCTAATGCCTATTTAGTTCTTTTTTTACACTAAAATGGAATTTTGGAACTAATATCAATTGTTATCAATATGCTACAAAGACGAAAGCTGCAATCTGGACAACGTAAAGTACAGAAAGGGTTACATTTGTAAAAAATCAAATTGAAATCATCCGAAATTAATAGGATTACTGCAATCAAAATAAAGCAATAAAAAATTAACTATAATTCATGTAATAATAATGGCAAGCACAGAACCAAACATTAAAAATCAAAGTAACCATATTGTAATGTTATGTGGCAAATACCGACAACAACTTGGCACAACAAATTAAAGCAAAAATTTTCATCAAATAGGAGAAAATCTGCATAAAGGTAATCCATTTTTTTTTCTTTCTGAATTGGAATTTTTATCTGAAAAGAGGAGAAAAACTGAGTAATTTTCACAAAAGGTTTCACAATGGCATAACAGATGAAATTTCTACTTTGTTTTATACTTCGTTGTCATCAGAAAGTAGAAATTAGTATGACTTTCATCAAAAACCATTTCCTTCTTTTTTTGCAATGAATTGGAGAATAATAATCCAAAAGAAACAAAAAATGAACATATTTTTAACAAAAAATTTATCTGTGGTCTAACAATGAAAGAAATTTTTTTTCCTTCTTTTTTTATATAAAAAATTGGAACTGTAACAAAAGAGAATCTGCATGAAGTCCTGGTTAAGGTTAGTGTTTCTTTCCATTATTTTTGATCCTATTAATCATATATCTTTTTTAAAACTCAATTTGAGTTCATGTCACACTTCTTATAACTGCAACAGTTTCATCCTTTATTTTATTTAAATGGAACGTCATCTTGTTTTTCCCGTTGACAAGATTTCAAAACTTACGAATTTAAAAATTGTGCTCCAATGACATCTTGGTGCATTTTTTTTTAAAAAATCATCACTAATGGAGAATCCAAACAAGATTTTAACAACTTTTTTACCACGACCCTTGTTTTTCTATTATTAGTTTTTTTAGCCAGCATTTATAAATACCTAGTAGTATTCTAATTTATCCCTTAGTACTAAATCTTCAGCTTCTGAAAATTCTTTTCAGCACCATTTCCCATCAAAGATGTAAGAACATTTCTAGTTAATTCCTCTTTTTAGCCTTTTATCTTAACATAGGTAATTTCACTCATTTCATGAAGAATTGGTGACTATTTTTATTCCTTATATCTTATGTTTTCAGTGGTAAGTGGCCCTCTTGTATAGAAAACTGTTGGCCACCAAAAGCATAATTAGAACAACATAGCTCCCAAAGAAAGAAAATAACAGTTAAAAAAAATTTAATTCAGGCCAAAAAAAGAAATTTTTAGCAAAAAAAAAAGATTGAGAAATGTAATGAAAGGTTATGAACCTGATTCCTCGAATATATTGAAAATGTTAGGTTGGGGAAAAGGAAATCCATTATTTTGTTCAGTAGATGGCTGTATCAATATCTCGTAAAGTATTAATCAAATAATATCAGATTTAGGCTCATTGAAAAGGTGACAATATGCACTAATCAAACTATTTTGCTATTTTCTGTTTGGACCGTTCAGTTGTGAGTTACAGGTTGTTAAAAATAGAAATCAACAAAGAGAAAATTGTATACATTTTACAGTTTTTCTTTGATAAAATGCAAGCCAGACAGATGAAATTGTTGTGGCTAATGCCACCTGTCTGACGTAATCAGAACGAGGCCCACAAAATTCATCATGGCAAGGGGATAGAAGTACGCCTGTCATTGGCCTAGACCTTGAGCACCATACAGGTGACAGTACGAATTAGATCGGCGAAATTCCCCGAAGGGACGATAGATGGCGACATCACCTATCTCCATCTCCCCAATTTTGCCATGGGACTGGAGGGGAGGGGAGGAAAATATTCTCCAGTCCCCTGCACTCGTGATTCAGCTGAAATTGTGAATGGTGCCAATGCTGTAACAGCCAGTTAAGTACAATTTGGGTTCCATCGATTCCATTCAGGTATGCCTGTTGTCGAAAATGTCAATAAAACTACAGAAATGATTGAATTTGACCCACATGTTAGTAGTCATAGCATCACCCAGGAACTAAAGATCGGCCATAAAACAGTTTTAAACCATTTGCTTAAACCAGGATTCAAAAAGAAACTTATTGTTTAGATGCCACACTAAAAAAACATGATGGATCAAATTTCCATCTGTAAAGTCTCAGACAAACAGAATGAAATCTTCCCATTTCTTAAACCAATGGTGACTGGGGGGGTGAGAATTGGGTTACATACAACAACATTGGGCAAAAAAAGACTGATTAAAGCGTGATGACGCAGCTCAAACAGGGGCCAAACCAGGAAGGTCTACACGCATTTGGTGGGACTGGGAAGGAATTATTTATTATGAGTTGCTTCAAAATGTCCTAACACTAAATTTGGATCTCTTCTGTCAGCTATTGAATTTAAAGCTAGTTATTGACCAGAAATAGTCAGAATTGGCCAACAAGAGAGATTTTATGTTCCATCAGATCAACGCCAGGCCATATCCGTCAAAAACTCAACAGAAAATCTGGAAGTTTGATTGGAAAGTTTTGATGCATCCACCATATAGTCCAAACATGGAACCAAGCAATTGTCATGTTTTTCTAGCATTGCACGACTTCCTTAGTGATAAGAAACTGTCATCAAGAAAAGATTACGAAAATTAATTACTAGTGTTTTTTGCCAATAGAGATCCAGACTTTAATGAGAGAGGCATTACGAAGCTACTTTTAAATTGATAACAAATCGTACAACAAAAAGTGCTTATTTCACTAAAATTGGTAATCCAAAACATGTAAATTTAAGTCTTGAAGTTTAAATAAAAATAATGGATTTCTTTTTCCCAAACCTGATATATTCGAAGAATTTTAATGCGTGTATCAAAATTATAACTTAAATATAATTTTCCCAAAATATCTAAAAATACCAAGTTCCTTTAACCCTTTGTTAATTAGTTTTTTATTATGTACTTCAAATCTACATTTTAGAGTTAAAAAATACCAAAAAAAATTGTTAGTTTTTATATTAAAATATAGGCTTAGATCATAAAAATCTGAACATAAAAACATAAATGAAAACAAACAGGAACGGCATAGGGTGTACCTCTAAATAGTCAGGAAGAAATGCATACCCATGGAAATTGCGGGTTGATTGATTGATTGAATATTAACGTCGCACTGTTCAGCTACACGAGGGCTTTTGGCGACGGACCACGTAATTTTGAACCATGGTCAAGTGACGTGGACGACACCGGAGCTGGCACCCCCCTCCTAACTACCACACACCAACGGGAGGACGTTTCAGCTCTCGACAGATTTAACGTGCATCGCTGCCCTACATGGCGGGTCTTTAGTGGTACTGGGATCGAACTCGTGACCAAGCAAGCCACGATCCGATACCTATACCACTTGGTTACCGCGGCCCATGGAAATTGCGGGATGTGTAGTGAGAGTGTTAATGAATTTTATTGAATAAGGAATGTTTTAAAATGCATTAATTTTAAGTAATATTGAAGTGAAATAAGTAAAAGATTTCAATTAGATGCCAATATAAAAGAATTGTCTGATAGATTTACTATTGCACTGTAATACCCACATAAAACATAAGGCCTAAAACTTCTCATCCTGTTTATAAACAGTTTTCATTTCCACTGGATTACTTATCACATTTCATAACAGACAAAATGAGAAAAATCTTAACAGGAAATGAGAAAGCCGTCCATCGGGTATGATGATTGGCGATGCTGACTGCTGTGTCTAAGAAACAGGGTTTGAATCCCAGAAAAGACACGGATGTTTGTCAATGTATAGTGCCGGTTGGCTCCTATTTTAACCCACCACCGGTTTTTGAACTTTTTTTGTCGCCAAGTAGGGCGATAAGTTCGCCAAGCTATCTACCCTTCCTTTTCATTAAAATTCAGTTGACCAATAGGTTCAAAAAATTTTTAATTATGGCAACCCTAAAACCAATATATACAGAAAAATTTAACCATTTCCTTCTTTTTCACGGTTGAACGATCTGGTTCGAACGATCTTTTTATTTTTTAGAATTCGTGTGAGTACCGGTTTTTCAGAATGAGTAGCTGAATGGAACATCTATTTCTTTTTTTGCTGTTTTGGAAGAAAGGGGACAAAAGAATTTGCTTGAATGGTGTATGCGTGAAAATTTAATTTCTAGCAGGTATGAATGTCCTAAATGTGGAAAAAACATGGTTATGAGAGAAAGGAAGGGAACGATTGATGGGTATGAATGGAGATGCCGTACGAAAGGAGGAGAGAATCCGCATGATGTATGCAAGAGTATAAGAAAAGGTACGTGGTTCTCTAAGAGTCATTTAAGTGTGTGTGACATTTTAATTTTAACGCGTCATTTTTTTGGAAAGTCAATGAATGAGTTTGCTGTGAAAGATGTGAGAGTGAATAAAAATACCATGGTTGATTGGTACATGTTTTGCGAGAGGTGTGCATGGCTGCGATTTTGAAAGAAAGTGAACCACCTTCGGTGGTGAAGGAAAAATTGTTGAAATTGATGAGAGCATGTTTGGTAAAAATGAAGTATGGAAAGAGAAGCCTGTGAATGGTCAATGGGTGTTTGGAGGGAGTTGAAAGGAACTCGAATAAATGTTTTTTTAGAGTGGTGCCAAATTGAACGAAAGAGGAACTTTTTTGAGTGTTAAAGGAGTGGGTGGTACCAGGGTCCGTTATAATTTCGACTGTTGGAAGGCCTACAATTGCCTTTTCGCATGAAGGTTATCAGCATTTGCGGGTCAACCACAGTCTGACTTTTAAGGACCCTGAAAGCGGTGCTCACACCAATTCAATCAAGGCACGTGGTCGGCGACAAAAAGATCGTTACGGAACCATGCGGCGCATGTGGAGGGCCAATTCGACCACTATTTAGCCGAATACATGTGGCGACGCCGGAGAGGGCATTCGTTGGAGGATGATGTTTTTCGAGAATTTCTCCGTGCGATCACCACATTGTACCCTCCCATGGAGAAAGACGTTCCTTCGTAAGCACGTAAGTTTTATCCATTTTTTTCCATTTTAGTTTGCTTCGCTGAACTGTTCAATTTCAGTTTTTTTTTTTTTTTTTTATGGTTATCGACATTTTCCGTTCTTTGATCGTCGTCGGTACGAGTTTGAAAATCGTGATTTGGCGCCATTTTGGCGTGGATCAAAAAATTCGTCGCCAAGGGGGTGGGCGAAATTAGGAATTTACCTATAGTGCCTTTTCAGCATAGGGGTACTCTAAATAGCTGTCATGCCGCAAGTCCTCTTTGAGCCATTGGTGGAAGGGCAAGAGAGGTGGGATGCCCTTGACCACCTCCAGGATATTCTTCCCCTAAATTGGGGTGTAACTGAGCCAAATCATACTGTCACTAGAATTGAACTCAAAGCTAAGGCTAACGACAGGCATACATCTAGCCCTTTGCCACAATGTATTTCGTGGGCCTGGATATGATACTGTCAAAGAGGTGGCATTAGCAACAACAGAAATGAGAAAAAAGAACAGTATTTTTACAAAATAAAATAGACAAAAAGGGTGGATCCTAGGAGGGCACACTTCTTGGCAACAATTTTTGGTGCCAAAAATTTGGCGATAAAGTCTACAATATGGCAACCCTTCCAAAGTGTCCGGTTTTGGGGTAAGTAAAATGGTAACCCTAAAACCGATCAAGCACAAAATCACCCCATTTCGAACAGTGGCCATAGTATTCTGTTTGGCATGGATTATATAATTTTTGCCAACTTTATAGCTTGTGTCAGCAAAACAGAAAAGTACCCCATATTGTAATGTTATCGCCCAACTAGGTGAATGTCAACGCCTTGGCGTGTAGCATTCTGATATCAAATTGAAGCAACATTTAGCAACATGAGGCAGATTCTTATTGATTATATGACACTGATGAGAACTTATGATTGAACCTAAATATGATTTTTGACACACTTAAGAACATAACATTTTTTAAAAATTTAACTGAACATTCTAGTACTTATGTATAGCCTTCACATAGCCACATAGGCACCATGCAAATAGCACCATTTTCCACCAAAATCTGACTGATTGGTTTTTCATCATATAAAACATGTTAAAATCTTTATTATTTTGATGACCAGGTGCTATTTGCATGACGCCAATTTTGGTACGGCACCCCTAATTCATAAGTACCAACATTCATTTTGAACGTAAAAGGAGATGGGGAATTTGTCGTGGGTATGCATTCAATTTTAAAATTTACATTCGACATTATACTATTCAAAAGAGGCTAGATTCTTATGTTGCGAAAATTATTGATTACAAGGCATTGATTAGAACATCAAACCTACATATGATCATCGACACAGTACAAAACATATTTTAAACAACTGAACTTTCCCTTTGAAGGAAAAGGAGAATGGGAATTTGTTATCGGTACGCTAAGGATTTCTCCGCCAAATAGTTGTAAAATATCGCCAAATTGGAGCGATAACAAAACAAACCGATAACATTGGACTGACCACCAAAGATCTGTACGGCACGATTTCAAAATCACGCCAAAATCGAGCAGTGAACTGATATCAAGTTAGTTCCGATGAAAGACTACTAAAAAGTCTCAGATTTATTTACTTACCTGAGAACTACACAACGGTTCATACGGAGGAGGAGGTACGACACTCATAACATGACTAGATGACATATCTTGTACACTTTCATCAGTTCCCAAATGATACTCGGAGTGTTCGTTTGTAAGTATGGACACTGCTTCGTTAATGTCATTTTTACCAAGACGTAAGGCTTTCTTAATATCATCTATGTTTTCAAAGCCCATACTCAGTAAAGTTGCTATGCTCTCCTCGTGATCCATATTGCGTCGTTATCATTTCTGAACAAAAATACAAGACAACATAATTTACAGGACGATTACAGAACGTTTAGACACACACAGTTACAACAATCACTTGTTTGACACCAGTTTTTCGCTAATAGTATGATAAAATGTTTAAGACCGCTGCGTATCTACTAAATAAACAAATATAATTCTAAAAACATGTGTGCCGCCATATTGTTTAGGGATGGGTCATACAATACTAATCTAATCCATACAAACGAATCCAACAATGGACTTTCGTCAAATGGATGTATAAACGAATCCAAATTTCATTGAAATTGATTTTAAAAGTGGAATGCTAGATGTTTCTATAAATTCACAGCAATTGAAAATGTACTTTATTTTGTTCTAAATTGACTCCCCACACACGAAAAATACAAAAAACTCTTTGAATTTTGCCAAAGAAAAAAAGAGTGCTTGCAATGATTTCAGATTTGGCTAGTCAGTAAAGTTTTTTTAATTTAAAATGGCAGATTAGTGGACAACTGCAGTCAGCAATACAAATATTAAAACAAGTGAATGAGTTAGCCTATACTGTCCCACTATTCAGCTACTCGAGGGTTTTTTTAGACGAACCTCGCATATTTGAATCATGGTCAGGTGACGAGCACGACGACTAAGCTGACATCTTCCTCTCCTAAATTCCACACCAAACCGACGGGAGGATGTTTAAGCCTCGACATTTTAAATATGCGTCAGCTCCCTCTGTATGATGGGTCTTTGGAAGCTGGGCTGGTTAGGCTCGAACTCATGACACTCCAGCCACGAATCCGTTACCTTGACAACTAGACTACTACGACCACAACATTAAAACAAGAACAAATAACAGAAATAAAGAACAATAACTAAGAAGAAGAAATTTGGAAGAAAGACAGCTGTGAAGGAGGCGGTTGCATATGTGGTAAGCTGGTATCGGATATTCAAAGTTTATTTTTTGTTCGAGTGTTCAACTCTATTCACCTACTCTGAAAGTAGTATATATATATATATATATATATATATATATATATATATATATATATATATATATATATTTGTCTTTAATTTTATATTCTTACAAGTACATGATAAGCATAGTTTTGTTTTCTTTTACCTAAGCAATTAGACTCAATGCGAGTCTTGCAAAGATTGAGGAATTCAATGTCAAAGAACACATAACAGTACAGATAGAAAATAGGATGGATGGATTGATTGATTGATTGAATATTAACGTCGCACTGTTCAGCTACACGAGGGCTTTTGGCGACGGACCACGTAATTTTGAACCATGGTCAAGTGACGTGGACGACACCTGAGCTGGCACCCCCTTCTCCTAACTACCACACCACACCAACGGGAGGACGTTTCAGCTCTCGACAGATTTAACGTGCATCGCTGCTCTACACGGCGGGTCTTTAGGGGTACTGGGCTCGAACCCGTGACAAAGCAAGCCACGGTCCGATACCTATACCACTCGGCTACCGCGGCCACGAAAATAGGATGGAAACCGGGAATGTAAAATATTTCCGTACTCCAACGTCTGAAAAGGGACTTGTATTACGAGTCGACCAAAGGAAGGTAAGAGATAAATATATTTTTAGAAAATAAACACAAAAGCCGTCATCTATCCCCAAAAATATACCCGCAACTACTATATGGAGATAAAGAGCAAAATTCGCATATATGATCAAATTTCCAATATGTCATTTATACTAGAAATGGAAAATTACGATTTGCCACTTTGGATCCAGTTTGTGCAGTACAAATCTTATCTTTAGATCAATTATTGAATGTTTCGGTTAATACAAGTGTCATATGGGAGGGTATTACATCCCGCTTCTTGTTATACGAAATTCCTACTAATGTATCCTTGGTAGAGAATTGTCTGCGGAATTACAAAGTAGCAGTATTTTTGAAATTGTAGAAATTCACAGATTTATAAAATCAGGTACATGTCCTGAAGTATCTCCCGTTTTGATAACCATACTTACAACGGTTTTACCAGATAGTGTTAAGCTTTGGTTTATTAATCATAAGATCCGACTATTCATTGACAGACCTAGATAATGCACAAATTGTTTCAGTTTTTCGCATCCATCTCGATTTTCTCAGAGTCTAGCAATATATTGTAATCGTTGTTTTTCTCATCTAGGAGTATGCACAGTAAATGCGAGCTACACTAACTGTAAAGGCAATCATTCGGCAAGCTCTTCTCTCTGTTCTTCGCTTATAAAAGAAAAACAAATTATGGAATTGAAGTGTAGACAGCCCATAACATTAAGTGAGGCACGACGGCGATTTCGTGAAACTACTTCTGCAAATTCTGCGACAGTACTTACAAATAACATACAAGAAATCATTGATATGAAATTTTAAAAAATTGTGACTACTTTCAAAACAGTATTGAAAAAACAAATGGTATTACTGATGGAAACTTTACAAAAATCAATGGAAATAGTACGCTCTCACGTATGCAGCATTGTAGATTCGATGACGCGTTGTTATCCCCCAGGCAGGAAAAAAAATCTGACACATTAAGTACCACCATAAATCCAATTCAAGGTTGTTCTGGCAATAGTGGAAAACTTAACACTGAATTCGGATAAGAAAAAAAAATCTCTGTGTATATGTTCTCATTTTCTGTACATTTGTTCACATTCAGTATTTTAATACAAATATTTTTCGTTCCTCAAAGGGGAGGAAATTTTTGAAAATTCGGTGAGATATTTTTTTCCTTTCCTTTCCATATTTATGAATTTTTTTTTACAATGGAACTGTAGAAGCTTGAAAATAAAACCATTTGGTTAAATATGCCTCTCTTCTCACAAGCTGATATCTTGATTCTCCAAGAAACATTTTTATCAAATGGAGACAGTTTTAATATTCCAAGGAAAAAGTTTTCAGAAATGACAGACAAAATAGATCAGGAGGTGGCTTAGTAATAGCTGTACCTTTTAATGCTCTGCTCAACAAATTCCCCTTCAGATAGCCCAAATAGATTATTTGGAAGTACTTGTTGTCAAAATAAATATTAAAGACTTTTTTTTAATGTTATAAACATCTACGCACCACGTAAACTAAATATTATATTAATCAAATCTTTACTCAAATCATTAACAGATCCATTCTTCATTTTTGACGATTTTAACTTGCATCACACGATGTGGGGATCGGATCACAGTTTAGATATACTAATATTTTGTTGATTGGTGGACTGATTCGAATTCAATACTTCTTAACACAAATGTTCCTACTTATATAAATTCAGCGGGTCTTTAATCGATCATTCAATTTGCTCCTCAAGTCTCTCTGGATATCCCTTTACGACCCGAACTATTTTTATCCTCAAATATTAAATTCTTCTGGTTATAAATACTATATGGACCCCAATGACATTGGGAAAAATAATAAAAATCCCGCACCTACCCCCCCCACCGGGAACGTAGACGGCACACGCACGATAGTGCGGGTTGGGCGTTATCTGTGAAACAGGTCACCTATGAAATTTTACGAATTATACATTTTTATCTCTAAGTTGATGTAAGAAACAATTTTAATTCAACCAATTTTTTTAAAAATAAGGAAATTATTGATGTATAATTAACTCTTTTACTAATTCATGATTTATTTACTGTAAAAATCTTTTGTTTTGCTTTTCACAAGTATAAATAACCATTGCATTTTTCACAACATGTTTTCGAACTGCTTTCGTAGTTTTCAAATCTGCACTTGCGAGGCCTTGAAATGTCCTCAACACATAAATTACGGCTATACATTTAGAGCCTTTTATCCTGGAATGGCCAGGATAAAAGCCGTGACATGCATAGCAGGTAGATTATAACGCTTCGATCTTTTTTTGCGAGTGTAATTACAACACTGTTGTCTTCATCAGTGTTAAAAAACTTTTGTTAGTGGGTGGAGAGGCTCATAATGCTTCAACTATCTCCAACTTAAATTTTAAGCCATCCATTTTGATTTTTAGAGTAATTTTATTTTATATTGCATCTTGTTTGCACAGAAACCAAGAATTTGCAACCGCTAAATCAATGAAATTAATGTGTTCAAGAGACTTTTATGGTAAAGAATGATCCAAAGTTGTCTTTCCATTTCAAATATTTCCATATTTTTCCTCATCTCTCTCATCTGAACTTGATTCTCCTTCCAGTATACGCGATTCATATGTTTTGTTCGCAGCATTGTCATCTCATCCAAGAGATCACTAAGTTCTGATTTAAGTTGAATCTGATTTATTCATCAATTGCAAAATGTCTTCTTGTGCGAGAACTCTTCTCCGTTTAGACACCTGAAAAAGTTTTTGGTTAAAAGTTAGCACAGTATTCCATGAAAAATAGTAAAATGTATCAGAAAATTTCATTATTTAAAAAAAATAAAATATTTATACCACGCAATACTAATTTCCACCGGAAAACCCAGATTTCTTTTGTGGGGAGGAGGAAAGAGATATGTGGATATCTGTGGAGAGGATAAAAATGCCATTCTCCTCAACAAATGTATGAAAAAGAATATTAATTGTAAAAACAGAGAGAAAAAGAAAAAAAGGAACTCATCCATGGCGACCCCCCCAAAAATTTGGTTTTAATTACATAACTATATACTTCATTTTTATGTAGGCTTTCATCAAAATTATTGAAACAGAAAAGAAAATTCGCATGGTAATTACTTACCTTTACAGCTGCAGTGACTCAAGTAACGCCCAACCCCCACACGATCGTGCGGGTAACGAAATTCCGAGTTCTACAAGCCATATTAATAGAATATAATTAATATTTTTTTCTATTTTGCAATTATTTAAGCATTAATACAAAAGTATGTATCCAAGCAATTAGAAATATGTTAATAATTAGCCTTTTACGACAGATGAAAAGAAGACGTGTTTTCGTTGTTTTTGAAAACAAAGCTAGGTTTGCTAGCTGAAAGTAAAACATGGACCGCAACCATCGTCTGTTGATAAAAAGTAACACTTTACACTTTTTACAAACCGGCTCAATTGTTAGATTCGCGATTTTCTTACATACGACTATTCCAGAAGCAAAAACGTGTAAGAATATCTAACCCGCACGATCGTATGGGTTGCGTCTTAAAGGGTCATACTAATTGTTACGTTTCAGCTTATTTCTTTGAAAGTGATCACAGTCCAGTAATAACCGAGTTTTCTCTACTAAAGCCTAGTAAAAGATCTTTAACAAAAATAGACTGGCAAATAGTGAAAGAAGTGCAGATTATATTAATCAAAAAGCAAATTATATAAGCAGAGGAAAATATAGATAATCTTACTGAGATACAATTTCGAAAATTATTCATAATAATTTTAAAGAAATTAAAATCTCTAACAAATCCTTCCCTCCATGGTGAAATGGTATTTGCCATAACTTTTGTAAATTAAATAAAAGTTCAGAAAAAAGGCTATACGTATAATTTCTCCCCAATTATGGATCGAATACAAGCAATATGCTAGTAAAAACTTACTATTTGTTATAAAAAATGCCAAAAGATTGTACTGGATAGTATTTATAACAATGTTTCTAATCCAAAGATATTTTTAAGATTCTTATGAAGTTCTCTTATTACTAATTATAGATCAATATATATCAATTATACTCTATTATAGGCCAGTAGCATTGAATTCCATCTTTTCAAAAAACGTTGAAAGAGTTCTAACCAATAGATTATACTACACTACAGAACTTCTTCCGTAACATTACGGTTTTGTCCCTTTTAAAGATAGCAGAAAGGTACCTATCTTATTCAAAATGCAATAGTGGATGCAAAATTACAAAAGAAATATTTTGTAGGAATAAGTTTAAATATAAAAAGCGCATAAGATTCAGTTTATGTAGATGGTCTTTTTTATAAATGTCTAAAAATCGGTATAACAGGAAAAACAGCTATTTGGATCCACAAGTTTTTCACGTATCGATCTTTTCAAATCAAACAGAGGGGTTATCTTTTCTCCAAAAGGATATTTCCACAAGGTCTTCCTCATGACAGTATTCTCTCTCCCGTTTTATATACTATTTATATGCATGATTTTTTTTGAAACTTTGGAATATGACATCGAATGCTTAGTTTATGCAGACGACGTTTTCACTTACTGCTCACATCATTCTCTTGATTACAATTGCAAAAAATTGCAAAATACGCTAGAAAGAATTTCTCAATGGTGCCAATATTGGAAGCTTTCTCTTAGGTCAGATGTAAAAGTACAATAGCCGAGTTATCCAATAAAAGAATTAATACGTTTCCTAATAATTTATTGGATTGGCATTCATTCTCTTGGCAGTCCTATCAAATATTTAGGAGTTCATTTTTCCAAACGGAGCCAGAATGTATCATAACGAAATCAATTAAATAGCAAAGCATTGAAAAAAATTAATAGCCATAAGGCTATGGCATACAAGCATCATGGACCAACAGCAGATCTAATCAAAATAGTAAATAATAGTATATGCAGTGTTTTCTACTACTTTAGCCATATAATAAATAAATGGTCTGATAATCAACTGAAACCTTTTAATGTCATTCAAACCATAGCCCTTCGAATTGCATAAGGACTTCCACAATGGACTTCAAACATTGTGCTTTTAAAATTGGCTGGACAGGAAATTCTGTCAGACAAAATACGAAGGTTGGCAAATATTTTTTCCTTTTTCAAATTTATAATCAAACCTTTTCTCCATTATATAGCAATATATATATATATATATATATATATATATATATAGCCCTGAGTCTCTGAACCTAAATATTATGGAAGATAAAAATAATATTATAAATATACTAAATCTCTCTCTCCTTTGAATGTGTGTGTGTGTGTGTGTGTGTGCTGTTAGTGATCAAAATATCCCAATCCCCAGAATAACATCTTTTTCAATTCTCTCATACAAAATATATGTCAATAATTTCAAATTTCAGGATAAAAATTTACCAATACAAATTATGAAGGATTTATTTGATGAAACAGTAGATCGTGATTTACAGGACTTTTATATAATAGCTACTGATGCTTCGAAAAATGAGAAAATTACATCTATTGCAGGTATTACGGAAAATTCCTCATTTGCTTACAGAGAATCAATCACAATAATTCAATTTTTACAGCTGAAACTCTGGCTATCTGCTGAGGTGGATTAAGCGGCTGGAGGACCTGGCGGCCACCGAGGGTGCCAGTGGAGCCCCCAAGCTTGAAGAATTCTTGTTACGCGCTACAAAAGGATCTTAAACACATATTGTAAACCCGATGATTTCCACGCATTTGAGTCGTGCAGCACTAACCATCTTTCTTCCGTATACCTGTATTGTTGCAATCTCTACGAAATTTTCGTATGCGTTTTTTTACATAAATTTTATTTCGAACAAACTAATACTATTTAAGTGAAACAAGTTCATTTTTAGTTCGACGCTGTCCTAAGTTACTCTCGGATACATCTTATACCAATGGGGGAATCCCAACACCGAAAAAAAGTTATTGTAGACTAATAAAACTTTGGCAATGCATTTGTGTAGGGAACATATTTAATTGATTAAACTTTTAAGATCAGATGCTGAGGTTAGTCAATGAAATGATGGTACATTAAAATGCGGTGTAACCGCCAGAATTTTAAATGCAAGCATGCGAACAATGAGTCACACAAGCATCGGATATCCGTATGTGGGATGGAATTGTATGCCTGTCATTCTTGATCAGTTCACATAAGGTTGCTTAATCCCAGTTGTGGATGAAGCTGTCGTTACCATTTGACTTTGTAGGAGGAGGTGGGCCTAATATTCTTCATTACGTCACTGCATAACTGGCACCAAGACAGAAACAGCATTGATCGGAGAACACAATACATCACCAGTCCGCTCTACAATGATCTCTAACATGAAATCACTGAAGTCACAGATATTGTGATTTGGAGCTAATGGTATGAACGCTATAGGGTCTCTGGCTGCGAGCTATTTCTGATTGATTTGTTGATTCATTGATTTGTTACAGTTCACTCTGTCAGTCTTCTGCCAAAAGAAACTAATTTTTGCTGTGAATGAACTACAATGTTTCCTAACCTTGTGGGGAATACGGTGGTCTTCTCTGTCAGTGGTAACAGAGACACCAGTGCCAAAGGGGCCCATAGGTATTCTACGTCCAGAGCCCGAATTGAGCTTAAATCAGCAATGATCACAGTGGATACATTCCTACCAAGTCTTTCTGCAATATTGTGGAAAAGAAAATCCACCTTTTTTAAGTTCTATTATACTACCTCGTTCAAATTCAACGAGCTGTCGTTAATGGCTTCTTCAACATCAACTCGCTACGTCAAATCGCAACGATAAATAACACTTACGAAACTTATAGTGGGTATTTAAAGCACGATTGATTCGCATACTCAAAGTGGCGTAACTAGCACCCAACGGGTCATCTTTCGGGATATGTAAATACGCCTACCAAATTTCTTTGATGAAGCACAACTCGTTCTTGGTGATGAGACTTTTATTTCTATTAGTGTATTTTACTAATGACGATAAATGAAACAAAATGAAGTTATGTGATAAAAGACATGTGCAGTGCAAAGCAAACTATTTCAAGCTAGTTGAATTTAGGCTTTAATAGCAAAATAAAGATTAATAAAAGCAGCCCTGGCTGAAATCCGTGATATGAATGAGGAGAAAAAAAGACCACAATACACACTGAAGGCAGCTCTTCTTTTAAAACAGATGAACAAAGATGAAACTTCCCTAATGAACACATGATTGGGAATACAATACTCCAAAGAATAAATGCTACTAGAAATTCATTGTAATAAGTTGAATGTGAATCATCAAAAGAGTTTTGTCTGCTAAAATCGTTAGAAAATTATATCCAACATTTCAGAAAGGAGTCTGGAAAAATGGAATTAAGAGCAACTGATTTATCAGGGCTCTAGTTGGAAGAGGAATCTGGTAAAGCTTGCAGGTAGCAAAAGAGAAACGTTATTTTTAGTGAAAGCAAAAAAGTGGGTTATGAAATTTTGAAAGTAGGAAAAATTTCAAAGGGAATTCATTTTATGTCATATGCGATAAGAGCAAGACCAGAACAATTCTAAAATCCTCAGATATATGAAATTGTTATAGAACACTTCACTATATTTTTTGACAAGAGATTATTATGTGAAGTTAAGAAAAAAAGCTGCACAAAAACTAAAGGAAACTTACAAAGACGATGTTAATTTTTTTAATTTTGACGATACGAATTGGATCAGTTTTTATTATTTTTAAAAGAAAACAGAGATACAATGAACACCCCCACCCTCACTAGAAATTTATTGAGTTGCAAAAGGTCTTGAGTAGACCGACATTTACCTATATCGAATGCATCAGGTGAGAGATCTTTTTCAATTTTAAAGCGTGTTACAAATTATTTAAGAAGCACTATGGGAGAGAAGACAATGAACATAGACATGTTATATATAGAACAAGATGTTTTGAACAAAATAGAAATAGCAAAAATAATCGATGAATTTGCCAAAGAAAAATCAAGAAGTAAAATTGTATAGCAAAATTGTTAGCTCTTTAGTAAGATTTTTAATTTTTTTTTTAAGTACAGTATTCTTTAGCCGTTAGGTTTTATATTAAGAACACATTTTATTTTGATAATTTAAGGTCAGCAAATTTTTTCACCGTTTTAGTTTTTCGACTCTTGATCCCATGTAACTCAACCTTTCACCCCACCAGGAGCCCCCAACTAACTTAATCCGCCTCTGGCTATTTGTCAAGCTTTAGATGATCTGTCTGTTACAAACAAAAGAATTTGCTAATTTTATCTGATATTCTCTCTGTTCTCTCTGCTCTTCAAAATTACTCGATCAAGTCGCATACTGTTATTTATAAATTAGCTAGTAAGACATACATTGTATCGTATTATAATAATCAGATGATTCTACTTTGAACTCCGGGACACTCAAATATATTGTGGAATGAACAGGCGGATAATCTCGCAAGAACTGTCACAGAGTCCAATCGTTACATCGACTGGATTGCCTCAGAAGACATCAGGGAAAAAAATATACCAAGAGAGTTTTAAAAAAAGCAAATGATAACTTCTGTTCAAGCAAATATTTTGAAAACGTGGGCAATATTCCAAACATAAGCTCAATCTCTAAGTGGACCAGAAATAGAAGAGAAGAAATTCTGTACACTCGAATCTTCAGCAAAAGGATAATTACTCCAGGACTTCTACGAAAATTCAATTTATCAGACAACAAAAATTGTAGAGTTTGTAATTGCTTAAAAGACTTGGACCACATCTTGTTAAACGACACAATAGATATATTCATCCTCGAAATCAACTAAAGCATTTCTCAAAATTGATCCACTTTACAACGTTACTTTCAAAGAAATATTGTAGAAAGCTGTGTCAAATAGATTAACATTCAGATTTTTTGTCCAGAAAATGAAATATTTTGATATCTGCTAATTTATAAATTCTTTAGTCTTTTTGGGGGTAATAGCCTTTGCTGCTCCATATCCCCCAAACCCTGAACTGAACTGAACTGAACCGAGAAGAAATTGGGACTACAGTAAATTCATAAATCGATCATCATGTGCTGATCTCCAGTATCTCTCCCACAAGCGCCCTGAATTCAGAGCAGAGTGGTGACTTAAATGTGTGTGTGTGGTTCACGTCTATTTCCTCTCTGTTGTTACACATTTGACAATGAGGACTTGACAGTATTTTTATGCTATATAGATGTTTGGAGAGACAGTAGCGAGGCGAAAAGTGGCAACAAATCTGTCTTTTAGCCAAGACGAAATATTTGTGATTTCCTCGATCCATTTCTTGTCTTTGTTTGTCTATTTTGTGTTTTTCCGATGAGCCTTTCTAAATGATTTTTTTAATTAACCGTTTGGCAGTATAGAAAGGAATTGGTTTATCAGTTATTTGTGCAATTTTGGTTGATTTCTTTGTTAGGAAATCTGCCGCTTTATTTCCCTGGTCAGTGAAGTAATATTCAAGATAAATACTGTGTTTGATATTAAAATCAAATGAGCTTTAAAGTCACAAAATATAAGTGGTTCAGCATGATTAACCAAAAATATCCTCAAAAAATGCTTCATTTTTCGTAAAAATTTTATATAATTATTTCATTAAAAGTTCTCCCCTAAGAAATATAATTGTTTGAGGAAATTTTGCGGACTATTACATTTTTAAAACCATTCAAAATGTTTGAAGTGGATACGATGTTAGTCACATTTGGTTCGGGGCCATGTTTTCGTAAGCTTCTTCTAAGTCATTTCGTTAGGTCCAAATTTTAAAATGCCTCAGAAAAATTCTTAATATCAATTCATGATAGCCTTTCTCTAAATTAATACCAATCATGGATCTAAGGAAACCAAACTCTGCTACCGCAACTCAAACTTCAGAAGCTGACTAGGACCCAATTGGCAAAAGAAATCTAAAAAGTGGCCTAAGTCATTTGGGAGTGTTAGTGAGGAAGAACTTGAAAGGGGGAGAAGCGAAAAATTGTCGTCTCAGTAATATAGAATTTATAATCCACTGTAACTCTATTAGCAACAAAAATTTCAAAATTTTCAAGAATAGTTAGAGTTTTAGCATGGATATTACGCTTTCAACTGAAATCTAAAGATTTAAGGAAGTATGCAGATTTAACACAAGAAGAAATAATTGAGACTCAGAAAACACGGCTGCGCGCGCGCGCGTTCGGAACGAAAAAGGTAGAAAATCTTTGAAAAACTTTCGTATTTTTCACTGACAATGACAGAATATTCCGATTAAAGTCCAAACATTCCAACGAAAATAAATCACCCAAATTCATTCCTTCATTGATTCTTCCATCAAAATATTTAGTGATCAAAGGACTTATTGAGCAAGAACACTTAGTTATGCAGGAATTTCCATTTTTCTAATAATTTTACAAGAGAGATATTGGATCACACACATTAAAGGTCGGAGAACTATTTGTTCCGTTTTTAGAGACCATGTCATCTGTAAAAGACAAAAAACCTTGAGGTTCCATTTCCACCTCAGGCTTGAAATTGGACTAGACTATCAGCAGTGTTTGAAGTGTCTGGTGTGGATTTGGCTGAACCCTTAAAATCGGCCATTAAAGCCCATGAAAATGACACATGGTCTGAAATAGTTCCCATCATTCTTCTCGGCATACGAACAGCAATTAAAGATCTGCAATCTTCTTGTGCTGAAATTGCTTACAGCACAAACCTACGTCTCCCTATTGATATGATTGATATGTCAAACATTCCTTTTTTATGGCAATAATTTCATCACAAATCTTCGTAACAGATTGCAACAACTGAACCCTGTTGCAACATCCACTTACTGCAACCTTATACGCTTACTTATCAATTTTACATTCATCCTTCACTACAGTCATCATCTCACATATTTTTAAGTATCGATTGTGTACAATCCCTTTTACGTTAACCGTATACTGGACCGCATAAAGTTCTGTCTAGAACAGACAAAACCATTACCATTGACGTTAATGATCTAAAAACTACAGTTTCTCAAGATCGCGTAAAACCCGCATATCTTCTCTCACAAACTATGTGTGAATCTCCACCTATAGTGAGCAAAAACGAAAAAGATGATAAAATAGCTAAAAACAAAAAACCAATATATACCACAAAATCAGGAAGATGAGTACATTTTCCAAAAAAGCTAGCCACTTATGTTATATAATTTTCTTTCTCCTTCTAGAAGAACTTTCAGTTGGATTTTTTTTGTATTATATTTGTACATATTTCATTTATGCGTTCTGTTTTTGTATATATCTATCTTATATTTCTCATATTCAAAATTGTTAATGTATTTCTTCCAGTACGGATTCTCAAAATAATAATAATGTTTATAAAATTTTAAACTAATGTCGTTCCCTTGGGTTGTCACCCTCAGTCACTGGGGGGATACTCTGTGGTAAACCCTACCATGAGTCCCGAACCAGAATATGGCAACCTCTTAGAATAGTTTGGAGAATCTGGCCTGGCGGACGAACACAAGATGATGAGCACCGCAATAAAAGAATATAGAATGAGAAATTCTCTTCTTTCACCATACCTAATATTTTCACACATAAAACTCAATAATTTTCTCAAGCGAACATCACCCAATCTTAAAATTCCAATGATATTTCATTTCGTTTTATGGTTTCGTTATTACTCGAACTTTCTCGTGTTCCCGCCATATGAAAACCACAAACTAAAAGAAGGCGAATTAACAGTAATTGAAATATCTATACAACTCAACTCCAAATCTTTACAATTGGTTTGCTCTGCTGAGAGAACCTTCATAGACGGCTCTCTTCGTGAACGAATAAAAGTTTAATAGCCAAAAAGTTACCATGTTCCTTTTGGAACGTCAGAGTAATAAAGCGGTAGGATTCGAAAAGCGGATTAAAAAATTTTAAATTTAAAAACTTTCTCGAAGGGGAAAATATTTTAATACCAAAACGCAAAGACACTAACTACACTCCGAGATTTTTATGAAATCGGAACGACATGCTTCTATGCTGGAGCAAGGTCAGTGATCAAAATGAAGATCCGTAAACAAGCGTAACTAAATTTAAAACAATATTTTTTCTTTTATTGGAAATTTTCGACTTAATTTAGCAATGTTCATGAAAAATAAAGCCTGAGATCAGACACAAAAAATATTACTGTAATCAAAAGCGTTTTACACTTTGAAGAGATTCAAACTTTTATCAATAATTACGATACCGAAGTTCCTATTGAGATCTATTTACAACAGTAAAGCTGCATTCACACCAAGGCTGTCAGCGTCGAGCGTCTAGCTAATCCGAGACTTCATCTCGGACGAGATAAGGTCTCTGATTGGCTAGACGCTCAACGCTCGACGCTGATTGCTTTGGTGTGAATTCAACTTTAGAAGAAGTAGCCGAAGTACTGGAAAATAATTGATGAATATTTTTATAGGAGTGCTAAGCAGGGGCATAGCTACCGCCACACCAGCCGTATCAATGATACGGGGTCCCCAAGCTTCAGGGGCCCTAAAATGTGCAAGAATAAATGGTTAAATGTTGAGAGCCCACCAAAATAGGCCTCCAAGACATTTTGATGCAGGGCCCACTCAGGATTAGCTACGCCAGTGGTGCTAACCCTCACCAGTAACTCTCCCTTAAAACTGGAGAACGAATATCGTCGGCTTAATTATCAGAATGCATAACTTCACAAAGGAAACTAATTTGATATACGAGTACAACGCACCAAGTGCTGTTTGGAGCGATGACGATACACATGACCAGAGGTTGCCAATGTGGTGGTCTGCGACAAAATTTCGCTGGTCCCTAGAAAAATGCGGAATATACTTACTCATCGCGTTAACTTATGTTTTAAGATGCATTGAAACATAATTCGAATCATAACAATATTTTAATATTTCAAAAATCCTGTTAGTGGTCCGCGGGATTTAAATTATGAATTTACTGGTCCGCGAGGTCAAAAAGTTTGGCGACCGCTGCACATGACCACACGATACAAATATCAAGGTAACCATGTTGTAATGTTATCGCCCATCTTGACGAACATGAAAAACAGCTTGGCGCGTAATACTCCGATATCAAATTAGCACTTCAGATGGAGTTACGCATTCTGATAATTAGCCGATGATATGTAAGGATAATTAAGTACTCTATATATAACACAAATTAACTTAATCTCCTTTTAATCTTTGTTTTCCTGCCTTAAATATTCGCACAATAAAATTTAACAGCTAATATTTTCTCAGAAAAGATCACCCAAATTTTAAAACTCCAATTTCACGTCTTTTCATGGCCTTAGTGCAAACTTTTTCACACAACTCTCCATTTAAAACCTAAACTAAAAGATGTTGAGTAACAATTATTGAAAAAACTACATAACCTAAATCCAAGTCAAGTACAGTTGACATCGGCTTACACTGCTGAGAGGTTGTATGTTGGAAGCTTATTTCGTGAATGAATAAAAAACTAATAGCCAAAATATCTCCATGGTCCTTCCACGCGAAACGCCATACATAATATAAACAGTGGGCACCCGCGATTTAACAAATTCATCGAGTTCAAAACTCACGCGAAAGACTACACTCATGACTTATCTACACATGTAAAGTCTGATAAAGGACTGCCCCCTTCACTGTTGAAATTTGTTACTTACCGGAAAAGTTTTTTATGCCGCCCATGCGGTATAGTGGTTAGGGATGCTGACTGCGGTGCCGTAAGGCCTGGGTTCGAACCCCGAAAAAGCAAGGATGTTTGTAAATGTATAGTGTAACGTCACTTCTGGAAAACATCAACATCTGGTCGGTTTCTTTGTAGACCCAACAACCACACGTGCAGCTTGCAGGTGCAACAGAACCCCTTTTGACCCCCGAGGAATCTAGCCCCGTCGACCGGAAGATGAGGGGAGAGATGCTTTGAATTTGCACGGGAGCGGTAACCAACGAATCCTCCTCTCACAAAACATTGGACTCTAACAATCTATAATTAATTTTAATAACTTTAATCTATCATTTTCTAAATAATTTTCAATAGTTGTGACGTAAATAAATTCCATATTTTAATTAACCAAGAATACGCTACCGTTATTCTTTCAAACGTTACAGCTTAGAGTTTTGGTGGCAGCGCTTTGGGATAAAAAGTTAGCATTCAGGACCCGTGAGAGGAGGAAATTTTGGATTTTTACGGACGGACCGCAACGCAGGGAGAAAAAGAGCGTCCTGCTCACAAAGAAGATCAAACTGATCTATAGTGTTAACGGCTAGAGTGTCCGAAGGGAAAGCGATTTTCGGAAGCCGTGCTGCAATTGAATTCAGCTTCGGAGAAAAGAGCGTCCTGCTCAAAGAAGATCAAACTGATCTATAGTGTTAACGGCGAGAGTGTCCGAAGGAAAAGCGATTTTCGGAAGCCGTGCTGCGATTGAATTCATCTTTGAAGCCGTGCCACGAGTGAATTCAAGGCTGGTCAAACTGACCACACTTATTGTTAAGAGTGAAAGATTCAAGATTGGTCAAAAGGACCATTGTTCACACGGAAGAGTTCAAAACCACTAGTGCCATTACTGCACATAATTTGCTTCTGACAGCAAGCTGAGTACTTCAAATGGGTGAGTACTGTTATATTTTTGAGTTGCAAACTGCACATATTGTATAAGAAATTTTGGTTAAAGTGTTCTTTAGAAATTTTGAAATACTTAGTGTTTTTTCTTGCATGGGAACAGTGTTATTTTGTTTCTAGAGAATTGTAATTGTATTTCAAGCATTGTGTGCAATTTTAGCTTAAGATTTATTGTGTTTTAAGTCTCTTGAATGATTTTGATTATTTTAGTGTTAAGTTTTCTTTGTGTATTTCTGTGTATGCATGGGACCAGTGTTATTGTATTAATAGAGAATAGTAACAATAGTGCAAAATTTAGCGTGACATTTATTCGATATTGTTTAAAAAATGGCTTTCCTTGGTAAAGGGAAAAAGCAAGACATGTTGCAACTTGCTGAGGAATTAGGAATAAATGCCACTTTAAATATGACTGTCCCTAGCATAAAAATTGCAATCACTAACAGTGAAGGTTATGAAGAGGAATTTGTTAAAAATCTGTATGAGACTATCATTGCAAACGGAGAAAGATTAGAGGAGTTAGAAAGGGCTAAAAAAATGAGATTGGAGGAGTTAGAAAGGGCTAAAAAAATGAGATTGGAGGAGTTAGAAAGGGCTAAAAAAATGAGATTAGAGGAGTTAGAAAGGGCTGAAAAAATGAGATTAGAGGAGTTAGAAAGAACTGAAAAAATGAGATTAGAGGAGTTAGAAAGGGCTGAAAAAATGAGATTAGAGGAGTTAGAAAGGGCTGAAAAAATGAGATTAGAGGAGTTAGAAAGAACTGAAAAAATGAGATTAGAGGAGTTAGAAAGGGCTGAAAAAATGAGATTAGAGGAGTTAGAAAGAACTGAAAAAATGGGATTAGAGGAGTTAGAAAGAACTGAAAAAATGAGATTGGAGGAGTTAGTAAAGGAGCAGGCATTAAAAGAGAAAGAATTACAGCTGAAATTTGATTTAGAAAGGTTTAAAATAGAATCCGGATTTAGGGTAAACGATGAATCAAACGATTCTACAAATGCATGTTCTGTAACCTCTAATTTAAACTTAAAAAAATTGATCCCAGATTTCGATCCTAAGCAGTCAGATATTAGTTTATATCTAGTGATCTTCGAACGCCAGGCTAAAAGGGCGTCAATAGAAAAGAAAGAGTGGGTGGGACAATTATTGGGTTTGTTACCCCTAGAGATCGTGCAATTTATTGCTCGCGAACCGGAGGAACAAGCTGAAAATTACGATTATGTAAAGAAATTATTACTTTAAAGATTCAAGTTAAGTCCGGAGGTCTTTCGGCAAAAATTTGTCCAACACCAGAAAAAATCCGATAGCACCTGGAAGGATTTCACTTTTGAAATTACGAATTATCTAGATGAGTGGCTGATTGGCTTATATATATATATATATATATATATATATATATATATATATATAGAAATAGAAATAAATACCTTTCAAGATCTTAAAGATCTAATGGTGGTAGATCAATTAAAAAAACGCGCCAATGCTAGTATGAAAGATCATTTTTTAGATAATTGGGCAAACCTTAAATCAGCTACTCAAATAGCAGAACTTTTTGATAATTATGAGGACGTCCGAAAGGTAAATTCGAAACCCATGGATAGGTGGGGCAGAAATGATAAAATTTTGACATACTCAGGGGTCAAGGAAAAAGAAAATAGATTTGGGAAAACTTCCCCTAGATTAGGAGCTTCTATTCCGGAGAGTACTAGAGAGAGAACTTTTGAAAAACGAGTGATACAAAGATGTTATCATTGCAATATGCCCGGACATATAAAAGCCGTTTGCCCTAAATTAATAAAAAACAAAACGACGGAAACTCTCAATATTATTGAAGGAAATGAAAACCCGGATTTTCTTAATTCATATACAACAAAGGGCTTTGTGAATGGTCACGAGATAGACATTCTTAGAGATACGGGAGCGACAATAGATTTAGTATGTGCAAAATACATAAATCCTTCTTCTTTCTCTGGTGAAAATGTTTGGGTAGAACAACCGTTAAGCCCAGAATTAGTTTGTTTACCTTTGGCGGTCGTGGAAATTTCCGGAAATTTTGGAACGGTGCAAACCAAGGCAGCGGTTTGTGGAAATCACTTAAATCAACACGGTTGATATTTGCTTGGAAATAAAACGGCCGAGCTAATAAAAGGAAATTTAGGCTATAATTTCCTGCCAGCCGAAATATTGAATGCTGTCCAAACAAGGGCTCAAGTCAAAGCGGCTAGAGAAGAAAGGGGACTAGATAGTGGTGATGCTAAAAAAGGGGAAGATGAGGTTATAATTGTTTCTTCGGATGCAGAGGACGAAATTTTAATACCTGCACTCCAGGAATATGTTCCGGAATTAGCGCTGATAAGGGTTACGCGAGAAAATTTAATCAATGCTCAAGAAGATAGCGAGGAGATTAAATCCTTATACGAACAGGCAGCCAGTCAAATGCAGGTTACCAATCAGGTTTATTCGCTAGAGAAGGAATTATTGGTCAAAAATCGTGAAAATAAGTTAGGTAACGTGGTGAAGTTAATAGTAGTGCCGGAAGGGTTGCGCGATCCCATTAAATCCTTGTGTCATGAGGGAACATCTGCACACCTGGGAATTACGAAATCCAAAGACAAATGAAACCGATATTTTTACTGGCCAAATTGCTATAGAGATATGGAACGGTTTGTAAAAACTTGCGATCAGTGTCAGAGGGCTGGGAAGCCCAATGATAAAAAGAAAGCTCCATTAAAATTGTGGTCCCTGTTATTCAGGAGGTTTTTACTAAGCTAAATATTGATGCATGTGGGCCTCTCCCGATCACATCTAAAGGGAATCGATATCTTATCACGGCCATTTGCATGTCATCAAAATTCCCTGAAGCTATTCCGGTGTCGGATATTAGTTCCGTTAGTGTCACAGATGCGCTGTTAAACATCTTTAGTCGGATGGGGTTCCCCCGTGAAATACAATGTGACCAGGGTACTTCTTTTACTAGTGCTCTGACTACCGAGTTTTTTGAAAGATTCGGAATACTTGTCAGGCATAGTTCTGTGTATCATCCACAGAGTAACCCTGTTGAGCGATTTCATCGAACGTTGAAACGACTCTTACGAGTCTTATGTTTAGATGCAGGCTCCGAATGGGACAAACATCTTCCGTCAATTCTTTTAGCGTTACGAACTGTATCTCACGAAAGTACAGGGTATACACCGTCAGAGTTGGTGTATGGGAAAAATTTGCGAACCCCAGAGACGTTAGTAATGGAACATTGGATGGAACCGGAAGAAGAGGGTGATCTCGTCACTGAATATATGTTTAAGTTAATAAATAGATTAAAAAGATGTCAAGAAGTAGCTATAAATAAAGTGGGGGAAATGCAAGTTAAGCGGAAAACTTGGTATGATAAAAACGCAGTAAAACGTGAATTTAAGGATGGAGATTTAGTCCTAGTGTTAGCTACATCCAGAGTAAATAAATTAGCAGTGCAGTGGATAGGTCCTGAGACAGTTTTAAATAAAATTTCGGAAACGAACTATTTAGGCGAAATCCCCGGCAGACGCGAAACATCTCAAATCTATCATATAAATATGCTAAAACCATATTACAAAAGGCCAGAACACGTTAACGTAATTATTAATGATGAAACAAGAAACTCTCTCGCAGACCAGGAGTTAGAAATCCCATACTTAGAAAACAATTCTCTCATTTATGATTTCGAGGACGTAATCCAGGCTAGCGAGTTGAACAAACACCTTCACGACAAACAAATGGATCGACTGCACGAATTATTAAATAAATACTCTAAATGTTTTTCAAACAATCCCGGTTTAACTAATCTGGTTGAACACGAAATCCAGTTAGTTAGCGATCAACCATTTGGGACGAAGCCCTATCGAATGTCGCACCGACAAAATGAAATCTTAAAAAACGAAATTAACCGAATGTTAAAATTAGGAATCATTGAGGTAGGAGAATCGGATTACATGTCCCCTATGATTTTAGTTGAGGTAGCTGGGAAAGAACCTCGTCCATGTATAGATTACAGGAAATTAAACGGGATCATTAGAACGGAATATTTTCCTCTTCCGAATATCGAAGAACGCGTAGAAAAAGTATCGACGGCTAAATTTATTACCGTCTTTGACCTATCTAAGGGATATTGGCAAATACCTTTGAGTAAAACTGCACAGCGTTACGCAGCCTTCTGTACTAGCTTTGGTACATACCGACCCCTAAGGATGAGTTTCGGATTAAAGAATGCTCCATATTTCTTTAGTAAACTCATGGCTGAATTACTTAACGGACTAGAGGATTTCGTTGTCCCGTATCTAGACGATATCGCAATTTTCTCAGATACTTGGGAGTCGCACATTAAACATATGGAAACGGTTCTGCAGAGAATAAAGAGAGCTAAGTTAACGATAAAACCTTCAAAGTGTAAGTTTGCGCAACAAAATGTCAAATTTTTGGGTCACATTGTGGGTCAGGGTTTTCGCACCCCTTCCGAGATCAAAGTTCAGGCTGTTCTAGAGTTCCCTACCCCTCGCACGAAAACTCAAATACGTGCTTTCTTAGGGTCTAGCGGGTTATTACCAAAAATATATAAATCTGTTCTCGGTAATCGCTGCTCCGTTGACGAATGCGTTGAAGGGAAGAGCAAAGAAGGGAGAAATTAAGTGGACGACCGAGTGTGAAAACGCATTTCGAGAACTAAAGGGGAAACTAATTGATAAGCCCGTCTTGTACGCGCCAAATTTTGAACGAGAATTCATTGTTCAAACGGACGCTTCAAACGCAGGTATGGGAGCAGTTTTAACTCAATTAACTGAACAAGGTGAGGAGCATCCAATCCTTTACCTGAGTAAGAAATTTTCAGAGGTAGAGAAGCGTTATTGTACGACAGAGAAGGAATGTGCTAGTATTGTTTTCGCAATTAAAAGGTTACATTATTACTTAGATGGAAATTCATTTTTAGTTATGACCGATCACAACCCGTTGGTGTGGTTGAATAGAAACGTTAGTTCTAACCCTAGATTGATGCGATGGGCTTTGGCTTTGCAACCATATAATTTTAGAATTGTACATCGGTCGGGTAAAAGTCACAAAAATGCAGATAGTCTCAGCAGATCGGTGATAGATAATTAGGAATTTTTAACAATGTTCTCTTGCTCATGAATAATAATTGTTGCTTATGATGTTTTTTTTAGTTAAAGATTTACAATTGTATTAATTTTATTTATTTACTAGTACTGTATATCATATCGAATGGAGATGCGTGTCAAAAGGTAAAGCCATGAAAAGCAAATGTATTAATATGCTTAATTTTGTGTATAGGGTTTTAAAATATACATGAGTATTTAGTTTACGCAAGAGGCATATTGTGAAAAATATTTTGTGTGTAAGGTTGTACACTTCGCATATCATATCAACACACACACACATGTCGTTAGTATAATTTTATTTAAGTATTGTGGCGAAGAATATTTTATGTGCAAGGTCTTACACTAGCATTTGATATAACATGTTGTTAGTATAATTGATACTAGGCATTGTGATAGGAGTGTTTGTATTTTTTATTTAATGTTATAGTATGTTTTCTTACATTGCTTACATTGCTATTTCGTAATATAAATTTGTGTAAGTTCCCTAGCAAGAACACTCACTCACTAGAAATAAGTAATTCCAAATTTTAGTTCAGCGTTTTCTTTAGTAATTAAAATTGCAGCTCAGAAATATAGTGGTGCTTGATGAAGGGATGTGTCGGTAATCTGTCAGTTGTCTCATCGTCATCCCATTAAACTTTTCTCAACGGAAAAGTTCTATAAGAGTGGGCGAGAGCTGTAACGTCACTTCTGGAAAACATCAACATCTGGTCGGTTTCTTTGTAGACCCGACAACCACACGTGCAGCTTGCAGGTGCAACAGAACCCCTTTTGACCCCCGAGGAATCTAGCCCCGTCGACCGGAAGATGAGGGGAGAGATGCTTTGAACTTGCACGGGAGCGGTAACCCCAGCGAATCCTCCTCTCACAAAATAGTGGACTCTAACGATCTATAATTAATTTTAATAACTTTAATATGTATCATTTTGTAAATAATTTTCAATAGTTGTGACGTAAATAAATTCCATATTTTAATTAACCAAGAATACGCTACCGTTATTCTTTCAAACGTTACAATAGTGCCTTCGCAGCATGGAGGTACTCCAAATAGCCATCGAGCCGCAAGTCCTCTCGTGAGGTTGGTGGAAGGTGAAAAGAGGTGGGAGGCCTCTGGCCACTCCTAGGGTGTTCTTTCTCAAAATTAGAGTGGAACTGAGCAAAATCGTACTGTCACCTGCATGGTGCTCAAAGCTAAGGCTAACACTAGGCTTAAAATTCTGGCTATTAGCCGCGATGAATTTCGTAGACTTTGATCTGATATTACTGTCTATCAGGATGCATAAGCAACAACAAAGTTTCTATTCCGAGAAAAAAGAATGTTATTTGGAAAGAAATCTGACTTTTTTTTTAAGTGATAACTTCTATTGGCGCGATTTGCAGAAGAGTGAACTTGAATGAACTTCACGCTCGGGAATGTAACGCTTTTTCGGCTTTTTTCGCCTTCATTCGGGCATAAACACCCCTAAAAAGGAAAGGAGAGACATTTCCCACGCCACTCTGACACGCTGTAGTTTGCCCCCCACACACACACACACAACACCAAAACGCCGTAAAAGTGATGTTCCTAGCTTCGATCTAAGTGGGGATCCCTCCCCCGCCACCTCTTTCAACTGAAATGAATGCGGAATTCTTTTTAATCCTAGTTGAAGCATGAAAATGAAACGCCATATTTTTAAACAAGTTATATAAAAAAAATTAAGTCAATTTCTACTTAGATCAATAAAGAAAAATTTTATTTTAGCTATATTTTATTCAATAGTTACAATTAATATAAATATGTAAATACATATGACAAAATCACAACATTAAGCGGTAATTAATTTTTATTAATTATCATTAAAGTATCGTATTGTCATCCAAAACAATCGTGTATATAAAATTTCAGTTTAACTGAATGCTTTAAAACGTGAGAAAAAAAATCCTTTAAAGTTTTGACCCAAGTCTCTAAAAAGGAAACCAACGTGTGTCAATATCTGTATTTCTTTAAATAATTAGTTTCAGTCAATTAATTTTAATTAATCATAATTAAATTATTGTATTTTTCCCCAAAACAAGAGTGTATAGAAAATTTCAGCTCAAATTAGCGGTTTTAAATGTGAGATAAAAACCTATTCAAGTTTTGACACAAGTTACCAAAAGGGTCGCTAAGTCGCTAAAAATGATGCCAATGTGTATTTGTAATTCTTTGAAAAATTAGTTTTAATCAATTAATTTTATTAATTATAATTAAATTAGTGTATTGTCATCCAAAATAATCGTGTATATAAAATTCCAGCTCAATTGCGCGCTTTAAAATGTATTTTATTAATGATTGAAAATTCCATCAAGATAAATATATAGAGACTAACAGTGTGTGTGTGTGTGTGTGTGGGAATTGAAAAATAGTCTTAGAGAGAAAGAGAAATCCTACACTAAAATTAAACATAAAATGTAGAAAAAGGATAAATTTTTATAGAACTAAGTAATTAGTGTAATTATCATTAGCAATATTGCAGTGATCTTAAGAATAAAAATCTATTTTTGTAAGCGAATCGGAATAGCAATGAACAAATATATAGTTCTATTATTCACATTACTTAAATATACTTTGAATCTAAAAAGAAAATTTAAACAATTAAAAATTTAAATTAACAAAATTAAGTATACAGGTATTAAGAAAAAGTTACATTAAATAATTTAAATACAAGAAAACAAAACATAATTAAGAAGACTTTCCTTGCAGCAGCACCGGATATATTTGTACAAAGCTGCCATAGAATGACAAAAGAGCTAGTATAAGCCCTTAGATTAGGTAATATGAATCTTCTAATTAAATCCCTTTTTAAAGGTTTTGACCTAGATTCCTCTCTTCCCAATCAACTACCTGCCTTACTATCTCTTTGCTTAAATTAATTCATGGATAGAATTGAATATTGTTGAATTGCAACCAAAATTCGCAAAGCCGGATCGGGTATTCTGAACAAATTACCTATGATTTTAAGTGGAAATTTTAAAGTAGATTTTTCAAAAGACAAATCAAAACATTTAGCTGATTTTTTAAAATCATAATTCAATTTAATTATGTCAAATGATCCAAATGAAGCACGAGGAAGTATGGAACAACGCTTGATGGAGTTTTTTTTATAGATATTTAAATAAAATTTTGAATCTAAAGGATTTATAACCTATTTCAGCTACCATAAACCTATTGTTTCCTTCTTAGAATACAATTAATTCCCAAATAGATTCTATATTTCGCACAAAAATATTACTTTATGAGTACAGACATATGAATAAATAATTTTATATGACAATACTAATATCCCCTTGTTTTTTATTCACCCAACTAATCCCTGAAATAACATTACAAAATTTGAAGTTATCACTTCTATCGTGTGGTCATAAACACACACACTTTTTTTTCTAATCCAAATTAATATACAAAAAAAATTCGGTTTTTGAAATAATTTGTTGATTCAGGGTCTATTATATCCGTTAAATAGGAGTTTTTATCTTGATTCTAATCGGGGAAAAGAAAAAAATCGTTATGTAAGTGTTCGTTAAATCGGGATCCGACTGTATAATGTCGTTGCCAAACGATTTTGCATCAAATAAACACATAAATATAATAAAATTACATGTTAAAAAATGAATTTTGTGAAATAAAAAAAAGTCACGTATTAACTAGTTCACAATTTTTAACACAAATAATGATCCAATACATATTCTCAGCCTGTGTTAAGCTAATAACATTTTCATATTTTTCATGCCACAAAAAGTTTTGTTCTAATCCTTTCAGCCAAGTATTTTTTTTAATTTCAGCTCCATTATAATTTGAATTGTTTTTTTTTTTTATATTTGAGCTAAAATGTTAAAAGTCTTATTTTTAAATTAAAAGCAAATTTTGCATTTAAATTTCTGTAGTTTCTATTTTTCATAATCTGTCAAATTTCTGATTCCGATTAACTCTTAGTTTTTGTGGTGTGACGTAAAAAATTACATTTTTCCTCTATTTTTGAAAATTCCGAAAAAATGTCTAATTCTATACCATCATTTATTTTTCCATTCAAAAAAGTAATTTTTATTTAAGAATCTCGATTTTTTCCTCCTCCATATTTCTAAATAAACAGGAAGTAACATAAAACGAGCTTATAATTCTTTAGTTAAAACATTTATAACATTTCTTAAGGCTGTTTTCGGTTAATGTTAAAAAATAGGACCCGAATTTTAAACATTTTTTCAGATATGAAAGAAATGAAACATTAATATATATGATATATTCTGGCTTCACTATCCTTTAGAGCAGTGCTTCTCAAACTTTCAATACTGGCGCCCCCCTTTTCAATCACAATTTTTATCGCGCCCCCCTTATACATTAATAATGTACTGAATGTAATAATAATGCACTTTGACGCTAAAGCTACTATACGCGATCTTAATTATAAACCATACAAATTAATAGCATAAGTATTACATTTTGTATACTACTTTTAAGCAAAATAAATAAATTAAGTAAGACAGTGCTTCTCAAACTTTCACTACTGGCGACCCAATTTTCAATCATAATTTTCATCGCCCCCCCAATAATAATGTATTGAATGCAATAATAATGCACTTTGAGTATTAAATTTTGTATAAGTTACTTTTAAATAATATATATTTTAAGCAAATTACTTTTAAGTAATAATTATAATGTTATGTTATTTTTCCTTTCTCATTTTTTAAATTGGGACAGATTGCAAAATGACATTTAATTAAAGGTTTATTTCGTCCATCATGCATTTCTAAAAGTACAAATGTCATTAGAGCAAGTAATATAAAAAATAAATTTTAAGTCAATTCCTACTTAGGCCAACAAAGGAAAACTTATTTTAGTTACTTTCTATTAAATAGTTACAATTAATACAAATATGTAATACATATGACAGAATCACAATGTCAAGCGACAAAAGAGAAAGCGATTTTCCTTGCAATTTTTCCTTTTCCTTTCTATATATGGGGTATTGGACTATTCTTTTTTCGTTACTATTTATTCATTAATTAAATTTAATTAGTGTAAGAAAAAAAATAGTAAAGAAATCACACACATTCTCAGAAATTAGGCCATCTCGGATGGAATTCGAACTACCGTCCTTCAGATTAGAAACCCAGCGCGCTATCCATTGCGTTACAGGGGACAGCACGAAAAGTTTTCCTTTCTATAAATGCTTTTGGACTATAATTTTTGTTTGTTACTATTTATTCATTTTTTTAATTTAATTAATGAATTAAAATTTGAAAGAACTGTATTAACATGAAGTGTCACCCACTACAAGTTTTAAAAAATGTATTTGAACTTGAATGAATGAATAGAAAGTATTTTATCAACGATTGAAAATTTGAACAAGATATATATGAGAGAGTGAACTTATAGTAGAAATTGAAAAATAGTCTACTTTATGTTGCGCTCTCTCATATCCATCACATCTGGCATTCTCGCGAGCGTCTGCGTGAGTCTGACCAAACTATCGGACGTCTGCGCAAAACATGTAATAATCCAATCAGTATTGATCGATTCGATGCTTCTATAGCTACCAAATCTATCTTGAATGTACATTTTATAATTTGCGCGTTAATTATAATTCACACTATTAAGTATTACTGCAGAAAATTGGAACAAAAAAAATTATGGATAAATTTTGAAGTCGTAAGCGAACATTCGACGATAATAAAGCATCAACAAGTGCACAGACGAGCATAGTTCTCAAAATTAAATCAAGGAAATATTCTCAAGAATACTTGAATTTTGGATTTAAGTAAATGGAGAAGAAACGCCCCTGTGTGTTATTTGCTCAAAAATATTGGCAGCAGACAGTATGAAACCAAATAAACTTAAAAGACATTTCGAAACGCTTCATGGTGAGTACATTAACAAACCTCGAGAGGTCTTTGAATCAAAATTAAAATCATATGAAAAACAAAAAACATTTTTAAAAAAAACTTAGTCAGTGAATGAAAAAGCTTTACTTATTTCTTACAAAGTATCATATAAAATAGCCAGATGTAAAAAGCCTCACTCTATTGCCGAAGAGCTTATTTTTGCCTGCAGCAATTGAGATCGTATAAACTATGTTTGGAGACAATTTTGCCAAAGAGTTGCAGTCCATACCCCTATCAAATGATACTGTTTCCCGTCGAATTGGTGATATCTCTGAAGATGTAGAGCAACAGCTTTTCGGTAAGTTGCGTGATAAATTGTTTTCAATGCAGCTTGACGAGGTAACAGCAATAAAGAGGCTCATTTCATTGCGTATATTCGATTTTGGGATGGTATGTCAGCGGTAGAAGAACTACTTTTTGCAAACCAATAAAACTTAAAGCAACAACAATAGCATTATTTGATATTTTAAATAATTTTATAAACGAGGCAAATATAGAGTGGAAAAATTGTGTCGGAATATGCACCGATGGTGCTCGTACAATGTCAGGAAGATTTAAAAGTATACAAGCACTTGTGAAACAAAAATCTCCACTGTGCATCTGGACACATTGTATGATCCACAGAGAAGCTCTGGCTTCCAAAGAAATTAGTCCTGGCCTGAATATTGTGCTAATGACAGTTGTGACTGTAGTAAATTACATAAAAATGAGACCCCCCTAAAATCAAGAACCTTTTCTGGACTTTGCAAAGACATGGGCGCAGTGCATTCATCGTTGCTATTTTATTGCGAAGCAAGATGGTTATGACGCGGGACATTTTTACAACGTGTTTATGAATTAAGAAATGAAATTACCATTTTTCTAGAAGAGGAAAACCTACCGGAAGCTGAGAAATTTCGAGATGGTTTATTTCTGATGAAGTTGAGCTACTTAGTCGATATATTTGAGAAATTAAATATATTGAATCTTCAACTTCAAGGATCAAATGTACATATGTTTGACACGAGTGATAAAATTAATGCTTTTTGTAGAAAATTAGAATTATGGAGCCGAAATTTAAAGCAAAAAAACTTAGAAATGTTTGAAAATGCGGATAAATGTGTAAAAACTTACAAAACTGAAGAACAACATGCAGAAGTTGTTTATAAAACTACTGAATATCATTTAGCTATGTTGGCAAAAAATTTTAAAAAATATTTTTTTTCCTGAGGACAACTTGATAGCAAGTTACGAATGGGTGAGAGATCCATTTCAAAATACCCCAGAAGGGCTCTCCACTACCGAAGAAGAAATTTTCATAGATTTCACATCTAGTGGCGAAATTAAAAGACAATTTTGTAATAAAACTCTCTTTCAATTTTGGGCAGAAGTAGATGATTAATTTTCTGAACTGAAAACAAGCATTTCGTATACTTTTACCGTTTTCAACATCGTACCTTTGGGAAACCGAATTTTCTGCGGTGGCTGCTTTGAAGACAATATATAGATCTCAGCTAAATATAGAAAAAGAACTCAGTGTCAATTTCTAATATTAAGCCTTCATTTGAAAACCTTTGCTCTTCAAGACAAGCCCATGGAAGTCACTAATAATAATTAAACTTGCTCTTAAATTAGTATTAATGAATTAGTTATAAAATACATTGTGCAGGACTGATACATTTATAAGTACACTGGCTGAAGTACCCGTTCTGCGATTATTTTTTTAAAAAATAATACATTATTCTTGATATAATAGCTTAATTGTAAGGAGAGTAAAACCAAGTGCACACACAACAATGCGTACAAAAATATAAAATGATTTTTTAAATGAATGCTCCTATTGTAAATAGTTTAAAACGAACTGTAATTTTAAGCCTCACAGAATTAGCATTTAGAATTAATATTAAATAAGGAAAACTAATGAAAAATTCCAATGAAGAATAATTGTGTTATTTTTAATATTTAAAGCGAGAAACCTTCAAAATGTTTTAACCCGGAAGCAGGCGCCCACTCCACACTAACGTTAATGGTCGCGCGATCACTTCACCAAGTCACCCCAATCCTTTTTTTTTTATAATTATTTTTTCTGTGCTCGATAAAAATCACAATTGCAGTGAATAATTCAACTAAGAGAAAATATACTTACCTACTTTAAAGGACTTTTTAATTTTTCTTTGATGATTTGAGAAAAAATCCAATAAAACTAAAGAAACCGTTCCAAATGTGCGTGACCTTAATAAAGAACATAAATCCCAGACACTTTTCACTAACAATACAAGAACGTTATTTGCAAGCAAAACTGTCATATTTTGCTCACGTTATTGTAATTTTGCTATTCTTTGATGATCTACAAATAGCATGTGTAACCTTTCCTTGCTTGTGTCTTTTTGACAAGGCGAAGTGTTACATTTATGGCTTCTTAGTTTTCTTGATAGAGTTCTTTAGGCAGCATTTGAAAATTGCAATTCAACTCAAACGTTTCATGTCTACCACTTTTGTCATATTTACTTTCGCTATCACGATTAATATGCATTATTTCATCAGGTTCTTCAATTGCTTGATCAGTTTCATCTTCCTTCAATAGAGAGATCACAGAGGCCCATTTTTTTATATTCTGCTTATTTACATTTATGAACCATAATAAGTTGTACAACACAGCAATTAAAACCACAAAGTTAATCGTAGGGGAAAGTATAGCATATTCATAGAAAATATTTCTGAACAAAAAAAAAGTGGCATAAATATGACAAATTCATTTTAGTTTCCATTAAGACTGTCGTATAGGAGGATACTGTCAAGAAACTGTTAACGAATAAACAGTTTTACCAGAATTTGGAGTGATTCAGCGCCTCATGCGACCGCTCCCATGAAAAAAATGTATTCGATACATCAATGTCGGTTCTAAAAAAAATAATTGTGTAAAACGTTTTTTATAATGCATTATATATTTCAGATTACTCATAAAAATACATCTTGGCCAATTCTGCGGGAATTTAAACGATAATATAAAATGTGTTTTGCGTTTTTTTCTCCTATACCGTTATGTTAAATGAGCTATGCCTTCATGTATTAAAACGAAAAAGAAAGTATTCATGGAATATTTAAAAAAATTTTAAAAACCCTATATTGTTAACAGAGGTATGAGTTATAATATTGCAAATTTCCATAGAAATTGAGGCATTTTTTCTGTCTGAAAATGTGCTTCGCGTTTAGTTCAAGCTCTCGTACTTTTACCGAAGACACTCTTAATATTTTTTTATATTAGTGAACACGTAGCCTTTTTTTAACAATTTTGGTTCCTTTAACGAAGGACAAAGGTCAATCAATTACAGCCACTCAAATACCTACTGATATGAGGTTGCAGTTCGAAAGAGCTGGGTACTCATGTCATCCACCCAACGATAATTTTGGTTCTTCCGGGAGTATGGGGTGGATAATTAAAATGTGAAAACAACTATTTACTTGCTTCATCGCATTTTAGACTGCACACATCACTGAGATATGAATCATTCGTCACCTTGAAAAATTACTCCAATGAACTTTCGGTGCATGAAGTCATCAAACAAAAAATTCTTAGGCATGTTCTTCATTTGCTTGATTTCATCTGATATGAGTTAATCTTTAGGGCGAGAAAATATTTATTGAATGATATCCAGACCAAAAGAAATCCGTTGATATTTTATTCCTTTAAGTTTATTTTTCTGTGATTATCTTTGTACGTTTATTATCATGCGTTTTATAATTTAAATAATTTTGTAAATGCATATGAGACCGAAATAATAATATAACCCAATTATTTTTCAATATTTTTTTTAAAAAATTTAATTTTTGTTTCTATTTATTTTACGAATATTGGTGTATCCGGAAATTATTATTTCGAGGAGTTTCCATTTTTAATTTTAACCGTAATAACACAAAATTGCTAATACAAGTAAATAAATGTCAGATTTAGTTAATAATCTTTAAAGATTATACATATTTTATCTTATAGAAACTTTTACTTAATTTGGCTAATAATTATAAATTTTTACTATATGTTATGAAAAGAAAGAGGTTTACACAAGTGAAATTTCTATCAAATTTCCTCCTTTCATCATACTACAACAAAAAAACACTTGTGTTTTCATAAAAATTAAAATTTCGTTTTTTTTTTAAAGAAATTCCATTGCCAGTCAAATGAAAATATTGTTTTTCTGTTTTAATATTTCAGATCGTTATGAACCATAATATTGGCATGATAAATAATAGTAATGGCAAATTTTTGAATAATCAATTCCTTTGATTTATGAGTTGGAGTTTTTGCCCTAAATTATACATGCCATAACATATAATGTAAACTGTTACACGTGACACCAACAAGTAGTTAACGTTAATACATTACATTACATAACGTTAATACATTAACCTTTACATTCCACTGCCACTCAGGAATGTTTTAATCGCCTAAAACAGTGATCCGCAACCCCCAGTCCGTGGATCAAATGGTGCCGGGCCGCCTATAGAACATTAAACTATTACCATTTTATTTAAAGTGGTACATTTCTCTCGGATTTGAGCAACTTTCCACGGAAATCACTTTATATTCCACGTTAAATCACTTTTATTCATTTTTGGTGTAACTATATTTTATACTGAAGGCATATTTAAATGTAACTAAATTAAAATTGTTAAATCAAAACTATCTAAAATATAAACAATCAACGTGTCCCACCCTCAGCGGACCGCGGTAAAATTATCAAACGTTAACTAGTCCGCAGCGATAAAAAGGTTGCGGAGCATTGGCCTCGGAAAGAAAAAAAAAACATTGTACAATCTCTGAAGTATTTTAGTTGTTTTCGAGAACTCTTGTTCTCTTCAACGGAAAAAAAAATCAGTATTAACTATGAGACAAAACTCGTAACACTAGCTCGAAATAATACTAACATCGGTTTTAATTCATAACTTGAAATGATTAATGCGTTTAAAAAAATACTTGTTTTGACTGAATTGGTTTAGTATATTCGTATATTTGTATTATTTCCTAGAAATGTTCTTTTTTTGTGTGATATTTACTTCTTACAGTAGGATGTTTTGAATTCATCAGAATGTAATAAAATAATTTCTGAAAAAAGGCAGTGGTATAAACAATAATTTTGGTTTTTATTTTTTCGCAACAGTTGAATCTTTCTATCATAACAAAATCGGCATATGTGATGAATCGTGAAAAATGAGCAAAATGAAGGTTATAAAAATAAATTATTTGATGAGAGGTACACACACATTTTTAACCTATTATATTATGAAAAATTCTACACAGAATAAAAAAAATATGATAATAAAACAGTTAAATTTAATACTTTGAAATATTTGAAAAGACACACTCAACCATTTTTAAAAATTTGAAAGGGTAAATTTCATGTGTGTAACAGAGACTGTCGTATTCTTAAAGGGAAATAGTGGGGAATTCATCATGTCGATAAGACAAGTAATATTTGAGTATCCCTACAGAACTCTTCATTTTTTTCATATAAATATTTTGAATTTTAATTCTTATATCTTATAAATTTTACTAATAGTATTATTTTTATGTAACATGAAGCTTAAAAACTTACTTTTTCACTTAACAAAATCAATTGAAATATTGATTTCATTTCACTTTTTTAAATAAACTTATATCAATCAATACTTAAGTAACAAAGAAGTTTTTTTAAAAAATCTTCAGATAACTATTATGAAAGAAATAGCTTGAGAAATTTAGACAGCTTCTATAAATTTTCATTCAAAATGATTGAATTTATAAGAATAAAATACCAAGCTTGCGAAATTAACGCTATAATTACGCAAGGTCTTCATTTAGAAATACTCCATTAAATGAGAGGAAAAGAAACGATTTTAAGTCGCATGATATTTCATCACTAAACTTCGTAGAAAATTATTCTTCATTATCAAATACGACGAAATTTAAATGGTTTGGGGGAAACTACATAATTTTCTGAGCTAATGAGTTTATTTTTTTGCTGCTTTAAAAGCCAAACGATTTATATGACTGTGGTTGAAATTTATGAGCTTCGTCGTCAATTTTCTCTTGTAAAGGGTGTTTTTTTAGAGGTATAGAACTTCAAATTGCAATAAAACAACGATGTATTATTCGATTGACATGAATATTTTATTTGAAAGAAAATCTTGTGGCATTACATTTTAAATATGATTTCTGGCATAGGACTGCCACGGCTGGCTCGGATGTAGTCCAATCTGGACGTCCAATTTTCGATGACTTTTTCCAACATTTGTGGCCGTATATCGGCTATAACACGGCGAATGTTGTCTTCCAAATGGTCAAGCGTTTGTGGCTTATCCGCATAGACCAATGACTTTACATAGCCCCACAGAAAATAGTCTAGCGGTGTTAAATCACAAGATCTTGGAGGCCAATTCACAAGTCCAAAACGTGAAATTAGGCGGTCACCAAACGTGTCTTTCAATAAATCGATTGTGGCACGAGCTGTGTGACATGTTGCGCCGTCTTGTTGGAACCACAGCTCCTGGACATCATGATTGTTCAATTCAGGAACGAAAAAGTTAGTAATCATGGCTCTATACTGATCACCATTGACTGTAACGTTGTGGCCTTCATCGTTTTCGAAGAAGTACGGACCAATGATTCCACCAGCCCATAAAGCGCACCAAACAGTCAGTTTTTCTGGATGTAACGGTGCTTCGACATACACTTGTGGATTAGCTTCACTCCAAATGCGGCAGTTTTGTTTGTTGACGTAGCCATTCAACCAGAAGTGCGCTTCATCGCTAAACAAAATTCGCTTATGAAAATCGGGAACAACGGCACTCTCGTTCTGGGCCCATTCGACGAATCTCTATGAGGCGTGAGTCTATTCATGATGAATTGTCAAACCAAACTGAGAATAAATCACTTGACAGCTGTTAAATCGGTCGCCATCTTGGAAAGTAATGCCAACTTAAGCTTCTAAACCTGGAAAAAAATACTCTTTATTAGTCTAGTTAAGGGGGTTAAAACAAATGTTTTTTTGTGTATATTTAATGATCTTCGAAGAAATAAATTCATTTAACTAGATTTTAAGCATTAAACTTTAAATTCGTTCAACTGAATGAAATTGCTTTGAAAAAATTACTATTAAATGATACATATCGAACCACTTATCCCTTAATGTAGCATAGAACAGTCATGTTGTCTAAGTCAGTGGTTCTAAAACTTCCGATCACCGCGACCCCCTATATGAATTAGCTTGGCACCTAGGACCCCAAGATTTTGAATATCCCTTGCTTAATTAATATTATTGATCGAAATACATGTTCTAGCAGAGTTTTTTCATTGGGAGCAAATGAGTAATTTAATCTAGGATGGCACATCTTTCAATTTTTTTACGAGACCTTTCAGTGTCTGTAAAAGAGAAATCTTAACGCTAAATGAGAGACCATCGCGGACCCCTTTGAAAGGCATAGGGGACCCCAGGAGTCCGCGGACCACAGTTTAAGAACCGCTGGTCTAAGTGATTTTAGGATTGGCGCTGTCAGGGCCGGCTCTAGGAGTTTTGCCGCCCCGGACAAAAATGGAAATTGACGTCCTCTCTCCAAAGCAAAAAATTATATTTAAAAAAGATAAATTGTTCACATAGATACACACCTATAAAATTGGAACAATTCTTGGGAACAAAAAGACAGCATAACAATATATTGCCTTAAAAAATACAAAATAATTCGAAATTAAGGACATAATTACCGATTATTATTTCAAACGAGTAAAATGTAAGAGAAGAAATAGCCCATTTCAGCAGGCCAATTTCTTCAAAAAAAGAGTCGACTGATTTTGAGGATCACAAGTATTTATTTTAACTTATAGTAACTACACTCAAGACTAAAACAAAACCTTTCTTCTATCTACCAAAGGTTCTTATTACCCCTGTCCCCTTTTGGTTAGCTGTGATCAGACATCGTATGTGTGAAAGTAATGTCCATTGTGACCCACTCCGGGATGGGGAGAAAGTTACTAGCGAAAGATGTGTAAACATATCGAATTTCATGATTTAACATATACTTCTGCCTCGAGCTCTAAAAGTTTCAACATAAAGGAAAACTGACATTAAACACACATACAAAATAAGGAAATAAAATACGTGAAATGAAGTACCAAATTCACAAAAAATAATATTTCAGGAAATATGTCGAATTTTTGTAACAAATAATATATATTTCAAATTCGGTCCAAATGCCGCCCTTAAAATTTGCCGCCCCGGGCAGGGATCCGGTTTGTCCGGCCCTAGAGCCGCCCCTGGTGCTGTTGAGCTATTTATCTTACTATTTTTATTTTTATTTTGCTTAAGGCTGTTTTCGGTTAATGTTAAAGAATCGAACCCGAATTTGGAATATTTTTTCAGATATAAAAGAAATGAAAAATTAGTATGAGAGAGATATTCTGGCTTCACTATCCTTTGCAGAGCAGTATTTTTTATCATACTTCCCGTTTTTAACCGATTTGATTCATTTTTCTGATTTAAAATGTGTTTCGTGTTGTTTCTCCAATACCGTAATGTTAAATGGGCTATGCCTTCACGTATTAAAGCGAAAAAGAAAATTTTCATGGAATATTTTGAAATTTTTAAAAACGCTATATTGTTAACAGAGGTATGAGTGATGATATGGCAAATTTCCATGGAAATTGAAGCATTTTTCTGTCCGAAAATGTGCTTCGCGTTCAGTTCAAGCCATCGTACTCTTACCGAAGACAGCCTTAACATAAAACCAATTCTCTCTCGGTATTCCTACATTATATAATTTTAAACAATGTATACTTGAATTTACTTCACAAAATTAAGTCAGAAATAAGAAAATATGTTAAAATAAAACGTACATTTTTTTTAGAATTTTGCTTTGTCTCCAAATTGGATGCTAAAAAAAGTTTATCTGCATCTTTTCCTCTGATAACTGAGAAGTCACATAGGCTTCAAATGTATTATTCGATTGACATGAATTTTTTTTTATTCGAAAGATAATCTTGTGGCATTACATTTTAAATATGATTTCTGGCATAGGACTGCCATGGCTGGCTCGGATGTAGTCCAATCTGGACGTCCAATTTTCGATGACTTTTTCCAACATTTGTGGCCGCATATCGGCAATAACACGGCGAATGTTGTCTTCCAAATGGTCAAGCGTTTGTGGCTTATCCGCATAGACTAATGACTTTACATAGCCCCACAGAAAATAGTCTAGTGGTGTTAAATCACAAGATCTTGGAGGCCAATTCACAGGTCCAAAACGTGAAATTAGGCGGTCACCAAACGTGTCTTTCAATAAATCGATTGTGGCACGAGCTGTGTGACATGTTGCGCCGTCTTGTAGGAACCACAGCTCCTGGACATCATGATTGTTCAATTCAGGAATGAAAAAGTTAGTAATCATGGCTCTATACCGATCACCATTGACTGTAACGTTGTGGCCTTCATCGTTTTCGAAGAAGTACGGACCAATGATTCCACCAGCCCATAAAGCGCACCAAACAGTCAGTTTTTCTGGATGTAACGGTGCTTCGACATACACTTGTGGATCAGCTTCACTCCAAATGCGGCAGTTTTGTTTGTTGACGTAGCCATTCAACCAGAAGTGCGCTTCATCGCTAAACAAAATTCGCTTATGAAAATCGGGAACAACGGCAATCTCGTTTTGGGCCCATTCGACGAATCTACGCCTTGCTTGATGATCGTTTTGATGAATTGCCAAACCAAACTGAGAATAAATCACTTGACAGCTGTTAAATCGATCGCCATCTTGGAAAGTAATGCCAACTTAAACTTCTATACCTGAAAAAAAACACTCTTTGTATACTTTACCTTTTTTCGATTGCCGGCAATATCGCAAGTGATGATTGGAACCGCTTGGATCCCAGTAAACTTGACAGACTGTTGTTTTTAAAAAGTTTAGATATTAAGCATTGGAAACTATAAGCTATATAATCTATTTTCTAAACTTTTTAATGTAACAAATACACTTAGAAAATAAATGTCTTCTTTTATTCCTGATACTTTGATAAAGTAATAAAAATAATTGTAATTATCGAATTCCCTGAGCTAAAAAAATCCCCTGATTTTACTGATAGGAGATCGTTTATTATGGTATTTTTCTTGGTTTTCATAAAATGGATTTATATATACATTGTAAATGGAGACTTGGAAAAAATCGATTTCTTAGAAATCGATCTTTTAGACCTCGATTTTTTTTGTGAATCGATTTAATAATCGATCTTTTTCGGAAATAATCGGCCTCCCTAGTGTAGCACATAGTTGTAATGCGCATAGACTGTGATTCAGACTTTTTATAATTATGAAATTCTAAAGAATAAAAAAAAGATTTTTTGCTCTTATTCAATTATTTAAACGGTATTTATAAATTTTTAATAAATATAATTCCATAAAAATCATGCTGTGAGTAGTTTACATAAATTTCTTTTTTCCTATCATTTGGCGATGAATCTAGAAGAGAGATCTCGATATATTTTTTCTTAATTCTGTTGAAAACATCATGATATACGAACAGATACGAAATTTATGATAATCTTAAAATTTATAAATATTCATCAGGAATTATTTATTCTTTAAAGTTGGGATTGAGGTTTCTTCTGCATTTGTATTCCAGCTTTGTTTTCAGCTGAAAATTAAAAAAACATTAAAATTAACTTTTGTAATTAAAATATGATTTTTCAAAGTAAAAAAATAAAATGCTGGGAATGTTCTCTACTGGTTAGTAAATATTTGAATCAATTGTTCATGTATAAATGCCTTTTCCAATTTAAACAAATCAAGAAGCACTATTTTTTATCTTTGAGAGCAGTGATCGTCATTTTTTATTTTTCTGTAAAACTTCAGATTTGAGACAGTTGAAAATATTTAAGTATAACAACTTACTTATCTGAAAAAAATGCATTTTCATCAGTTATTAGAAATTTAAATCACTTTTAGGTAAAAGAAAAAAATCCAATTGAAATGTTTGAAAGATTCAGAGAAAGAGAGCTTGAATTGATGTTGAAATGTATAATTAACTAATAGTAAATCTATACTAATCACAGAAAAATAGGAGAAAATAAGGTTTTACATTTTATATATTTATAGATATTATGCTGTAGAACAACAAAAACTTATAATTGACCCTTTTCACATCGTATGATGTTAATTTGTGATTCTAGTACATATTTATGCTCGTAATTTTCAGAATAGAAGCTAATTGCATTGATGTTACAGGACATTAAGCCTGTTTATGTTATTACAGAAAAACGAAGAGATTTTTAAGCGGAAAAAATCAGAATAAGAGATATTACGGAAAGTTTCTCTTCTACATAAAAAAAATCATTTGGCCTCAAGGAAAATAATGAATGTCAACCAAGAAAATGTAGAGTACAAAACATTTTAAAAAGTGAACTTGATTTGGAGATATAAACAAACTTTTCACTCTTTATGGATTTGATTAAGGTTGTTGAGAAGAGAAAGTTTGTTCGAAAAAAACTGTACCACAAGAATAATACACGCAAAGCCTTGAAATTGATGCCCGGAAAGAATTACAATGCCATTCCATTGATATAATAACAGTTGACGTGAAAAGCATTGGAGAAAAACCTCTGATTTCTTTCTTTTTTTTATAAATTTACCATGTATATAACGTTACAAAAATTATTTAAATGACACAGAAGTGTCATCTCACGGAAGTAGATTTCACGTCAACAAGTCGTTCAGAATGGTGGCATGTGTATTCAAATCACGTAAAGCGTAGAAGTGTGAAAAAAAAATACCTGCTGAGTGACAAATTGTTTTTATTATGTACGACGAACCAACCTAAAAAATGAATAGCTATTATTTAAAATAAAATTGTGATTCGAAGAAATCTCTGTTAGAATATTCCAGTTAAGAAATTAAGGGGAAATCCCCCCCCCTTGTCTGAGTGTAACTCTCGATATTACGGTAGAATTGGTCATTATAATATAATATAGAATTTATTAGCAGCTCTCAAAATGAAGCATCAAATGCATAGTAAATAATATTTTTAGTAATAATACTCTTTTTCTTTTATCTGCATTGGATCAATTAAATATAACGTACAGCAGTATTTCCACGTTTTTAAGTTTTTCATCTAAGAAACCGTAGTGGGTTTCCTTCTCAAAACTAACTTGACGTTAATTTTCTTAACTGAAGGTTTAATTGCAACCTCCTCACAGTGTAAATATTGATTTTAGTGTAAAACATTTGGGCTTTTTGTGTGTTAGTAAAAAGTTAACTGATACTTATACACCAGTTTTTGACATAATATTGATTCAATTAGCCGTATGGAAATTCCTTGCCCAGTGGCATGCATTTATGCACTATTAAAGTACCGTGAAATCCGGCGTATAACGCGCACCTATACTTTCAAGCTGCAATTTTTAATTTTGGGGTATATTCGCCGTATAACGCGCACCCCCTTTTTTACGAAGAAATCTGAAATGTACTTATGCAATGCTATTATGTTTTGAAGTAATTTATTCGAGGTTTTAACCCAGGACTTTGAAAAAATAGTATAATTCTAGAACTACAGTCCTTTAAATGTATTAGAGATATGTCATTTCTTTTAAATAAACAGTACAGTAGAACATCGTTTATCTGAATAAATTGGGACGGACATCGTTCGGATTCAATTACGCGATTGTTCGGATAACGGAAAACCGAATGTGATCCATGCAGTATATGAAACTGGACACTATACGAAAATTGAAAATCATCACATGCGGGAAACGTGCTTGAAGAGAAAGCAAAATAGGTGCAAAATGCCGCAATTTTTCTTTTATTGTGGAAAATAATCACTTATTTTTCGCTGTACCATTGTGCACCTTAGTGTTTTGGCTGCAAGGTCTGATTCTCTTGAGCAGCAGTAGTTGAGTAGAACAGCACTCTGATTGTTGTTCGTACCACTCTATAGCTGTCTCTAACACAGAAAACGCGTCAGCATTTGATGGACCCTTGCTACTTTCGTTGCTGTTGTTATCCTCGTCTTCATCCATTTCATCATCGACAGGGTCAGATTCACAACTCAAGTTCTCGGATTCAACTAGCAGTTCACAACTCAACAAAAGAGCAAGTATACACCCCCTCACTTGGAAGCAAACTGACTTAATATTCCACGCAGATGTCTACCAAATCACACAACTGAATTTTTCCAAATATCCCTGACCTTGGGTTTTCCCATCACTTTTAGCCTCACGCGAAACAACTGTTAGCATTGCACTGTTGGAAAACGTATTCATATACAGTACATGTAATTGACAAAAAAAAAAACTCGTCCGGATATTTTCCGCTCCGGATAATAAACGTTCGGATAAACGACGTTCTACTGTATTTCGATCTATATAACGAGTGTTTTTTTCCAGGTATAGAAGTTTAAGTTAGCATTACTTTCCAAGATGGTGACCGATTTAACAGCTGTCAAGTGATTTATTCTCAGTTTGGTTTGGCAATTCATCATGAATAGACTCACGCCTCATAGAGATTCGTCGAATGGGCCCAAAACGAGATTGCCTTTGTTCCGGATTTTCATAAGCGAATTTTGTTTAGCGATGAAGCGCACTTCTGGTTGAATGGCTACGTCAACAAACAAAAGTGCCGCATTTGGAGTGAAGCTAATCCACAAGTGTATGTCGAAACACCGTTACATCCAGAAAAACTAACCGTTTGGTGCGCTTTATGGGCTGGTGGAATCATTGGTCCGTACTTCTTCAAAAACGATGAAGGCCACAACGTTACAGTCAATGGTGATCGGTATAGAGCCATGATTACTAACTTTTTCGTTCCTGAATTGAACAATCATGATGTCCAGGAGCTGTGGTTCCTACAAGACGGCGCAACATGTCACACAGCTCGTGCCACAATCGATTTATTGAAAGACACGTTTGGTGACCGCCTAATTTCACGTTTTGGACCTGTGAATTGGCCTCCAAGATCTTGTGGTTTAACACCGCTAGACTATTTTCTGTGGGGCTATGTAAAGTCATTAGTCTATGCGGATAAGCCACAAACGCTTGACCATTTGGAAGACAACATTCGCCGTGTTATTGCCGATATACGGCCACAAATGTTGGAAAAAGTCATCGAAAATTGGACGTCCAGATTGGACTACATCCGAGCCAGCCATGGCAGTCCTATGCCAGAAATCATATTTAAAATGTAATGTCACAAGATTATCTTTCGAATAAAAAAAAATTCATGTCAATCGAATAATACATCGTTGTTTTATTGCAATTTAAAGTTCTATACCTCTAAAAAAACACCCTTTAGAAGTCTAATTTTTTTTTCTATGATAATCTTTTTTTATTTTTAAAAAGTTATCTTTTTTATCTTTTTATACCCGGCGTAGAGAGAGAGAGTGTGTATAACGCACACCTGTAAGTTTCAATCTTATTTTTTTGTGTTAGAAGTGCGTGTTATACGCCGGATTTTACGGTAATTATCATAGTGAAATATTATCCAACTTTTTCATTGTGCTTCGAAATCGATTTTTGTCTGTTTAGTGCCATTGACTACCCACTATGTAGAGGAAGTCGATGTATATTAAATCTGTCGAGGCTCAAATGTCTTCTCGTTGGTGTGGTGTGGAATTTAAGAGAGTGGGTTCCAGCTCAGCTGTCGTCACTTGACCAACGTACAAAATTACGAGGTCCGTCTCTGATAGCCCTCGTACAGCTTTATAGTGCAACGTTAATATAACTCTCACTCTCACTCACTCACTCGATTTGTCTGTTCCAAAGTGGAACATATCTGTTTATTCGAAAGTTAGCATCGAAAAACCTGTAAATTTTTTGGTGGTTACAGATAAGTGTATTTATCGATTATTTAGAATCCGATAGTTAATTTTTTTCTTTTCCTCTCGTACCTTGAATTAACTTCATGATCAATAAATTGTTAAATGATTATTTTTTCCTTGCGTATTTATTTTAGTATTTTATGTCATATCAATTACTCCTAATGTCCTGGCGGGTTTGAGTCACATTGTTGCAACTACGGAACCCTCAGAGTTAAATTACCAGACTTTAAGGGGATTGTGATAAGACTTAAGGTATCCGACTATGTGTTCGGAACCTTGATTTTAAAAAAGCGTATAAATGGATAATTTTTATGATATTTAGTGTCACTTTGATTAGAATACACGTATAAAATTGTTTTAAGAATATTATTGGAATAAAAAAATTATTTAAATGCAATATTTTGGTAAAAAATGAACTCTGAATTACCTATTTTCAAAACATTCTCTTTTTATGAAAAATGCTTCAATAATAATATTTTGCTTACATAAAGCTAAGATATATATATATATATGTGTGTGTGTGTGTGAGTAATAATTCCCTCTAGTATCCTTTTTGTTAACACTCTTTGTATCAATATTTAAAATAACACTGCAATCTTAATCGTAATCGGCTAGTCCGAAATCCCTGTCCCGCCCATTCTATCCAATCAGAGCTATTATTACGTAATAACCACTGTCGGGGTATAAAAGCAAAAATCTTGTGTGATCGCTTTTTTTAATAAAGGATGAAAAGTTATCCTGAAGATGTCTTCAATAAACCAGATATGACAACAAACCAACACCGGCCAACGCTACTACAATACTTAACATATATATATATATATATATATATATATATATATATATATATATATATATATATATATATATATATATATATATACTAGGCCTGAACTAGGATTTTTGAAAAATTCATATTTTCAGAGTTACTACCAATTGAAATAAATATCGGTGTTTTTTCTTAAAATGTCTTCACTTTGTTGTATTAAAATATGGATAAATCCACTTCTAGGTTATATATTTCGATAAGTTTAGTTCAGACTCTGTACAGAGGCCTGAGCTGTATATAGGCAAAATATTATTATTATAGAAGTATTTCATATAAAAAGGATTATGTTTTGAAAATATGTAATTCTATGTTCATTTTTTGCCAAAATATATTGCATTTAAATAATTTTTTACTATAATAATATTCTTAAAACAATTTTATACATGTATTCTAATCTAAGTGACACTAAATATCATAAAAATTATCCATTTATACGTTTTTGAAAAATAACAGTTCCGAACGTAGTCGGATACCTTAATATATACCTGAAATAAAATATACGAGATATAAATATATAATATTGCACATATTTTTTATGAATAAAAACAAAGTATAACGGACAATATATTGCAAATAAATAACAACAAGTTAATTTTATTATGATTACAAATAGGTAACAATTGCAGATGTAATTTTGAATGATAGGCATAATTAATTGATATTTCTTAAAACATTATTATTCAGAAGCCGTTTTACCCTATGTGTACTGACTTTTTATTAATAGTTCGAATATATTAACTTGTCAAATCACATACACCGTAACTTTTCCATTTACTCAAGCAGTTATTCCATAATGGCGTCAAGAAAATTCACAAAATAATACTCCTTCAAAATTCTCAAATATGTATGTAGCTTTTACTTGAGTTAAAAAAGTTTTAACAAATGACTTTTAAAAAATTTACTAGCAACCACACACACAAAAAAAACATATTTTTGAAACATCGTTTGCATCTACAACATTCTCCGAATTTCAGTTTTTGCATAATGCATCATCGTAACTCATTAGCTCTGGTACAAGTAGTTTAAAGACATTTAAAGAGTAGTTAAATGTAAAATGAAAACTACAGTGAAAAAAGGATATTTTTCACATTTTCAAGTGGTGTATCACGGAGCTCAAGAACTGTTATCGAGTTTTCTAGATTTTGAGATGTTTCAAATAACTGTTGAAAATATTGAACAATATATAGTGTTACGAATTTTGTGTAAATAGTGTATATAATTTGTATTTGGATGTTTAATGCATTTATATTACTCTATGTTATGTTTATTTCATGTTAATATTGTACCATTCACAAGCAATGTCGCCCCTTACGTTATAATGGCGATTCAAAGAGAACTTGGCGATAGAGCCAAGTTGGCATCATTTTTGGCGACCATGTTGGCGAGTTCGGAACCCTCTTCTAGAAAGTGGTGGATCTCTCCACTAATGTCACGCTCAGTGACACGAGCGTTTATATTTCTGGAAGTTTCTTTCGCGCCTATAAATAAAGATGCCCGCCGGAAAACCAGTCTTGATTAAACCAGCGAGTAGTGAACATTGTTTTGACTAGCGATTAGCTCGGCTGTGCTTGTGAATAATCTTTTACATATGTGTATTTTACACACGGGTAATTGTGTTTGATTGCTGTTGAAGGTGTGAAGACCTTCGGAGATTTACTCTGTAAATATTGCTGCTGAATCCTGTATTTAAGGGATTGGATTTTTGTTAATAAATTCGTATTGCTCTTGAAGAACTGTTTATTGTTCTTTGTGATTGTTTTGCATAAAATCCTGGAACCCGGATCTACGTAACAATAGCAAACGATACAGTAAAAACACATTAATTATTAAAAAATTGAAAAACCATGTATTTTTAAAATCATTCTCCCGATAACCTTTAATAAAATTAATGTTCACATGGCTTAAGGTAAAATTCTCTCAATGCTGGAAATAACATTTAACTTTAAAAATAAATTCAGAATTATGGATTCGTATCGTCGATGTGCTCCTTTTTAAACTATTAGTGACATGGTTTTGAACATGCACCAGTAAAAAAATTTTAGCTAATTTCTTGAGCGAATTTTAATGCACAGCAACACTAAAATTAATACAAACACCAAGCATATGAGTGTTTATTAAGGTCGCACTTTTAAGCGACTTGAGGGCTTTTGACGACAGAATTCATGTTTTTGAGCCATGGGTAAGCGGACGACGCCTGAGCTGACATCTCTCCGAACTTTCAAACCACGACAACGGGAGGACTTTGAGCCACCTAAGAGTTAACGTGCATCACGGTGAGTCTTCAGTCGCACTAAGACGAGCTCGTGACACGAGTCTGTGGCCATGACCAATAGGCTTCCCGCGGTCTTTCAAAAACCAAGTAAATTTTTAAATTCGATAGCGGAGCAAAGCCATATATGTCACAAAAAAACCTAGAGATAATAATAATTAAGAAGAGACAATCATATATATGTGGGAGACAACAAGGGGTCCAAGACGTTTGTCTTACTTCACATTTATTTTTAAAGTTAAACAAAAATTAATTAAAAAGGTAGCTATTTTAACAGATAAGTTTGACGATGATATGCAGAAGGTAACGCCTGCTCGCGCTCCTCTGTGTTTCTCCCTCGCTTTTGCTTTTTCTCAAGAGTCTTAAAGTTTTTACAGTTTCGGTTCTCATTAGCTGCGCCTACGCGCGAAGACTGCTTGGCTTTGGCTGCCACAATCGGCAAGCCTGACTGTACGCTGTCCGCAGCGGTACGTCCCTTTTTTCCTTTTTCATCGAGACCAGAGGAGAATCTGAAACATACAAAAAAGACGGAACAGACAAGGACTATACGACAAATATACAGAGATTAAACATATCATAATTTTTCTGAACTAGACAGTTTCTCCATCATGTGAAGGCACCTCTTCGACATCCGGAAGGTTCCACAGGAAAACATTGTGTTTCACAGGCATAAGAACGTCTTTTTTAACAGGTTGATCTTTGGTTGAACGCATCGATATTTTCCTCTGTAGAGTTCTGGACGTCTGTTCAAAACGATTTCTCTTTTGCCTCCGTTTCCACTGCCAGGGCTGGAAGATTTTCCGGAGCATTGTAAATCGACGATGTTAACTCTCCATAGGTGAAGGGGTGTTGAAGTTCACGGAACTCGTTTTCATGGCACCATTTACTTTCTTACACAATACTATATCAGAACATTTTTCTCTTATAATACTCAATTTTAACTTAGTACTCTTAATTTTATTACATTTATAATCCTTAATTAGAGAACTCAAATCATTTCTAGTATTAAAGTTTTTAACATGTGACAAATCACAACTAGAGTTTTCTATCACATTTGAAAAAGAAACAGCACTAGGATAAGCATAAGCACCTAAATCTGCACTCAAAGAGGATTCACTTTCACTCAATAAAACATCGCTCTTTGCGTGGCCTAGTTTCTTTATTTCAGCATATACACTGGGATGTATAATAAATTCTTCGGTCAAGGTCGGTGATATTGCTGTTCGAACACTTAGACCGGGAGAGTGTTGATTAAGAGAAATATTTATGGGTTTAACTTCTACCATACGCTGTTCGCCAAAACATGAACTTAATGTTATGATTTCTTCGGAAGGTGTTTGCACTCTAACTAGTGAGGAATTTAAAACTGGGATCTGGCAACCTGAATCGATCAAGGCTGTTACGGGCTGATTTTCTACAAAAATGTTTACATATTGAAATTGTTCGAACCCATCGCTATTTTGTTTTTCGCTCTCGACTTTCAAAGTATTCACGTTTATTCTATTATGGATGTGGGATTCTTTAGGCTTAAAACGCTTCTCACAGTCTCTTGTGTAATGAGATGAATCACCGCATATATAGCAATTTTTATTTTCTCTTTCAAGATATTGGGGATAGTTCTCTTTAATCTTTGGTTTAAAGTTTTGTGATCTATTTTTAAAGGGGTCTTGGGTATATCCATAAGTAATAGGAATTTCTTTATGTGATCCGCTTCTAGATGAAATATAAATATCGCACTCTTTAGCTAAATCAATAGGCCTAAACCAATCTTCTGCTTCTCGAATGCCAATATGAGTTGCAGTTTCCTTATTTAAAGTTTCAAATAATTTATCACAAATTATAAGATCACATAGAGATTCAAAGGAATTAACTTTGGCTGCCATATATATATATATGGGAGTCCGAATAAATCTTCGAATAAAAATCAGACTCTTCAAAAGGCGGGATTTTAGATTGGCGAGGTGGCTTGTCTAGGGGTAAGTATTTAAGGGTGAGTGATGAATTAATTGAATCAAAGTCATTTAAACACAAATACTTCATTTAAGTAAAAAAGAATTTATTTAAAGTTAAAGGGAAATATTTACAAAAGGGGATATTTACAAAGAGAAAGACATGCAGGAATTAGGTTAATTAAAAGTTGAGTTATATACCCCTTTAGAAGACGGGGAAATAAACCTTTATCATTATTGGACGTTAGGACTGGTGGTGCCGCGCAGGGCGCGAAAATGCGGTAAAGACGCGACGTGTTGAACAAGCAGTGGTTAGTAGGCCTCTGCCGAAAAATTATTCAAGCCGGAGCTACGAAAGCTCACTAGATGGCGCTGCTTTGGAATGCAGTAATAAATAAAATTGAGATTTATGGTCCTCTGAAAAGGATATGACTCAACCTTTTAACAAAATGTTTCAAAGGGAAAATCCTACATATATATACATATAATCTTAACAATTTAATGCAAAGACAATTCTGAATACAGTAAGGCAGTGCTTCTCAAAGTATCAATATTCGAGACCCAATATTTAATCCTTATTTTCATCATCTCCCCCCTTCATACAATAACAATGTATTGAATTCAATAATATTATACTTTGACGCTGAAACTACGATACGATTTTTACCTCTGAAGTGCCACTAACGCATATAAACGTCTCGCTCAGTCAAAGCGTTAATTTCCCCGGACGTATATATACGTCTTTCTGAAATACGATATTTTCTGTCCACTGCCATTCATAAAACTATTTAGAAGACTTTGGATCGCAACAAAACGGCCTTGACAGTGTTTGCAAAGGATTTACTTATTTCGAAGGATTAGCTTACTCTTATTCCTTTTCTCTCCCCTCCTCTCCAATGCATCACATACGCGCGCCTACGTAGAAAACGGTTGGTATTGGGAAGAGAATCACGTGACTTTTAGTCGGCAGTTAAGGGATTAATTATAAACCATAAAAATTATCAAGATAGGTGTTAATTTTTGTATATAATTTTATATATGACAATCCCATGGGGTCACTGTCTTAACTTGGTCTTATCTCAATATTGTTAAATTAATTATCAAATACAATATATAGCACTGTTACATTTATACGTGTAATATATCAGTGTAAATGAGCATTTTATTTTTTATTATGTCAGAATATATTCTGTTTTCTTTCAGTAAATTAAAAAATTTTTTGATTCTTATATTTTCGGTTTTTCAATATGCTCGCACCCCCCTCGTAGAGTTGTCACGCCCCCCAGTTAGAGAAACGCTGCAGTAAGAGAGACTGAGATAAAATTAATAGTTTATTGCTGAGCATAAGCGCTATATAAAGTTTCTATAAATTTATTCAACGAGGTTTGATTCTAACTGTAATATTGAGTTACGCCTGATTTTTACATTATTATGTTTTAAAAATAATGTCCTAAATTAAATAGATCAATTATCATGGTTACATTTAATAAAAAAAAGTTTAAGAGATTTTCGTTAACTTTTTAAAACATAGTTTGCATGGATATTATCTAAATTAAATTCACAAACAAACTCTTAAAATCTTGAAATACTCTATAATCCCCTAAAAATTTCTGGAAATAACCAGTACATAAATGAAAACAAAGAAATATTTAGAGAGGAATCATTTTAAGCACTATGTAAAGAAAAAAAAGTTTATTTCTCTTGTTTCAATATAGATACACAGTAAAATACGTTTAACACGAAAACGCTTAAGACGAAATATCGGTTAACACGAAATAATACAACAGTCCCGACAAATTACTATGTATTTTCATGCATTTTTTTCTTAACACGAAACGAAAATTGCTTAACACGAAAAGATTTCCCTTCTGAGAATGAACAGAACACGGAAAACACCACAGATTTAAGAGAGGTGTGAAATGAAAGTGAGGTAGTTTCATATTATTTTTCTGTATTTTTTAACTATCTTACTGTAACATAAGAAGAATTCATTGCAGATGACGATGATAATATGTATACAGCCTCAATTATGACAGATAAAAACATTTTGGAGTTCGTTCAAAACTAAAAAAATATCATTGATAGTATTGATTTCGACGAGAAAAATGAAATGGATAATGCTACCTCTTGTTCATCTATCATTCGAAATAAGGAACATCATGAAAAGTATGCACAGCTATTTACACGCCCATTCCAATGATGAAATGAATGACAAATGGATGACATCGAACAATTTTTGACACTAAAAGAAAAATATTTTCCAAAAAACTCAATAAATGTTTTGTTTTTTAAAAAACTTGAAAATTTTGTATTATTTTCATTAAGTTATTGTGTATGTTTTGTTTCATTGATGTTTATTAAATACATGCATTGAACATAGCTATGTAAATGAAATGTACTCTAATAAACTTAATTTTCTTAAATATATATGTGGGAGACAACAAGGGGTCCAAAACGTTGGTCTTTCTTCTATTTTATTTTAACATTAAACAAAAATTAATTAAAAAGGTAGATAAGTTTTTACAGATAAGTTTGACGATGCTATTCAGAAGGTAACGCCTGCTCGCGCACCTCTCGCGTTCTCCTTTCTCTCTGCTCTAATGTTTAAAAGTTTTTGTTTCACTTTCACTAATTCACAAGTTTCAGTTCTGCTTTTACTTTGATGCGCCTGCGCGCGAAGACTGCTTGGTTTTGGCTGCATGCCACAACGGCCATTCTGACCGTACGCTGTCCGCAGCGGTATTTCCATGGAGACCAGAGGAGAATCTGAAACATACAAAAAAAAACGGAACAGACAAGGACTATACGACAAATATACAGAGATTAAACATATCAAAATTTTTCTGAACTAGACAGTTTCTCCATCATGTGAAGGCACCTCTTCGACATCCGGAAGGTTCCACAGGAAAACATTGTGTTTCACCGGCATAAGAACATCTTTTTCAACAAGTTGATCTTTGGTTGAACGCATCGATATTTTCCTCTGTAGAGTTCTGGACGTCTGTTCGAAACGATTTCTCTTTTTCCTTCGCTTCCACTGCCAGGGCTGAAAGATCCTTTGGAGCAACACAAACCGACGATATTTACTATTCATAGGTGAAGGGTTAGGTGAGCGGAAGATAAATTCCACGGAACTCGTTTTCATGGCACCATTGGCTTTCTTACACAATACTATATCAGAACATTTTTCTCTTACAATACTCAATTTTAGCTTAGTACTCTTAATTTTATTACATTTATAATCCTTAATTAGAGAACTCGAATCATTTCTAGTATTAAAGTTCTTAATATATGGCAAATCATAACTAGAGTTTTCTATCACATTTGAAACAGAAACATTTGGAAAAGAAACACTTGAATTAAACTGAACACCCAAATCTGCACTCAAAGAGGATCCACTTTCACTCAATAAAACATCGCTCTTTGCGTGGCCTAGTTTCTCTATTTCAGAATATACACTGGGATGTATAATAAATTCTTCGGTCAAGGTCGGTGATATTGCCGTTCCAACACTTAAGCTAGGAGAGTGTTGATTAAGAGAAATATTTATGGGTTTAACTTCTACCATACGCTGTTCGCCAAAACATGAACTTAATGTTATGATCTCTTCGGAAGGTGTTTGCACTCTAATTAGTGAGGAATTTAAAACTGGGATCTGGCAACCTGAATCAATCAATGCTGTTACGGGCTGATTTTCCACAAAAATGTTTACGTATTGAAGATTTGCGCATTCTTCGCTATTTTGTTTTTCGCTCTCGACTTTCAAAGTATTCACATTTATTCTATTATGGATGTGGTCATTAGATTCTTTAGGTTTAAAACGCTTCTCTTGCGCAATGAGATGAATCACCGCATATATAGCAATTTTTTTTTTTTTTCTTTCATGATATTGGGGATAGTTCTCTTTAATCTTTGTTTTAAAGTTTTGTGACCTATTTTTAAAGGGGTCTTGGGTATATCCATAAGTAATAGGAATTTCTTTATGTGATCCGCTTCTAGATGAAATATAAATATCACACTCTTTAGCTAAATCAATAGGCCTAAACCAATCTTCTGCTTCTCGAATGCCAATATGAGTTGCGGTTTCCTTATTTAAAGTTTCGAATTGTTTCTCTTCGACCTTAGCTGCAGGATTTAAACTTAATGCTTTATTTTTAACCCTTTGAAGTTCGACTTCTTTTTCTAACTGTGCTAACTGTAGTTTCGCGAGCTCTATTTTCCGTTTTCCTAAAGTTACCTCTCTTTCGTTTCGCGATACTCTCTCATCTATACAGTTTTGAATTAAAGTTTTAACGAAATCTGGATCACTTTCAAATGTACTACTGTTCTCAATTTTAGTCTTTAGTTTAACTATAGTGTCAGTACTTTCGACAATACCGTCTAGCTCCTGAACAACTCTTATGAGATCCTCTTTAAGAGCGTTTTTATACATTTTAGAAATGGAAAGATCCTACCTTTTTTTTTCTGGCTCCCTTGTTGCTCGCACGTACGATGTATCCAATAAAAACGTTGATTCCACTGATTTCACCTCTTCGCAGGTTATATCGTTGAAATTGTAGTTCCGGCCTCTACACAGGCGGATTATTCACACTGAATTAGTTCCAACCCCTACACAGGCGGATTATTCACACTGAATTAGTTCCAACCTCTACACAGGCGGGATTTTCGTCGATGGGTTTTCCAACCTCTACACAGGCGGAATGAAGTTGAAAAATTTAGCCTCTACACAGGTTGAACGAAGTTTCCGAAAAATGGCGGAGCGTCTCCTTCACGGACGCTGTTGTTCATTGTCCAGACTTTGGTTCAAAATCGAAAGTTTATCGATCGCGGCCGAGCCCCCATAATTTGTGGGAGACAACAAGGGGTCCAAAACGTTGGTCTTTCTTCTATTTTATTTTAACATTAAACAAAAATTAATTAAAAAGGTAGATAAGTTTTTACAGATAAGTTTGACGATGCTATTCAGAAGGTAACGCCTGCTCGCGCACCTCTCGCGTTCTCCTTTCTCTCTGCTCTAATGTTTAAAAGTTTTTGTTTCACTTTCACTAATTCACAAGTTTCAGTTCTGCTTTTACTTTGATGCGCCTGCGCGCAAAGACTGCTTGGTTTTGGCTGCATGCCACATATATATATCTATCTAGATATATATTATAAATGCGAAAGTTTGTGAGGATGTTTGGACGTCTTTCACGAAAAAACAACTGAATGGATTTAAATGAAACTTTACAGTAATATAGCTTATACATGAGAATAACACATAGGCTATAATTTATAGCATAAGCTATTATTTATAAAGATATTGCCTGAAATGTCCAAAATATAACGATATTTGTCAAGTAAGTAGGAAAAATTCTGCCATCTGCGAGCAATTCTGGCGTGCGCTGCAAAAAAGCCCACGTCAGCATATATCTATCTTTAGTTTGGGAAGAAACTCTTTTTGTTTTGACTACGCAAGGCGCTCGCTTCTAATTAATTCCTGTGATCAGCATAAAATCCCTAATTTTTTTTATTTCAGATTAAAACTAAGTTTTGAGAAGGGAGAGGTTGTTATAAATCTCTCTTTATTTGAATGTTTTTTTTTATGATTTTATTATGCACATTTGGTAGTAAGAAATTGATCTTTTTTTCAAAATAAATACTTTTATCGCTACTGGTACTTACAATAGATAAACTTTGTCTTCCACACTACTTCATTTGGACATATTTGCATAGTTTGTTTGTGGTTAGTAGTTAATTATAATGCTAAAATTTTAATTGAATAGACAGATATTGCATTTTTAAGTATAGAAATAGTTGTAACTACTGTACTGTATTTTTTGGAGTGAGTGAATATTAATATCGCACTGTTCAGCTACACGAGGTCTTTTGGCAACGGATCACGTAATTTTGAACCATGGTCAAGTGACATGGACGACACCTGAGCTGGCACCCCTTCTCCTAACTACCACACCACACCAACTTAGAAGGAATATTCTACCAATTCTTAGCAGGAATATTCTTTGAAATCCACTCTTCCAAAATATATGGCAGCACGGGTTCTATGATGAGTATTTTAATGGCGAAGGCGAATAGTTTTGTAGCAGATATTGCGTTTTCAGCGGATTGCAAAGAGTATTATTTTTGTCCCGAAAAAATAGTTTATGTCAAAATTTAAGTGTCTTATGTTTTTGTATGTTAATGAAGACCTTAGAAAACGATTGGACTAATATTTTAAGTGAACGGTGTATATAATTAATTTTACAGTGGAATATCTTTAATTAATTTATTAGCTCTAACGGATTAAATTTCCCAAAATAGAGTATATTGTTTATGTATATCCCTTAATTTTCAATGCAGTGATCCAAAAAAAATTATTGTATGAAAAAAACTGCTGTAAATCATAATGCGGTGGATAAAGTATTAACATGCATCCCTCCCTTACACGGCGGGTCATAGAAAGCTCTAATAAAGCTCGAGCTATGAAAGAACTAGACATTTGCCAACTTGACTCTATCGTTAACATTTCGTTATGTTTTTCATTGAATCGCCATTATAATTTAAGAAACGGCGTTGCTTGCGAATATTACAATTTTAACATAAAATAAATACAACAGAAAGTAATATTAATGTATTACACTTTCAGATATAAATTATTTACACTATTTTAAGCGTTCATTACACAAAACTTTTAACAATGTGTTACTTTTGCTGAGCAGAGATCAGCTTAGGGAAGTATTTTCAAAATTCGACCCTCAAGAGTGTTACGGGGAGTTATAAATAAAAAAAAATCCTTTTTATCAGCTATTAGATCTACATACTTAAAATTTAACAAAGGTGTTTTTCTTTTCTTTCTTTTTTTTTTTTTTTTTTTTTTTTTTTTTTTTTTGTTTAACTGAGATATGCAAAAAGCTTTTTTTGTTTAATTTGCAATTCACGTAAAATTAACTCCATAAAAACTTATTTATCCTTCAATCTGTGTTTAATTTTTCAGTTCACCCGTGCGAGGAACGGGTATACCAGCTAGTATATATATATATTTGCAATCTTTTAACACAAAAAAATATTTCTGTCCTTCTCAGTTTCGTGTTAAGCGATTTTCATTGTATTCATATTAAAAGTAATTCATTTAGATTTTACAGCTTCTGGAAGTATAATCATTTACAAATTCGCCGCCAAAGTTGCGATTTTGAAAATAAAATTGATGTTCCTGACATAGGTCTGATGAGGTAGATGATAATAAGTAGCATTTCCAGAAATGGTGATAAAAGATTGAAACAATAATATTGTTTTTTATATGTATGATTGTGAAAGAAAAATGAATTTAAATGAAAAACAGTAACCTTAAATATCTTCCAGGTCTCAAAATAGAGGTCAAAAGTTTAAAAAACATCAAATTATAAACAATAATTTATATAGCTCAGCTTACGTATAATGCTTATTTTCATTTAAATGTTTATAATGCACATAAATCAGTTTCAGACATTAATCTGGACAGACTCCATTAAAAATGAGTTTTTATCTTGCTGCAAAAATGTTAAACAATTCCTTTTGAAGGTCTTCGAGGTAGACCATTACCATTCTCGTCTCCCGGGATTTTTTTTAAGGAATATTTCGAAACGGTCGTTAAGACTCAGACGGAAGGGAAAAAGGAACTTGGAATTTCAATCAAACACAAGCGTTCCTACCTACTTTTTTTAACCTCTGTTTTAAATGTAAACATCTTGTAGTTCCTGTTTTATTATTTTAAACTTCATAGATATGTTCAAAATTTATGTCTATTTCTTTAACTGTGTGTTATTATTTCGCTTCGATTATTATTATTATTATTATTATGAGTTCTCTAAAACTAGTGGAATAAGACAGAAATAATCGGGATTACAAAACTCGATCATTTTAAACCAAATAGTGTGGTACAGCTGAGTTGTAATAGTGGCACGTGAAAACTTATTGAACAATTAAAAAATTTTAAAAGATAATGATAAATGCTAATTTTTTTACTGTTTTATTGAGAAATGTGGTTGTCTCACATAAAAAAAACATCAAAAATTATTTTAAATGCACTTGAATACAATAGAAAATTATAATGTAGACAACTCTCCTTCATTGTTGTGTACGTTGGTTTTTCACAGGAAGTGCATTCGAGAGATTCTGGAATTTGAGGGAGAATGTATTAAAATATCTGGAAGAGAGAAAACACATTGAGCTGCCCAGTGAGTGCTTGCTTCTCAAGAATGAAAATAGGCTTTGAGATTATGTGTTTCTAACCGATACTATAAGACATTTAAATAATTTAAATTTAAGATTATAAGGAAAAGTCTGTTCTTTTCCAATCCTGATTGATCATAGATCTTCTTTTGTAAACACACTTTTGCTTTTTTGTTTCGATTTCGTAGAAAAAAGAAAAACTGATGCGCACCTAAAACAACCCGATTTTGTTAGCATCTTCGAGAACTAATCCGAACGTAGATGACTCAGTAAAAAAAAAACGAGTCTTACAGTAGTCGCATATGATGTGTAGCATCTGACATGTTATTGTGGTAAATACGCAATATTAATTTTTTTCCTGAAAAAATATGAATCGGTTATGATTGGAAATAATTTTCTATCGAATAATTATATCTTTAATGAAAATTGTATTTAATTATATACAAAAGGAGTAAAAAAATGCAATATTTTATCAAAAATAATTATTCTTGTTCAATTTGGGGAAGAGCGGAGACAATAGACTTATGATAACTAAAATGACACATATACTTGTGATTTCAAAGTATTTAAAAACCGTTGAAAAACAGCGTCAATAACAGTACCACTGTTAGCAATCGAAACATTCTAATTTGTGTTCATTTCGAGCTTGAGTTCATCATTCATAAAAGCTATGAGCGGCTCAGCTTTTGGCAAACTGAAGTTAAAGTTAAAATCCCCACTCAAAATCAGGGGAAGCGAGTGATAATTTTTTTAAAAGAGCAGAACCACCTTCGTTATAAGGTAAAAGTACAAAATGCAGGAAATCTTTAATTTTTTTTAACCGTTTGATTCGAAGAAATGTATACGAACACCGAAACCATTGTTTGTCCATTTTCAAATAAGCATTCTGCCGCACTTATGTCCCCCAATATCGTGACTAACGGATTTAGGGCCAAGCGCTCGAGTGCTTGATGGCTTCTAGAGTTGGACCCCCATGCGAGGGTAATGAAAAGACACAGCCACGCAGTCTCATTGGTCAAATCAAGTAGCGCGCGCTTACATCACATCCTGTTACACATATCCGTCGCTTTTTACGAAATCACTCCCACAAATATCCAGCAACCGAGAAGAAAGGTGGTACACAACAAAAATCTACAAATTGAAAAACCACATTTAGGCTGTTTTCGGTTAATGTTAAAGAATTGGACCCGAATTTGGAACATTTTTTCAGATATAAAAGAAATGAAAAATTAATATGTGTGATATTCTGGCTTCACTATCCTTTAGAGAGCAGCATTTTTTATCGTACTTCCCATTTTTAACCGAGTTGATTCCTTTTTTCTGGTATGAAATGTGTTTCGCATTTTTTATCCTATACCATAATGTTAAATGGGCTTTGCCTTCACGTAAAAGGAACAGGGACATCATATACTTTGAAAAAATCGATTTTTCAATTTTAGTTCTAAAAAATAGTGATTATTTTTCTGAATCTAAAATTGTATAATACTTATATGTTTGTTGATAAAATAGCCCTAAAATATGAAAAATAAAAATGTAAACAAATGACCACGCCCTTTTTGACACATTCCTTTGAACTTTAAATATGTAGTTTCCCTTGTGTTTGATCTATATAAACGTTCTATATAGTAAACAAAATATCTTTTAGCATGTAACTAATTTATTAAAAAATAAATTTATACGTGCAAAAAGAAAATTAAGATTTTCATAATTTTAAGGTTTTATGATTATTTTAAAGAAATTATGCAATTAATTCGTTAAAAAACTGGTTCATTATGTTTGATATGTTGCTGTATATATATGTGTAAATTTTTTTGTACATTCAAAGAATATTTTTGTAAGAAATGGTACCTATACATGAAAATATGTATTACAAAATCTCGAAAATTATGTTCATGTTAACTAAAACAAAGGGGAAAAAAACATATGAATTTAAAATTACTTTTGTAACTCTAGAAAATGATTAAGGATTATTATTAGGCATATAAAAATAGGCAAGCAAATACTAATCAAGTGTGTATAATATGTGAAAATATTGTTTTTTTTTTTTTTAGTTTTTTCACTTTTTCTCAAAAGCATATTTTTTTGGCATTTAGGTATATTTTTTAAAAAAACTATTGCACTATATGATTCCAGATTTTTTATACTTCTATACAAAATGAATATGCATATAGGGAACCTATTTTTTTCTATTAAGATAGTGCCTAATTTTTAAAAAATAGTTGTATGCATAAAAAAAGCAGAAAAATAAAAGAATTTCAAATTTCAAAGTTTCATAATTTTTTTAAAGAAACTATACTAACATTTTACTAAAAAAAATGGGTTCACTGTATTTTATGTATTGTTTTATATACGTGTAAAAAATATTTTGCATAAAAAAGGATACTTTTTTAAAAAATGGTACCTAAACACAAGTATATATTACGAGTTCTCAAAAATTATGTATTACTTAAATTATGTAGTAAAAAAAAACTTTTGGAGTAAAGAGTTATTTTTGTAGTTCTACGGAATAATTAAATTATCCTTATTAAGAACGTAAAAAATCTAAGCTCTATTGGAAATTGTAAATGATATATTCTCATAAACAAAGGGCCTTAATTTTGGCATTTTACTCTTTCGAGCATGAAAGTATTCACGGAATATTTTGAAATTTTTAAAAACACTATTTTTAACAGAGGTACGGGTTATAATATTGTAAATTTCCTTGGAAATTGGGTCATTTTTCTGTCTGAAAATGTGCTTCGTGTTTAGTTCAAGATCTCGTACTTTTACAAAAAACTGCCTTAAGAAAGTACTGTCTGTTTAATAATTATTTAGAAGAAAATTGTTCTCTGGTTATATATATAGATATATACTCTGTTTTATTTCTTCTCTAACCTAACTAAATGAAACTGAAAAAAAATTTAGCAATAAAACTTAAGTCTGTACACACTTTTGTCTTATATATTATATTATTCTTAAATTTCCACTACTTAGACTTTCATAAAATATATGCTATTTGCGTAGTAGTTCCATAATAAGCCTGTTATATATAAGTGGCATTTTTTTCACCCTTTCATATTCTTTTATTTGTTGGTAAAGCTGGAAGTGGTACGCATCATTTATTATTATTATTATTATTATTATTATTATGAAGTGGCGATTTTCCCAAAATGTTTGGTCACCCCTGTTTTAAACAATCGGTGATTCAAAATTCTGATAAAAACAGATCTTCATGGGACTAATGGAAGGAAAAAATGGGGTGTGTACGAATGTTTTTGCACAAAGGAAAGGAAACAAAGTGTAAAAACTGAGATAAGTAAAAGAAAAACATGACCACTTTTTTGTAAGGGGGGACAATTTAACAATCACGTAATATGATTTTTTTATAAATATTTCAACAAGGATTGTGATAAAGCCCCGTCACAGGATACATCATAATTTTATTTTATTTAAAAATAATACTGACTTTGGTATACGAATATTTTTCAAAGAAAAATACCACTGACAGCAGCGCACACAGGAATTTTTCAAGGGGGTCGAAAGTTCACCATTCTTGTATCATGCTCCTTTTGATTTTGTCGATTTTCGGGAACAAAACAGAGCAAAAAACTAATTATTGAATAAATAATTAGCGTTAATTAATAAAATTAATCATTAATAACAAATACTTAATTAAATTTTACGTACTGTATACTTAGAATTATAATCAATCGGAAAAAAAATCAAGAGCTTTGGGGGGGTCCGGACCCCCAGGACCCCTCCCCCTTGTGTGCACTACTGACCACTGATAAGATTTTGAAATTCTGAAAAATTAGTCTGATTAGAAAAAAATGAGCTTCTTTCGTTGAAAATTAAAAAATTCAAACTTCAATCCACCAGTAAATATACGAAATAATGAGATCAAACGGTCAGTTGAAAGAAAGGTACGTCTGAGTGAACCCTAAATATTCACATGTTATTCTGTTTGGTTGTATTTCAGCACACACATTTTTTATTTAAATTACTTATATTTTAAAATAACTTTAATTTGAGGAATTAACGACTGCGATTCAAATCATTAAAAAGTTACTAAAAATCATGAAAAGTTCGATAACAATACCAAAACTGTGTGTATACTGCAAGATGTAATTATATGACAACTTGCATGAATAGTTTACCAAAAAGTAAGCCTATTGTCAAATTTTTTAATAGTGTCTATTTTGATCAGTAATTTGAAATAAAATAAATCGTCGATATCCCAAACACTGGGAAGATTACTAGATTTGCTTTAGACTAGTGGTTCTGAAACTGTGGTCCTCGGACCCTGGTGGTCCCCAGCGCCCTTCTAGGGATCTGCGAAGGTCTTTCAATTAATGTTAAGATTTCCCTCTGTAACAGACTCTGAAATGCTTTATGGAAAAATTGAAAGTTGTGCCTTCCTCTACTAAATTATTATTAATAATTTAGATTATTAAATTGCTCTTTATGAAAAAACTCTACTAGAGAATTTATTTTAATAGAGAATATTAATTAAGGTTTTTTTTATTGGGATTTTTTTCCAGTTTTTTTCATTATTTTTTGCAACTATATAGACCAGGGGTGTCCAACCCAAATGACCTTGCGGGCCACTTCGGAAAAACATTATAACCTCGCAGGCGCACACAAAAGTATCTACCTTTATATCAGATTTGGAAACAAAAAAAATTGGAGGGAAAATTTAAAACAGAATAAATTATTATTCTTGTTTTCATCATTTTTCATGTATACAGACATAGATAATACAATAATGTTTATATAATATAATGATGCAATGATCAAATAATGTTTGAAATATTACAGTTGCCATTTTCTTGAAAATTACGGTGTTCCCTTTGAATTCATCTTTCGTTACTTATTGTTGAAATTTGATTGTGCTGTCGTTCGTAAACGATTAAATATACATTGCCCTTTATCTTAACCATCCTGAATATTTTTTTTAAACTTTAAAAAACATCTTGACTACCTCTTGCTTTTTTTGGGCACTACAAACTGAAAAGGAGGAGAAATGAAAGTCGCACACACAGAGAATCATGTATCATCCATAGTAAAGGATATAGTGCACAATTCGGAATTTATTTAAAAAGTAATTTATTATAATAAAATCAAATGTAACTGTTTGATGTGAAATATAAATGTATTTTAATCTAAATGATATTTCTATTATCAAAAAGGAGTTATTTTAAAACAAGAAAAGGTAACAGGCAAATATATTGTAGATTTATATATGTATATATATATATATATGTATATACTAGAGGACCCGACAGACGTTGTCCTATACACACATCTTAAATTCAAAATTTTTATGAATAAGCTTTAACAATCTGGACCGTTTTGCGCAAAATTTGTATTAAAAGTTATTACAATGTCTAACGTCATTATATATGTACGGTTATCACAATTTAATCAATCGATGGTGTGTGAATATGTGTATACTATGAGCGAAGTTAAATGTAAAGGCTGTGTGAATAAAAACTTAAACTTGTTTTAATTAAAGGTGAAAAAGTTGAGACTCAAACTATTTTATAACAGATATATTTATTAAATTATACATAAACTTAATTTATTCTAATGCCATTATATGTACAATATTTTTGGTTAATCCTTGAGGGGTTTGAAGAAATAAATTCGATGGTTTTCCAACTCTGGAACACGCAACATATAATTGGTCGTGAGAAAAGCAAGGATTTTCTAAATTTAAGCCACAAATCTTCATTGTTTGACCTTGTGACTTATTAATAGTCATAGCAAATGCCAAGCGAATTGGAAATTGTAAACGTTTAAATGGTACAGGTGAATCTGAAGGAATCATTGGGATCCGTGATAGAAGTACTTCACCTTGACATTTTTCAATTAAAATAGTGGCTTCAAGAATGTTGCCCATGATTTTTTTATGACTAATCGTGTGCCGTTACACAATTTCGGTGCGTTCAAATTTTGAAACAAAATTATAGACGAGCCAATCTTCAATCGCAAATTATGTGGTGATAATTGTTGTCAACGCACGTGTAAATTTAATAGAAAAAATCATGTAAAATACTCACTTCAATTGCATACTAAATTTGGGGAATGTATAGTTTTTTATGCACACTTCAAAACTCTTCAAACACTAATTACATCTGATTGTAATAATTTAATTAACACACGATTTATTTCAACAAAATAATAACACGAAGTGACAAAATATTTTCCTGAAATGATCACAGCACCAACTATCGGGACCAACTTGAATTACAATAAAAGATTTTTGAATATTCGATACTGCGATCGTAGCGCAGTCTGCCGGATCCAATGTAAAACATTCCAAGATCAACCATTTATAAATAAAAATTAATTAAATAAACATTTCTGAACCGAATTATAAATCTAAACCATTCTCGAGTCCACTGGAACAGACAAAAACTTTCATCACAATCGGTCCAGCCGCTTAGGAGTTCAGTTACATACACACGCACAGAAGAATTACATATATAAAGATAATTTGAAAAGATATCAATTAAAAACGCTAAAAAGAGTGAATCGTCTGCATTTTCGTAACAGTAAAAACCGGGTTTGGCCAGTTTGGCTGAAAATCAATTTTCGACGCCAACTTACGTCTTTTTCAATTCCTATTAGATCACGATCTCTATACATATTTTATTTGTTTGTATATTTATTTATTTATTTATTTATCTAGGTGGAATTTTCAATCGTTAATAAAATACATTTTAAAGCGCTCAATTGAGCTGAAATGTAATCTACATGATTATTTTGGATGACAATACAATAATTTAATTATACTTAATAAAAATTAATTTTGATTAAAACTAATTATTTAAAAAATTACAAATACAGCCACGTTGGCGACTTATGTCAAAATTTGAAAAGGTTTTTTTCTCACGTGTTAAAGCATTCAATTGAAAGGAAATTTTATATACACGATTGTTTTGGATGACAATACGATACTTTAATGATAATTAATAAAAATTAACTATCACTTAATGTTATGACTCTGTCATATGTATATACATATTTATATTAATTGCAACTATTTAATAAAAAGTAGCTAAAATAAATTTTTTCTTGGTTGGTTTCTAAGTAGGAATTGATTAAAAAAATTTTTTTATATTACTTGTGTTTATAACAATAGCGTTGTTACAACAATGCAGGTGAATGTTGAGTTGTATTTTTTGAATGTTTTTAATTAATATCTTTTTAACTAATTGCGATATCGGACCGAATTGCGAATCTAAACCATTCTCGAATTTTTTCGAACCCACACAAATAATTTCATCGAAATCGGTTCAGCCGTTTAGGAGGAGTTTAGTGACAAACACACGCACAGAAGATTTTTATGTATATATATATATATAAATTTCTCCTCAAATAAATTTCAAAGTAAAAAAAACTTTAAAAACCTGGTATTTAAAACTTTTAAAAAGAGTCGGCGGGCCACAACTTACGTACTGGCGGGTCGCGTGTTGGACAGCCCTGATATAGACATTAATAAAGGGTGTTTTTTTAGAGGTATAGAACTTTAAACTGCAATAAAACAACGATGTATTATTCGATTGACATGAATTTTTTTTATTCGAAAGATAATCTTGTGGCATTACATTTTAAATATGATCAAGCAAGGCGTAGATTCGTCGAATGGGCCCAAAACGAGATTGCCGTTGTTCCCGATTTTCATAAGTGAATTTTGTTTAGCGATGAAGCGCACTTCTGGTTGAATGGCTACGTCAACAAACAAAATTGCCGCATTTGGAGTGAAGCTAATCCACAAGTGTATGTCGTAACACCGTTACATCCAGAAAAACTGACTGTTTGGTGCGCTTTATGGGCTGGTGGAATCATTGGTCAGTACTTCTTCAAAAACGATGAAGGCCACAACGTTACAGTCAATGGTGATCGGTATAGAGCCATGATTACTAACTTTTTCGTTCCTGAATTGAACAATCATGATGTCCAGGAGCTGTGGTTCCAACAAGACGGCGCAACATGTCACACAGCTCGTGCCACAATCGATTTATTGAAAGACACGTTTGGAGACCGCCTAATTTCACGTTTTGGACCTGTGAATTGGCCCCTAAGATCTTGTGATTTAACACCGCTGGACTATTTTCTGTGGGGCTATGTAAAGTCGTTGGTCTATGCGGATAAGCCACAAACGCTTGACCATTTGGAAGGCAACATTCGCCGTGTTATTGCCGATATACGGCCACAAATGTTGGAAAAAGTCATCGAAATGTGGACTTCCAGATTGGACTACATCCGAGCCAGCCGTGGCAGTCCTATGCCAGAAATCATATTTAAAATGTAATGCCACAAGATTATCTTTCGAATAAAAAAAGTTCATGTCAATCGAATAATACATCGTTGTTTTATTGCAATTTAAAGTTCTATACCTCTAAAAAATCACCCTTTATAAAGGGATACTTTCAAAAAGTAGCAGAAACACACATAGAAGTGTTAAAAAGAAGCTTGCATAAGTAGCAGAGGGAGTTTAGAGATAATTGAGGAACCTTTAAATCACCAGGTCATATGTTAGGAGTCAGGAAGGGGTGTTCAAAGTCTTGGGGGTCCACGAGTCAAGTTGATACATAAAAGGGCAGCTGCGGCAATCGAAAGTTTAAGAACTGCTGCTTTAGACAGTTTATTAAGCTTCTTTTAGTTAGATACTGACAAAAAATTATTAAGAAAAATACTTTCTGAATGAATCAGGATAAGTTTCCTTAAATCATCATATATTTATTTATATGTATTTTTAAAAAACACAGGATAATAGTGGGTGTTTATTAACATCGAACTTGAAGCAACGCAAAAGCTACAGGCGATGGATCTCATGAATTTGAAGCACGTTCAAACGATGAGGACGACATCTGAGCCAGCACCCTACCCAACACTACCAACTTCCACACTACGCCAATGTTTGGACTTTAAGTCACAACAGATTTAACGGACCTACGGCCGCTCTGCATAGCGGGTCTTCAGTGGTCATCAACATTGCTTGTTGACTTATGAATGAATATTTTAAAATATCCTTAAATTAAAGCAACGTCGAGAACCACACAAATTACATTATTAAAATATTTCTATAAACATTTTTCTCAGTTTTCATTATCTTTTCTTGAAGCATTGCTTATTTAATACAAGCAAAATAAATAATAGAGAATAAATATTGTTTAATGTAGTCTAGTGGTTCCTTCATAAGTCTCAAAACATCTATGTCTGTGGCGTAACGTACACCCCGGATCACGGGGGGTTCTTGGAGGCCCAAAGCCTATGTTATGTTATGGTTTTCCAAGTTATTCCTTTGTAAGATCTGGCTTGGGGTCCAAAATCTGACTGCGCAGGGGAGCCCTAATATTCTCAGTAGAATCACTGATCTACACTGGTGTGCAAAAATTAAGGACGAAGTCGAAAAATTAGCATATCAGCTGAACGAAGAGGCAGAGCGGACAGAAAGACCAATCAGGAGATTAAGTAAGGTGATGCACGGTAGCACATGCGCAGATATGCAGGTAGACGTAATGGGGGAGTGTCTGAGTAGTATAAAGCATGTTGTCGGTGTAAGATCAGTATTTCTGGCAAAGAGATTGTACGCCGTATAGCAGTTAAAATCACACCGAGTTGCTGCCTCAGCGAGAAATGGCGAATAATCAATCTGTTAGACGACATCTGGATGCTTTTAGCCGAGGTCGAATCATTGGGAAGTTGGAGGAAGGCCGCAGTGTGACAAGTGTGGCTGCAGAGTTCGGAATTGCTCATAGCATCGTTTCACGACTTTGGAGACAATTTCAAACTACAGGAACAGCTATCCGGGGGTTCAGTAGTGGTCGTCCACGAGGAACCACACCCGCAGATGACAGGTACATTGTCTTAGGCCAGAAGAAACAGGCGGCAGACAGCGGGAGAAATCGCTAGACACACGACACAGGCGACTGGACGACCGATATCGCGTTTTACCGTGGCCAGAAGACTGCACGGTGGTGGTCTGTTTGCACGACGCCCTGTACCTTTAACGCCTGCCCATCGGAGAAGGCGTTCTCTGTGGCGCCGGGAACACCGGAATTGGAGAGAATGAATGGGGACGAGTACTCTTTACAGATGAGAGCAGATTCAGTTTGAGTAGCGATTCTCATCACATACTCATCTTCAGAGAGCGGGAAGCCGCAATCATCCCTCGAACATCATTGAAAGGGACAGGAAGGGAGGTCGCGGTGTTCTCGTTTGGGGAGGCATCATGCTTGGTAGTCGTACAGACCTTCACATCTTCGACGCAGGTTCAATCAACGGGACCCGTTATTGTAACGAGATTCTTCTTCCATATGTGCGTCTTTTTAGAGGCGCTATGGGTCTGCAGTTCCTTTTCATGGACGACAATGCACCATGTCATCGCACAGTAGCTGCCGAACAGCTCTTAGAGAGTGAGGATATTGAACGTATGGATTGGCCGGCACGATCTCCGGATCTCAATCCCATCGAGCATGTATGGGATTTTCTAGGCAGACGCTTGGCAGCTCGTACCTTACCACCAGTAACGATTCGGGAGCTTCGATTGGTGCTGCAAGACGAATGGCCAGCAATGCCTCAACAACTCATTGACACCCTCATTCTCAGCATGGGCAGACGCTGTGAAACCTGCCTAGCAGTCAGGGGAGATCATATCCCCTACTAAAGACCGGATGTTTCTTGCTGGACACCCATCACAGGGATGTTTCGGCCTTCAGTCGCATTGCGCTCAATGCTACTTTTTCAATCAAGCTTCTTTTTATCCCTCTGATTTCTCTTTAAGTAAGTGTTGCTTACATATTACACATGTCCTTACGTATTGGGATATTACGGTATTAAATGTGTTGATTTGGAAAGCTTTTGTACAAAGTTATATTTAAAAAACCGTCTCGTCCTTAATTTTTGCACACCAGTGTATATAACTATGCATTTCATCTCAACTTAGTAACTGGTGTGAAATTTTGGGAAATGAAAAACAACTCAACTTTGTTGTTCCATTCACCTTTTAATAATTAAAAATTACTAAATTACGTATAGCTTCATTTATCTATCCTTATTAGGGCGTTGACCCTACAAAACGGGTGACCGTGGTAGCCTAGCGGTCAGGTTCACGGACTCATGTTGGGCGTGTCACAAATTTGAGCCTAGTGCCACTGAAGATCTGCCATGTAGGCAGATGCACGTTAAATCTGTTGAGGCTAAAACGCCCTTCCGTTGGCATTAGGAATTGCAATACCGGTATACCGGGATACCGAGTGAGTGAATATTAACGTCGCACTGTGTTCAGCTACACGAGGGCTTTTGGTGACGGACCTCGTAATTTTGAACCATGGTCAAGTGACGTGGACGACACCTGAGCTGGCACCCCTTTCTCCTAACTACCACACCACACCAACGGGAGGACGTTTCAGCTCTCGATAGATTTAACGTGCATCGCTGCCCTACACGGCGGGTCTTTATTGGTACTGGGCTCAAACTCATAACATGCCTGCCATGACCACTGGGCTACAGCAGCCCTACTGGGAAACCGTAAATCGGTATTTTGAGCCATTTGTACAATTTTGTAATACCGGTATTCACAAGTTTAAATGCCGTTTTTTCGGTATTTATTAGAAATTTTTTAAATTGTCTCTACTATATATTCAGGGACCGCCAACATAACAAAATAGTATACGTTTTTGTTTTTATGTCTCCCTAATGGACGAAATTATTTAGACTGTGAACACAAAGTTCTATCGTACAATCAAGGGAAGTGATACAATATGTGAATCTCCAAGGAGGTGGGCCAAAACTATCCCATTGCAGCTCAGAGTGATACTGCACACGCGCAGGATTCATAGTCTGATATTCATATATGTGAAAGCAAGGTTTTAGTTGTGAAGAAATTGCGTAATATTTCGATACTTTTTAACTTGGCGAGTTTGTATTTGCATATCATACTTTAGGGTTCAAAATATTTTTCAGATTTATGCAGATAGATTCATAAATAATAATCCATAAGAATGAATAAGAATAACTTTAAAGAACATAAAAAATCAGTTCATACTGCTTCAGTTGGGTTTCATTATTTATATAATGAAAACCACAGACCACAGACTGAATAGTGATATTTACACTTTTTGTGATGTAAATAAACAAGATGTTCCTTTACTTTTTTGGGATTCTTTATATACTGTTATAATTTATAAGTTGCACATTATGTTTTGTGATATTTACACTCTCTAATTAAACTGGTAAATAAAACAAAGAAACATCCGTGTTTTCTTTCTTTTTCTAAAATTTCTTTACCGGTATTAAAACCGGTATCCCGGTATTAAGACCTAAAAAATACCGAATACCGGTTTTGAACTTTTAGTCCGATATTGCAATCTCTAATTGGCATGGAGTGAAAGTTAGGGGAGATGATACCAGAGCTCAAGTGCCTTCCACGTCACACGACCTCAGTTCAAAATTACGTCCGTCACCATTACTAGTCCGTCAATACAAGTCCATCACCATTACAAGTCCGTCAATACAAGTCCATCACCAATACAAGTCCGTCAATACGAGTCCATCACCAATAGCCCTCGTGTTGCTGTATAGTGCGATGTTAGAAAAAAAACTCGAACTCAGACCCTACTTAATAAAACTAAAACCTTCTTATTTTTAACTAGTGATTCATATTAACCCTTAAAAAACTGAATTTCTATTTCTTGATTTTACTTTTGAATTCACCCTACTTTTAATAGTTTGAGTAAACTATCTATTATTTTTTTATCGAAATTAATATTTACTCAAAAATGATAATTATACGTTTGCACTACGTTTCTAACCTCTTTTTAAAGAGAAAAGAAATTGAAATTATTATGAATCATTGCAATGAAGCCTTTCACACTCCTACTGGAATACTGCTTACTGGTACGGAATCACTAATTAAGTTGTTCACCTCCAAAGGACGAAAGTAACATAACACTGTCAAGCGATGAATATGTATTTTGATACCGAGTATATCATCAATACGGATTGCGGCCTTCAAGGTGCTCTAAGTTCACATTCTTATCATTCTTACAGCTTACTGTTTGTTAGGGATTTAAAAACGTTTCACTTTGAAAAAAATTTTATGATGGATGATAAGACGTTATGGATATGGCAACTGTGTAGAACGCAGATCTAAATTGTAAGTAAACTGTAATCATAGCTTTGTTCTTAAACGGGAAAAAGTATTTTACAAAATTAAATTCAGAGCATTAAAATCGAAATTTCTGGAAATCTCATGTTCTATTATTATCAATCATTTCGTAATAATATTTAGTTGTTTATGTGAAAAGGATTAGCGTAAAATCCGACGTGTATAACGCGCACCTATACTTTCAAGCTGCATTTTTTTAGTTTTTAGGTATATTCAGCGTATAACGCGCACCTCCTTTTTAAAGAAGGAACCTGAATTGTACAAGTGTAATGCCGTTATATTTCGAAGTAATTTATTCGAGGTATTATCCCAGACTTTTGAAAAAATGGAATCTTTTAGAACTGCAACCTTTTAAGTTCATTTGATACGTTATTTTTTTTAAATAAACAGTATTCAAATCTATGCAGAAGTCTAATTTTTTGTGCTTATCCTTTTGTTTATTCTTGAAGCTACATTTTTATACTCGGTGTATAACACGCATCCTTAAATTTCGATCTTATCTTTTGAGTTAAAAGTACCCATTAAACAGTGGATTTTACGGTATGCATATATATATATATATAATAAAACGAAAAGAGTAATTTCCTTGATAGTTTTAATAAAAGTTGTTGGATTTATAATTTTATTTTTAGTGAGTTTGATGCTTAAATGTGTTGAATTTAAAAATCATTAAATTTTAAATATTTTATCAAAATAATATCGAATTTATCTCTAATAATTTTTAAAAAAATTGATATGTTTTAAAAACATGAACCAGAAAATTTCAATTGAAATCTGAACGTTATATAATTTATCTTTCTTATTAAAACTAATTGATTAAATGGTTTTAATTTGAATCTCTTACTTGAATCTTTACTTGAATCTTTGTTTGAATCTCTTACACAATAATATTTCCAATAAGTACGATTTTCATTTTAAAGGGATTTTAAATCTCAATTTGAATTTACTATATTTTTTGGAAAATAGAGAGAAAAGATGTGTAGCATTTTAACATGCACATGTTTTGTATCAAATAATTGTTATATTTTTAAAAGTAAACTAATTACGGATTTACCTAAGACTTTTTATTTAATTTTCTTCCTCTTGCTTAATGTAATATATTTGTTATTACGAGCTGCAATAAGTTAATTACTGTCAATATATAAAAAAAATTTAATGAAACCAATACATAAAAAATTATTTTAAAAAAAAGACTCTTTCTCTACCAGAAGTTGCTTCGAAACTTAGAAGAATAAGGCATAGAATTACGGTCAAAATTAGTCTTAACAAGTTAATAAAACCAACATAATTTCAATAAAAAATTACGCCACATTTATATAAAAGTACTAGGATCTGTAGTGTATTAATAATAACTAAGGCACTTATAAAAAAGAAAAACTTAGGTAAAACATTAAGATATTAATTATACAGAAGTGTGCACTAACACAGAAAAAAATATTTTTCTATGCATAGAAATACATTTTAAATTTCTTTTGTCTCAAAATAATGTTATAACATTATGTTGCATTCGTTAAACAAATCCAAAAAGATTTTTTTAACAGAATGATTTCTTTTGTTTACAAAGTGGAATAATTAATATTCCCGTCTGACGAAAAATTTCAATCCTTTGAAAGTTATTACTTTAAAATATTTCCTATCCGGCTGTAAAATTTCTGAATTCAGAAACGCAGTGAAAGTAAATTCAAATAAAAGAAAGAGAGTGGCTTTTACGTCCCAGCTGTTTATTACGCGCCCTTCCAAATTTAAGATCTCCAACAATTCATGTAAATGCCATGGGTAATTGATGTTTAGCCATAGTTGATAGTCCGGTATTATGTTATTCGGGGAATCCATCCCTGGAGGGTAAGGGTTAGTTGTAAAAATAAGGAAAAAAAGTGAAGCAAGAAAAAGTCCGTGGATACCAGACGTAACTTGATAGCTGTCGCAGTTCATGGGGAATTTCCACATAGAGAATACTATAATCTCACCTGGCGACATACGAGGCAGCAGGTAAGATGAGAACAACATTCTTGAAGGCGTCCTCTTGAAGCTCCAGCTGTCCTTGACCTTGGGGAGTAGCAAAAAAATGTTTCGAAAGAAGATCCAGAAAGATGTCGTGACGTCACACGAAGGGATTCATCAACAGGAGTATAAGAAGCGGAAGACCTAGTGACGCATCCCAAAGGCGCCGCTTGGTTATTACCCTCAACCCCATTCTCGTTTGCATAGAATTGTTTTTCTACCATTTTTGGACAACGATATGCAGAATTCACGTCGCCAGGACCTGGTGTTTTCACAGACAGAATTCCTACATACCGCAATCCATCCTCACATTCAAATAAGTCTGGACATCTGACCAAAAAAAATTTCTTGGAACCTGTGGCCTTGCCCATGAATATAAATTATATATGTACGTGAGGACAATGGAAACAAATAGATTGTAGTTAAGTAAATCTACTTATAGGTAGAATAAGACAGGTAGTTATTTATAGGTATTTACAAATAATTGTTATTTTTTTTTTCAAAAACTTATTAAACTTAAACTGTCGCCAAGAACCTGAAGGATCAATGGAATGTAACATCAGTTCATTTAAAATAGCATATTGCGAATTAAAATTCTATGGTAAAGCCAAAGGTAAATTTGAGTTTGCATTAAAACAGTTAACTAAAAGTATTAAAAACAATGACACAACAAAATTTCAGAAATTTAAATTTGTATAGTATGTAATTAAACATTTGAAAATCAACGAGTGCATTATTTTCTTTCTTTTTTTTCTTCGTAAAATGAACGTTTTTTAAAAACAATATTTAATGACAAAAGTACATAATTTTATTCTTAAAATAATATATTTTTTCTTAGGAAATTATTTAATTTTTAACAGAAAAATTTATATGCAATATTTTTTTTTCAATTCATAAAGATTAATTTGATGGGGAACATTCAAATGTATAAAGTATAACGAAAAGAACTTGTTTTTAATACATTAATTTCATTCAAGCAATTATTTTGTTTAAAGTTGTACCAAACAATTTAATCTTTGAGCTAATAAATCTTTATTAAATAATTGAAAATGATAGTTATCAATGAAACAATAAATAGTCAACGCTAAGTTAAAAAAACATTTTTATATAAAAAGAAAATATAAATAGTATATAACGTACCAATCTTAATGAATAATAGAATGATCTCAAATACTTCTCATAACTTCCTGAATCTAAGAACTGGAAGTATTGAAAAAATGTTTCTGTTCTCAATCAGGAAAAAATATTCTCAAACACAATTTTTAAAAAAAAATCATTAAATATCCTCCTTTTCTTATTTAAAGAAAGTGATTAGAAGTAAGTTAAAGGCCATCTGAATATTACTCTGAAGGCAAAAGAACAGATAAAAATAAATGACTGAAAAGTTATTAATGAAATAGTAATCATTTGTTTGAAGCGCACATAACCAAATCATCTTCAATGAACAAAAATTTATTTGTGTATGAAGTTAATGATAAAAAATATAGGAAAATAATCCATTCCATTTTGTTTTTTTAATCACAACTTTATAAAAAAATTAATTTTTAAACATTCAAAAAAAATTATTTAACAAGAAAATCGAGTTGTTCGGTACATATATATATATTGATATACTATTTTGGAGGAATGAATTCACAAAAATGACACAATTTATTTTTTAATTTTCTTTCAACTTTCTGTGATTCTTTTTCCATATGGAATCTTAAAAATACATACCAGCAAATTAGTTTTTTTTATCATTCTATGAATAAATATTATAAAATTTATGAGAAAAAAAAATTCTGTACAAATTTGTCTGGTGATATTTGTATTAGCTGTCTGATGGTATTTGCACAGTAATTATTAGTGAAAATATTGCTTAGTAAAATCTTTTGCTAGTTTATGGGGATCCTTAAAACGAACATTTCGGTGTCCAAAAATAAATTCACAAATACAAAAATCTGTGAAAATTGGGAAAATATTCAATTCATTGGAACGAAATTTGGCACAGAGATATATTACTATGGGAGAAAGTACACAAAACACCTTAATAATATGAGAAAGAGCTGAATTATTAGTTAAGATATAGGTTGCATCAAAAACTGTCTAATCAGGAATATTATATTTCAGGAGAGATTCGTCTAATGTAGAACGTGGTCACCGTGCACTAGTATAAAAGCCTCACAATGAGTGTTCATTCTGTTATTGAAGCTGTCGATAAATATTTATGAACTAGCTACATGGCCCGGCGTTGCACGGGCTATCTCTTTCCCTCATGACACCAGCAATTATGGGTGTGTGTTTGTACACGCACACGCAATGTGAGTGATTTCTAATATTATTTCGTTAAATTTCCCATTTTTCGAAATTTGTTACACATATTTTCGATTTAAGACAGGTTTCTTTTCCCTCTAACAATATTGCATTAGTTAAAAAATTATTAATGTGAAGCAATAAAAAGAAAACGATTCTGATGCTAAGAGTAAAACAAAAAACTTTCTCATCATTTTTTTAATAATAGTCAGTTTCTAGGAAACTAAAATAATAAAATAAATTTCAGATTTTCATGAATCAATCAATCGTTACATATAGTTAGCTTAAAAATGTCTCTGAAATGTATTTTGATCCAAAATAATAGACGATGTACTATGTATAGAAAGTCAACTATTGTTTCTCTGTGTGGCTTAGCATTATCTTCCATAAAAAGAAAATACGGTTCTTAGTATCCCGGTAGAACTTCACAGGCTCCATTGGCCCCTTATTTACAGTACTGTGTAGTGATCCTACCCGCATCAAAAACGTGCATTGTTTTATGACTGCTGAACATGATGTGATCTCGGATAAGTATTGCTCTTCCACCAAATCGCTTGATTTCCCTTACGTGGAGGAATGGCAACGAGCTCCATGTTCTGTCCCCATGAAGGCTCCCTAAGAATCACTCAGTTTGCTGAATCTCGACTAATGAATGACAAGAAAACACTTTTATTCTTTATGTATCCAAGAATGGAGCCTTCGACTCCACGAGAAATGGTCTCTCTTGTGTTCAGTAGGAGACACACGGATGATTTGATATTCGGCGAATGGATATCGGTTAACGTCTGTATGCTGTTTGCCTGGAAATTCTTTTTTCCCTGACATAGTATCAAGGTCATAAGAAAGCTCTGTCTCAAGTTGTTTTCCTAAGTCTCGTCATATACTTATTGCCAATTAGAGACCCTGTGCAAATGTTTTCGTTCTTGGGCCATCGTGTTTGGATTTCCTGGTGATAGTACTACTTGCTTGGAATTGATTCCACAACCTGGATATCACTTTCGGTGTCACTTCTAACCATCGAGCCACCTTCGCTTGAGAGTGACAAGCTTCAAACCTGCCAACAACTCTCCATCCCAATTATGGGAATTCATTCTCCCTACACATAATCAAATTTGTGAGTTTTCATGCAATATTCAGAACATCTCAGGAAGGATATCTTAAGAGTTTTTGAGGCCCTGGTCTATATCTAAAAGTCAGCCCTACCTGTGATTTTTAAAAATATATAGTATACAGCAGGAATTGCCAAGTACTCGTACAGACGGTAATTTGAAGCAAATAAACGTGCATGACTCACAATCTCGCAAACCTAGGCACAACCCGGCTCGACCGATTGCTGTATTTCGACTAAATGAGTTGAATGATAATACGGTTACAACACTGGCGTAGCTAGTCTTGTGTGGACCCTGTATCAAAATTCCTTGGGGGGGCCTTTTTGGAAAAAGAAATAAAAAAGATAGCATATATTATTAAATCTTATGTGAGTTTAAAAATATTACGCATGACGGGGCCTCTGTTGCTAGCCCGGGGCCGTACGGCTGATACGGCGGTAGCCACGCTTCTGGGTTACATAATAATACAGTCTTGCCACTTTTGCCAGTTGATGTACAGTTTGAAATTCTGTTTCTTAGAGAATATGTACACAAGAATAATATTTGACCATTGAAATTATCCGGGTCACACATGATCTTATTAAGACTGAGTCAAAAACGAAACGAGGGGCCCCTACGGAGGACGAGGCCCTGGGCCCGGGTCCAGTTGGGTCACGCCTTAAGACGTCTCTGAACCTCAGTCAAAAATCCAATACTTATACTGTCGTTCCATTTTGCTCTGCAAAACTAACTCTATCCACCATTTTTTTCAAATTGGAGGCTAATATTGCTCTATCCGTTCTTAAAAATATATCAATTACGTATTTTATAACTAGAGATAATTTTGAATTATTGTTAAAAACGTGCTTGTGTTAACTTGATTTTGAACACTAGAGTATATCGATATACAGAACTTTTTGTACTCACCTGAAGCTCACGCCAAAACATATTTTTACTACGTGTAGCAACAACGTAGGTATATAACATAGGCTAGTTTTTATTACAGCAATGAATAAACATTTGTGTTTGAAAAAAAATAAAAGCTAAGGTAGTAGTTGCTGATATAGTTTTTGGATTGCAAAATCCATGTGAATGTAAATTTTATTTTTAAATGTCATCACTGATAAAATCTCTACAACGTAGAATATAAAAAAGGTAATTATTAGTTTTCGAAATGTGTGCATTAGCGTAAAAAACTCAGAGCCGTATATTTGTAAACGAGATATGATTGTGAATTAAGTAGCTTATTATCTAATTTTTGTGAAAGTCATTCGTTTTAAACAAATAATTTCTCTAATATAAATTCCAATGTTGGAGATTCCTCACTTTATTCACTCATTTAAAAACTCAAATAAAAATTTATAAATAGAAGAAGTCTGACTGTGCATTTTTCTATCACCTTCATATATATTCAAAAAAAAAAAAAGTCAGAAGTCTTACTAATGTATTTTCCTATCCATTGTTAGTTGCTCCAAGAATTTTATCACTTTTACTCACATTTCTTTTATAAACTGGAAATTACTTATGCTTCACTGCAGAGATTTCGTGGATAATCTCTTTTGTAACTTGGTTATAGTAATTTGTTTCTGTTGTAAGCATTATGAATACTGTATGGACGAAATAAAACCTGATCAATTTACCCTTTCGATAATCGTCCTTACTTAATACTTCAGTCGAAACCAATTATTTTACAACTTTATAATTGTTGATTTCTGTAGTTTAATCTTAGAAATAAAAATTCATTCTTTATTTAAACATACATTTAAGCAAAAAAAGGCTTCGTAATAGCCGTAATAACAAAAAAAATAGCGTGTATAATTTAAAAAATATATTCTTAGAAAAGCAGTAATATTTTTACAGTAATTTTAGAAAACTTATCTTAATTACATTCAAAAACTCAAATGCAAATAGCAGCATGTGAAAGGTCAACTCATTACAGAACATTGAAGGTCAAGGTTTTGGGTTTAGGAGCATATCGCTAAACTGTTTATTGGCGAATTCTGGCGAAACACTGAAGTGGAATGGGATGCATCATGAAGGGGAAAGATGACTCCTTAAAGGACTAATTCATTCGATATATTTATTTCAGAATTCCTTATAGATACACTCCAGTTAAATTCTCGTCCCAAAAGAAAATATTCTAGCTTTTTAAATGAATTAATCTATTTTCCAGCTAAGCAATTGTGAAGAAAAGTATTGAGATTGAACCTATTTTTATTTTTTAACATCAGTGGCGTGTACAAAAAAAGGATTAGAAAGTTCAAGCCCCTTCCACAGATCAACAAAATTTTTAATTTTTATCACAAGGATTTCCTCTTGGTGCTTTTACCTATGTTTTTTTAAAAATATAACCCCTCCATAAAAGTTATCTGTGTATGCTAGTATTTGTTAAGTGACCAATTTTTTTACAAAGAAAAGGAGGACGAAAATTTTAAGAACAAATTACATCGTAAATATACGACACATTTTATTAATTCACACAAAAATGCATTAATTTCGCTTCCATCCCTTTTAATTATTTATTTAAACGAGTATTTTCCCATGGAATGAATTTTTTTTTTTTTTTTTTTTTTTGTCATATCATTTTCTAATACATCGGCAATGTCGGAGCAAGAAATGTCCTTCATATTGAACTTAACGGTAAGTGCTACAGCTAAAGAAACAACATTCAATCTTGATTTTTTACTTGTCTAAAATTCCTTACCAGTTAAACTCTTTCAACTGCTATATTAGTTCCAGAGAAGCACAACGTTAATTGAACAAGAACAACTAAATTTTCATATAGAATGAATTCATTTCTGAAATGGTTAAATCTTAACCCATCATTTATCAATTTCAACAGGCTAATTTTCCCATTATTCTAATTTATCTCAGAATTTAAATATACTTTCAGTCTTCAAACAGACAATTGGCATCGATTTTAATAACAGGCATTTCTTACGATAAAAACTCAACGCGATTTTCTGTATCTGCTCAATTTACCTCTGATTGAGTCAAAAAAACGCCATTGAAAAGTTTTATTTCCTGTGATATTTGTTTCAAACCATTCTTCAGGATAGACATATTGGAAACATGTTTGGTGAAAATTCAGCATTTCTTTGGTAAATTTATCCCTTATGCTCGAATTTGATTCTTCTAAAGTTTATCAATTTTCTTTTTATTACTAAAGTAATAAATTTTTCTTCAAATTGTGGTTTTTTATTGAAGCATACAAAATAACTTTCGTAGTTGATGTTTCCCATCAATCTTTTGAATCGTTTTGTGGAATATAGATGCTTGATTATGCACAAAATGCATTGATATCTCCGATAATTTATACTGTACAGGCACATGACGCGTAGCAGTTCGGCCAGGCATCTCGGAATGCAGAGATTAACAGATTAGTTTTAAAATATTGAAAAGGAGAACACTTTTCAAGGAAGGACAGAATCAAAGAAGGAGGACTGTCCTCCCTAATGGAGGACGATTGGTCACTTTAGTATTTAGCATCTTAGTATTTAGCATCTTAGTATTTAAGCTGCGAATGCTTTTACATTGAACCAATTATATTGTTCGAGAAATTTGAAGTACCAATAAATATCATATCTGAACTTATCGCAAACAAATAATTATTCAGAAAACAATACTTTTTATTATTGATTTTATAATTTTTAAGACTCTTAATGGAGGAAATTTTGTGTGTGGTTACATAATTTTTTACAAATTCACTTACAATTTTTTTCGAAATCTAAACGAAAACACTCAAAATCTGGTCAAATACAAAAACAAGATGTAAAAAAAAGAAAAATTCATAAATATCTAAACAACAAAATAAAGAACATGTTCCTTTTAAAAAAAAAGAAAGAAAGAAAAAGGGGGGGCAATTGTTTATGCTTTAAAATAAAAAAATTTAAGTATGAAAAGCTGGTTGAGGGTGTCATGGAATTATTTAAAGAAAACTCTCTTTCTATGACTTATTAAGGGATTATGTGTAATAACTTTTAATTATTTATTGAAAATATTTAAAGTTATCAAAATATAAAACAAATAAGCAAGTAAAATGATAAATTTTAAGTAATTGAAAAGGATAAAAATGGAGAAAAAAAATAAAGTAATATTAAATTGGTAAATCTTCGAGTTTATAATCAATATTTTAAAATTAAACTTTTAAGATAATAACCAATATATATGGATTTAAGGTATCCGGCTATTTACGACAGCATTTTTTTTTTAAAAAAATGGAGATATGGAGATATTTTTCGTGGCTTTGAGTTTGAGTTTAGTACATTTTAAGAAAAACTGCTAAAATAAGAAGAGAAAAAGTAATTATATTATTACTAAAATGGGAAAAAAATGGTAAAAATTTACAAAAAAGTTACATAAACGGGTCTTATTCTGTACAAAAAGTTTATGAACAAATTTTCAATTTTTTAATTTTAATGTGTTGCTTTGCTATTCATTTTTGAAATGACCTTCAGTGTAAGAGATATTTTAATTTTACAAAAAAACTAGAGTCCTTTATCTTACTTATTATATAAAATTTCTGAAAAAAACAGTGATTATATTCACAAAAGGGACGGTAAATTTAGTAATAAAACAGTGATCAATTAATCTGAAGGTTAAAACAATTCTACTAATTTACAGAATATATACAAAAAATTTCAGTTAATTATTTTCAAAATTTTTTGAGTAATCGCTGTTCCCGTTTGAGCATTTTCAAAAAAAGAAATATTTCAAGTAAAACGCATTTTAAAGTATGACATCTTGCTTGAAGTAGTGGCTAAAACACTTGTAGTTTTTGTTCTAGTGAATGGAAAATACTAACTTGGTATTTTTATTCAGCTAATAAAATAGCCTATAAAAAAATTATAAAAAATTGTCAATTTTTTGGCAAAATTCATAAGCCTAGGGCAGTCGAATACTTTAACAATGGAGCAATTTATTCTTATTAAATTACATAGTAACACTTTTTCAATAATAGAATCTGTTAAATCTATTATTTAATGTATGTGTCAAAGCCATTCTCATAACTGCGGGCAATTTAGCTTTTCAAACAAAACAAAAAAGTGTGATTAAACAAAGATTAATTTATTCATTAAAAAAAACGAAAGAAAACCCTCAGTATGCAAGTGTTTCCAAAGAAATAACTCCTTTATAAAGAGCTATTATCTATACCCAAAAGACAACTAGGTGAACTCAGAAACTGTGTAACTAAATGAAGTTCTTACTTATTAATTAATTGCACTAGTTAAATGTCATTCAAAAGTCACATTGCGAAATAAAATGAATGATGAGCTTCCAGAAACTGGTTTGGCTAGTAAATGTCAGCATAGAACTCCTTATTAGAGTATTGGCGATGACTCAAAATAAGTTTCAATTTAAATTTAATTAAAACAATGACGATTTTCTTTAAATTTATTTTAAGGAAAACAGATTCACTATCATGTAATTTCAAGGGTTTTTCCCCCAACTCTTAAAAAAAGAGAATTAAAATATTTTTCAGAAAGAAAATTCAACATTAATATGAGGGCAAATACTTATAAAACATATTACATATAAATTAATGTATTTCTTAAATTTAGAAAAATTGAAATAAAATACAATATTTCCTTTTCAATAACATAATGCTAAAATCTCATTATATCAAAAGGAATGGTTTCATTTAAACAGTAATGTGTAGTATTTTATAATATGTGTGTATCTCTGTGTTCTTTAGTAAAGTCAAAATATGTTTAAGATGCGGTACCTATTAATCTGTTGCGTTACTCTTTTCCTAACGGATTCAAAAAGCTTTTTCAAGCAGATAACGTATTTTGCTATTTTGAGCTGCAAGCGGATGAGATGAAGTCGATACCTGAATGGGTATTTGCCACTAAACTAAAAACAATGGCACAACAGCCCATGAGGAGCAATGAATACTATGCTCATCTCAGTATACGTGAGCATTGAAATCTGAGGCGCACGAGCAGATGTCCCGATCAGGTGGTAAGTCTGAAGCGAAACCCCCAGTGTTTAGTCCCCTAGCAAGCTTGGCACTCATTTATCGACCCACTGAAGGGACAAAAGGCTAAGTCGACCTTGCCCAGCCCGAGGATAGAACACCGGGCCTCTGGTGTGGAAACGCGATAAGCTATCACTCGGCCATTAGACCACGGATATTTGCCACACTAAACCTATTTATCGATCTAAACTTCTATGTCTTAAAAATTTTTTCGAGTTTGGGCTCTATTCTTTAATATTGCGTGAGAACAATTTTAACAGAAAACTATGAAGTTTAGGTGTAACAAATATAAAAATAATTGTCTTTGAAAGATTATGTAAAATTAGTTTAAAGAATACACTCTACTGTTTGTAAAAAATGCAACCTCATGAAGAAATCATCAGAATTTTATGAACTTTGCAGCAAATATCAATTATAGGATGTTACGTGATAAAGTTAAGTTTCAGAGCCAACACGCATGCATGGCGAGTGCGGTGCCATCTGAACTGATGCTAAAAGCGCATAAATAGAGGGTTGTAGCGGGACATTGAAAATAGATAATGATTATTTGTTAGTGGTGATTGTTTAGTGAGACCTAAGTATACCTCCACGACGAAATAAGTAGAAATTCCTACAACTTACGGAGTTCGAGCGGGGAAAGGTTATCGGCCTTCGAGAAGGAGGATTTTCCTTTAGCACAATAGGAGCTCGTGTACAGCGGAACAGTTCCACAGTGATGCGAGTCTGGAAGCAGTGGACCGACGAGCATCGAACAACTCGAAAAACTGGCAGTGGACGATGGAAGGTGACGTCAGCGCGCGACGATCAACACCTGCTCCACATGGCAGTGAATAATCGTACAGCTTTTTCCAGGCAGTTAGCAGCACGTTGATCTACTGCTACAGGTGTACTAATGTCGGCTTCGTCAATTCGTCGACATCTGCTGCACCGACATCTGTATGAAAGGGTACCTTTACACAGGATCCCCCTCACGGCAAACCATCCACGGCTGCATCTGCAATGGGCTCATGAGCACAGAGCCGGGCAAGCTGATTAGCACCAAGTTGTCTTTTCAGATGAATCACGCTTCAAATTGTGGGACCATAATGGCCGCATTTGTGTTAGATGCTATACCGGTAAACGCTGCCTTCCAGAGTGAGTTAACGAACGGCATAGTGGCCTAACACCCGGAGTTATGGTTTGGGGTGCGATTTCGTAACATGGACGATCCAATTTGCTACGAATTGAGGGTAATCTCAATAGCAACAGGTACGTCCGTGAAGTGCTACAGCCCGAAGACGTTCCCTTCCTTTAAGGCATCCCTGGAGCTATCTTTCAGCAGGATAATGCACGCCCACATGTTTCAAAGTCTGTTCGAGACTTCTGTTCAGCTCAACACATGGAACTTCTTCCTTGGCCTGCTTATTCGCCGGATATGTCGTCTATTGAGCATGTGTGGGATTTGGTTGGTCGGCGTCTCGCTCGTGATCCGCGCGTCCTGCAGCGTCAAAAGACGAACTTTTGCTGCGCATACAAGCAACATGGAATTTTCTTTCACAAACAGACATTCAAAATCTGTTTGACTCCATGCCACGTTGTATAGCAACATTTATTGCAGCGCGTGGTGGCTACACCAAATACTGATTACGGACACTTAATATTGTTTTTTTGCTTTGAAAATTTCGTCATATATTTGTACTAATACAAGTCGTTTGTGCATTAAATTTCATTTAATTTTGTGGATTCCTTCATGGTGTGGCATTATTTATAAACAGCAGTTTATATCATTTAGTTCGAACTCAGTTTTAAACTCATATGTTTCTCAAAAGGGGGAAAAAGATATTTCCAGTGATATTTTGAAGTCAATTCGGATGCATTTTTTTCCTTCCTACAAATTCTACTTTGGATGTAATTGAACAAATTTTTACAGAATTTACGAAACTATCTTTAAAAAAAGTTTGTACTTTATGTAAAAAATCATAAATGTTATTTTGAGATTCAATATCGAAAAGAGGGTTTAAAATTTTTATGAAATCTTTCAAGAAAATATAAAGGTGTCTCTATTAAGAAAAAGTGCTGTTAAAGAATTTATTCACTAATATTAGAAATCTTATTTTACATAACTCTTTAAGAATCATTCTCCCCCTCTTCCTAAGAAACGGCATTTTTGTTTTCTGATTTTCTCGCAGTCTAAATCTACCATCCCCAAATCAACCTTTTGAAATTAAATGAATAGAACAAAACCCATTAAATGAAACATTACAGCTCGCAAAAATATAATAACTAGTAAAATAATGAAACTTTTTTTATTTCTGATGGGGCTGTGGATCGGTGTTTTACCTTTGCAGACCTAGTATATATCCACCATGAGCTAGTATATATTTTTAGTGCGGCCCCATATAGGTGGAATGCCAATCACCGCAAGTAATTTTGACGTTCAGTTTCTTTCCCAGAGGGAGGCACCTGAGCTCTTATGATGTGAAGCCGTTCAAAGGAATTTAATATTGCCGAGAGCATCTGAGCCAAACAAGCACTCAAGGGACCTTTTACGTGCCACATAATCATACGACATGACTGCTGTCGATTTTCTGCATCATAAAAATCTACTGACTTGGGCCAGGGTCGAACCCGCAACCGAATGCGTACAAGGCCAGTGACAAACCAACTACACCACCCATCCAGCAATACTGAAACTTCCAATTCAGCCAGTACCGATTTAAGCTCATTTCGGGCCCTGGGCGCAGAAGACCAGCAGGCCTCCTTGGCCTTAGTGGATCTAAATTTATAACCGCCCGCCCCTATCACCGGATGGATAAACCGGCACTAACTTCAGCATTTTTACAACTTTCCTTTCTTTTCAGTTCATTCTCGTTCGAACATGAATTGAGTTTAATTGTTTTATTCTGAGAATTATCTCTTTAGGTTTAATCTGTGAACATTAAGAACTGCCAAGCCGTAGTCATGGTCATGAACTCGTTGCTGGCATTGTCTCTATCAAATCGTGGGTTTTGAGTCTTGGTGCTATTGAAGTTCAGTCGTGTGGAAGGGCTAATGAGCGATAAATCTGTTGCTGTGGAAGGTTGTAGAGTGAAGTTCCAGCTTAAATGTCGTTCTTGTCACTTGACTGTGGTTCGAAATTACGAGGGCACTCCGCAATAGCCATTGGTAATAAATAATTAGTTGGAACTGATTAAATAAAAGTCAAGCCCTGATTCCCCAGAAAAGCAATGCTGAATGACATGTGCTTTAAAATTCCGTTGTGAACCTCATTGTCCTCACGTGACTTGGTGTGATGGTAAAATATCAGTCCAGATGCTTTCATCTTTTCAACAAGATTCTACACGTCAAGGTTTATCACCAGCATTCCTCGGAAAGTTCTGAAGTGTGACGTTATTCAAAACTGATTAACTTTTTTAATGTTACAAGGATTTTGGTTTGCTATTCTCTCAACAATGAAGTTTTTAAATCACAGAAAATTTCGTATTAGTAATCTTCATTCTATCAGGAAGTTTTTATTACTGTTTTTTTACTTTAATTTTAAAAAGTGAACCCATTCCAAATACTAAATAATAGAAGGTTATTAACTGAAGCATACACACAGCGTTCGTATGCATCATTTAGGAGTTTGAAAGCACTTAATGCTCATGAGATTTTATTTCAATTTGAATCATAAGGTGTATGTATTTTTCTCCTTCCTTTGGTAAATCATTACCCAAAATCAAGAAGTATTATAGTCTTTTGTTTTTAAAGCAATATAAATTAGAGAGTATATATATTAATTTTTACAAAATAATACATGTTTTTTAATATTCTTGATCGAAATAAATTCCTCTTGGGACATCAGATTAAAATTAACTTGATAAGAGACCAGTGACGATTTAAGCTAATTTCGGACCCTGGGCGCAGAAGATCGACGGACCCCTTGGCACTGGCGGATAGAAATTTATAACCAGAAAATCTGGTGAAGTCCGGCTTATTCGGGCCCCTTAAGTCATTCCAGGCCCCGGACCCCTGGGCGCCCACCCAAAGCACCCAGTGGATAAACCGGTACTGTGTGTGACTTGTCAAAATGACACAAATTGCACCATTATTCTAGATTTTTTTTACTGGCTATCAAGAGTAGTCACTAAATGTGTTCAATTTTTCCACTACTTTTTAACGTTATTTCTTTCTTATTCCTTTCTGATATGTGGGAATTTTCTGCAGAAAAACTCTTGATTGTTTTATTAGCCATGATCAGATACATAATTTTCCAACTATGTTAGAATCTTATGACTGTAAATATTCTTTTCATGCTTCGCTCCTCTTCCAAATGGTTATTTTCTGTCTATTAAAATCAAAAATTGGAAATCTGGCCAATGACAGTCGATATAAACGAGATAGGCACATTATTTTTGACATTTGTTTTTCACAATATGAATACATCCTTAAGTTTTCGTCAAAAATAAAATAAAAACATGCGTTTCTAACAGCATGCAGACTTTTTTCAATGTGTTATAAGAACTATATCTATTTACAAGGTCGACAAGACTGAACTCTAGTTTCTAATCTGAAACACATATTTTTACTGATAATATAGTCTTTTATAAATCCATAATAAACAACCAAGTCGATTCGAAATACATTATTGTCTGAAAAGGATTTATACAGTTCCTCTATAACTTCGGACATAATCCTCAAACTTAGGGCCGGTATCATTTTAATTAATATGGGTTGTTTACATATTGCCAAAAAGAAGCGATACATGTCTTAAAGTGGCAGCCTTTCCTATTGACTCTTTACGCTTAACACTTTGGCAACCTTTGATCACAGACACGCGCGTTGAGGGGGAAGAGAAGATGCGTTGGTTTTTCCCGATCATCCGTCTCTCTCTCAATCTCCGACGTGCACCTGACCTTTCGCTCTACACCTTCATCTAAATAACGTATATAAAAGGAGACCGGGAGTTTTCTGCACACTTCTCCAAGCAACGTTACTATCCTGCTCCTTTTGTTAAAAAGCCATCACTCTTTTAGCCAGAAACAGAGTTCGTTTAGCCGCAGGTGTGATTGGTTAAGAGTTAGTTTCTCAAAAAGGGAATGTGAGCGGTCACTTTTCTATAGAATAATATCGAAATCTAGAAAATCAGGGACAATGCATAGGCGAGTTGCACAATTAGTTTCGATTTTATTATTCATCAACAGTGTCGCACCTAGCGCTATCCCTATCTGGGAAATGCTGACATATGAAGAAAAGGTATGTATTCAGTCTGATTACTTTTTTAAAATTAAAATAGTTTGGGCAAATAAAAATGTTATTGATAAATTATTGAAAAGGAAGTTCATTTTAAATTTAAAATCAGTTTAAAATTTTAATTTTCTATGTGAAGTTGAATAAGTTTTACGCTAAAAAATAAAGTTGTCGGTTAAATTGGAGAAAACTATACTTTTCTGAAGAATAAAATTAAAATTATTAAATTTTTTACTGTTATTTACAAAAATAAATAAATAAAATAAAATAAAATAATAAGAAAAGAAAATTAAAATTGACTACGTTTGTTTTAGAAAATAATTGTGAAATAAACTGCATTAATGGGAAATCATATGGCATTATGAATGTTAGGGGAAATTCAGGCGCTTTTTTCTTTTAGTTAAGTTATTCTTTGAATACTTATAATATTTATTAGGTGTTTTAGAAAAGTTACTATATTTTCAGATAGTTATTTTTTAATTGTTCTCTTTATTTAATCCATTGATATATTAATATATATAATGAATGACTAAAAATGCATTGAATAATTTTATTTTGGTACATTTTTAGAAATATATTTTAAGCTGTAATCATGTAACGTTCAAAAAGCAAGATTCACGCACTCTGAACTTCTTTTTCTAAATCAATACATATCCTAATGACAATATGAATTCATGTAATTGTTATACACATATCCTTTTTATCATACGGTCTCATTACAACTTAAAAAAACATTCAATACGTATGCCATTTTTTTAAATATACATGCTAAAGTTTTTTTAAAAAAGAATTCTTCACTCTTTTTAGTGAAGTCAGATAACATAATGCTCTCTATTTTTACTAAATAGAAAATATCTTTCACTTTTGACTCATATTATTTAACATAAGAGGAAAACTATCTTTGAATATGAAAAAGCAACATTCATATATATCTTAAAATTTTACCTTTTTCAAGTCCTTCTGAACGAGTTCATTGACTAGGCTTTTAATTTTGAACTATTTAAACTTATATTAGGTTAACAGCGCCCAGCGGTATGGTAGCTACGTGATTTCGATTCCTATCGAGCATTAATCAGCATCTTTCATCGATTTTGGAAGCAAGTTAATTTATATTGATAAATGTTAATCATTTTTATTTAATTTTTATGAATTTAATTTTGCTCTGATAGATAGAATCTTTATTTTAATATGGAAGTGAAATTGGTACGAAGAAATTCTTTTAATACTTTTAAGCTATCTATCTATCTATCTATCTATCTATCTATCTATCTATCTATCTATCTATCTATCTATCTATCTATCTATCTATCTATATATATATTAGAGTTCATTTTAAAGTTAGAAAGGTCCGTAAAAACCGATCAAAGATGGTTGTCTGGAGTCGTTTATATACATATATATTTTTAAATAAATATTAAAAATTTCCGGTTAAGTGGGGTTTTTTTTGTTTACCGTAAAATCCGGTGCCCTTTTAACGCAAAAATTTAGATCAAAATTTACGGGTGCTCATTATACGCCGGATATAAAAAAAGTGATAGCTTTGAAAATAAAAAAAAAGATGTGTATAAGAAAATTAGATTCCTATATGTATCTAAATACTGTTTATCCGAGAGAAAAATGACATACTTTATAAGCTTTCATTATTGGATAACATGAAAAAATCGCAATGTTAATGTTATGTTGCATCTTCCTGTGTATATCATCAAATTCTATTTTTTCCTCTTCACTGTTTCTCTGAATGCATAAAGACATAATCACCTTCCATTTTCTTTAGATTGTTAGATATACTATATTTTTTAATGATTTTTTTAAAAAAGTTTTTATGTCAAGTTTAATCCCATTCCATGCTTTAGTTATCCACTTATAGACTATTTCTAGACTTCAAAACGTAAGAGCATAGCACACTTACTTTTCAGATTTCTTCGTAAAAAAAGGTGCGCTTTATGCGGCGAACATAAAAAAAATTTAAAAAATACAGTTTGAAAGTATTGGTACGCGTTATATTACGCAGGAATATACGGTATTTAAAAGATATTTACATATTCGCTATTCAATGAAAGGGTGTACTATCATTTTAATTATCTTATAGAAAATTTTAAATAAAGTCGTATAAAAGTGGTAAATCTTAGTATTCAATGCAAAATGCATAAAAATTTTAAATGTTACCAAAACTGTACCCTAAACATTTTGAGAAATTTACATTAATAATTTTCTCAGTTATTTTCTTTCTTGGGAAAAAACACGCTCTATAATCCATTTCTTTTTCTTTCCTTTTTTTTTCATTACCTAAATTATGTATTCCAGCCTTAAAAATGCATATTTTAACACTTACGAGCTCAAGGACATAGATGTTAAAACATAAAATATAAAAAGGTCAAACATACTATAACTAGAACTTAGTGGGAAATCCAGAACAAATAAAACAAGCTATGAAATACGGCGAGTTGAGGTAATAACTTAAAACATTCCGTTTCTATTTCCCATTTAAGCTCGTTCCATGACAACAAGTAAAACATTTCTTCTAAAAAACGCATTTGTCAGCAAACGAGTGACACACAGCGAATATTCAGGTGAACTTTTCATCGAAAACGTGTTTTTAGGGTCACACACTTTTTTTCTAACACGCTAAGAAATTTTAATTCATCTTGTTCTCCCAGTATATTAATAATAAAAAAAATTTCCAATTCCACATTTTTTGTTATATCTCTATTTAATATTCCAGATGGGAAGGCTTATGTACTTGTTTGTTCATTTGGTGCAGCGCTACTGCAAGACTTCGCCAGCAGAAGGTAAAAAAAAGTTTGTTTTTTAGATGTTTTTGTCAATATAATTATTCCATAAGTATACTCCAAAGGGTTCAGTCTTTGTGAGTATTTTTTTAATAAAATTGTAGTATAGTACGTTGGTTTTATTTGTGTTGAATAAAATATGTTTATATATATATATATATATATATATATATATATATATATATATATATATATATATATATTTATATAATTATTTTATATCTATACATTTGGGTTTTCTTAATACATCTATCATTTCACTGTCATTTCAAAATATTTTCAGTGTTACGTAATGTAGATACTATGTTATGTTATTCGTGAGTAATATATGATTTGAAAAGTAGTTATATTTTTTTATGTGTTTAGATATTTTTATTTCAGTGTTGTGTGATTAATTTACCAATTTACTCGTTTGCTTTGGGTTTTAATGTATAACTTTGAATTCGCTCCCATTAAATATTACTATTACGAGATATAATAAATTTTTATTCTGTATTTTTTAAGAATTATCGCATTTTAGAGTGATCTATTACACATTTTGAACTTTTTTTCCCTGTTTTTTCTCCTGAATCTAAAAAAGAATAAATATTATATTTAAACTTATATTTATAAAGTAATTACGTTCAATATTTATAAATTAGATAGCATTAACCAATATGGACAAGCTAGAGTTCATATGTGAAAACTTCACTGTATTCTAACACCCCCAAAACAGTTCTTTAATTCGATCTTTGCTATGAAAAAAAATGATTGTGTAATAAATTTTTATTAAAAGAGCGTCTCTTATATTAATTTAACGAAAGGGATCACGTCTGCATAATTATAAAATAATTTGCGAATCTTGTAACCTTGTAGTTTGTAAAAGTCTTGATTAGGTCGCGTGTAAGACACTGAACAAATTCTTTACTTCAGCAATTGCGCATAAATGGAGGAGAATACTCATTAATGCTTTACGTAGCAAAATGTTTCAGATGTGGAAAATCCTCCTCCTCAAGAAATAAAAAATGTTTAAATTGGTTATTTTTTAATCAATATTAATCGATGTTTCCTGTTTTAAATCGATATTTAAAAAATATTCAAAAAATTAACATAAAGGAAACATAAAATAACTACTATATTTATTAATAAGATCCTAAGAACTAGAACATAAATTAAATACAGCAACATACACAAAACAAAATAAATACTCAGATAATGAGTTTATATAATGAATTTTAGTAAACATTTATGTATATATATATATATATATATATATATATATATATATATATATATATATATATATATGACACAAAGACGTATAAATACCTTTTAAATTGTAGTCATCCTTTTATTATTTTTTCTGCATTAATTTTTCATGAAATTTTTTTTATTGAAATTAATGAACAGAAACTAAGGTATGAGAAATAAAATTAAGCGAAGACGCATCTAAATTTACTCATTAATTTATTTATTCTTGACCTGAAAACAAAGCTAAATATTAAACACATTTTTTAATAGAAAAATTTGCTATTTTTATACTAAATATGCTTTTTATTTTCATTTATCTCTTCTCTCTCTCCATTTACAAATACTTAATTGACCTCAAGTAAAGTCTCCCATGCCGTTACGTCGTTCAGACTCGTCTTGCTGGCTCGTAAGGAAAGATTTTCCTAAATCTCAGTAATAAAGGGTGTTTTTTTTCCAGGTATAGAAGTTTAAGTTGGCATTAGTTTCCAAGATGGCGACCGATTTAACAGCTGTCAAGTGATTTATTCTCAGTTTGGTTTGGCAATTCATCGAAACGATCATCAAGCAAGGCGTAGATTCGTCGAAGGGGCCCAAAACGAGATTGCCGTTGTTCCCGATTTTCATAAGCGAATTTTGTTTAGCGATGAAGCGCACTTCTGGTTGAATGGCTACGTCAACAAACAAAACTACCGCATTTGGAGTGAAGCTAATCCACAAGTGTATGTCGAAACACCGTTACATCCAGAAAAACTGACTGTTTGGTGCGCTTTATGGGCTGGTGGAATCATTGGTCAGTACTCTTCAAAAACGATGAAGGCCACAACGTTACAGTCAATGGTGATCGGTATAGAGCCATGATTACTAACTTTTTCGTTCGTGAATTGAACAATCATGATGTCCAGGAGCTGTGGTTCCAACAAGACGGCGCAACATGTCACACAGCTCGTGCCACAATCGATTTATTGAAAGACACGTTTGGAGACCGCCTAATTTCACGTTTTGGACCTGTGAATTGGCCCCCATGATCTTATGATTTAACACCGCTAGACTATTTTCTGTGGGGCTATGTAAAGTCATTGGTCTATGTGGATAAGCCACAAACGCTTGACCCTTTGGAAGACAACATTCGCCGTGTTATAGCCGATATACGGCCACAAATGTTGGAAAAAGTCATCGAAAATTGAACGTCCAGATTGGACTACATCCGAGCCAGTCGTGGCAGTCATATGCCAGAAATCATATTTAAAATCTAATGCCGCAAGATTATCTTTCGAATAAAAAAAATTCATGTCAATCGAATAATACATCGTTGTTTTATTGCAATTTAAAGTTCTATACCTCTAAAAAAACACCCTTTAGTAGTATTTCTTACATTCGGGAATTTTGAAAATGATTTCGATATTTTTTATTTCTATAAGAAGTTCAAGAAATGCGGATTTTTTCTTGCTTGTTTGATTATTTTGACTATCGAAACAGTAAATAATCGCCAAATCTCTAGTAGAAAGTCTCTAAATGGAACTCGAATAGAGTCCTTGTAAATACATCATATCTTCTTTTATTTCGATATATTTCTCATGTTTATTATTATTTCATTTTGGATACAAATGTTAAAAACTAATATCCATTTTAATATTAAGTTTATTATATTATTTATTATTTAATTATTAATTAATATTATTATCCATTTTAATTTTAATTCAATTTCGACTTAACAAAATTGTATTGACAGTTTAGGGAATTTCCAATCAATACATTTAGTTCACTGTATCTACTTTTAAATAACGAAAAAAATCCTTAATTATTTACTTGTTTCTCTTATCGTTAATTTAAAATTAAGTTAACTATGTAATCGTGATTGCTTGCCCATTTTGCAATGATTAAAGTACTATTGGACTGCCAAATAGTTCCTTTTCAAGAAAATGTTTTATGCGGAAAATTCAATTATTCAATGTTATGAAACGAAACTACTCTACTATGTATTAAGTTTTCTTTATATATATTTGTTGATTTTTTTTCATACGTAAACAGTTCAGTGTTGAACGAAGTCCTCTGTTCCGTGTTTACCTGTGTCTTTTTCAAATGCGTTGCCCTTCAAAATTACTAATCGGATTGGAAACCTTGTAAAAATGATTTCTGTCGACAAAAAAAAAAGTTACACAGGTTGTGGGACTGCGTCCTTGAAATCGGATTCTCGAACTGAAGTACCAAGGTCACTATCGTTCTTTGAACTTCAATACTTCCGGGTATATCATTAGATAAATTATTCCGTTCCTTTTATCCGTTTTCCTGTTCTTTTACTATTAGTTTCGTCAAGAAGCACCAAATGCGAGCTGAACGAATTTATTACGCATAACTGAAGAAACTATTCAAGATATGTTTCATTGTTGTGCAATAAAAAGTTCAATCACTTAGGAAGAACTGGCAATGCAGATGTTCGTTCTGAAAACCAAAGAATGTTTTTACATTCGATCTCACAAATCCGATTACCAATCCACTAAATTTATACTTAAGTATTTGATAACTGTGACAATTAATGACCTGGGTTTTGTGTCTTGCATATTAATGTGAACAAACATTCTGGTATAAAATACTAATTGCGCGAAAGGTCATGTTTTGTTATTTTGCATCTGCACATGTGATATTCACGTGCTCTTTTCTTCAAAACTTATGCTCGAGACATGTCGGTAGAAAATAATTTTACGAGCCTCCTTTTTGTCCATGAGAATAAGAAAATTTTGATTTTAAGTAACCTTTTTAATTAAGTTAATTAAACTTTCATACTTAACTGTGTGATATTTACCACCATGTTATATTAAATGTATCCTTTTTAGAAAATAAAAAAGGAATAATCACTAAGTGTAGGATCTTAAAAACTAGTTTGATCTAGAATGACGAAAGAGAGAGAGCAGGAGTTTTGCTTAAAAGGAATTAACTTGTGTCCTCAAAATAAGAAATTCTTTAAAAAGTAATATTACTGTGCAGCGCAACACACAGTTAAAAAAAAGTATAGTCTGAATAAAATTATGTTTGTTAATGCCGTTTTTCAAGTTTATTGGTCTGACTCAAAAACTAGAATCACATCTGAGCTATCTATAACTTGATAAAAATTCAATACAGTGAAAATCGTTTAACACGAAACTGAGAGACTAAAATATTTTTTCGCGTTAAAAAATATAGTGTTAAAGGATATTTAAAAAAAAAATATTAACAAAATAAGTTTTAGATAACATTTTATTTACATGATATCTGTATATGCATGTTTGTCATTAAAACATATCAAACATTTAAGTAATTTACTCTCTTTCGTCTCCTGTTTTTTGATTAACAGTCTTAAGAAGATCCATCTTTATTTTAAACGAAATATCTGTTTTTGCTTTCCCTCTAGGCTCTTTGCCATAATGCTCGCAAAATATTCTTCTAACGTCACAAATAAATAAATAAATGCGAGCCAAATTCACTGATTTTAACTCACACTGCAATATACTCTCCCCCGAATTCCAATGCAAACTGATGACAGTTTGTAGGGCCTTTGTAGGGGTGGAGGGTGAAAGTAACTTAGATAAGCAAAATTGGCTTTTGTCACAGGCTATTCCTAAGGTATCTCAAAGCCAAATTAGCCTCCACTCCATGAAATATGTGAAACCATCTCTCTTTCATTTCACACCCCTCTCAAATCTCGCCAGCGTGGCTGATGTTTTGTGTATTTTGTTCATTCCCAGAAGGGAAATCTTTCCATGTTAAGCGATTTTTGTTTCGTGTTAAGAAAAAAAATGCATGAAAATACATAGTAGTTTGTCGAGACTGTTGTATAATTTCGTGTTAACAAATATTTCATCCTAGGCAATTTCGCTTTAAACGTATTTCTCTGTATTTAATAAATATTTTTCTAAATGTAAACTTAGAATATATAAATAAACTTATAAATAAAAAAATGAATACACCCCTTTAAAAATTATAAAACCACCCCACTAACGAATTATTGCATTTTTAAAGAAAACAAGGTGTAACATTTTAGCGTGTTCAAAACCGTGATACTTTCTATACTAATTGCAACTGAAAAATAACCTAAATTTTATCAAAATGTGCGAATTTTTCTAAAACTTTCACGAAGTGTCTGTTGATAAATTGTAAAACAACAACGTTCATTAGAATCATAAAATTAGTACATATTCGTGAAAGCATTATCTCCTAGAATTAAAAATGGGGGTTTGACAGTGTTTTTTCTTCGATTTTTCTTTCCTTTTTTTTTTAAACATTTTAAGGGGGAAAGAATTATTTGAGAGAGAAAAATTTAATTTTACAAGAGCGCTGGCGAATCTGAAAGAGAAATACCTAAGTTAATGAATTGTTTTAAAACTGCTATTTACAATGTCATAATTAGAAAAGATGATTCATACAAAATAAAACGAGCTGGAATTTTTCTCAGTACGAAAAATCGACACATTTTTTCCACTATCGATTACTCGTCCATATTATGACGTAAGTTTTCAGCAAAAAACTTCACGTCATAATATGGTCGAGTCATTAAATAATACTGATACAAAGTTCGTGGTGGCGAGGAAAACACCAAAAATATTGAAGCATAATCGAGAAGTAGTAGTATAACGCACACCCTCACATTGCGGAGGGGCCCAGGGGTACTAGAGGGCCCAAAGCCTGACTCACTCCAAGTACATATTTGTGCTTGGGGCCCAAAACCTGACTTTGCAGGGGAGGGGGGCAAATATTCTCCCTTATGCCACTGTCGAGAAGTTATAATGAAATTGGTTTAAAATGTGATATTTTCGAACGACGATTTAACCTTGAGGGCTTTGATGGTTGCAGACATTACTGGAATTATTTGAGGAAGAAACTGAAGGAATATTTCAATCAACAATTGACAGGAATATAGTTTGGGGGAGCCTTTTCTCACGATAAATTGTGCAATTTACTACGAAGTTTGGGAATGTATGAACACTGCCTAAAATCGAGTTATGCTATATGATCATCCGATGCTACATGGGCTTTTATTAGATGGTGCTTACTTGATATTTTAGTAGTACATTACTTCTTACCATTCATTTAAATTCAGCAGGAATGATTTTGAAAAGAAAAAATTAATGCTTTGCATGGCCACACACACAAAACCAGCTGCAGGGGGAAAGGCATTGATATTTATGAGGCAAAATGTATGCTAGTAATAAACAGTTTTCATCCGCTAATGAACCGAAAGTTGTCATTGTAAAGAGAGGAATGGTTTGCGGGAGGCTCGCACCTCTCTCTCGGGTATCTAGATGTGTGGGAGGTAGGGAAAAAATACTCGACATGATCCAAATAATCTATAAATTTACCACACAAAGAACAGACACAATTTCAACTAAAAAAAAGTAAGAGAAAGTCTCAATGCTAACCGCGAAAGTGGAACAACGACGGTAAAACGTGAACAATTAGGGGACTATCAAACTTGATCCTTACCTTAATAAAGGATCTAACCTATCATCTGATTTAATCTAATATCAATTCAATCTTAGCAATCGTCACTTTAAAGTTTCCTTCTATAAGTCTCAAATCACAATAGTTCTAATATTATACCTTCAGTAGCAATCTCTGGGATGCGGTAGCCCAGTGGTCAAGGTATCAGATCATGGCAGGCATGTCATGAGTTCGAGCCCAGTATCACTAAAGACCCGCCGTGTAGGGCAGCGATGCACGCTAAATCTGTCGAGAGCTGAAACGTCCTCCCGTTGGTGTGGTGTGGTAGTTAGGAGAGGGGTGCCAGCTCAGGTGTCGTCCACGTCACTTGACCATGGTTCAAAATTACATGGTCCGTCGCCAAAAGCTCCCGTGTAGCTGAACAGTGCGACGTTAATATTCAATCAGTAGCAATCTCACCTGACTCGAGTATTTCATCTCTCCCCTACTCTCCTCTCAAGCTAGAAAACCTCAACTATGTATGGTAAGTTAATTTAAATATCACGATTCTCTTCTTCCGAAGCGTTGGTTGTGAATAACGCGAATTGATAGCCTAAAGATTTCCCAAGAGGATTAATTGAAGAAACGCGTATAGATTCTCTCTCGTCACAGGTTCTATATTTCTTAAAATTAAATATAATTACCTGATTATTTCAACGATAAATAGTGTGCTTGAAATCATCAGGTAAAATGGAGGACCAATGCATTTATTTTTATACTTTTTTGTGCTTCTGTTTTTAGACAAAATAGTGGCTTTATAAATTCATAAGAGCGTATTCTTCATTTATATCTAATATTTTTATTGTCTTCATCATTTATAGCATTATTATGGTCCTATAATTTCTTAACAGTTTGTAATGCCTGTTTGCTTAGTAGCTGGGGGGTTATAATCGCTAGCTCAAGGTGGGCGTTGTCGTGTCGTGGATTCGAAACATAACACCCACCATGTAGAGGGACTGGTACACGTTAAATCTGTCGAGATTCAATGCACTTACTTAGGCCTGGTGTGGAAGTTTGTAGAAATGGGGCCTAGTTAGGAAATGGGATACCAGCTCAGGTGTTGTCCTCGCTACTTGACAGCAGTTCGAAATTGCTAGGTCTCTCACCAATAGCTTCAGAGTATGACGTAAATCCAAATAAAATAAACTGCTGTTTCAACAATTTTTAAATTTATGGAACAAATATGTGAATTCTCTATATTCAGAAAATGTAACAAAAAAATTTATGTTGCATGGGTTTTTCAATACTTACAACTCGATTTTAATTTTTAATAGCAAAACGTTTCTTAATTAAATTTTTAATACGATTTTAATAAACTATTAAATCGTGTAATAGTGTTGTTGTTGCTTATGCCACCTGTGTGTGATCGACAGTAACATCACATCAAGGTCCACGAAATTCATCGCGGCTAAAGGCTAGAATCTAACGCCTGTCGTTAGTCTTAGCTTTGAGAACAATGCAGGTGACAGTACGATTTTGCTCGCCCCCAATTTTGAGGGAGAACACCCTGGGAGTGGTCAGGGGCCTCCACCCCTCTTCCCCTTCCACCAACCTCACGAGAGGACTTGCGGCTCGACGACTATTTAGAGCAGGGGTGTCCAACACACGGCCTGCGGAACGCATGTGACCCGCCAGTACGTAAGTTGCAGCCTGCAGACTCTTTAAAAAAATTAAATATCAAGTTTTAAAAGTTTTTTCATTTTGAAATTTTTTGAGAGGAAATTATATATATATATATATATAATTTCCTAATATATATATACACGTATAATATCTACAATGTATTTGCCTGTTACCCGTTCTTGTTTTAAAATTAATCCTTTTTGATAATAGAAATGTCCTTTACATTAAAATAGATTTATATTTTTTTATCAAACCGTTACATTTGATTTTATAACAATAAATTACTTTTTTAATAAATTCTGAATTGCATTATGCATATCCTTTACTATGGATGGTTCATGATTCTCTGTGTGTGCGACTTTCATTTCTCCTCCTCCTTTTCTGTTTGGAGTGTCCATAAAGCAAGAGGCAATCAGAGATGTTTTTTAAAGTTTAAAAAAATATATATTCAGGATGATTAAGATAAAGAGCAATGTATACTTAATCGTTTGCGAATGAAAGTCCAATCAAATTTCAGCAATGAGTAACAAAAGATCAATTCAAAAGGAACACCGTAATTTTCAAGAAAATGGTAACACACACTGTAATATTTTAAACGTTATTTGATCATTACAATATTATATTATATAAACAATATTAAATTATCTTTGTCTGTTTACACACATGAAAAATAATGAAAACAATGATAATAATTTTCATTCTGTTTTAAACTTTCACTCCAATAAATGTTTTTTTTTTTTCCAAGTATGATATAAAAGTGCCTATTTTTATGTGCGGCCCGCGAGATTCTAATGTTTTTCCGAAGTTGCCCGCAATGTCATTTGGGTTGGATATCTCTGATTTAGAGTACCCCCAAGCCGCGAAGGCACTATACAATTACAAACATCCATGCCTTTTCCGGGATTCGAACCCAGGCCCTACGGCAGTGTCACTAACCACTATATCAGATGGGCGGCCGTTCATGTAATAGTTACTGTAGGTAATGATTTTAATTGTGGTAACATGAAAAAGAAAGAAAATATATAACATTTATCTTTGGCTTAGATTTGTCGTATTTCTACCTCATTATAATAATAAAAAAAACTAAGGATTCTGGATCACACACATTGAAATAAAAAAGTCTCCAGTAATTATTTAAATCTATGAAAAGATAATCATGTCAGCATTGTTGTCATTGAACTTTTCTTATTGTTCTACAAATATAAAACTTGAGAATGCTCTTGATTTATGCCTTTTTTTACGAAACCTGGGAGATTTTCTTCAGAAATTGCCAACTTTGAGAACAAAAAAAAGCATTTTTTTATATTTACCTAACTAAATAAAATTGGATATTTCAACTCTACTCAAATATCACCCTGGCGAAATCGTATTTCGAAAACAAGACCATCAAACTCTATTCTTTCCCACGAGACAATTTTTTTCTCTCCGTTAGGGTCACAGAAATATTCTATGTAATGCTCTTCTAAAATGATTTATTTCCATGTTGTCTTGTCACAATAGCCTAATTTACTATCCTTTTTGCTTACAAATGAATACTTCTTTTTCATTCTTAACATAGAGTGATAATTTGAATGGAAACCAAACCTTTGTTAACATATTTTCCTTTGTTTTTGTTGTTCTTACAGATTGCAGAAAAATCATGACGCTGCATGGAATTGCGAACCTTCTGAATTACGACGAACATACTCTCGATCTGCTGGATCCAGATCAGAGGGACGCTTCGAGACTAAGTAAGATGATGAAAATGTTCATTAATTCTTAGTAAATGCTTATAAATGCTTGAGGGGGTTCACCTATGTGATGTCTTGTTTTTTAAGGTATCCGACTACGTTCGGAACCGTGATTTTGTAAAAGCGTATAAATGGATAATATTTATGATATTTAGTGTCACTTAGATTAGAAAATGTATATAAAATTGTTTTAAGAATAGTATTATAATAAAAAATTATTTAAATACAATATTTTGACAAAAAATGAACATAGAAGGACTCCTTTTCAAAATATTCTCCCTTTGTCAAAAATGATTCTGTATATAGCTCAGACCTCTGTACAAAGGCTCAACTAGAATTTTTGAAATATATAACTTAGAAGTGGGTTTATATACATGTTTTACGACAACAGAGGGGAGAAATTTTAAGAAAAAAACGCCGGTAACTATTTTAATTGGCTATAACTCTGAAAATAGTTTGAATTTTTCAAAAATCATAGTTGATCCTCTGTACAGAGGTCTGAGATATATTAAGGCAAAATATTATTATAATAGAAGTATTTTTCACAAAAGGAGAACATTTTGAAAGGTTAATTTTTTGCCAAAATATTGTATTTAAATAATTTTTTTTGTCAAAATGTCCTTAAAACAATTTTACAGATGTATTCTAATCTAAATGACACTGAATATCCTGAAAATTATCCATTCATGCGCTTTTAAAAATCACGGTTCCAAACGTAGTCGGATACCTTAAGCATTTTTAGGGAATTTTTTTTGACGACAGTAAAAATATAGATATATTTATCATTTATTTTATATGTATTTTAAGAGTATATATATAAATGTTTAGCCAAAAATATCCAATGGAATGTGAGTTATAGCGCTCTGAACACACCCGCCTCGAAAAAATGGACGCTCACTTCCTCCACGATTCCGGCTGATTGGCTTATCTGAAATAAAAAAAAAAAAATTAAAAAATTAACGGCGTTGTAATCTGTAAGCTTAAATGCGAACAATGTACTATACTAAATTGAAAGTATCAAAAATAAAATTTTTGATAGACCTCTGAAGAAAAAGTTTCGGATTTCATGAGTTTTTTTATTGTTTTCATTTTAAAAAATAAAAATATTTTGAATTTTGGTAGGATCGTAGTCCATTTGGTGCGTCTATATGTGCTCAGTCTACCCTATAGGTTTGAAGTCATTCGGTCAAACCGTTCTTGTGATATGATGGAGGAAAGTTTGAAAAACATAGTTTTGAGAAAAATGCGTTTAAAAAAAGTTTCAAGTCCGATTAAAACAATGAAAATCCTAATTTATCCTCACAATCGGCGATACTCTTCGAAGCTAAACCAAAACTAAAACAAATTCGACGAAATATTTAATAACAAGAGATATTTTCTTTTAAACCTCTATAAACTTATCTATTCTTGTAGGAACATAATATTTCCATAGAAGGGTCAATCAGTAGCGCACTAAGGAATTTTTGAAGGGGAAGAGTCCGGGGTCAAAGTTCACCATTCTTGCATCAAGCTCCTTTTGATTTTGTCGATTTTCGGGAACAAAACACACAAAAAAACTAATTTTTGAATAAATAATTAGCATTAATTAATAAAATTAATCATTAATAACAAGTAATTAATTAAATTTTACGTACTATATACTTAGAATTATAATCAATCGGAAAAAATATCAAGGGCTTTGGGAGGGGGTCACTGGGGTCAATGGTATCAAACCGACTGCACACAATAGGTCCAGCCTTCGATTGCCAACTCAGCGCTCCGAACAGCTGCTCTTCTAACACCTGCTCCTTTATAAAGACTTCGAATTTGAAAAAATCAATTTACCATCGTATTCTAGACATGTTAAGAAAGCAATTTACGAAAAAAAAATTTAATTTATTTATTTATTTTTTTTTAAAATTTTTTTTTGAACGCAATACATGGGTGAACCCCCTTAAAACAGTCTAAAGTTGTGAGTTATTGTTTGCCAGCACGATTTAATCATAAACATGTAAAACTTTAAATAAGTAAACAGAAATGTTTTAAGAAATTATTTTGAGGAAATACAAAATCAAATTTTTATATATAAGCAAAATATAAAATGAACCACATATGGTTAAAGTAACTGAAAAATCGTATAATACAATGTTCAAGTTATAAAAAAAGGAATCAAAAAGAAATGGGGGAAAGTTGTTTACTGAATTCTAGACAAATACGTTGTGAGCCAAACCATGACAAAGTGGATTAAGAATGCTCGAGATTAGAACTAACCTTGGACAAAAAGCTGGAAAATTCTGTTCACAGCATAAATATTTTGCTAGAAATATTCTTTAGCAAACAATGGCATTACCGCTGAATATTTTTGTGTACCTTTATTATATATCAGGCTCTTACAGCATATGTTCGTAGTAGTATTCAGTGATGCACAATTTATCAAAACCTTTATATTTTTTATGTGACACGCTTTATATTAACAAAATTCGAAATTTTTGTCTAATTTTCATTTATTTTTATGCCGTTACTGATTATTTCTTCTACGATGCTTCTGTTATTCACATACCATATTCTGACAATTATTGTATTGAAACAACATAAAGTTGTTGTTTTTTTTAGTGATACGCGTGTTCTCTCTTTCCAAAGAATAACAGTTACGTATAACTTTGAGAGTTTAATTACATGAATAGGCAAGAGTAGTAATTCCTAAAAAATGACGGCTTTATTCATATATTTATTGATAAATCTTAAAACAATTTTTAAAATTTTTTATCATAAAATAACAAGCCTTATAAACCTTTAACTGTCAAGTTATTTTGATGATTTGGGTATATAAATTGTCGCCATTATGCAAAAGACTAAGAGATGAAGCTAAAATAAACTTCTCCCAATATGTATTCGAGTATAAAACAACAAGATGCAATCAGAAAAAAAATTACCTGTTATAATACTCGGTCGTGACATTTCGGAGCTCTACTGCCGAGTCCCGAGATGATCTTTGGCCTGACAGTTAAAAGGTTAAAAAATTATGGTATTCAGCCGTTTATGATTGCCTCTGTATTATCGTTTCGAATTTCCCTACGATTGACTGGCTTCTTATGAAAATGTATTAATCTGAAGAAAAAGAACATAATATATTATTTGAATTTGATTTACCGTAAAATCCGGTGTATAACGTACACCGAGACTTTCAAGCTGCGATTTTTAATGCTTAGGTGTATTCGCCGTATAATGCACAAACTCTTTTTTACGAAGAAACCTGAAATGTACCTGCGCAATGCTCTTATGCTTTAAAATAATTTATTCGAGGTATTATTCCAAGTTTTAGGGGAAAAAATAGCATACTTTTCTAGAACTGCAACCTTTTAAGTTCATAAGTAATGTTACTTCCTTTAAATGGACAGTATTTTGATATATAGAACTATTTTTTTTCCTTACTCATCTTTCTTTACTCTCATTTTTATACCTGGCGTTTAACGCGCTCCCGTAAATTTCGATTTTATTTTTTGTGTTAAAAGCGTGCGTTATATGCCGGATTTTACGGCACCTTAAAAAAGCCCTCGTGCAGCTGAACAGTGCGACGTTAATCTTCACTCACTCACTCACTACGGCACCTTAAAAACTCAAATATTCCGTGAGAATCAAGAAGTACAAATTTGCTCAGCAATATGAAGTACAAACAGAGGATTTTTAGTATGACGTGAGGATTGATTTAAAAAATAATTAAAAACTAAAAAAATAAGTAAATTTTTAAAATTTTTGTCTTTATAAAACCCTCTTTTAAGAAAAACTTTTGCACTGAAAACAAAAAGAAATCATAAAAGTATTTTATTTTCAAACGAAAATACCTCTCTATCATATTTTTAGATGTGAAAATATTAACCTATATCACTTCCCTACAAACGGAAATTCAGTTGTCCGACATTGGTTTCTATTATATGCAAAATAGGGTAATAAACGTGTTGCAGATGCTCATCGCGATCAGATCTTTTACTGACACAACAATACCAAGAATATATTACAGTAAAAAGTATGAGGAGAAAGCAATTTTTAAATTACACCCAACTCAAGTTATTTATTACTTGCCCCTCCCTAGATCCGGGTTGCATGCTTGATTAAGCAATTGATTTCCTTGAAGAACATGCTAATGACTTGGATCAAAGATCAAGCGTGTTCCTTTAGGTGATATATTTCACTTTCTGAAACGAATTGTTCATGCCCACATTGTATTTCTGTTCAAACTTACTCATTCAAACGTAGCAATTGATATCCTTGCTGCAGCAATAAAAATTTTACGCCTATCTTTATATACCGTACATTCCGACGCATATCGTACACTTTTAAAAACAAAAACAAAAAAAAAAATATAAGATCGAAATTTACAGGTGCGCTTTACACGAGGGATGTAAAAAAAAAATACAACTTTAAAAATAAATAAAATATGAGTACTAAAAAAATTGGATTTCTACATTTATCTAAACAGTGATCATTTAAAAGAAATTATATACCTTACAAATTTCAACAACGAAATACCTTACAAATTTCAACAACGAAATACCTTACAAATTTCAACAACAAAAAATACCTTACAAATTTAAACAATGAAATACCTTGCAAATTTAAACAATGAAATACCTTACAAATTTTGTGTCCCCTTCCGCTCTTTTCTTTTAGGAGAGGGGGTTGCTAGCTCAGGTGTCGTCCACGTCACTTGACCAAGGTTCAAAATTACGTAGTCCGTCGCCAAAAGCCCTCGTGTAGCTGAACAGTGCGACGTTAATATTAAATCAAATCAAATCCCCTCTTTTCTTGTGCTTTAGGGTTGCAGTGTTAGAAGCACACCATTGCTTAAAAGCCTGGACAATACTTCAGATAAATGACTTTCTCTTGACACTCCTATACTTTCAAGCTGCAATTTTTAATTTTTAGGCATATTCGCCGTGTAACGCGTACCCCCTTTTTTACGAAGAAACTTGAAATGTACATGTGCAATGTGCTTATGTTTTGAAGTTATTTATTCGAGGTATCATTCCAAGTTTTAGAAAACAATGGTATACTTTTAGAGCTACAACCCTTTAAATTCATAAAGAATGCCAATTTGTTTTTAATAAACAGTAATCCAATGTATGTAGGGGTCTAATTTTTTTTTCTATCCTCATATTTTTTTATTTTTAAAGCTCTCGTTTTTATACCCGGCGTATAACGCGCACCCGTAAATTTCGATCTTATTTTTTGTGTTAAAAGTGCGCGTTATACGCCGTATTTTACGGTACTTAAAAATTTAAAAAATATCTAGCTTGAATGTATTGCAGCGCTTGATTCGCCGGAATATACAGTAAATGAAATCGAAACCCAGTGCATTTTCGGAAAGCAATTCAACCTTCGAGTTTATATTAAGGCGTTTTCATAAAATTTAAACACACAAAAAAAAGAGCCAAGTTTAAATGATTGCTTCACTAACTCCGTTTCTTTTCTAGGAATTTCTTTTAAAAAGCTGATTTATTTCAAAATTTTCATATTTAAAAAATAATAATAATAATCAAATTACTTAAGATAACAAGTAATATATACTTAAATTACACAAAACTTCACACTACAAACGATTAAATTTTGCTGCAAATTCATAATCAAAAACATGGCATGAACTTGCGAAGAACGTGTAAGTTACTGCTTTTGTATGTTTTTAGGATATATATTTTTTTCCTTTTATTGAAACCTTGTAAGTGGGTTGAGGTCAACTAAACTCAGTCTACAAACTGCGCTCACGGCGTGTTTCTGGTCTAATTTTTAAACCTTGTCACACAGCGCTTCTATACACGGTTCCTTTAAAGAGAATTTTATTATTATTATTACTCATTTATTTAAAGCAGCTGTCTAACCCGAAAGATGAAAGTGAAATCAGCTAAATGAAAGAATCATTAGAAGGAATGATCGGCAAGGAATCTTTTTTAAGGAATAAGTGAAAAAAGAAATCGCTAACGTACATGAATAAAATCGTAATATATTTTTAGTTTGATATATAGTTTTTTTTTAAAAAAATCTGATTACACCTCAGTGTTTCTCAAAGTTTCAATATTTGAGACCCAATATTCAATCATAATTTTCATCACGCCCCCTCCATACAATAACAATGTATTTAATTCAATAATACACTTCGACGCTAAAGCTACAATACTACTTTAACCTCTTAAGGGCCACCGACGTATATAAACGTCTCGCTCAGCCAAAGCATTAATTTCCCCGGACGTATATATACGCCTTTCTGAAATACGAACTTTTTTGTGCACTGCTATTCATAAAATTATTCCGAAGGCTTTGGAATGCAATAAACCAGTGTTGACGAAGGATTTATTTCAGAGGGTTTGCTATTATTGAATATAATTTTATATATGACAAGCCCAAGGGATCAATGGTAATTATTAATGTGGTTCTTAACTTAATATTGTTAAATTAATTATAAAATACATTGTGCAGTACTAATACATTTATAAGTGTATTATATCAGTGTAAATGTGTGTTTTATTTTTTATTACGTTAGAATATATTTCGTTTGTTTACGTTCAGTGAATTAAAAAAATTTTTAAATAATCTTTTGATTTCGATTTTTCAATATGCTAGCGCCATCTTGTAGCGTTATCACGCTCCCCTGGGGGCGCGCCCCACAGTTTGAGAAACGCCGGATTACATAAAAAAAAATTTTCAGAATCTCTAATAAAAAATTAAATAAGGAAAGAAAATTGACAAGCTACATATTCATGCAACGAAACGGTAAAGGCAGTTCTTAGTTCGAAATACAACGCAAATATGCACTTAATTTGATAAAAACATACCAACTGTTGCTTCATTATTTTAGTATAATTTGATATAGATGTTTTAATCACAGGTTAACAGTTAATATTACAGTCAAATCATTGTTATGAATAATGTCAAATCATTGTTATGAATAATCAATAATGTTAAGCTTTCGTTTTATACGAAAGGAAGCTCTTTCAATGAAGCTTACATGTGTTTTAAAAGTATAATAAATAAACTGAACAGTTCACTTTATTTTAATTTGATTTTAAACTTATGAGACGTTTTTAAGCGTTTCGAAAGTGAAATTAAAATATTTATGACAGTAAGATATGCAAACAGCGCTAGGAGAAGGTAAAATCAGAAAATAATTGCTTTTTAAAGTAAAATATTTTTCGTGCTAAAAAAACTAATCAAACTTTCGTTGCTAGTATTAAAGAATAGGATTTAAACTCGAAGCAATTTTTTTTCTTATTGAAATATGTTTAAGTTTTAATATGAAATCTTGAAGCTACTATCCTATTGAGTGCAACATCTTTTATTATTCACTCAGTTTTGTTTGAATTAGTCCATCTTTTCTACATACTTTCATGTTCAGAATCATACTTTCTTTTAATCTATCCTATACTTTATTATTGACTAGATTTCCAAAATTGAAGCTTTTTTTTCTTTCAATAATCGCTTCTGAATATATTTATAATTATATTGACTTTAAAGTTTATATAAACTCAATTAAAGAACTACTTAAATTCTTATTTATTCTGGTTACATATTATACATTATGAATACATATAACTTTTATTAAAGCTTATAAAAAAATTCTTTAAGAATGAAGAATAACAAGTTTTTTTTATTATTATTTTACTCTATAGATTTGTAACGTATCTCTAAGGTTTAAGACTCTTGTGTAAATATTAATGTGCGCAAACAAAATACTATTAAACTTTACTCCATCAGACAAATGATTTCATATGTAACACTACTTCTCTTTGAATTTTTACTGTCGATCGATTGGGATTTAGTATTCCTTGAAAAAGAAATCGTGTTACATGCAAAGCTTAACAATAGGTTGGAAAATCGTTTGCAACTTTCGTAAGCCAACAAAAAAGAATGTATCAAGAGATGAAAACTAAAAAAGTCCTTTGATTCTAAAGCTTTTAGTTATTTCATGTTCCTTTTATCATCTAATAATAAAATTACATAAAAAGTTGTATGTAAAACATATTTTTAAAATTTTTTTATACATAAAAGTAAATACTATACCTTAAAAGTCAATTGATCCATGAAATATAACAACTTGGTCGCCTTTATAAATATTAAGATCCAGAATATGCAAAATTGAACATACAAAAGAGATACATTATAAGAGAACATTATAAGAGATAATAATTGAACATTATAAGAGATTTTCTAAATCCATGAATGAAATGCTATTAGTTATTTGTAAAAGTAAATAAGCTATTCGATTCAACTTACCGTAAAATCCGGCGTATAATGCGCACTTTTAACACGAAAAATAAGATTGAAATTTACTACAGGTGCGCGTTATACGCACCGAGTATACCAGGTGTATGCATATGAAATGAGACGATTTTTTTAAAGAAAATCACAATAAATTTGAGAAAACTGTTAATATTTCTTTATCTGAAATAATATCCATCGCTAGCTACACATTTCCCCCATCTTTTGGGCAATTTGTGAATACCACGCCAAAAAAATGATCGGTCTTTTGAAGCCAGCCAGTCATCAAGCCAAGATTTGACGTTTTCGTAAGAAGTGAAGCGCTGGTCAGCCAATGCGTGTCCCAAAGATGTAAATAGGTGGTAATCGAAAGGAGCCAAGTCTGGCGAATAAGCCGCATGCGCTAAGGGTTCCCAGTCGAGAGCCTTAACGATATCCTTGGTCGGTTTAGCATGGTGGTTAGGTGCGTTGTCATCAAGGAAAATCACTTTGTGCTGCCGTTTCTTCTATTGCTCGCGTTTTTCGAGTATAGCATCGTTTAAATTAAGTAATTCTTGCTTGTAGGGATCAATATTAACGGTTTCGCCGGGTTTGAGAAGCTCGTAATAGATTGGTCCCTCCTGATCCCAGAAAATACACAGCATTGTCTTGCGGCCGAAGCGATTCGGCCTTGCGGTCGATTTGGACGGCTTTCCGGGGTCAAAATATGATCGATTACGCTTGGGATTCTCAAAATAAATTCATTTTTCATCGCCAGTCACAATACGATGGAGATATGACTTGCGTTTGTAGCGGGGAAGCAACATTTCGCACACGAGTTTTCGGTTTTCCTGTTGACGATCCGTTAGCTCGTGTGGTACCGATCTACCGACCTTTATTATCTTGCCCATTCCTTTGAGACGACGGGAAACAGTGCTCTGGTCAACATTCATTTGTTATGCAAGATGTTCTTGCGTTTGGCCATCATCTTCATCGAGTAATGTTTGCAATTCAGCATCTTCAAATTTTTTTGCTGGTCAGCCACCCTCCTCGTTTCTCACATTGAAATCACCATTTTGAAACTTTTCAAACCACCTGTAGCACTGCGCACGGCTCAAAGCATTGCCACCGTATGCTTCTGAAAGCATTTGATGTGATTCGGCAGCATTTTTCTTCAGATGGTAACAAAAAATTAATGCTGTCCGCAAATCGTGGCCGGAAGGCATAAAATTCTACATTTTCAACACAGTAAAAAAAAATACAATGCACCCTGAAACTCGTCCAAATGTAAACTAAACATGAGTATCAAAGATCAAACTATAAAAAATCACATGTCACGGTTTTGTATTGTTTGCATATATGCGTGACGACCAAGGCCGGATCTACGTATGGGCTAAATGGGCTGCAGCCCAGGACCCCGGTTTCTAGGGGGCCCCGTTCTCCTTTGAAGATAACAAACAGAAAAAGATGTGATGAAACAATAAATTTCAAAATAGTAATGAAATAATAAACCTCATTAAAAGAATAAAAATCAAAAATAAAATACCAGAAATACCATATCAAATTTATTTTCATTTTCAAGAGCAAGAGCTATATACTCTTTTGTTCGTCCACCCTACCACCTAATACGAGGAAATTAATAATCAATAGACAGAGGCTCTATCATACAGCGGCGCTGGCGAGCATCAAGCATTTATACAAAAGTAGCGGCACTATTTCTATAGCCATTTATTTTTGTGCAATAATAATTCTAATTTACAATAATATACTGATTTGATGCTGTGTCTTGTGCATACTACCTGAAATTAAAACATAGGTACATGTTTATTCAAGTTTCAAGTAAAAAGTAAGTGCAGATACACATTTCTAAATTATTTAAGTAGGAAGATAATGAAGTAATGATTAAGTGTTTTCTGTATTTTCAATTTTTCAAAGATTGAAAACATCAGGATTTCCTATAAATATGTATGTTGTCTTAAAATTTGTGTTAGCTTAATTACTTCTATAGGATATAAGAAAATAACAATCAGTTTATGTGGGTTATAGAGATTCACTCCGAATATTATGGATAAATGTAAAATAGTCTTGATTTTCGTAATAAGTCGGCTTTTTTGAATATAGGTAGCAACAGCAAATAATGGATGACAACGGAAAAACAATATTTATTTAAAGTGGGGCAAATAATTCTAAAGTTTATTTTTATAAAATCCCCTTTAAACTGATGGGCTAATAAATAATAATAATAAGCGTATTTATTTTTTTGAATTAACTAGGTACTTTTTTTCAATTATCTTAGAAATAAACTATTATATTGTTTTGTAAACATTTGTTAGAGTATTTTTAGTTTATTAAGCACATCGATTGAGTTATCGTAATTTTTTTTTTATGACCTAAACTTTTGAACTGATTTTCAGGAAAATCAAATACTTAATTAACAATGTAAGTATGTCTGGCAGAAAATATAAAAGTATAGCAGAAAAACGAAAACTACTGTTAAATCGAGAAAAAGAAAAAATTAAATGTGTCAAAGATTTAACTTTTTTTACAATGGAACAAAGTAACAAAAATATAACAAACGCAGAGATATTAACAAGCGAAAGGGAAAGGAACTTAGCCAAAGAAAACGGAGAAATACAACAAGCAAATATTAATGATGAAAATATGCAAGATTACGATGACCAGCAGCCTTTTGAAAAAGATATTGTTCAGCCAGAGGACATCAAGGACATCAGTAATGCCCCGACCGTAAAGTGTTTAGAAAATGTTGGGTATGAGTTTGAGAATTATACGTTGGCGGGGGTTCGTGGCCTAAATCTCTTAAGTAATAATCTTATTGATTATATCCTTTCTCATGAAATGAGTTATTTTCAAAATAAAGATCCAAACAATATATATTCTGTTTCGGTAAGAGAATACGAAGAACAAAAGGCATCATTTTCGAATAATCATTTAATTAAAAAACTTTAAAATGGCCAAGTACTGGAAAGATCTTGGTTGGGTTATTCAACTAGTATTGGTAGTGTTTCTTTGTTTGACCTGCAAACTTTTTTCTAAAACAAATTCTCAATACACAACCGGCTTTTCTGACAGGAAACACGTTACAGTGATTGGAAATAGTTGTTCAATAGAATTTTTATGATTTTCTTAACATAAAAATTCAATGTTAATTTGGTTGACTCGAAATGAAAATAAATCTGTTTTAGATAGACAGTTATAGGAGCAACTAAGAGAAGATACAGAATATTACCATAATGTCCTCAAACGGGTTATTTCGGTAGTAAAGTATTTGGCTATAAGAGGTTTATCAATTTGAGGGGTACCGAGGAAGTTTTTGGTTCTCCTCATAATGGTAATGTTATGTGTGCCCTCAAATTGTTAGCAGAATTCGACCCATCCATTCGTTCGTGAACATATTGAACAGAGAGAATTACGACCAAAATCGTTAATATCGTACGTATCAAAAACAATATATGAGCAAATAATTGAGATCATGGGCAAGCAAATCATTAAAACAATTATAACTCAAATAAATAACGATGACACACAAAGTACTATTCAATTGTGATAGATTAAACACCAGATTTGTTCCATAATGACTAACTTGCTATTGTACTACGATATTGTTTTCGGAGAAAAGTGTATGAAAGATGAGTCTCATTAAGATTAGCTGTCTCACACTGGTTTATACTTGTTTAATTTTGTACAAGAATTTTTAGGAGCAAATGGGATAATTGTAGGGGACAGTCATTTAACAATGCTGCTAATATGTCCGGTCGATATAATGGTGTGCAAAAAATAAATTCACTAATTATGCGCAGTGTGCTGCACATTCTCTTAATGTGGCTGGTGCAGAATAAGTTAAGGTTGCAACTGAAATCGTGAACTGCTTTGGTTTAGTGCAACACACGTGTGTTTTCTTTTCTGCTTCAATCCATAGGTGGGAACATTTACCTTAAAAAGTTTAAGTCAGACTACGATGTTGTTGAAACCTTAAAAGATAATTATGGTAATGTGGTGGTGATATCTATATAAGCCAGTAACAGCACATAGAATGTACGACACGAATCAGATCAAAAACTAAAGGAGTATCAAGACGCAGCCAAAAAATTCAGTCCCAGAGTAGGAATTGAATACAGTGATGTGGCCAAGAATATAGCGATGACGACTTATTTCAAAATCTGTAGATAAATCCATAGAAAGCTGTGTATGGGACAGAAAAATTTAAGAGACACGCTTATTGTTGCGTTAGATAAGCTAATCCTTGATTTAAATAGAAGAAACCAAGTATATATATGCATGATATAGTAAGAAATTTAAATTTTTGATGGATGTGCAAGATCAAAGTAAGAAGAACGTTGGCCTGGAGAGTGTACGCGCTGTAACGTTTGAAAGAATAACGGTAGCGTATTCTTGGTTAATTAAAATATGGAATTTATTAACGTCACAACTATTGAATATTATTTACTAAATGGTACATTAAAGTTATTAAATTTATTTATAGATTGTTAGAGTCCAATGTTTTGTGAGAGGAGGATTCGTTAGTTACCGCTCCCGTGCAAGTTCAAAGCATCTCTCCTCTCATCTTCCGGTCGACGGGGCTAGATTCCTCGGGGGTCAAAAAGGGGTTGCGTTGCAGGTGCAAGATGCACGTGTGGGTGTCGGGTCCACAAAGAAGCCGACCCCCCTCGATGTTGATGTTCGGAGAAGCGACGTTACAGCGCAATTGATTACTATTCAGATGACATAGACCAGAAGGTGTTCAATTCAAAGTTTATCTAACAATAATAATAATAATAATAACTGAGCTAGAGACCTATACTTGAAGTGCTTTGTTCAGTTTAACTTTTGAAAACAAGCTTGTTGACGCTTTTCCAAATTTGTTTACCATTTTAAAGATTTTCCTAACACTCCATATTACTAGTTGTGAAGCAGAGCGTGCGTTCTCTAAAATATCCTAAATAGAAAACAAATATGGGACAGCAATGACAAATACTAGGCGTAATTATGAATCACTTCTTTCTATTAATACTGATCTCACCAAAGAGAAGTTTTTTTTGTTAATTATGTAATTGTTTATAACGTGTTTAGATTGTATAAAATAAAAAAAAACCTGAAGTTTCATTTATTTTAAATTTTCCCGCAACAAAATTTTTTTAAAGAAAATAGCAAAAATTTTAATCATTTAGGGGGCCCCCAGATATTGTTAGCCCAGGGCCCCCAAAGGTCACGGTCCGTCTCTGGTCACGACATATGTTAGCAATCGTCTCATTTGATATGCATGCACCTGGTATAAGTTGATTGCTTGAAGAATAAAAAAAAAACCTGATGAGTATATATAAAAAAATTATTCTTCTAAATTTTACGAAATATTGTTTATTTAAAGGAAATGACATTGCTTATGAACCTTAAGGGTTATAGTTCTTGAAATATACTATTTTTTCAAAAGCCTAGGATAATACCTCGAATAAATGACTTCAAAACATAGGAACATTTCGTACGTACATTTCAGGTGTCTTCGTAAAAAAGGCGGTGCGCGTTATACCACGAATATACCTAAAAGTTAAAGAATGCAGGCTGAAAGTATAGGTGCGCGTTATACGCCAGACTTTACGGTAAATACAGCAAAGTATAAAGTTTTACATAAATTGAAAACTTTATGTAGTTTTAGTGGTTAATGTAATGTTCATATATTTTCTTACAGTCTGGCAAGCTGCAACTAAATCTCGGTATAAATTTCCTCCTGAGAAAAACTATGATCAAGAAAACACTAAATCATCAGAAGGTATGTATTTTAATTTCCAAACCACTTTATTAAAAACAGTTTTCATAAATTATACTTTTATATTGTTTTAAAACACTAAGTAATAAAGGCATGAAAAAAACTGATTATAAGTTAAACATACATTAATACAGAAATTATATAACTTATAAATGCGTATTGAAAAAAAAAATTTTTTTTCACACTGCATTTCTGAAAAGTTACTATCTTAAAAATTCATATGTTCTCAATAATTTCATTTTTCCTATACATATTAATATAATTTAAACAAGTGATAATTACCTAACCAAAGCTTAAAAAATTATTCAAAAATGCTTCAACAAAAATTTTATGCAAAAACATTAATGTCTGTTATATTATTATGTTTTTAACTGTTATATATCAACACTAAATTTCAAGCAGCAAATGCAATCACTATTATATTAGATAAATGAAATTATATATATATATATATATATATATATATATATATATATATATATATATATATATATATATATATATTACCTTTTTATCAAAATTTTACGTTGTAAATATTTGAATTTTTATGAAAAAAAAATGCTTTTTTTTTTTTCAAAAATTCATAAAAGGTGCTTTCTATGAAATATTGGAAAAATGAGTATTAAATATTAGAATAATACAGTATTTATTTTATAAGGATGTTGCCTAGATGAAAAATGGACAAGTTCAATAAAAATAATGATTTTATAGGAAATCAAAAGGTTAATCGTTCTGGGGGTTGTAGCACAGGTCCCATAATTTCGGCAGCAGGTCTGTGTCTTCACTCTAGAAAAAACGTGGTTGATTTTTGAGGAAGTCCTGCCAAGCTCCTTCATTTCATCGTCCAAATAGAAGCGTAGCTCTGACTTAAGCGGTCTAAAGGCCTAGAAACTACAGGGTGGCAAATCTGGACTGTGTGGTGGGTGTTCTAACATTTCCCAAAAGATTTTTTAAAGTTATCTCGATTTCACGGGAGTCATGTGGGCGGACATTGTCATGGAGATCCGATATCGTGTTTGTGCTCTTCTTGAAAACTTTTGCACCAACTGTTCCAAGACGTTCGACCTAAACAGTGCTCGCTATACACTGTTACTATTCGTCGATAGATGTCCGCGCTTAACTCACCGCCTGCAATCATAAACTGTACTACTGCACGTTGTTCCGATCTGGACGCATCCTTATAAGGCACGAAATTACTTTTGATTTTTCTCTACCACTAACAGGTTTCATTGTTAAACATCATATGCGGTGTACACTTCCTACCATCCTTCGTGTTAATGCTGATTTATCCATTGGGGCCGGAGCCCAGGGTCCCGTGGAGCACAGAAGGGCCCGAATAAGCTGGACATAGCCACATTTTCAGGTTATAAATTTCGATCCTCCAGTGCCAAGGCGACCTGTAGATCTTTTGTGCTCAGGGCCCGAAATGAGTTTAAATCAGCACTGCTTCATGTCCCTGTTTGGTGAATCTGCTATAGTTGCACTCATTCTGACGCAATCGTATATGTCCACTTTTTTTTCGTTCAACCCTTATAATTAAAAAAAAGAGCTTTCTTAAATAGATTTATATATTTGCTTATTTATTTTATGTATTTTTGAAGTGTGTATAGAAAGAAACAATTATTAATTTAAAGGTTAAAAATGTGCTAATTCTTACAGTTATATATATTGGTCCTTTTAGTTAAAAATGTACGTGGGGGTGATCAGAAAAAAAAGGTTACAAGTCGAATAAAGAAATATTTATTAACAATAGACAGATAATACAAAAGGAAATTAAGAGGCATACGTGTCTATCACATTTCGACATAGTCACCAGGTCTATTTAGGCATTTATCAGAACGCAGAACCAACTTATTTTGCCCGTCTTGGTAGAAATCAGGTCCCTGTCCATTGAGCCAGGTCTCGGAGGATTTCCCAGCACTGTCATGGAATATCGCAGAACATCAGTAACGATATGCTGCACAGTACCATATCTCAGTCCCAGCTCTGACGAGATTTCACGCAGAAATTACAAGTCGATCATTTTGAATCATTTCTCCAATTCATGCATTGATGATTTTTGTCGTTGAAGAACTTGGCCGGCCGCTCCCTGCCATATTGCGGCTTTCGAAATCCTGTCTGCTTGATTGAAAATAGTGACACAATTTCGCTACATGTTGTCTGCTCATTGTAGTTACGGACACATTCTTTGTCCATAAAAATCGAATCACGGCTCGCACTTCCAAACGAGATTAATTTCCTAAGAGTCTTTCCATTTCAATCGTCCTGAGCCGTCTGGGAACTTTCACTACCTGTCTGCAAATCAGCTGTATGATAAGTAGCCTCCACTCTGGGGAAACAAAATTTCTCCACAATATGTAGTTTTCAAATGCCGAGATTTGTAGCTTTTTTTTTCTGATCATCCCTCGTACTAATAATTCTAGCTATTTTTCATTAACATTCCACAAATCGGATCTCTATCTAGTCATAGAAATCATTGATATTCTTTGCTTAAAAGGTTTATTCAAAATGAAAAAGGCTAATCAGGAACTAAATTTGTTGCATATATTTCCTCTTTCAGACTATCAGCTCAGTCACTCCGATAGCAATGATGAACCACAGAGGGTTGTTGTTCCTGCACCAAAGTACTTCTTACAAAACAGAAGACTATATTAGATTCATAAGCATCACAGCACTGTGTGCCAACACATTACATGTAAATTATATCGCCTGCATATTTCATTTTTCAGCTTTATTTAATAAACATTTATTTTTTGAACATCTTTTTTATTGGTAATTATACATTTATTCACCCACACATACTATATTTATGTACTAAGAGGAAAGTTTCAAAGCAATTATTTTTATAACAGTTTTCTACATATTCTATAAATTGCTACCACTTATCACATAACATAAAGAAATTGGAGAATTTTATTCTGAACATTTTTGAAAAGTAAGCTTTTTATTTATTGTTTTAAATTTATGTGAATGATAACACAATCTATAAAAGTGAAGATAACAAAAAGAAATCTTGAAATAACTTCCGTCTTCTTTTTAAGTTAAAATTAACAAAGCAATGTGTGTGTGTAAACAGGGGCGGCTCTAGGGCCGGACACACCGGATCCCTGCCCGATGTGGCAAATTTTAAGGGCGGTATTCAGATCGAATCTGAGAAATATTTTTTGTTTTTACAAAAATTTTGAAATATTTTCTGAAATATAATTGGGTGGGAAATTTGGTACACTCATGTCCATAAATTAAGGATAATTCAGAATCACACAGAAATTGAAATCTAAAATAAAAATTTCACTTGTAGAATTATCACACACATCTTAAAGAAGAATATGCAAATTTCAGGAAACCACCAGATGGCGTGGAGAGTACGTCACAATGACGAGAGTGTAAGAGAGGGGTATATAAGGAATGACAATGACGAGAGTGTAAGAGAGGGGTATATAAGGAATGGTGGCAAAGAAGTAAAATTGTTCACAAGCGCTTTAAAAGCCTTTCAGTTATGGCACAAAGGAAGCATTTGGATAATTTTTTGCGTGGTGGTAGAATTATTGTACGACTGGAATGTGGACGTACTCAGCTGAAAGCATCCGAGGAACTTGGAATCGCCCAGAGTGTCATCTCCAGGCTTTGGCAACGATTCCAAGATGATGGTAATGTGGGTAGATGTTACAGCACAGGTCGCCCCCGAGTTACAACGCCGAATGAGGACCGGTATATATTTCGCAGTTACTGCCAAAAGAAACAGACGGAGCACAGCATCAGACCTGTCTCGTCAGCTCTCTTCAGCTACCGGTACGACAGTTTCAAGGCAGACCGTGTACAGATGCTTAGGTCACATTGGTCTATATGCTCGTAGGCCTCTCAAATGTGTTCCACTTACCGCAACTCACTGTCGCCTGCGATTAACCTGGAGTAGAGAGCATGCATTGTGAACACCCCAACAGTGGTCTTGTGTGATGTTTTCCGACGAGTCCAGGTTTAGTTTGCAGTCTGATTCTCACCGAACTTTAATTTGGAGAGCGCCAGGTACCCATTACCAAGAGAACACCATTGATCGACACCGTTACGGTGGTGCAGGATGGCTCGTTTGGGGAGGAATTATTCTTGGTTCCAGAACTGACCTGCATCTTCAGAGTGTAAAAATGAAAGGCCACATCTATCGGGATGTTATTCTGGAACAACATGTACGTTTGTTTCGGGGCGCAATGGGTGCTGAATGTCTGTTTATGGATGACAATGCCTGTCCTCACCGTGCAAACATTGTGGATGAATGCCTTCAATCGGAGGATATCACCCGTATGGATTGGCCAGCATACTCACCGAATTTGAATCCAATAGAGCATGTATGGGATATGCTTGGCCAACGAATTGCAGCCCGTCAACCCCCTCCCACCTGTCTACCCCGGAACTCGGAGGGCGTTGCTTGATGAGTGGTGTAATATTCAACAAGATCAGATTGATAATTTGATACTCAGCATGCCTAGGCATTGTAAGACCTGTATTGCATCGTCCGGGAGACATACTCCGTATTAACCATCATACTAACCATGTTATAATGTTTTTTGTAAATAGGTTCTTTTTTGAAATTTGCTCAAGAGAGTAAAAATCGCAATTTTTATTAATTATGTCAAACATATAGCATCTTTTTTGCTCTTTACCTTTTGTTTAATAAATAGACTTTACAAATAAGTCAAATTTGTTTTGCTTCTGTCTCTTTCTTTGCCTGAACTTCATTATTCTTAATTTATGGACATGAGTGTATTTTATTTAACGTATCTTATTTCCTTATTTTGTACTCCGTATGTTTAATGCCAGTTTTCTTTTCTGTTGAAACTTGAAAGGTTCGAGGTAGGAGTACGTGTTAAATCATGAAATTGGATATGTTTACACATCTTTCACTAGTAACTTTCTCCCCAGCCCGGAGTGGGGTCACAATGGACATTCCTTTCATGTATACGATATCCGGTTTCAGTAATCCAAAAGGGGACAGGGGTAATTAGAGTTTCTAGTTGATAGAGAGCCATATGAGATGTTTTATTTTAGTCTCAAGTGTAGTTACTATAAGTTAAAATGAACGTTTGTGATCCCCACCTGACTGACTGAAGACTGTTTTTCGAAGAAATTGGCCTGTTGAAATGGGTGATTCCTTATCTTACATTTTACTCGTTTCAAATAATAACAGGTAATTATGTTCTTAATTTCGAATTATTTTGTATTTTTTAAGACTTAAAGTAATATATATATATATATATATATATATATATATATATATATATATAAATTTTTAGCTTATAAAATTTTTAATTTTGTTTGAAAACGTTGGTATTTTACTTTCTATATTCGCCATTGATATTTTGAAATGAGATTTAGTATTACAAAACTCATATAATTTCAAACGAAAGTGGCAGATGTGGAGCCCGCTTTACAAAGAAGCCCAATGAAAAGACAGTCCGTCTACATAAACATCTTTACGGAATTCATATCCTTGCTGAACAGTCATGAATGATATTTTGGTTTCAGCAAGACGGCCCAACGTGTCACACATCTTGACACAGTATGAAAGTTTTAACTGAATTTTTCGATGATCGTATCACTTCCAAAGGACTTTGGCCACCATGTTCCCAAACTTGTCAATTCCGGATTTTTTCCTTTGGGGATATCTGAAAATTGTCACCTTCAGGAATAATACCCCAACACTTGATGATTTTAAGAGTAACACCCTTCATGCAATATCGGACATTAAATCTCACACTCTTGGAATTTTTTTAATTAATGTGGTAAAAAGAGTTCGACTGTGCGTTCAGGAAAACGGACATCATTTTGATTGAAAAAACAAAAGATTGTTCCTATCTAGGATATTGAATACATGAAACATGGAATCTATTTTTTGATTCAGTAGAAAGGGCATTTATAAGCATAAAAATGTGCTAAAAGAATTAAAAACTGAAATTTAATTAAGTTAATTGCGAGAAAGTTGCCAATATATTTCGGTTTACGAGAAAATGAAGAGTTAATTGTGAAAAAGTACGAACCCTCTCCTTTTGCTTGCTTAGAGAATTTTAAGAAAAGTAAACGGGGGTTCTCAGGGTATAAGCTTTCCTAGCCTTACATAGTATATCGCGTTATATAAGTTACATAAACGGTACTTACGTATTATCGCAACGCTATTGGCGATATAATATTAACGGAGGCACTTGGTTGCAAATGGACTAATTTCATGTGAGGTCATAGTCATATGATGACTCAGTCACGTGTTTTCAGCCAATCAGTTCATAAATTAATTCGAAGTCATAATTACATCATAAATGTAACCACGCGTTTCCAGCCAATTAGTTCATGTGCCGTTGCCAACTTTTTTGCTTTTTGCACAAACTTTCTGTTGGCGCATGCGCGGCAACGCAAATATTCTTCCTTGCCGCGCTGTGCCGGCAGATGAGAACTTTCTGTGGAACGAGCTAGACGAGAAAATTTCTCTTTAATACTCAGACGTGAGCATTAATAAAGGACTATAATACTCGAAGCTCACAATAAAAAATTAATTAAAATTTGCTGCGCTTGTAAATAGCATATACATGTTGTGTGGTTGAATAAAAAAGTAAAAAAGAAAGAAGCGTAGATGGTCCGTCAATGAAACAAAACAAACTAAAAATAAACACTTTCTTTTAAAAAGTACATATTCATCAACGATAAAATAATGCACATAGTTAAACAAAATGCACTTAATTTAAAAGTATTCGTATAATGTAAAGTTGTTTTTTTTTAATTTTGAAAACTGTTTGAAGAATTTTAACACGTGAACTCTTTACCCAATCATTAAATTTAAAATGTTATCTAAACTTTACAAGTTGAACAACTAGTATGTCAATTTTTAATCAATGGGAAACAAGTGATTGCCGTTATCATGTGACCATCATGAATTTTGTCCATTCAGCGCGTACGACACATGGAAAATCAGGGTTGCCAACTTGGCGAGTAATCTTGAACGTTCGCATTGTTGCGATAGTACGTAAGTACTATATAAACACATGTATTTTTAATATAATCTACATAATTTACATATCAATTTTTTTAAATAATTAGACTAATTGACATTTATATATCGTATATACTCATTTATGTATAATTATTTAAATGCTGCCATTGACAGAAAATGGATAAAATAAACAAATCCCTTGAAGAATGGCACGAAAAAGTGAACTGCAAAAATGTCGTAAAAGAAAACATAGTACATCCGAACAATTGGATTATTTTGCCCAGAATAAATCAGAATTTTTCACTTCTACCGTGTGGTCATAAGCAAAGACACAAATTTTTTTCTTAGCCAATCTCTTTTCTATTTTATTGCTTTGAGTCTCGGCGAAAAGCACTTATAATTACTCACTTTACCTCTGGGTATACACTTTTTTGCGTAGTTAAGCATTATCGCATTAAATATTTTCATCGGTTTATCGGATGATTCGTGAAAATCAAGAACCCTTCCCTCTTAACGATTCCTCCAACACTGATGTAAAATTACGCCGCTTAGCTTTCTTGAAATTCCAAGAATTCTTAAGAGATCCCAGAATCGTAATAACAAAAAAATAAATAACTAAGGAACATAAACGTAAGGACTACAGTAAACATATTACCAAACGATAAAAATCAGTATAACGACCTAATATTAAATTTGTGTACCTTATACGTACACAATTGAAAACTTTTGCTCTGTCTGCTTCCAAAGTTTTATGAAAGTTGCCTGTGCATATAACTAGACAAAATATTTTTTTTCTCTAAATAGTACCCAATATTTTAAAATAATTTTACATATGAAAAAATAAGAAAATTTATATAAAATTTTATAAAACTTTTGCAGAGTTCTATAATTTTTTTCAAAGAAATTATCCAATGATTTTCATCAAATAATTTGTTAACTAAGTTTTGAGCATCATTTCACATATATGTGTGTAAAATATTTTATTATTTAAGTAATGTTTCTTAAAAAATGGTATCTAAATGAAAATATGTATTACGAGATTTTTTTTCTAAAATTTATATCCATGTTCAACAAACGAGATTCTAAAATTTATATCCATGTCCAACAAAAATACAACAGGCCCGTGGGTAGCCTAGTGGCTAGAGCATCGGACTCCAGACCGGAAGGCCTGGGTTCGATGCCCGATGCCACCAAATACCCTCCGAGTACACACGGAGTACGTGCTCGTTAACTCAGTGGGTCCGTAGTCTTGTGGGTTGAGTCAGCACGACTGTGTTGTAACAGTAGCACGCGAAGACTTACTGAAAAATTTAAAAAAATTGAATAACAATTTTTTTTACAGTTTTATTGAAATGCGGTTGTCTTAGACAAAAAGCATCAAAATTTATTTTAAATACACTTAACTGAATTACAACAGAAAATTATAATGTAGAAAATATTTCATTGTTGTATGCACTGGCTTTCCAAAGGAAGTGCATTCGTGAAATTTTGGAATTTGAGGGAGCGTGTTTTAAAATATCTGGCAGAAAACAATGAACTGCCCTGTGTTTGATGCTCAAGAATAAAGATTGGCTTCGGGATTTAGATTTTCTTACCAATACTATGGAATATTTAAAAAATTTAAATTTAAGAATACAAGGATAAGATATTGTACATTTCCTATCCTAATCATATATATATATATCTTCTTTTGTGAACAAACTTTTTTTTCCTTTTCGATTTCGGAGATTAACACTTTTTACGTTAATGCAGGAACACTATCTACCAAAGCTAATATTATTCTAAGCCATAATAGATTTAAAAATTTGATTTCCATTTTGCAAGGTTCATTCAGTTGTAGGTTTGATGATTTTCAAAACGTTAAAAAAAAGAAAAATCCTGATCATATATCTCTTCTGCTTATCGGTTCACTTATTTTGGGGGTCTCAATAGGGGTTAATAATATCAATTTAATTTCATTGGAGGTAACTTAAAGTTGTTAAATTTTTAAGTAATAATTATACAACCAATTCCATCATTTCTTCCAAGTTTATTTCTGGAACTCAAATCAATATCTCAAGTTGCTAGCCAGAGAAGTGTGGATTACCACGTTTTTACACCATGGAAGTTTTTCTAAAAGATGTTTGGCATGTTCCAAAGATTAATAGAAATTTGTTCTCAGTACTTGCTGCTCAAGATAGAAATCAAAACAGAGAATTTATGTCCACTCCCACAGAGTGCTGGTTAAAAGTCATCGGTGATGTGGTGCTCGATGATTCCTAATTCAAAACAAGTATTGAACCAATTTTGCTCAAAGAAATAGCAGAAGTTCCTACTGTTGCAGCAGACAGCTTCTTGCTACAGTTGTGTCATGAAAGATGGGGCCACCAAGATAACCGTCACATCAGAAACATACTTTAAAAGGAATTGAGCATGCGCATCAAGCTAGATAAAGAATTATGCGAGCAATGTATTTTTGGAAAAGAACACCGATTATCATTTGGCACCAGGAAGAACGCCTCTGAGCCTGATGAACAGATTTCAGCTGATGTTTGTGAACCATTTGATGAGTCATTTCGGAAGAAATTCAAAGACAGTTTTACATAGTTTCGCTATGGTTTCCTAAAGTCAGATGTAAAAAGTTGTTTGAGCACATGCTTGCACATACAAGGATATTGAGATTCGCTATGAAAAAATTCTTCTAGGTGGGGAATTTGATAACAAAGATGTTCGGGAAATTTTACATTCAAATGTAATCGCCCAAAGGCAGACAGCACATTACATCCCAGAACAGAATGGAACCAGTAAACGAGAAATGCGAACCGCAATTGAAATGGACAGAATATTCAAATACTCAAATCCTGAAGTCAGAGTTTCCCTGCAGTCATCTGAGCTGAATTAGTTAATACTAAACAGAACAGGAAAATCTTCCGTAGAAAATGCTAGTCCATATGAGCTTTGGCTCAAAAAGAAACCCCGGTTAAAAAACTTGCTCTTAATATGTTCTACATGCTATGCTCATATCCCTGCTCAGAAGAGAAGGAAAATCAATAAAGCCATCCAAGGATACCTTGGATTATGGAGATGAACGTTACGGAATCTGGCTAAAGAACACAGAATAATTTTATCTAGAGATGTAATCTTTCACGAAAAAGTAGGCATGTGTGATGACCGTACAGAATTAAAATTTGAAGACAGGGTAAGAGAAGATACAAATCAGGAAAAGTATGAAAAGCAACTCATAAAAATTGATGAAAATCCTATAGAAAAAAGACGCGAAGCCAAGTTAAGTGATTATGAGACTGGTAGTGAAGATGCTCTGTGCCTACATCAGATAGACAGCTAAGGAATCGCCCACTTCTGCAAAACCAAAACGCGCGCGCGCGGTTTAAGGATTATATTATGGAAGTAGGGGCATATTTAGAGGACTGTAATCCTGAAACAATGCAAGAAGCAGTAAATTTCAAGGATAGCACAAACTGGAAGAAAGCCATAGAGAGTGAAATGAATTCATTAAGAGAAAATCATACTTGGGAGCTAACAGACCTACCAGCTGGAGCTAAAGCAATATCCTGTAAGTGGATTTATAGACTCAAAACAAATCCAAAAGGCAGCCTCAACAAATATAAAGCCAGCCTTGTTGCGAGGGGCTTCAATCAACGCCAGGGCATTGATTACAGTGAAACATACAGTCCGGTGACCAAATTAGGAAAAATACGGACAGTTTTAAGCATGGCAGCTGAAGAAAGGATGCATTTAATACAATTTGATGTATCAACGTCAATCCCTTATGGAGATCTAGAGGAAACCATATACATGCAACAATCAGAAAATTTCAAAGATGGCACAGAAAGAGTATGTAAACTCAAGCGTAGCCTGTGTGGTTTAAAATAATCACCATGCTGTTGGAACAAAGTGTTTTATTCAATTTTAAACAGATCTTGGTTTTAAGGCAAATGAAGCTGATCTATATGCCTTTACATTCGGGAAAAAAAGGTAAAAAATTATTGATAGTGTTGTATGTTGACGACGGATTAATTGCTGCAACTGACCAACGGGACTCTGAAATGTTCATCAAGGAGCTGAAAACAAAATTCAAGATCTCAGTAAAAGAAGTATCCTATTCTCTGGGTTTTGAAATTGAACATCATAAGAACAACTCAATAACTATCAGTCAAAAAGGATATGGTAGAAAGATGCTTCAAAATTTTGGATTTAATTAATGCAAACCTATAGCAACACCTATGGTGAAGGATTCAGGATTGAAAAAGTCTGATACTAAAACCCCTGGTTTTCCATATAGGCCAGCTGTTGGCGCCCTCATGTATCTGATGGTGGCAACCAAACCATACCTAGCCTATAGTGTGGGATTTCTTTCGAAAGCCATCTGCAGAAGACATAGGGTGAAGAGAGTATTCCACTATATAGATTGACGAGGAAAAAAATCCCAACACCAAGAAAAAATTATTGTACAGAATATGATTTTATATTTTCCCCCTTAGGTATTAGAAGAGGATACACAATAAAAGAGAAATAATTTTCTTTCACAAAAATAAACTTACCACGCTAAGCATACATTGTATATGCTTATAAGTTATATATTCATCTTATGAACTCACTTTGATGGTGTTTTGACTCCCTGGCAATTGCCATTTTGAGATGTTGAAGGAATTATAAATTTCAAAAACATTCAAATTAGAAAAGAAAAATACATATATGCTACATGACACAGAAAATGCAACCCCAAGAAGACCATTTCAGGGTAGACGCCCTTTATCGAGAAATGGAATTCGAAGTTCTGCACACATTGAGTGGGATATATGGAAAAGAACCAGCAGTATATTGGCAATATGCATGCCGTTACTTCTACCAAGGAAATAACTGTGGACATTTCTTTCTTGTCTTATATTACATTAGCAGAGAAAGCAAAGTCGCCATGGGTGGAGGTAGTTCACGCAGACACGAGAGGCATGGTGATTGGACAGAAAATGTTAAGTTGGTCCATATATCAAGTTTCAGTTGACATCCATCTACGGTGCAACAGCTGTGGAAAAGATGGTTGAAACAAGGAAGTGTTGTGAGTTAGAGGGATGGCAGGGCGACGTCAGTACGCGTGAATCAACACATCCAAAAAGCGGTGTCACCTCAAGTCACCATTTTTCAGCATATGCGACATTCTTCATGTTCCCATATCGACCAGAACCATTAATGGACGAGTGGTTGTTACTCATAGCTTCCGTTAAGAAAACTGTAACTTACACCCCAGCATAGACGTTCCATTTGCAATAGTGATAGGTTACAGCAACGTGGATGACGGAATATCACGGAAATTATGAGAAAATGCGCAAAAAAAGAGCCATTCAGATGTGAATACGTAATTATAGGCTGAAAAGCACCAATTTTACGCGCAAAGTGTGAAAATTGGCAGATATGCATAACCAATTACCATCCAAAGATTCTTCTCAAAATCGGTATTAATTAAAAGTTATGTGTGTGTGTGAGATCTTTCATTAATCAAGAACAATTTATAACTTGGTTGTTTAATCAATTGATTTCGAACTAGCCAAAAGTAACGAATTTGCTACACATCTAAAAAAATGAAATAAAAATCATATATTGTAACCTTATTCTAGTAAATTTCAAACCCAATTGTAAGGAACAAGTTTTTGAAACAATTTTTATTTTTTGCGATGAAATTTTAGCATTATTAAAACAACCTATCTTCCTCCATTTTTTTCGATATAAATTTGTGCAATGTAAGAAACAACAAAATGCAGTAAATTATTAATACATTGTATGAATTTTGTATCAAAACCCAGCAAGTTGACAAAGATACGCACTTATTTTTTTTTCCAGCACGCCCCTTACGAAGATACAATATTCTCCATGTATTAAAAATGAATATTTAACCAGCTTTTAAGGAAAAAGTTATAGATTTTAAATAATTAAGGAATCCTCTTCATGTATGTTCCTCCTCCTCCCCAAATAAGTTCAGAATAATCTTTTAGTTTTACTGGCTAAAATAAAAATTTAATTGTGCATTTGTTTGTTTATACCCCTCAAGGATTAATCAAAAACATTGTACATTCAATGGCATTATGATAAATTTATTTTTTGTGCATTAAAAAACATACTTGTTATGAAAATAGCTCGGGTTTTATCTTTACGCTTTAATTAAAACAAGTTTAAGTTTCTATTCAGAATAGCTTCTATATTCAACTTAGTTCATAGTAAATACATACTCACACGCAATCGATAGGTCAAATTGTGGTAACTGCACATGGGATGATGCCATGTATTGTAATAACTTTCTTTATAAAAAATTTCATCAAAACGGTCTAGATTGTTACAATTTATTCAAAAAAGCTTGTAATTTTCAGATTTAAGACGTGTGTACAGGACAATGTCTGTTGGGACCACTAGTACTAATTATATAATTTGTAACTATTTAATAAAAAATAACTAAAATAAAAATTTTCTTCATTGACCTCTGTAGGAATTTACTTAAATTATATATATATATATATATATATATATTACTTGTTTATATAATTTTCTGTCTTATCTCGGTAGATCATTTTGTAACTCTAAGCTCTCTGATGGATGAGTTCGATCCTCCCGAATAAATATAAGGTCAGGGATTCCTCAATGACATTTTGTAGTGTTACATTACGTTTCTACTTCCTTTTAACATCAGTAAGTACTACAAATTGTATTGGATAAATTATAAAACAAAAATTATGGATAAAAAAAAAGGAACTCAGTGGTACGTTTAAGTGCAAACAATGCCAAGAAAGAGAAGATGGTAAATAAAAATTATAGAGCTTTGTATATTTAAAATATTCATATATTTTTACTTGATAAAATCCAACCAATACTGGACCCTCATTTTTTTTTTGCACTGGGGCTTTTGGATGCCTAGCTATGCCACAGATTTCAGTACTCCATAGTTTTCAATAAGTAAAACTAAACAATGTAGTCAAAAAAGAATCCTCATTAGAACACATACTTGAATGAAGAACTAATTTATTTTGATTAGTTTACAAGTTGATGATAAGTATACTTATAACAATTTTCTGTAATCTACACCTTCACATCAAAAAGCCCAATGCTTAAAAAAAAACCAAATCAAAGTTTTAGAGAAAACTACTTTATTTTTACATATATACTGTTTGGGAAATAATATTCAAAACATAAAAAGTTATAAATTGTTTTAATTAAATAAGTTTTTTGATTCAGTTTTTGTACATGTGCACATATTTTAATATATACTCCTATTCTATTAAATAAAAAGAGACTTTATTTGTGTATCACAATGAATTACACAAAAATTTGGCACTATATTTGTACTAACAATTAATAAAATATAGAGAGATGCCATTTAAAATTTGAAAAACAAGCAAAAACTTTTCATAAAAATCATTGTTATCAATTATAAAATAAAAATCAATGTAATAAAATGTACAGAAAATAATTTAAATAATAAATGTCAACAACAATTTTGATATTTTAAGTATACAAATATCAGGAAAAGAACTGCATTAACAAAATTGAGACCTGTGATTAAAATTAACAAATATCTATAAACTTGAACTACAAAAATAAATTTAAATTAAAACAATGTTATCCACCATATGTCTTTTTAAGAAATCAAAATTTATGACTAGATTTGCATAATATAAAATATAACATTCCTAAGCAGAGAAAATAATGTATAAACTATAATAGTAATAACAAATATACTGTTTAAAAAATAAACAGAATTCTCAGATTACAAAGACTAAAATTCCTTTAAAAAAATCAACATCTTTAATACTTATTCACTACTTTGATAAATGAGTGTAAATTCTTAATTGTTTCAATAAATAAATAGTCTAGAAAAATATATTAATTAAAAGAATTAATTAAATTGAAGGAAATAAACTGTTTACAGTTACAGTTAAAATTCTAAAAAATAAAGTATTGATTACATAAATAACAGCAGTTGATTTTGAAAATAAAAATATGATTTGATGATAATATATAGTCAAAAATAAATTTCAAGACTTGAATAACTCTTAATTTGCACAAAAATTCAGGTTTAAATATTTCCATCTATTAATACATTTTTATAATTATAATAGACACATACATTACATTAATCTAAACATACCAAATAAGAATTACTTCTTTAAAATGGGACAAAACATTATTTATATAATAATTTCTAAATCAATAAGATTAAAATTTAAAATGTTATAAAATTACATATGTATGAAATGTAGAAACATTTAAGTTAATATACAAGTAGTACAATAATACTTTAAAAATAAATCAATTTAAAAATGAGTTATTTATTTACATTTATCAAAGAATTACACTTTAGAGTTCCTTGTTCAATAATATTTTTCATGTAACATAAAACAATGTTATACATAATTGATATTTATTTTTTATCAGATAAAAGAATCATGCAACTTAAAAAATTTCAAAATTGAACTCATACAAAATTGAAATCTTTCATGAAAGGACATTTATCTGTATAAATAACAAAACTTATATCAAAACACATACAAAAATTGCACCATTACTTCTGAAAATAGAATTGATTTAAAATAATTAAATGTTATGGATAACACAGCTTTGGAATAAATGTCATGAATAACTTAATTTTATCATTACTTTTACTTATAAAAGAAAATGCTGCAAAATGATTTCATACTCAAGTTATATATTTCTTAGTAAACATTACAACATTAATGCAACATATATCATATAGAATGTATTATTACTTATTTACAAGAACAGAGCATCTGTTATCTATATGTTATTTACTATTACAAGGAATAAATAGGAATGTAAGAAAATTAATACATGAATGAAGAATGCATATAATCACACAACATTCCCAATATTTTAATAACATTTTAAAGATTATTATTACAATATCAATAGAATAATGTGAAAACAATAAGCAATAAAAAATATCAATAGATGAAATTTTTAGAATTCATATCAAGACATATATGCAAAAATATATCATTTAAAAATTGAGATTGTTTCATTTATTTTAAATACAATACATTTTTGAGAAAAAAAATTTAACGCATAATTTAATTTTAATTAAAATAAGACATTTTTAATTAAAATAAGACACTTATACATATTAACATTTACAATTTGAAACAAAAGCTTTGTTTTTAATATTTTTCTCTGTGAATTTTGCATACAAATTGCAAAATTAATGAAAATTTGTTTGTTTGATTATTTTTAAGAAATTAATAGTAACTTAAACATTTTGTAAAAAACTTATTATTTTTTCCTTTGATAAAAAGAATTAGAAATTCATTTATTGTAAATGATTGCAAAAAGAACATAGCAAGATATTCATTATTATCAATTTAAATTTCAAAGAACAGAAACCATTTATTTTTTCATATTCTTAAATATACAAAAATTTCTGATAAAAAATATTATATATTCGATGATGATTATACATGCAATATACAATACACATTCACAAATAGGAACTTGTAGTAGATACATCTAAAAACTGAGAAGAAAACACTGATTGTTTATATTTTTGTATGAATAAACAAAAATAGAGAGCAACATTACAATATCTAGGTTAAGCAATTGTAACAATATACAAAATGACTAATAATTATGACAGCCAAAATAAAATAAACAATTTTCAGAACTCTGCATTTAAATTTCAATTAAAAGCAATATAAACCTCAAAAAAAGAAGAGAAAAACAATAATATTAAACAGATGTTTCATACATTATGCAACATCTCCTTGGTAAATGATTTTATTTCGTTATCAGAAACTATGCATTAATCTAGCCATCATATAATTCATCGAGGTAATTAAACTTGCAAATATGTCATTTTCTTCCCTATCTTGACCATCACTTAAGTGTATTTATATAGAAATCAGAGAGTAATAGTTTACAAAGTAATTTAACATAATTATTAAAAACAAATAACTACAATAACAAATTGTAAATACTAAGATTGTAACTTTGAATTATATCTTAAGCTTTTTATTCAATATTATGAAAAGATTTTATAAATTTAAAACTCTTATAACTTTATTTTATTTATTTTTAATATACTTGAAAACTTTATAAGTAATATTTTTTTAGTAGATGATCCATAGACATATTTATTTTATGACCTAATTTCAAATTCATTTTTTAAATTTATGAATAACACACAAATTCTTCCAATCAATTTCTTACATTATAACTGTACTTTAGAAAAGAATTTTCCCATTTTAAGAAAAGCAAAATAAATAATAAACTGGTACAAAAAATAAGATATAACTTAAAATTTAATCATAAGAAAAAGTAGAATTATTGTGGTAAAATTATGTTAGATATTTCCAGCAGAAGAGAAATAAAACACGCATAAAAATTCCTTTTCTTTTTTTTGCACAGAAAATAAGTATATTTGCTATGTTAAATATCATTCCTTGTTATACAACAAAAATATACAACATAAAATTTGATATTCAAAATTAAGTAAAAATTGTTCAAAAAAATAAAAATTGAAAATATGTTGTTATAAAGAAACTAATGATATAGTATTACAAGCTTCATTTCTGCTTTGTAACATATTTCACTAATATTAAGATAGAGACTTATTAACTTTAAATAAAATAACTGCTAAAAACTATTTGAATTTTTTGTTTTTTAATTATATAAATATATATTTAATTTAAATATATTTCAAAGAATATTCTCAAAAAAAAAAATATTCATTTTCTTTAGTTTCTTATATTTGAATTTTTATACTTGATACACTTAAGTGACATTAATATAAACCTCAAGCATAGTTAAAAATAACTATAGCAAATTAAAACTATTTTGTACAAATATTTAATAATTCAAATATTTATTCAAAAGTAACTTTTGAAATTACTCAAATCTAAGCTGCACCTCTTTCCAATGTTACTGCAACTGAAAATCGGGTGCAGCTTATAATCGAAGGGAAAAAAATTGTTGGGTGGGACAATTAGACCAATTACAGGTTCATGAAAGAATTTAAAAGTTCATAATACTGGTAAAATAACTAATTATTCACTGCCTATTAGTTCTTATTTTAAATTTATTTTAATGCCATAATAAATATTGATAAGCCTTTTTACGCTACTTTTAATTTTTCACAAAAACTTGGTGAGAATTTGGAATGCAGCTTAGATTTGAATAAATATAGTAAATGAATTAATATTATAGTAAAATTGTTGTTTGAAATGAAGAACAATACATTTTCTATGAAACTTTCAAACCATATAAATCTTTAAAATATTATATATCATATTTAACACATAAATTGTGAAAAATCATAAAAGTTGTCTGCATCATACATGATATACTACAACAATTATGTGTTAACCATAAAAGATATAGCACACAACAAAAACAAACATTAAATTTAAATTATTAACAAAAAACATGTATCATTAAAAAAATATGAAAATAAATAAGCAGTATCTTTACCCACCCCCACCCCTCCTAAGTAAAAAAAAAGCACAATTCATGTTAGGTTCTTTAAAAACTAACAAAATAGTTGCAATTTACTGAATAATTAGTGTAGATTTTTGGGTAAAAATTCTATTTTTGTCACCTGCAAATACAATTATAATGAAAGAGTAATATTCCTTTAAGGCTGTCTTTGTATAATGTTAAAGAATAGGAACTAAATTTGCATTAAATTTTTTCAGTTATAAATGTGCTAGAATATTAATATTATTTTCTGGCTTTGCAATTCTAAAAAGAGCAGCATATTTCCTCATACTCCACATTTTTATCAGAGTTTATCTACTTTTTCTGGCATAAATTGTGTTTTAGATTTTTTTCTCAAATTCCTTAATACTGATCAACTATTTATTTTCATGTTAAAATAAAAAATTAATTATTTATAGAATATTTTGAAATTTTAAAAAATGCTATATTATAAACTGATGTATGATTATGTAGATTATTATGCTAGATTGGTGTATGTTGCTAACTTTCATGAGCAATGAGATATTCTTATGTCTGAAAATACGCACCACATTTAGTTTCAGCTCTTGTACATTTGGCAAAGACAGCCTTAAAAACTGTTACAAAAAAAGTGGGATGGATAAGAGGTTATTGCTTTTAACCGCAGAGAGGACACATATTTAAATGCAAATGTTACTACTGAGTTATTGATATGTAGCTATTAAGGAGAAATAGATATTAAATTCTATATTGCATAAACAATTTCCATCTAAAACTGCTGTTGCTTCTAATATAATTTTTTATTGAATATTTTAAGCACTAAAATAAAATTAACAAAATATTAAAATCTAGACAAAAGTTCATAAACAATATTACTATTGAAAAATTCACAAAATGGACATTTTTTAATTGCAACAGATAAGTGGATTCTCTCAAATATTATAATTAATAATCTAAAGATATTAAGTACAATACTTAGTTAAATACTACACACAAAGACCAATAAATGATGAGTAAATATAATCTTAAAAGTACAATAGTGATTTTTATGTCACCAAGCGTCCAGGTAAAAGTGATAATTTTATGCTGCATGCTTGCCTGCAATTTTTTCCACATAATCCACAATGAGAATTTGGTTGATCTGAATGAGATTGCATATGGTCTTTCAGATGATTCCTTAAAGAGAAACATTTATGGCAAACATCACAAGCATGTTTAGTTTTTGTATGCGACAAAAAATGTGTCTTCAACCTACTTTTGACAACGAAACATTTTCCACAAATGTCACAAATATGGGGTTTATCACCAGCATGCAAAAGAGCGTGAGTTTTTAAATGTGATTTTTGTCTGAAAGATTTGCTACATACAGAGCAATTAAAAGGTCTCTCTCCTGTATGGATCATCATATGCCTTTTAAGGAAATATTTTTGTTTAAAGGTTTTTTGACACAGATTACATGCAAATGGGCTTTCATTTGTATGAGTCAACAGATGCATTTTTAGATTACTTTGCTGAACAAAACGTTTTGAACATATGTTACATATGTAAGGACGTTCCCCAGTGTGTGTTAACATGTGCCTCTTTAGATTTCCTTTTAAGGTAAATGTTTTTTTACATATTTCACAAGTATGTGGTTTATCCTTAAGTATTCGACTCTCATGTTTTTCCTTGGCCACTTGAAAAACAAAAGCCGCAGCAGAGTACATGTTGCATAAAAATGAAGGTTCCATATGAGGTGATTGCGTAAGTGAATTAGTCTCTTCACCAGCCATAATGAAAAATTTCAGTAGAAGTTAATTTAAAATTATTTCTACACTCTGAAATAATATATAAATAAGACATAGTCAGAAACATATGTAGTCAAAACTCACATTGTCTTTATCTCAGAACATTTTTATCATTCTTTTAAGATGTTTGGGTTTCCAAATAAAGTAATATCACACAATTTCCATAAGCAAAGTGATTCTGGTTCACAAAGTAGGAATGAAATCTAAAAAAATACATTAATTTCATAAGAAAAATAATATTTGTGGAACAGAATAAACATCATTCACTAAAAAAACTTAAAATTCAATATAAAAAATAAAATACAATATGTTCTATGAAGATAATAAAAAGTACAATCAGTTTTATTAATAAAGATAGATATATTTAAGATGCAAAACATTCTTTCATAAAGAACAAAATAAAAGGCAGTAATTATTGAACATATTAAAAAATTAACACTCCAATCATAAAGTTTTTGTTTCGCAAAACATACTCATGCATTGAAGTATTACTTAAAATTTGTCTGTAAAAAAGAACGTATGAAAGAAACAAAGAAGTAAACAATTTTAAGTAATTTTTTTTTGGTAACACATTTTTCTTCAGAACAATGTGCTCCCATTTTTTTTTAATTCAAACTTTTTTGTTGTTTATAACATATTTATCCTAACTTTGAATTACATATCAAATGTAGTAATATTTTTTTTCACAATATAAGTAGGTAATGAAACTAAAAGAAATCAGCAAAAGGAATATACATAGATTTAATATACTGTGCAAAAAATTGTATTTAGTATCCAATGAAATCTTGTTGATAAAACCCAAGCTTTTTTAATTTTTTTTTTTCTTTTATGAACACAGAAAACAAATGAAAGTGATTCTTCAGCACTAACTCTCAAAATTGAAATTCAAACATTAATTTCTGTAATACAAAAGGAAGTTTTATTATTGTATCAAAAATGGCACTGGAATGTACTTAAAAAACCGAATTTCACGAGTAAAAATTTATAAAAAAAATATATATATTTTTAACCCAAATTATAAATTTTTTTAACTAAACTATTTAGCTAATGAAACAATTATACCAATCGTGTCATGTACTACTAATTCATGTGCATAGATATTAATAAAAAAATACATTTAACATACATAATATAGAAAACATATACCATATATCACACTCACAGGCATATAGCATAAACTACAGGCATATAGTATTTTTTTTTTAAATTTCAGGTAAATTTACCGTATAATACACACTTATTTTAATGAAGAACCAAATGTACTCTTATCTTTTGGAGTCTCAAAATATTGCCCGAGTTAATAATAAAAGCAGGATATACTTCATTCCCTTTTAAAATATACTTCATTCTAGAATACATTAAAGTAATTTTAAAAAAATGTAATAATCTAGATGGAAAGGAAGATGATTATTTATATATGGATCACAGTAAAATTGATGGTAAAACGATGAAGCAGAATTCACTTGAAGATATTACGAAAGACGAATGTGATGAACTGTTCATGTTATAGAATAATGAAAGTTCATAAGATACATCAATCTTTGAAATAAACAGTACCGAGAGCCTTGCAGAAATCTAATTTTTTCAATCTCACCTTTTCTTTATTTTTAAAGCTATCATTTTTATATACAGTGTATAATGCACACCCATAAATTTTGATCATACTTTTTTGTGTTAAATGTGCACGTCACACACTGGAATGTATATTATGAAAAAAAATATTCATTAAAATGCAAACCATAAAGCTTCTTAAAAAAAAAAAGAGAAGGTACAATAAATTTTAAAAAAAGGAAATTTATTTAAGACAACATTGATAATTTTAATCAACATTGATTGCAAATTGAAAAATAAATTTATTTTCATTTGGTAAAAAGTAATTTATACTAAAAATTCCACAGCCTACCCAAATTCCAAAATGGAAAACTAGTTTTATAAAAGATGAAAACTAGTTTTTAATACATTTACAATCTAAACTTGCTCAGTTTCTACTTATATTTTGTTGTTTCAATTTATATTCATGTTATTGTTGTAAATAGAAAAGGATTTTTTATATCTATCAATAACATAAAGTATTGAATTTGTTCTAATATTCTGTTTAACACAAATAGATGTTTATTTCTTTAACATTTACATTGTATAGAACTGTGAATAAATTTGTCAATTTTTGCATCTAAGAAAACTGAATGAGTAGGAGATAGATGGCACTCATTCAACAGCTATGTAATACTGTATCTCAAAAATAGTCGAAGAATGTATGTGTGATGAGTTAAGACAGGAGAAAGAGAGAAGTAATTGTACAATTGAAAGAGGAATGGTTTGGTTGAAATGTTGTATAAAAAGTTATTTGTTTCAAAGTGTTGAAGTGGATTTACTTTAGGCAGAAATATCAGAAACATAATAGGTGCAGTAAAAATGAAAACTCTTTTTTTAAAGTGTACAAAAGTTGTGCAATCACTAAACTATATTTTGTTCAGAAAAAATCGACATACAGGCAATTGCAAAAAGATTTGTTATTTAAAAAAATACAGAATGCACATTAAAAAAAGTTCATCCAAAAGTTAGTATATATATATTTTATTTTTATACTCATACGCAATAAAAAAGATTACACAAAAATAGCCATTATGCCCAAAATATTAGGAGGAATAAATTAATTTGAACATTGTTTGACACATCATAATATAATCATCATCATTACATATTAATATAATCTTTAACAAATAAATCATTTAATATGTTTACTATTTAAAGGACTTAAATTAAAATGGCATTTCATTTTAAAGGTAAACATTAAAAATTAAAGTAAATAAAACAGAAAAAATACTTCTGATGTAATGAACAGTGAATAATACTGCATCTAATATTCCAGTATTTATTTTCATACGCTTACACATATACATACATATTATAATTTTCTGTAAAATAAGTTAGAATTTGTGAAATCAAAAAGTAAACAAATAATTCTAACACATAATTTTAAATTATCTTCATGGTGCAAAACATATCTTGGAATGACAAATGAAATATATTTATAATTTTAATCTTAATATAATGTCTTTTTACAAAGTCGATACGCGGAATATAATTGTCAGTAAAAATTAAAGTATTTTGTTTTGTAAGCATTTTATACTGGAACATAAAATTTTACAGATATGTGAAAAAAAAACTTCATTTTAAGTAGATTTCAATATTAGGATAGATTGCAAACATTTTAGTTGATCTAAATTTTAATAGTAACACAGAAACACCACTAAAATGGACTATTGAAATAATAATCAAATTTTAATTACAAAGACATCTCAAACAACCCATTGTGGGGAATACGTAAAAGTAAAAACAATATACATTTATTAAGGATATAAACAAATTACATTATATTACATGAAAACTTTTTTTCCAGCAGTTGATTTCATTTTTTCTACTTTTCTTCTTTTAACAAAAATCAAATTATTTAACATATAAGCGACGAGCAATTTAACATACCATTGCCGAATGAGTCTGTTTAATTTTGCAACAGACTTAAAAGTTTCTTTTCAAAATTTCTTTAGTTCATCCAAACATTATTAAACCGGAACTATCTTCAATTAACATTCAAAAAGAAAACAAACCATGTAAAAATCACAATCGAAACTGCGGTTAAGTCACCATCAACATTTTGTAAACAAGCAAGAATTCATAAATTCAGATCAATTCAGTTTACCACACAGTAAAACATTTCCTGATTAAAATATTTTACAGCCTTCTGACTACATTTTTTCTTTGCTATAGAATTATCATATTTTAGTACAGAAAGGAAATTAGGAAACTTTAAATTAAATAAATTTCATTAATTTAAATGTAAAACATTTATAAGCAACGTAAAAAGAATTTGAGTTCTTTTTTATTGAAACATTCTGTTTTTATAAATTTCTTACTGGTTTTTGTAGACGACGATAAAAAATGTTATTTTCGTTAGAGGAATAAAACGCATTTGTTCAAATTTTAACAATGAAAACAACTGATAAAAGAGAAAAATATAATGAACATATGATAAAATCGGCAACTAAACCAGCTCGCAACTAAATGATTTTGAATCACAATTATACTCGAAGTATAATCTCGAGTGAGAGAGTTATTTAATGGGGCACTATGCAGCTGCACGAGGACTATTGGTGACGGACCTCATAATTTGACACTCCGATCAAGTGACAAGGAAGACATCTGAGCTAGCACCTCTTTCACCAAACTACCACACCATTTCAACGAGAGGACTTTGAGCTTGATAAATTTAATATGCATCAGTCCCTCTACATAGTGACTCTTCAGTGGCACCAGGACTCGAAGCAACGATGCGCAAAACAGGAGTTCGTGACCATATCCAGCGGGCATCTGAGGCCATAAAGGGGTGACCTTCAAACTGAGTAAACACTTTTTTTTTCTCTCCCCTGTCTTAATGACTACACCCCCAAAGAATTACGTTTATCCAACATTTTCATGTTCAACCTTCTCTCTTTCTTTCTCTGAGAGCTATTTCCAATGAGGTAATCTTCCCAGTACTTCTAACCAGGGCGGTGAAGTCGGACTCGCTAAGAACAAGTCGACTCAGACTCTAGTTTTTGTTCGACAATTTCGATCTGAAATGAAATTAAAGAGAATTAAAAAAACGAGCCTTACAGTAGTCGTATTTGATTTATTACACCTGACACACCTTACACACGTTATCTTGGTAAATACGCAATAGTAACTTATATCCTGAAAAAAATGAATTGGGTATGATTGGAAATAATTTTCTATCGAATAATTACATCTTTAATGAAAATTTTACTTAATTAACACAAGGAGTAATGCAATTTTTTTAACAAAAGTAATTATTCTTGATCAATTTGGGGAAGAGCGGAGACAATAGACTTATGATAACTAAAATATGACACATATACTTATGATTTCAAATTATTTAAAAACCGTTGAAAAACAGTGTCAATAGCATTACCACTGTTAGCTGTCGAAACATTTTGATTTGTGTTCACTTCGAGCTTGAATTCCTCATTCAAAAAAGCTATGAGCGGCTCAGATTTTGGCAAACTGAAGTTTTTCCAAAATCATGGGAAGCGAGTGATAGTTTTCTTTAAAAGAGCAGAACCACCTTCGGTATATGGTTAAAGTACAAAATGCAGGAAATCTTTAATTTTTTGTACCGTTTGATTTCAAAAAATGTATGCGACCTCCGAAATCACTGTTTGACCGTTTTCAAATAAGTATTCTGCCGCAATATGTTTCCCCCAATATCGTTACTAACAATACCAACACAATAACAGGGCCGCGGTAGCCGAGGGGTATAGGTATCGGACCGTGGCTTGCCTTGTCACGAGTTCGAACCCAGTGCCACTAAAGACCCGCCGTGTAGGGTAGCGATGCACGTTAAATCTGACGAGAGCTGAAACGTCCTCCCGTTGGTGTGGTGTGGTAGTTAGGAGAGGGGGTGCCAGCTCAGGTGCCATCCACGTCACTTGACCATGGTTCAAAATTACGTGGTCCGTCGCCAAAAGCCCTGGTGTAGCTGAACACAGTGCGACGTTAATATTCAATCAATCAACCAACACAATAACACTTGCTGGCCGCGGTAGCCGAGTGGTATAAGTATCGGATCGTGGCATGCCTTGTCACGAGTTCGAGCCCAGTACCACTAAAGACCCGCCGTGTAGGGCAGCAATGCACGTTAAATCTGTCGAGAGCTGAAACGTCCTCCCGTTGGTGTGGCGTGGAAGTTAGGAGAGAGGGTGCCAGCCCAGGTGTCGTCCACGTCACTTGACCATGGTTCAAAATTACGTGGTCCGTCGCCAAAAGCCCTAGTGTAGCTGAACAGTGTGACGTTAATATTCAATCAATCATTGATAAGTAATGTTCATATGAGGAGTCACAACATGTAAGTTTTTCTGTTTGCGATAGATCGCAACACCAGCTGCTCTGTGTCCCGGTCGCTTAAAGTGTACGCAGCAATCGAAGTTAGGTATCGAAACACGTTCGTCATTATCTAACCACGTCTCTGATAACATGAGTAACGAACATTTTTATGAAATAACGTCGTCGAAATCTGTTTGGTGAGCCCTTTGACAATTGAGCGTAAGGATCGCAAGTTTATCCATCCTGGGTGAAGTCTAAGACTTGCTGGTATGTGCGAAGTTGATTTAGAATATCATTGGGTGGATAACCAGAGTATCTAGTTCTTCCGAGCTATAACCTCTTATCTTTAGGATTTTGAGTGATTGTGACGAATTCCCTCTTGCCCTTTGTTAATTAAAAAAATACTTAAAAAGTAAAATATACTTATGAGAGCATAAAAAATTAAATTTTAAAACTACTGAAATGCTTTAAGTCAGTGTTTCTCAAACTGAGGGGCACGCCCCCAATGGCGTGTGATAATCCTATTGAAAAGTCGAAAACAAAAGATTTAAGTTAATAGTTGTCTTGATAATATATACGGTTTATAATTAAGCCCTTAAATGCCGATTAAAAATGGCGCAATCCACTCCCCAATGCCACCATTTAACATGTATGTGGTGTATTGGGGGTTGTAGAAAAAGAATAAATAAGCAAATCCTTTGAAATATGTAAATCGTTCGCAAACACTATCAAGATCCTTTTATTGCATTCCAAAGCCTTCGGAATAATTTTCTGGATAGCATTTCACCGTAAAGATCATACTTCGGAAATACGTATATATACGTCCAGAAATGTGATGCTTTAGCTGGGTGAGACGTTTATATACGTCGGCGGCCCATAAGAGGTTAAAGTCGTATTGTAGCTTTAGTGTCAAAGTATAGAATTATTGAATTCAATACATTGTCATTGTGTGGAGGGGGGCGCAATGAAAATGATGAGATAGTGGGTCGCGTACATTGAAAGTTTGAGAAGCACTGCTTTGGGTGCTAGAAAAATATCTTCAAAAACGGTGCAAGCACTGAGAATAAAAACAAATTTCGATCAGTGGGTGGGCAAGATGAGGCTGGCCAATGGGAATGCAGCTTAGAACTCAGTCGTTGTAGAAATGAGAGAAACATTGAATGATTTGAAATCATTTTTAAAAGCTAATAAAAAATAAAATACATTTTGAAAAAATAGGAAAGAACGTGTAAATTTAAATTTGATCTGGATAAATAATTTTCCAAGGAAAGTTGTTTAAAGTAAACTTGAAAGTAGTGAGTTCCTGGGAATCGAACGTGGGGCGATTCATTTCAAGTCAGCACCTACAACCATTAGGCTACGAAGGCTCGGGGAGGGAGATAAAATAAGCTTTTAAGTTGGGTGAGAAGAGTGAAATGAATTTAATTAACAATTTTAATTGAAGAGAGGATCCGAAAGAATATTATTGGGTCTGTTAAAATTAGGATCAGGGATATATTTTTAATATCCAAGATCGAAGGATTATTAGAGTTATCAATTTTTTTAAAGAAGTTAGTTGCTAATTTTTGATAAATTGTCTAATAGACATCATTTTGCTCGCGGATTTGAAGTCATTATTCCTCATGAACCATCGAGCTTTTAATATTTTTCGGAGAATGTTGCTTTGAGAAACTTCAATTTGATCATTATGAATTTTAGCTACATGTGTCCAAATTGGCACGGCATACTGGTTAAAACTGGTCTTAGGATTAGTGTGTAGATAAGCAATTTATTTTCTCTGCTCTAATATAGAGATTCTTGGAATTAAGGTGTAGACTTTACAGACCGATAGTGAATTTAGAGTCGAGTGTTTGATGGCTACTGGAGCTGTACCCCGATGCGCTGTACACCACGCGCTCTCATTGGTCAAATCAAATAACACACACTTACGTCACTTCCTGTTACACACATCCGTCCCTTTTCATGAAATCACTCCAACAAATATCCGGCAAGCGAGAGGAAAGATGCTACACATCAAAAAACAATGACAAACTGAGTTATTTATATTTGTTAAATTCACTTCTAAATTTAGTGAAAAACGATACTAATAGGTAAGAAAACTAATTTTCTCTTACCTTCAAAATTTCCGGGGATGAGCCTCTTTGCCGTATATCCTCTCTGCTGGCGACGTGAAAGAGAAAATGCGCAATCTTCAAAAATGAAACTTGAAAATATTTTTTAGTTTTTTAATTATCGACACACACACACAAAACAAAACTATAAACTAACACTACGACATATGACAATTAAATTAAAAAATTAAAGAAAACATGTATCCCATAAAATGGGCCGCGAAGAGAGTTCTATCAGTCTGTACTCAGCAAATCCTTTAGTCCGTCTGGCTTGTTGCCAAAGAGAAAAAAGTTCTTTTCAATGAATTTCTGGGAGTGGTCGTGGACGGATTGATCGGAATATGACAATATTTATTCTTCTACCATGAATTAAATTTTGAGAAATATCAGGATGCTATTGAAAAGGCTAAGGTACAGCGAATAAAAATAAAGAACTAAGAGCCTTTAGGTATGAAAATGGAAAAAAATATGCACACAAGATTTTTACACAGTGCTTGAAGAAACAAGGAAATATGGTCACGCTTGCAAGACAACTCTTGTTCAGTGTACGTATGTAAATGTAGAGCGCCCTCTAGCGCTCAGAGTGTCTAACGAATCTGTGTAACCTCTGACTCCACCGAGGAAGGAGTCGAATCGCGCGAGTGAGCTGAGCAACAAGTAATAAAAACTACAGTCCACTTACTGAGAGAGAATTTTTCTAGAGTTTTTACTTGTCACCCAACATTCTGGTCCAGTCTTAACCGGAGAGACCTATGCATTGAAAATACGAGGTATGTGCTGTAGTTTTTTGACTTTCGTTAAAAAATCGAACTTTAAACTTTAACGATGTTTAAAGGAGCAAAAAAAGAAGACTTGAGGCGAATCGCTTCTGAATTAGAGTTGTGTGTGAGTGATAAATTAACTGTTTTAGACTTCATGGATCTTATAAAAAACTGTGATAGATACAAAAACGATCCTGATTCAGTGCATGAGTTAGCAAATTTAATTATAGAAGAAAGGAAGTATGACGAAAGTCAACAATTAGAGCTAGAAAAAATAAGAGAAAAGTCTAAGCTTGATTTAGAGATAGCGAGAATACGAGCAAATGATAAAGACAATAATACTGAAGTTAATTGTAATGATTCCTTTTCTGTGGATTCTTTAATTAAAAGTATCCGCACACTTACAGTGAAAATTCCCGACAAACCTGAGGGATGGAGTTTCTTTTTTTATCATTAGAACGTGCATTTGCAGCCAAAACTGTTACTGATAAATTTAAGCCTGAGATTTTGTTAAATTTATTAGGAGAAAAAGCTGCAAATATCATTATATATCTGAAAGATGAGGATCTTAAAAATTATGATAAAATAAAGTCCATAATACTCCAAGAATTTGAGCCAACTCCTCAATCGTGTTTAGAGAATTTTAAGAAAGCAACACGGCAAAATTGTGAATCCCATGTCCAGTTTGCTAGTAGATTAACAACAAATTGGGAATACTATTTAAAATTGAGAAATGTTTCAAATTTCGAGGTATTAAAACAATTAATAGTTTCAGACAAAATATTTAGTACTTTAGATAAAGAAACCGCATCGCATATTAGTGTCAGACAAGCAGATAAATGGTTTGATCCTTTAACGTTGGGAAAAGAAATTGATTTATTTTATTCATCGCGAGGAAAACCACTGAGTGAGAATATTAATTATTGTCGCAAAAATCAAAATTCTAAAAATATGTCTAGAGTATTTTTCTCAGATGTCAAGGGAAAAAAATGTGTTTTGTGTCAATCTGATAGTCATTTTTTAAATAAATGTCCTCAATATAAGCAATTATCAGTAAATAAACGGGTAGAACTTGTTAAAAATAATTCCTTGTGTTTTAATTGTTTAAATTTGCATAGAGTCAAGTTTTGTAAATCTAAAGTTCTTTGTAAATGCTGCAAAAAAAAAAAGCATCATTCTTCCTTGTGTTTCTCTGGAGACCCAAATTTTACGAGTGAAAGGGTCATTCAACCTTCTTCATTGGGGGGCAGAAAGAGCCGGAAACAGAGGAATCCTCGATGAGTCAACTTTCAGCGAAGGCGTCTGTGTTCAAACCCATAAATTACATAGGGGAGATTTCGAAAGAGGCGTCTTCTCAGGGTTTAGATCTGTTTACTGCAACGAGTTACGTAAAATCGAAATCCGTTTTACTTGCAACCGCGATTTGTTTCATTAGAGATTCCTTTGGGAAAATGCAGGAAGTCAGAGCACTGTTGGACGGTGGTTCAACAAGCAATTTTATTTCGCAACAGTGTATGAATAGACTCAATTTAAAAAGAGAGAAAATAAACATTTTAGTTTCAGGATTAAATAATTCAGAGTTAACGATTAAATCGCGCGTTAATGCAACAATTGCAAATAGAGGAAATAGTTATGAAACTAATGCAGACTTTTTTGTAGTGCCGCGAATTACGGATATGATTCCTTCTCAACCATTTAACGTTAGTTTGGGTAATTTCAGTAGAGAAATTAGCGGATGAAAATTTTAACATTCCCGGAAATATTGATTTATTGTTGGGAGCAGAAATCTTTTATGAAATTCTTTTACCAGGACAAACAAATCTTTTAAATACAAAATTAATTTTTCAGAATACAGTCTTCGGCTATATTGCGAGTGGGAGTATTCCAGTTTCTAGTGAAAATAAACCTCACTGTGGGTTAATCAAAGATAATGTCGATTTAGAAAAGACAATGAGAAGATTTTGGGAAATCGAAAATGTTGAACCTGAGACAATAAAAAATAAGGAAACGATAATTTGTGAGGAGCATTTTTAAAAAAAATCATACTAGAGATAGTACGGGAAGATATATAGTATCTATGCCATTTAAAAAGGATCCAAATTGTTTAGGCCAATCAAAAGATATTGCCCTTAAAAATTAAATTCTTTATGGAATAGATTAAAGTGTGAGCCTAACTATTTAAAATTATACAGAGATTTTTAAAAGAGTATAAAGAGCTAGGCCATATGCAAGAGGTAGACGAGAGAGAGGAGCGTGGAATGTATTTCATACCACATCTTGGTGTTTATCGCTCTGATAAAAAAACAAGTAAATTGAGAGTAGTTTTTAATGCGTCGAGTGCAACTACAAACGGTTATTCTTTAAACTCTCTACAATACAATGGGGGAGTTGCTCAAAATGACCTTTTTCAATAATGGTTCGCTTTAGAAAGCACGTATTTGCATTCATTGCGGATGTGCAAAAAATGTATCGAATGATTTGGATTAATCCAGATCAGCGTAAACTTCAGCGCATTCTGTGGAGAGAGAACATGGACGAACCAATAAAAACGTTTGAGTTGTCAACTGTGACCTATGGAACAACGAGTGCACCATTTTTAGCGACACGTACGCTAAAACAATTAGCCCTAGATGAAGCAGGGAATTTTCCATTAGGGTCTTCAGTTGTGATGAGTGACATGTACATTGATGATGTACTTACCGGTGCAGAGACCTTATTAGAAGCAAAAGAACTGAAAAATCAACTGATCAATATCTTCGCTAAAGGAGGTATAGTTTTGCATAAGTGGTGCGGAAATAATACGGAATTGATTGAGGTTTCCGAGAATTATGATTTTTCAGATTCATCAGAGATAAAAGTGTTGGGTGTCTATTGGAACCCCAAGCATGATTGCTTCTCCTTCAGAGTAAAAATAGACTTGCACGAATTAAATACCAAACGGGATGTTTTGTCAACCATCGCCAGGATATATGATTCTCTAGGTCTTTTAGGTCCTGTGGTGGCGAAGGCGAAAATCTTCCTTCAAAAATTATGGATGCTAAAGATTGATTGGACAGATTTGCTTCCAGATACAATCAATAGAGAATGGCGACAATTTGTCGAATCACTTCAGGTAGTAAATGACATCAACATCAATCGATGCATTGTGGTAGAGCAACCGGAAGTGATCGAGCTGCATGGATTCTCCGACGCGTCCCAGTCAGCATATGGAGCTGTCGTCTACTGCAAATCCATAACCTCAGATGGAAAGATGCTTGTACATCTTATTGCCAGTAAATCCCGAGTTGCGCCTACCAAGCAAACAACGATTCCCAGACTTGAGCTATGTGCCGCTGTGCTGTTAGCAAAATTAGTGCATCGTGTCAAGCAAGCTTTGAAATTAAATGTGACTAATACTTTTCTTTGGAGTGACTCCATGATAGTTTTGTCATGGATAAGGAAGGAGTCATATCAACTAAAAACCTTTGTGGCTAACAGGATTGCTACAATCCAGGAGATGACTTCCAGTGAGCAATGGCGTTATGTGGCAACAGAGGACAATCCTGCCGACTTCGTTTCCAGAGGAATGGAGTGGCCGCGGTAGTCGAGTGGTATTGGTATCGGAACGTGGCTTGCTTTGTCATGGGTTCGAGCCCAGTACCACTAAAGACCCGCCGTGTAGGGCAGCGATGCACGTTAAATCTGTCGAGAGCTGAAACGTCCTCCCGCTGGTGTGGTGTGGTAGTTAGGAGAGGGGGGTGCCAGCTCAGGTGTCGTCCACGTCACTTGACCATGGTTCAAAATTACGTGGTCCGTCGCCAAAAGCCCTCGTGTAGCTGAACAGTGCGACGTTAATATTCAATCAATCAATCAATCCAGAGGAATGGATTCTCTAAAACTTAAAACCTGTGAGTTGTGGTGGAATGGTCCTAAATTTCTGATGAGCAATCAGTACCCACAACGACAAATTCCTGTTGCAGTGATCAAGGATCCAGGTGAACTTAAAAACTGTAGTGACTTTTCTAACTTTTTTCTTGATTCTGCTACTAACTCTTTTGTAAATAATTTACTTAACCTTAGTAATGACTATTTTAAAATTATTCGTGTCTTAAGTTTTATTTGTAGATTTGTTTATAATTGTAAGAACAAAGAAAGCAAGAGAATTGGGCCTCTAGATTTAGGAGAATTAAAAAAGGCTGAACAGCTTTTATTGAAATTAGTACAAAAGGAAGAGTTTAAAGTAGAGATGAATGGTATTCAAAATTCTGCCATGGTACCTTCCAACAGTCGAGTAAAAACACTCAATCCATTTATTGATAGTGAAGGGATTTTGAGAGTTGGAGGTCGATTGAGAAATAGTGATATTAATTATAACCAGAAATTTCCAATTCTTTTGCCTTCGAAACATAAATTGGCTTATTTAATAGTTGAGTATTTTCATAAAAAGTTTTTACATAGTGGTCCACAATCCTTGTTGTATCAGATCAGGCAAAATTTTTTGGATATTGAATGGCCGTAATATTTGTAGAAAAGTTGTTCATAATTGTGTAATTTGTTGTAAGGCCAATCCTACTTGCACTGATCAAATAATGGCTGACTTGCCAAGGGATAGAGTTATCAAAAACTATCCATTCAATGTGTCAGGTGTGGACTTCTGTGGCCCCTTTTACATTAAGTATAAAGGGCAGAGAAAAGGTGTATATTGTCACGGAGTTCGAAAGAAGTAGACAGTTCAATTAAACAAACAATTAGATTTATTCTAACGCTGGGAGCTCGATACAACACTGGACTGAGAACATGCCCAACTGGCAATGAACTCTGCTTTTATACACTTCGGAATATTCGAGAAATACCCAGTATGCACTCTAAAGAATGATCTGGATTCATCTAGAACCTAGAGAAATAATACATTAAAAACGGAAACAAAATTCCAGTCTTTGGATAAATCTGCCGGGGCCGGGATTCGAACCCGAGACCTGAGGAAGATCAGTCCAACGCTCTGCCAACTCGGCTATCGGGACTTGTAGCAAATTATGCGTGCGGCAATATAACAAAATCTATGTTTGTATATTTATATGTTTTGTTTCTAAAGCTGTGCACTTAGATATTGTGACTGATTTAACCTCTAATGCATTTATTGCTACACTTAAGCGTTTTATATTTAGAAGAGGTAAATGTGCTAAGTTGTATTCTGACAATGCAACAAATTTTGTGGGTGCAAATATAGAACTTAAAAAAATGTTTAATTTGGTGTGTAAACCTGATGAGGCACTTGCAAGTTATATGGCTTCTGAAGGAATAGATTGGAAATTCCTCCCCCCTAGAGCCCCAAATTTTGGAGGTCTCTGGGTGGCAGGCGTTAAATCTTTTAAGTTCTATTTAAAGAGAGTAGTAGGTAACATTAGATTAACATATGAAGAGTTTCTGACCGTGATTATCCAAATAGAGGGGATGTTAAATTCTCGTCCTCTTGTCCCATTATCTTCTGACTTAGATGATTTAAATGTATTGACTCCTTCTCATTTTTGGATAGGTAGATCAATTACATCAATTGTTGAGCCTGATTTAACTAATTTAAATGAAAATAGGTTGGATAATTGGCAGAAAATTACAAAAATAATTCAATTAATTTGGAAAAGGTGGAGTGTAGACTATTTAAATAGTTTGCAGCAGAGAAATAAGTGGCATTTCGAGAAAAAGAATGCTAAAATTGGAGATATGGTTATAATAAAAGAGGATAATTTACCTTCATGTCAATGGTCATTAGGTAGAATCAACAATATTTATCCAGGAAAGGATTCTAAAGTAAGAGTAGTAGAAGTCAAAACCACTAGAGGTATATTTAAAAGACCCATTTCGAAACTGTGCATTCTACCAATTGAAACAGTGTGTGTGTGAAGTAGCATATATAACCCTTCAGATAGTAATGTTTGTGTGTAGAATAGTAATTTTTTTAAAATTCTGTGTGATTTATCAATTGCTTTATACATTGTCTTCATTTGTATGCTGTTTTGTTTGTATTTTGAAGTATTGTATTTCTGTGTGTTATCTTTATGATTATGTTCTATGTAAATCTTGCATGTTGAAAAACATTGCAAGGCCGGGCGGCATGTTCAGTGTACGTATGTAAATGTAGAGTGCCCTCTAGCGCTCAGAGTGTCTAACGAATCTGTGTAACCTCTGACTCCACCGAGGAAGGAGTCGAATCGCGCGCGCGCGAGTGAGCTGAGCAACAAGTAATAAAAACTACAGTCCACTTACTGAGAGAGAATTTTTCTAGAGTTTTTACTTGTCACCCAACAACTCTTTTAGAACTTATACAAATCTATTCTGAAAAGTTAAAAGAGAAGTAGCCATAACAATATCAGCTCTTCCTCCTATTCAAGTTAGTATGAAAAGACTATTCGCCAGTGCCGGTTTATGCATTGGGTGCTTGGGGTGGGCACCCGGGCCCGGAAAAGCTGGACTTAACCATGTTTTCTGGTAATAAATTTCGATCCTCCAGTGTGAAGGGGGACCGTACATCTTCTGTGCCCAGGGCCCGAAATGAGCTTAAACTGGCATTGCTATTCTCAGCTCTGAAGTTTATCAAATCATATCTATAGTCCTCTATCAAAGAAGCTATAGTCAAAAATAAACTGTTTCTTTGAAATTACTACCACCGGTTTTTCCATTTCGTAATAAACGCTAATTAATGTAAGTAATCTGTGCTATACCCCCCATCAATTTTTTTCAGTAGAATCTACATCGATATTTAAAAAAATATAGTTGGGAGTTAACCAATGGAAGAAAATACCATCAAATAGATCAAGATGATCTAAGCTGACTGAGACAGCCTTGGCCGGTAACCAACTGTAGTGCTTTGAAAGAATACATTTAGCCTAATCTCAGACCTTAAAGGAAGTAGGTGAATATTAACGTCGCCCAAATAAGTTACTCAAGGGTGTTTGCCAAGTGCAACGAAGACGACACCTTAGATGGATCCAACCAGGTTTTAAGTTCTGGCATGATGAAATTTCTCGGTCAGACCAAAAGAATCAAATGAGAGAAAATCGGTTCCTTCAACTTCTCAACACCATTTATCTGTATTCGAGTCTCCGTTGATTTTGGAAGTTACTCCAGATGAACCGATTGATACCGAACGACGAAAATCAGAAATAGAAACAGGATCAAAAGCTTGCCAATCATAATCTGAGGCTGAAATTTCTGGGTTCATGTTGAGTAACATAAGTTACAATCAAAAAGATAAGATTGAGTTTAGTTCTTCGCCTGTGAACAGAGATGTCATCGAGGTAGTGAAACAAGCATTTTCCAGTTTTGACCTGGGATTGTGTATGTTGGAATAAGAAATGGTTCGATCTTTTCTTACCTGACTTGTTGTTACTTAATTCGATTTAGAAACGTTATCTCTTGCTGCACCTGGAAGTAGTTACTTATTTCTTAATAATTGAATTGGTCTGAAAAGAAATAGTATCTTGAAAGCACAGAGACGACCACACCCGAACGAGTTTGAACTAGAAGTGTTTATTTTCGCTAACGAATATTACAACGGAATGCGCAGAGCGCCATCTGTGGACTGTAAGATTAAACATACCACCCCCTTGAAACACGGGGGGTTTCAAAATTAATGAATTAACTGGTAAAATCCTAGGAGGACCCACTGCTGTTTGTGGCGCCAAAAATTTTTCGCCAAAAAGCGCCAAATTGAAGGTTTTCAAAAAGGCGTCAATGACGAAAAACTCTTGGGAAGCGCATGCGTCAGCGGGGGATGAAATGGGCGTTTCGCAAAGGTGAAAACGAATAAATACATTAAATTAATCATTATATAAAGAAAAAAACGGAGAAAGCAATGAAATTCATTTTAAAAAAGCATTCTAAAACCAGTGTACAACATGATTTACATTTTTAAAAAAGGACGAAAGGGGCGTTTCGCAAATATAAAATCGAAGAAATACATGAAATCAATTATTTAAAAAAAATTTAAAATGCACTTACCTTACGCTTGCATTTCGTCATGTTCCGTTGGTGGATACACCCTTGCGATCGATGCAAGGAATTCATGAAAATTGTCATCCACCAACTTGTGACCTGTTCTTATTAACTTTCAAGTCACATTTACCACGATCGCATTCATGCTCTTGCCAAACCAATATATGGTCAAACGCAAGATAATTATTATAGCAAGTTTGCTTTCGCTAAACCAAGTGCCCTTTCTCACACTCCGAACAACGTCGTGGCGATTATCTTTCTACTGGTTGCGGCAACGCCATTCGTAGCCGTCAACCGTTCCCTTTCGTTCTTACAAACGCATATTTTTTTAAACCTCGGACACATTCATAACGAGAAGCAATTAAATTAGCTTTCATACACCATTCTAATGTCTCTTTCTTCCCCTTTGTGCCCAGGAGCACAAAGAAACCTGTCGTAGCCTCACTTTCAATTAATTTCCTTTCACACGCCATTCTTAACAACAACCGGTGGAGAGCAAACCTTCTCAAATGTCAAAATGACGTTTTTTCGGAAAAGGCAAAAAACGTTGTACTTTTTTAGGGTTGCCATTTTTTAGGTGATTTGAAAATCCAAATTTTTGGATGAAATGGAAGGGTTACCATATTGTAACCTTTATCGCTCAAAATTTGGCGACCAAAAGTGGGTCCTCTTAGGATTCAACCGAATTAACTTAAACACTAAGTTGTTAAACATGCTAATGAATTACGTATAAGAATTAACATACTAAACATAATGATGAATTAAGTATAAGAATTAACATACAAATTTACAATAAAGTACACTTCTAAATTAATGAAATTAAGCAATGAGATTTACAGAAGTATGGATGACCTCAACAATGCTGAAAGAAAACATTAGGTATTATTCACAAATGTTCAAGTGTTTATAGGAAGTGGACACAGTTTAGCAATTGGTCTCACAAGTTCACTAGTTTGAGTTTTTACCTTAACCACATGAACCTTACCGTCTTTACCAGGGAATGTTTCTGTGACTTTCCCTAATTTCCACTGTAGTGGGGGTGAGTTGTCGTGCTTGATTAAGACAAGATCTCCGATGTCAAGGTTCTTTTGAACGATGCGCCATTTCGATCTTGACTGCAGCAATGTCAAGTACTCTGAAGACCATCTATTCCAAAAATGTTGAGTAATTCTTGTAAGCAATCGCCAACGGTCGCAGTGGCGAAGGTCGTCTGGAACTGTAGGTTGCGGGATAGCTGTTAATGCCTTTCCTATCAGAAAATGTCCTAGTGTGAGAACACAAGGATCATCTGGACTGCTAGATAACACACATAGTGGCCTGGAGTTGAGGCATGCCTCAATTTGGTTTGATAACGTGGATAGTTCTTCGAAGGTGAGACTAGTGACTCCAACAACTCTGTTCAAATGAAACTTAAAAGATTTCACTGTAGCCTCCCAAATACCTCCGAAGTGGGGAGCAGATGGAGAATTAAAGTGAAAGGTAATGTTGTCAGTTACCAGGAATTGATGAACGGCATCTTCTTTCATCGACTGGCGGAACTCCTTTCTGAGATCTCTGCTAGCTCCATAGAAATTGGTTCCTGATCGCAGATCTCTGATGGTTTACCTCTGCTAGCCACGAATCTTTTAAACAAGCGATAAATGCTTTTGATGTTAAGTCACTAACGACTTCTAGATGAACCGCCTTCGTTGCTAAGCAGACGAAGACGCAGATGTAGCACTTAGTATTCCGGCTTCCTCTTCCCTTGGAGCTTCGTATCAAGAACGGGCCGGCGAAGTCAATACCAGTTCGTTGGAATACAGAAGAGGGGCAAACTCTGGATTCTGGAAGATCTCCCATGATTTGTTCGGCGAATTTTGGACGATTTCTAAAGCATGAGATACATCTTCTCACTACTCTTCTAACTGAATTTCAAGCTAAAAGAATCCAAAATTTTTCTCAGAGCTGCTTGGAGAAGTTGTGGACCGGCATGAAGAAGTTTCAGGTGATAATCAGAGATAATCAAGTTCACAACATGGTCGGTTTTAGGAAGCAAGATGGGATGCTTCTGCGAGTCTGCAAGTATTGAATTTTTCAGTCTACCACCGACACGTATTATTCCGGAATCATCGTAGAACGGAGTCAAGGGTATAAGCTTGTTGGTTGACGGAAGCTGCTTTCCTGCTGAAAGATAGGAGCCTTCCATCGAAAAATGATCACGTTGGATAAACTTAACAATGCCTTTCTCGGCTTCGCTCAATTCTGCCGTTGTTAAAAAGGACTTTCTTCTTTTACACGCAGAAAGAGAACAGTTCTTCACAAATCTTAAGCAATAAGCAACAACTCTTTTCAACTTGTTCCAAGACGAAAATTTTTGAAAGAACTCAGCCTTGAAAGTCGCATCAACCACGTTCAGCATAATCAGCTTGGATGTTCTTTTGGCTTCGGCAGACATGTGTTCTTGTAATTGTGGATTATCTTCAAACTCTCCAATCGGAAAAGTAGAACTTCTTAACCAATCGGGTCCATTGAACCACAAGTTGCACTTTTCTAGTTTAGTTGGGGGTATCCCTCTCGTTCCACAGTCAGCAGGATTCTCCAGACCACTCACAAAGTTCCAGTGCACGTTAAGAGTCATCTCTTGAATTTGTGCCACTCGATTAGCTACAAACGGTTGCCATCTTCTCGGTTCGGACTTCAACCATGCCAGTGTGATCTTGGAATCAGACCACGCAAAGGTCTCGGAGATTGACACGGTTAGAGTTGGAAGGGTAGCTTGTAACAAATTGGCAAGAAGTAGGGCAGAACAAAGCTCTAGTCGAGGTAGAGACTGAGGTTTTACTGGAGAGACACGTGTCTTAGAAGTTAACAGTCTAGATACTACGGTTTGGGTTGCATCCTTGGAACGAATGTATATAACTGCACAGTAGGCCTTTTCTGAAGAGTCACAGAACCCGTGCACTTGTACGTTTATAGCCTGTGGAATGAGAATGCAGCGTGGGATCTTGATATTTGTAAGTAGAGGAAGCTGTTCTTGAAATGTTCTCCATTGTCTTGCTAGAGAATCTGGTAGCTCTTCGTCCCAGCTTAGATGGTGACTCTATAGCTCTTGGAGGAAGATTTTAGAAATGACAACTGATGGTGCCAACCAGCCCAAGGGGTCAAAGATTTTGGCGACTTCAGAAAGTACCTTGCGTTTAGTCCACGCATCAGTCTCGTTCACGGTGATGGTAAAGGTAAAATTGTCAACATCTGGAAGCCAAGCTATTCCCAAGATCTTGACAGGTTGGTCATCCTTGATCGTGTGTTTGGAATCAACTGCCTCTAATTCTTTTGGAATGGTTACCAATACGTCAGGGTCGTTAGACACCCATTTGCGCAGAGAAAATCCTCCTCTTTTCATCATCTCCTGCAGCTCTGACACTAGCTGAATGGCTCCCTTCTTTGTCGCACTTCCACTCAGCAAGTCATCAACGTAAAAATGACTAAGGGTAGCTCTTGAAGCGGCTGGATAATTTTCTTGTTCGTCAATGGCAAGCTGTCGTAAGGTTCTCGTAGAGAGGAATGGTGCTGAGGACGTACCATACGTAACAGTTGTTAGGCGATATTCCCTTATAGGTTCGGTTGGAGAATCCCTCCAGAGAATTCTTTGCCAGTCTACGTCTTCCTCGTGAACTTTAATCTGGCGAAACATCTTTTCAACATCAGCGCAAATGGCTACACTGAAAATTCGAAACTGGATAAGAATAGGGAAAAGTTCTGGCTGCACTCTTGGCCCAACCATAAGCAGATCGTTGAGAGAGAGTCCAGAAGAAGTTTTACTGGAGGCGTCAAAAACAACGCGAAGCTTTGTTGTACAGCTGGTGTCCCTAACAACTCCATGGTGAGGAAGGTATAAACTTTTTATGTTATTAATTTCAGAGTCCGAAACAAGTTCCATGTGCTTTAGATCTAGGTATTCCTTTACGAAATTTCGATTCAGCTTGTATTTGTCAGGATTAGAAATGAGATGGCGTTCCACGCTGATTAGCCTACGAATTGCATTTTGTTTTGAATTACCTAACCGCGTCGGAGGAGTGTGAAATGGCAACTTTACTGTGTATCTGCCATTCTCATCCCTAGAATGTGTCTTTACGAAATGATCTTCACAAGCCTCTTCTAATGAAGTTAAGGGTTTGGCACATGGCACAGAATCTAATTCCCAGAATTTATTGATTAGCTGATCCGATACTAACTGAATATGATTGACATGGAAAGAATTTTGACCACTAGAATTTGCCTTGCCTCCAATTATCCAACCCAATTCTGAACGAATGGCAAATGGCTTATCCTTACCCAAAGATAACGTTTGACCCTTTAGCAATGGCAAAGTAAGGTCAACACCAAGTAGCACATCAATTGGACTACTCTTGTAAAATGCTGGATCAGCCAGAGAAATATCCCCAAATAATTCACGCATTGAGGAATCTAAATCGTGATGTGGGATCATGCCTACAATTTTGTTGATCACATAGACGGACGCATGAAAAGAATTTTGAGATGAAAAATGTGAGGTAAATTGAATCTCAGCAAGCCCATTTAGACGCGTATCGGATGCGCCCAAACATGATATACGCACATTGGCCTTTTCCTTTCGCAAACCTAGCCTTTCAATACATTCATTTGTAATAAGCGAAGCCTGGCTTCCGCTATCCAGAAGACATCTACAGGTCTGATAGTTACCCCAAATATCTCTTACCTGAATTAGAGCTGTGCAAAGAAGAATTTGAACATCTGGGTTCACATCAGAAATACACGATGTAACATCCACATCTCTAGAATTTTCGCCTGGTTCACTAGTACTTGAAATAGGGACAGGCGAAAACACAGGAGCGTTGACAGAAAATTCTCTAGAATTTAACACATTTACTGCTCCCTGTCTCCCCTTAGCACTAACATTTTCAAAATGAAGTAAACTGTGGTGGGGTTTCTTGCACTTTTTACATCTAAACTTGCTTTTGCAAGTTTTCACACTGTGAAACTGAGTTAAACAGTTAAAGCAAACATTATTCGTTTTAACGAAATCTGAACGGCCTTGAACTAACAATTTTAAGAATGTATCACATCTCGACAATGTATGATCTCCATTACATAAAGGACATTGTGACTGGGCGTTGGACGCGACCAGATTGATTGATTGATTTAATATTAACGTCGCACTGTTCAGCAACAAGAGGGCTTTTGGCGACGGACCACGTAATTTTGAACCATGGTCAAGTGACGTGGATGACACCTGAGCTGGCACCCCCCTCTCCTAACTACCACACCACACCAACGGGAGGACGTTTCAGCTCTCGACAGATTTAATGTGCATCGCTGCCCTACACGGCGGGTCTTTAATGGTACTGGGCTCGAACCCGTGACAAAGCAAGCCACGGTCCGATACCCATACCACTCGGCTACCGCGGCCACTGGACGCGACCAGAGTCACCTTCCTTTGAACATTTCTCTTAGTAGTTGAACTCGTAATGGATCTCGCTTGTGTTGCAAGGAATTGCAACAATTCGTCTAACCTTGGGATGACATCTGTTGAAAAGGTTCTCTCAAACCAAGTTCTGGAATTCGGATCAAGCTTAAACAATATCATATGCATTAAGAGTGTATCTGTAGTTGGGTCAACCCTGTATTCAAGTGACTCCAACATCCTTACAAATTCCTTAGTGGAATCTATCAAATTTAGAATTTGTGTGGATGATTCTCCACTCAAGGGCGTTATGTTAATAAACTTTTTAATTAAGGAGGACATAATTTCTCTTTTATTAAAATATCTATCCTTTAGCAATTTCCAAGCGATTTCGAAATTATCATTGGTAATGGATAAAGAATTAATGATTTTTAATGCATCGGATTTTAAACTGCCTTTTAAATATTGCAACTTTTGCGCTCCCGTTAAATCATTATTGTTGGAAACTGCAGCTTCAAAAAGATCAGAAAATGCAAGCCACTCCTCAGTTACACGAGAAAATATAGGTAGGGATAATGTAGGGAGTTTCACTTCAGCTGACCGAGCTGAGACTAAACTGTGACTTGAACCTTGGTTTTTAACCTCAAAATCGGAGTTTACTACAGAAGGCATAAGCTGAGTGTCTATAGCGACAAGTATTTCTTCTAAGGTATCTAAAATGTCGTCCTTTTCCATACAATAAGTTTCCTCGTCCTTTTCCTCGCAAATACTTATAATAGATATAATCCGACCGGTCATGTCGTACGGATCACAAATTTGGGGATCCGCCGGCATGTGCCACTTAAAGAAGCTACACACGCTGACGAACTCATTTTTGAGACAAATCGTTAATGCTCCTTGGTTCGTACGCAATGAAGTCATTTATCGTGATTTAAAAATTAAACCATTTTTACCTCATATAAAGAACCTTTCTAAAAGGTTCTTCGATAAACTTCCTTCTGTTCCCAATGAGTTAATTAGAAACCAGCCTGCATACGATCCCGCAGTGCCATCGTCTCAAAAACGCCCCAGAGCGCTTCTTGAGCACGACTTTATAAATTTCCCCCAAGCCACAAGGCTTCGGGTTTAAAATTTTTGATCATTGGGAACTTATTTTAAATTTTAAATAACTTAATTTTTAACTTAAACTTCCTACTTCAAGATTAAATACTCTCATTTTAGCAAGTAATTCCTAGCTCCGCGCCGAGAGTCGCGGAATTAACGTTTTCCGAAGCAGCGGTCGGAATCCAGGAGGGTGACCTCATTGGATTCAATTGTGCGGTGTTCACGCTTCAGCTTTCCTTTTCGGCCACCAGATGGAGGCACGATTCTGTACTATCTAGAGCTCTCTTAAAATTCGTTTCACGTCCAGCAATCATTAATTAAATCGTTCCTTCGAACGACCGCTTATATTTTTGAGAACTGGACATTCCATATCTACATCTATCAATTATTATTCATGATTGTATCACATATATGACTTCATTGCGTCATTATTTTTCCTAAAACCGATGTTCATTTTTCTATCTTGTTTAGTCCTACCACCCCCCCCCTTTATCCCGGCAAGAGTGCAAGTTGGTTCATTAAAATTTTTATTCAAAATTTGTTTTCTCCCCCCTATTTTTGCATGAGATCTTTTGAATTTCAATTCAAGATCTCCTTTGCTCGGGTCGTTTATTTTCGGATCGACCCAATTCCATTTCCACGCCCACTTCTCTGCGAGCGAACGGCCTCGGCCAATCAGATCGCAGGAAAGTGGTGCGACTGTTTCTTCGGCCGACAGATTCACTCTGTCGCCGTTCCAGCAGAATTGTTCTGCCCATTTTTATTATATCTTTTAAAATTAATTTTAAGTAAAATCACTAATTCGGCCCTTAATTCTAAAATTCTGATGAGGAGGTACGCCCCGTTCCGGGGCAGGCACTCCGTAAGTTACATGCCACTTGCCACTTGCCACTTATAATAGAATCCAAAATATCCTTTATTTCAGTCCTAAATTCCAAGAATCTATTTTTCCGAGCCAATAAACCAACATTATTTAATTTCTCAATTTCCTCTTCTGTTTTGTTTTGCAATTTTGTAATCGAGGATTTGATGTTCTTTTTTTTCTTCAATAAAACCTCAATATCCATTTTAATATAGCAAAGAATAATTTAAAGAAAACAAATAAAAAAACGCAGCTACGAATGACTAATTGTTTAGTCGAAAAAGATACTATTCCTTCGGAAGAGGGGAAAAGAGCGGGGGAGAAATTCTAAAAAGAATTACTACGGAACATACGAATAGGAAATTTAACACACAAGTGAGGTAAAACGAAACTGAAGTTTCTTGTTACATATGATACAGGAAAGACAATGGCAGAAACACACAAATAATTTACCACTTAAGAATGATCGCACAATCAATTAAACATTGAAATAACCATATATATAAGAAGATTAAACTTTTGAATATACATGAATTTGAGATATTTCACTTCGAAAGTTTCTTTTTAAACTTAGTACACACAAAAAAAAAAAAAGAATTAGAATTTTTTTTCATCAATTGAATTATGACAATATCTTTTAGAAAAATATTGCCGAAAGAACAACAAGCCAGAAGTTTTGAATTAGAATGTTTCACAATATTGAACTCCGGCTACGCGGTTCGACCAAAATGTTGGAATAAGAAATGGTTCGATCTTTTAGTTTTTGGTGCTCCTCGAACGCGTTTTTGGGGCTGTTAAGCACCCCCTCCCCTTCCTTGCGCTCTTCCATTCCTGCCCTCGTGACGTACTTCAGTTTCGTTCTCGTTAGGCCGCTTCTTCCTCCATCCTCCCCCCTGCGGGGGAGTGTATTCAGATATTTATCTTCCTTGATACTTTCTCTCCGCGAATTTGGGTATAAGCGATTCATTTCGCTGGCACCCGTTAAATCTAATTTTCGTTTCGTTTCGGTTCGATCTTTTCTTACCTGACTTGTTGTTACTTAATTCGATTTAGAAACGCCATCTCTTGCTGCACCTGGAAGTAGTTACTTATTTCTTAATAATTGAATTGGTCTGAAAAGAAATAGTATCTTGAAAGCACAAAGACGACCACACCCGAACGAGTTTGAACTAGAAGTGTGTTTATTTTCGCTAACGAATATTACAACGGAATGCGCAGAGCGCCATCTGTGGACTGTAAGATTAAACAGTATGTTTCCCATGATAGATGCTCAGTGGTCATGATAAAGTTCAAAGCGATCCCGCACAGCAGCTAAATAACAGTGATGAATATTATCCTAAAGATGATGATCTCAGACACTTTTCCAATTTTCATTTTTCAAGAAAACTAAATAATGGAGAAACTCAAAGTCGGCGGTGTCACTGATTGGCTTATTCAAGTTCTAAAAATAAAGTTTTCTGTTTTCCATGTAGACTATTTGGCTAGTCACAAACTCAAATGGTTCTGGAAGGGTGATGTGATTAGAAACACTTAGTATTTCACATAGACATGAGAATAGTAAAGAACATATGGCCTATATGTTTCAATGGATAGCATTAGACAAGGGAATAAAGCACGGAAAAACATAAGACCGAGAAAACGAAAGGAGAGTTCTTGAATCTCAAAAACATTGGTGCAATTTGTTTGAGAGATTAATTGATATCATAAATTTTTCTTAACCTCTCATAATCTGGCGTTTAGAGATCAAAGAGAATCTCTCAAAACAAACGAAGACACTAAGAATTCTGTGTGGAAACTTTATATACTTATTTAAATTAATACCTAAATATGAGATCCTACGTTACGAGAACACATAGATCGCATTAATAATAAACAACTTGCACACCATTTTCTAAACCACGATAATTAAAATGAGTTGATCATAATCACGTCAAATTGTTTATGTTACCAGTGAAATGATTGTTAGGATAAAAGAGGCAAAATATTATTCTTTTTACTTGACTGCCATAAAGACTGTAGTAGAATTGAACAAATGTCAGTCATCTTAAGTTATTGGAATACATCAACTCTGGATGTATAGAAGAAAACTTTATCGGATTTTTTTTTCTTGCACTCACTGAAACAACTGGAGAATATTTGACCAATGCAATACTGGGAGAGCTAGAAAAAAAATGACTTAGATATTCAGAACTGTCGTGAACAAAGATACAAGAATGGTGCAAATATGATAGGCATAAATAGTCAGAAGATTTTTTTTTTTTTTTTTTTTTTTTTGCTATTTTCAAGTTCCAGCAAACGCTGGAAAATTATCGAAGATAAATTAAATCCTACTGTTAAGCCTTTGTCTGATACAAGGTGGGAAAGCAAAATCCAGGCAGTGCAGGCCATATTATTACAATTTGATGAATGCATAGAAAGCTTAAAAACCAAACGGAACAATCCGACACACTCAGAAATTGCAATTCCGTTTCAAAGGAAATGTTCAGTTTGGAATTTATTGTATCATTATCTGTATGGTTTGAGCTATTAACGCGTGTCAAACCATAAGCAAATTATGGCAATCTCTACAAGCCCATTTATACATTATTCTTGAACATGTGCGTACATTTTGTAGCTGGATCAAAGAGTATCGACAAACTGGATACGGAAAATGCTTGTCTGACACTCGTAAGTTTATTGAGAAAAGTGGTTATAGTATTCCAGATTGATTGAATATTAATGTCGCACTGTTCAGCTACACTAGGGCTTTTGGCGACGGACAACGTAATTTTGAACCATGGTCAAGTGACGTGGATGACACCTGAGCAGGCACCCCCCTCCTAACTACCACACCGCACCAACGGGAGGACGTTTAGCTCTCGACAGATTTAACGTGCATCGCTGCCCTACACGGCGGGTCTTTAGTGGTACTAGGCTCGAACTCGTGACAAGGCAAGCCACGATCCGATACCTATACTACTCGGCTACCGCGGCCACATGCTATTCCAGAAGATTTTTAAAATAAAACGGTAGCCAAAAAGAAATGAATGTTTGATTATGAAGGTCGTGATCAAACTATAAAGTCTGTCAAAAGCCGGTATGAAACAGACTTTTTAAATACCATGATTGATTCTGTGATAAGGAAGATGGATTCAAGAGATTCATATCTTTAAATCAACATTTTGAAAAGTTTGGTTTTCTCTATGTGTTCTAGGGTAGGTATCCGACTACCCTAAAATCATGATTTTTTTCAAAAATTGACAATTTTTTTTATGATTTTATTTTATATGCCATTTTATTAGCTTTATAAAAATACCAAGTTTTTTATTTTCCAATCACTAGAACAAAAACTACTAATGTTTTAGTAAAAACACATGCCATAACTTTACACAAGATGTCAAACTTTAAAATGCGTTTTACTCGAAATGTGTTTTTTTTTTCGAAAAATTCAATCGGGGATGCTCAAAAAGTTTTTAAAATAATTTGCTGAAATTTTTTGTGTATATTTTGTATAATAGTAAAAGTGTTTTAATCTTCAGATTTATCAATCACTGTTTTATTTCAAAATTTACAGTCCTTTATGTGAATATAATCACTGTTTTTTTAAGCAATTTTATGTAGTCACTAAGATAAAGTGCTCTAGTCTTTGTAAAAATTAAAATATCTCTTATCCTGAAGGTCATTTCAAACATGAATAACAAAGTAACACATCAAAGTTGAAAAATTGAGAATTTGTTCAGAAAATTTTTGTATAGAGTGGGCCCCGTTTGTGTAACTTTTTTGTACATTCTTACCAGTTTTTTCACATTTTAATAGTAATAAAAAAATTTTTGTTTTCCATTTTAGAACTTTTTTCTTAACATATATTAAATGCATCTAAAAATCACAAAAAAATCCCCATATCTCCATTTTTCAAAAAAAAAAAAAAAGTTGTCGCAAGTAGTCGGATACCTTAAACAAGCTAAAAAATATTCCAAAAGAGCAAATACTGAAAAACTGTCAAAATTTACGCACAGTACTGCAAGTAGGTGAGAGCAGTGACTTCCAACCTTACGAATTAAATGAAGAATTACAAACTATGATCCCAAATTTATCCAACACCATTACAGACGTGAAACATCTGCTCTAATATGTCATAGAGAACGATTTTAAAGAAATCTTTCCAAATATTTACTTTGTCATTCGAATTTTGTTAATATTACCTGTAAGTACCGCTTCCACTGAGAGAAGATTTTCAAAAACAAAACTGATAAAAAATTATGTAAGGAATACAATGTGGCAGGAAAGACTTTCAGCTTTGGCAGTTTTATCTATTAAAGCAGTACAGCATCCATGATAAATTAGGAAACAATCATTAAGGATTTCAGCAAAACTAAAAGAAAATTTCTATTTCTTTAATTTTTTTCATTATTGGCATATATGCCAAAGAAGTGTGAGTAAGAAGTTTTTTTTTCTTTATGAATAAAAATTTTTTTATTTTATAAACCCTCTTCTTACGCCATCAGAGGGCCTCGCGAAATGTATCTTGCGCACATTAAGTTCAGGTCCCACGCTGCCACTGATTGTGTATTTCCAATGAAATTATCCATAACTCACTGTGGCAATGGTACAGTTTTCATTATTAAAACAGTACCCAACACCTCACCTAATAATCATTCCAACTCATACTTCGGAAAACACCTCAATACACATTAAAACCAGAAATGATCAACTGCCTACATTCTCTACCGACATCCCCAGTCTGAATTCTTAAGCAGCATTGATCAAGAAAACATTCTTATCAGTATTCCCTCAGCTATATATATTTTGATCGGCGTCTTTATGCTAAACATCCTTCTTATAATCATTAAATAAAAAATGTGATCTGGTATTATATGCATTTATAATAGCTTCATCAAAGAAGTCTCTATTTTCCCCATCTTTTTTTTTTTCTTTTTTTTTTAATTAATATAACTTAGTCAAAATTACAGTAGCTCATTTATTTTTCTCAACAATATACTCTTCTATCATAAGGAAAATATTAATTCCCTCAACAGCGACCATAAACTGATTTTACATCGCATATTACTCACTCACTCCCAGTTTCCCTTTAACCCATTCAGGAGCAGGCGATTTTTCCTGGTAAATCTAACTTTATTTAAAACTTTATATAAAATCATTACTGTAATAAAACACGCCGAAATTTATTGTTTATAATAATTCCAAATCCAAAAGTTCTAAATTCATTAGGCCGGTGTATCCACGGGCCTCAGAACTATGAAAACGCAATCTCACAAATGATACTGCGTGTTCCCTGAAGTGATCACATGTATGTGATCATGTCCCTGAACGGGTTAAGCGCTCACTATAACTAATTAATTTAACTTTACAGAATAAATAACATCAAATATCCCAAACAACTCAATTATTAACATTACCAAATTTGAAAATACAATCATCTCCTTCACTCCCACAATGTCGCCCATCTGGTATAGTGGTTAGTGACGCTGACTGTTGTGGCGTAGGGTCTGGGTTCAAATCGCGGAGAAGGCATGTATGTTTGAAACGTATGCCTTTGCGGCATGGGGGTACTTTAAATAGCAGTAGAACCGCAAGTCCTCTCGTGAGATTGGCGGAAGGAAAAGAGAGGTGGGAGGCCCAGGATGCTCTCCCTCAAAACTGGGATGGAAAAGAGCCAAATTGTACTGTCACCTGCATGGTGCTCAAAGCTAAGGCTAACGACAGGCGGCACTTAGCCATGATGAATTTCGTGGGCCTCGATTTGTCCTTTGCCAATCAGAAACATTAGTAACAACAATCTCTACAATTAAAAATTCAATTCATTCATCTAATATAACGAAGACAATTTGAATTCCACATTTCGGTCTTCGCTTACATTCGTTATTTAAGATGTAAATGATCGTTTTTCGACCCAAAAATAGTTTTTTTCAATTTCGAAAAGTAGAAGTAATTCTACTTCATTTGATGTTAAATATTTTTTCGATATTTGTCCCAGATATATTTTAAATATTTTTTTCAAAATATCCATGTTAAATCTAATGCCACACACACAGAGCCTCTTTTTTAAAAAATAAACATCCTCAACTATAAAACTAACTTCGATTCTTTAATTATACAGGGTGTCCGGGCTTAAAGTACCCAAAAGTTATGGCTTATTACGGAACTACCCATCAAAATGTAATTAACTGTTCATCCATTGTTCAATTTTCGGGTCTAGTACGATCTGCCGCACGTGCGCGCTTTATCCGGCAATCTCAGACGATGAACTTTTTACACTGACTTCATTAATGAAGATGTGGCGCCATAGTAAAAGATGCAGTGCGTACTTTGGTTACTGAAATTTAAATCAGTCACGCGTGTACAGCGACGTGTTTGAACAGAATGGAGTGTCCTTACTGGGTTGCCTAGTAAATTTATCAGAACTCCTACAAAATGAATCACGCACACGATCAACAGTGTCTTCTACTGGGAAAACTTAAGAATACTTGCCAGTTTAAGATACCAAAGTTCCCGTCTCCTTTAAAGTTCTTTCCCTTTGGTGGATAGATTTTGATGTCGGAGAATCGACATTCCATTCTGTTAGGAATACGTCGCTGTACACGCGTGACTGATTTAAATTTCGTAACCAAAATACACGCTGCATTTTTTACTGTGGCGTCATATCTTTACTAATGAAGTCAATGTAACAAGTTTCTTGTCTGCGATTGCCGAATGCGCGCACGTGCGGCCGATTGGACTAGACCCCGAAAATCTCGGAGTTTTCTAATCCATGGATGAACATTTTATTACATTCTGATGGGTAGTTCCATAATAAAACGCCATTACTTTTGGATACTTTAAGCCCGGACACTCTGTATTATGCATTTGAGCATTTCTAATTATAACTATGTTCTAATTTTTTTTTACTATAACTTTTTAAATATTATTCTGTAGACACGAATTCCCAAAAGAGATTTTGTTCATTTCAAACGTTGAAACAGGTACATACGAAGTTCTTATTATTTTTAATGAAGGAGAAGCATATCAAAATACTCGTATCAGGTTCTACCAAATTTGTATATAAAACCTGAGTTTTTTTTACCTCAAGAGTCATGTTTGCTGCAAGCTAGAGCCAGAATCAGAAAACTGAATATGATATTAAGTAAGAAATGGTGGAGTCTAACATCAAAAAGTGACAAAAAAAAAAAAAAAAGATACACTGTCATATGATCCTGAAAGTTTAAACTATACCTCAGGTTGTCTTGGTTTAAGGTAAGATGTTAACAAAATTAATTACAGTTTTCTCAAAAGTGTAACAGAAGAAACTGTTTCTTAACCCACGCCACTAATAGAATGTGTTCATATTTTTTCCATGTAATATTAAATGAATTTTAAATTTTGTATGCTGCAGTAAAAACTTAAGTATTTTTTTAATACTCCTAAATTTTAAGAGCAAGAGTATAAGAAATGAATGCATGAATCACTGGCGTAGCTAATTTGGAGTGAGCCCCGCATCAAAACTTCTTCATCGCCCCTTTTTAGAAAAGAAAGCCCTGTTAGTAATACTGTAATTACACATGCTGGGGCTCCTGTAGCTTGGGAGCCCCGTATCATTGATACAGCAGATACGGCGGTAGCTACAGCCCTGGCATGAATTGTAACTATACAAACTTATACAATCTGCAAAAATTGTTTAAAATTTGGTTTCTGTTTATGCAAAATAAAACAAGGCATCCTTCATACAGAAAAATGACATAAATAAAAGAGAGAGAGAGAAGAGGCGTTTTAACTTCATTTGAAATCACCTGATATAAAGAAAAAATAACATGCAAATCTGAAATTATATATATATATATTGAAATAATATTGTTACATAGATCAGGGTTTATGCTATCAGTTTAAAGAGTAAACAGTTTAATTTCAATTAAAAAACACTACCTGTAATTAATTTGTGTTATACTAATAAATTTGAGTAAAACCAACATATTTATGTAAAGTTTTTCAATTGAAAGGCTCTCATGTTTCAACTTTTAAAAATTAAATATGTATAAAAATGTAGAATACTTTTCCCTTTACAAATCAGAATTTGAAATAGAGACATCCTTCATATAACACTTTATTTGTAAAACATAATTTCGATATTACACGGTACAAAATTCGCGATTATCATAACATGTATTCAATATTAAAAGGTGCAAGACTTGAATTCAATATTACATGGTTTTGATATAATACGATTTTAAAGAATTATAAATATCATTTTCTTTCAATAAGCGGATTCCATACTGGATTTTTTTCAATTGCATTGAATAAGGGTTAATTCCCAGCTTAACTGCTGCTCAGAGCCTCTGATTTTCTTTTTGACAGTATGTGTTGAAAATGTATTATTATTTGAGGAAGCAGAATATAACAGAATAATATCAGTTGCTTCTAATTTAAAAGGGGACAGATTTTTAGATATGAGCATTGATGATGTTTGGAAACTATTTGATGAATAAACTTTTACAATGAGGAAGAACTTATTGAACCACTAAATATTTCCACTTCAAATTACGCCGATGATTCCGAAAATATTTATAATATTGCATAGGTTGATTATTTAAATTTAACTGATCTGCAAGAAAGAATAGCATTAGCTAAAAAATTAAAAAAAAAACAACTTTTGTTGAAAATGACTTTTCAGTAGTATGTAGCAGGAAATCTAAAAGAGAATTGCAAGTTTTTCAGCTCCTTATAGAGGAATTTGGAAAAAATTGCAAGATCGATACAGACAGATAACTTTTGTAATGATACTGTGCTTGTTTTTTTTTATTTGTTTTATAACAATTTAAATATATTTTTTGTTGCATTTTTAATTTTTGAATTTCATATTTTTGTTTTTGATTAAAAACTTAAGTTAACTTGCATTTTGATTTGGAATGAAATTTCAGTTATCATAAAATTTTACACCTTAAGACTTGATTTAAATTATTTCAAAGTTTGTTATAAGATGATTTTGATACAACATAATACATATTGCCTTGATTTATTTTATGTACAAACACATAATTAATTTAATAATTTAAATAATGAAATAAAAAAATCTCATATAGCACAGTACAAATTAACTGTGTTATATGTGGGACACCTGTAATAGTCTTTAAAAAGAAATAACAAATAGGTTTGGCCAGTACTTATTGGTTATATGGAACATGAAGCCAAAACTGACAACACATAGGAAACAAATTCTGTTCTATGATAGTGTTTATAGTGAAAATGCATTTTATCACATAATATCACCAACGTTCATATTGATGTTAACTCAGAAAAGTAAATACTAATTCATGGTTCCTGTAATTCATAAATAGTTCATAAATTTATCATCAAACCATTTTCTTCAATATATTTTTTATTTAAATAGTTCTTTTTATATTATCAATGCAATTTTTATAAAAAATTGAATATAAAAAAATATTTCCATTTTAAATTTCCCTTATGATGGTTTTTCATCTCCTTTTTTAATCTTGAGATCATCCAGTTTTTCTATAGAAACGAAAAAAAATAGTTATTTTAATTTTAAATATAAATACATGTAACATTGTTATAACCAATCTCTGTAAAAAGTTGATCTGTCTATAAAATGACTAGACAGAAATTTTAGTATCAATCATAAGATGGAAGGGAGGTGAAGGGTTATGAGTTAGTTTTCTTAAACAAATTTTAAAATAATTCAAACAAAAAAAAAAACAGTCAAATACATTTCTGTAAAATATATTGAATACAATAAATCTGTTGGTATTATTTATATTATTTTTTAATAATTTATGCATAACAAAGAAATAAAGACTTTTTTAAGATTATGTGGAATTAATGCAGTATGAAAAAGCTTTTTGATAACTGAAAAAGCATTACTAAAAAAATCCAATACTTACATTCTAAGAATAAATAATAAATAGGTAAAACAAATTTTAAAAATTGAAGAAAATATGTTATTATAATAAATAGATAGATTAAATACATATTCAATTATTATGAAGTTTTAAAAAACAGATGCAATAAAATAATATAAATTTTTTACATACTTTGAGTCTCTTGTTTCAGTGTTCCAATATCACTCAAGAAACATACATTGGAATTTTGAAGTTGTTTGTACACTTTCTATACAATAAAAAATGACAGGAATATATAAATTAATACAAATATACAAGGAAATATTATGTTATATAAGTCATGAAAATATGAGCAATTTTGCATTATACAAGGCAGTTATTGAACATTAAAATTTTATGAAAAAAGATATCAATGAGAAATAGCATTAAATGAACATAAAAAAGTAATAATTCTTAAAAAATTATATCCATCAGTCCAAAAGTCTAAAGGATCTTAAAAGATGCTATAATTGAGTAACAATTTGTATAATTTTTTCTTAAAGAATGTTGATAATAAATTAAAATAAAATATATCATTTCTTCCCCCTAGATCACCTGATTTCGGAGGGCTTTGGAAAACAGGTGTCAAATCTTTTGAGCATCATTTTAAAACAAACCTAGGCATGTGGTGGGGGAGGGGACTGTAGCACCAACAGTTACTTTCTTGCAAAATTTTATAAAATTATATATCAATATTTGTAATAATTCCTTAGACATATAAATGAAAATTTTAAGAATATTTACTGATAAATTGCTGTAATGAAAATTTTCTTAGATGATTTTAAAAGCAATTATGATTTGTTAATACATAGAAAATCCTGTACCTTTAAATATAGCTTTATTTCATTTTATAATTTATACTAAATGAAATAAAATAATTGTTAAAAGCTATGATCAGTTACAACGTAGAACAATTATGAAGATATGTAACAAAAGATACTTTATTCCTTTCAAATCCGGAAGTAGTGATGTCTTGAGACTTTTTGAAGCCCTGGAATCTCATAAACCTGAGCACAAACCAACACCTGTCTTTCGACTAAATGAGCAATGATGGTATATTGTGGTAAGCCCAAGCCTAGACATAATAATGCAGTCATGCTATTGTCACCAGTAGGTATATAGTTTGAAATTCAAAGTTTTGCAGAGAATTTTTTGGAATTAACATTTTACCAACGAAATTATTTTGATCATGCATGATCTTATTGAGTTCAAGTCAAGAGCAAGTTGAGAACTCCCCCTCCAAGTCGAATTGAAAGTTGGACCATGCCTTAAAATGTCCCAGTCCAGAAGTACAAAAATTTTTCTTCCTTCAGCTTTTTTTCCTTCTCTTTGAATAATTAAGTTGTATTAACTTCAAATTAGAATACTATGCTTAATCATTGATGATTACTAAAAATCAACTCTCAGGAAAGAAATCAAAGATTGGAGTTTAGAGATTGCTTCCCTATGAGTTACTTCAAATTGGAATAGGCTAACATTTGCATAATGCAGGATATAAATCACAAAATATCAGCATAACAAAATAAATAGTAAAAAAGTATTTATATGAAAATGCACATAATTCTAATTAATAAATGAATTATTTATTCCAAAGTATAACATCATCCAGTTTAAATCCAGTAGCTATTTAATTACTTTTCCAAGCAGAAAGGAATTCTGAAATTTTTTTAGTACATTCAATTATTGTATCAAAATAATTTCACACTTTTTCTATCATTAAGAAGCAAAATGTTTTTATGTTAATGGTACTTTATGGAAATGAATAGTCTCATTTTTTTAAGTTAATATTTAATTAAAATTTTAAATATAAGGGTTTCCCAAATGAAAGTGGCACTATAGTCAGTTCAATAAATGGCTTAATGCTATTAATATAAATTAGTATCAAAGGAAAGAAGTAATACAGACATAACAGATAGGCTAGACAAAGTCATCTTGTAGGTTGGAACAAGTATCCCAGCAGTCTATGACACAATGGATACCCTGGGTGAAGAAGCTGCTAAAGTGTTGATTGTGGAACCAATTTTCAACAATGGCTTGGATCTCATTATTGTCAGCAAATCATTGTCCCTCCAGAGCTTCTTGAGTGGACCAAAGATGAGGTAGTCACACAGTGAGAGGTCCAGGCTGTATAATGGGGATATTCAAGAACCTCCCAGTGGAATTGCCATAACAATGTTTGGCACGCCACAGCCACATGAGGACAAGCATTATCATACTAGATGATAACCCCATTGGACAGTATGCCACATCAGTGGTACTTGATATTCTTTTTCAGTTTACGCAATGGGGCATAGTACATGGCAGCCTTGACAGTCATACTGTTCGGAGGCATCCTTGATGCAATTAATGCCTTTTAACATACTCTGATGCTATCACACACATGTCTGGTGGAATCTGACAATATCACATGGATTACCAGCGCTCTGAACCCTCTACAGGGGCATGCTAAGTTATTTTCTTCTTCAAGTTGAGGAGTTGTTACAGAACAATGCCACTTTCATTTGGATGACCCTTATATTATATATTTTTATTTATTTAATATTTTGGCATGTTTAATATAAATAACAACGAAAAAAGATTAGTAATTATTAATGAAATGTAAATCCCCCTACCTTTTAAGTTCACATATAAAATAATGGTTCTTTAAATAAGCCCATTATAATTAAAGTATAAAATATTATATTTTTAACAAATCGTTACCTGTACAATATTTTCGCACAGATTAAAGTAGCCAAATTAATTAAATAGAAAAAGGGAACTTACAGCATTCTTCTTAAGTGAGCTTAATTCAGACAGAAGAACTTCCAATTCCTACATAAAATAAAACATCTTCATTAATAATGGAAAACAGAAATTTAAGCAATCAATTACTTATCAGTAAAATAAAAATACTGGTAGAACTCTGAAATCCACAAAGATTATAAAACCATAATTTATAAAAGCTTTGCACGTTCAAGATAACTCGCCAAGTTAGCAACCCCAATTTTGTATGTGTCATACGCACTGAATTGATAATCCTGTGCTTCATTTCATATAATGTTCCCAATGTGGTTGCAATAATATGCAAGAATCAATATTTGGTACTTATGTATTAGCGTCCCAACAGCAAAAATTTAACCACGAAATTACATGAGAATCTTTGTTGTTTTGATATCATGTAGTGAAAATTATGCTGTGGCGACGCTAATATGTAAGTACCCAATATTTTTTATTTGAGGAAAAGAATCATACAAAATATACTTACAATTAAAACATATTACAAGCTTCAAATATTAACTTTAATAAATCAATTCTTCATAAACATTTTTAAAGTGTTTTAAAAGATTTAATATTACCACAAAACTTACATTTCTCAACTAGAACTTTTATCTTTTTGAAACCTTCATCTTAAGCCATTCACTATCTTCATAAAAACAGGGATCAACAATAAGAAGAGAAGTTCTTTTATAAAAATAGTAATATAAAACTGCACAACTTCTTTGCAAAATATAAAGTACCAATAAATTTGTATTCCAGTTGTATGCAAATGGATTATTCCATTTAAATTTCAAGTTCCAAAAATGCCAAACAATTGTGATTGCGAGATAAATAAAACATGTAATAAGCGTAAAACGATAACGAGATATCAATATTCCTAATAATCCAGCACGAAAAACGTATGTATTAGCAAACATCAAGAATAATATTATGATATTGCACACAACTGCAATATCTTGAACAACATGTAAAACTAATAATACAACAAAAGAGGAACGTCCAAAATCGCTAAATGTATTTAATACAAGATCGAGTAATAATAGACCATACTGAAGAAATAACACAGGAAAATATCTTGCACTTTTCATGAGTTTAAATAAAATTACAATAGAAAATTAAACCAATTTTTATATAAAAATTGAGAGAGAAAACATAAACGCATTGTTTTATATATTTTGGAGAAATACAATACCTTCTGAGTCGTTTCCATGGTGACAGCAAATACGTGATAAATATTTCGATTGCAATGAATATCGAATCTGAATAATTCTGCTTATCTTTTTTGAAATACGAAAAAAAAAAAAGTTAAATTAAGATATAGAGTCTGATATAATGATTTGAAAGTATTTAATTTTACTGAAATATGCGTACAGATTTTTATGGACTATATTTATACTCTTATAATGATTTTTTATTCGCTTTTTTAATGGTGCAGTAGTGTAAAATCGTTGATTTGAACTAAACTATATTCGATCAACCAATCAACTACCGATGTCTGTGTAGAAGCAAAAAAAAAAAAGCGGTAATCCTGTATTTCATTAGTAAGAGGGTTTTTAGATTCCATTTTAAGTCATCTTCTTTATGTTGCTCTATATCCCCTTCTACCTTTCAATCAATCAAGTCATCTTCTTAAGGTTATTTTTATTCTAAAATTTAAAATTTTTCGGACTTTGACAACTGAGACTATAATATAGCTCGCGTTTTTTTAAAGAATTTTTCATCCTATCTCTACAGAAACTCCTTTAATTATTTTTTTTAACTATCAACAATTTATAACGCGTTATTAAGGTCTATAAATGCTGATAAGGAGTAATAATGATTTTGAAGCCACACTTTCTAGAAAATAACTGTACATGAACATTTGAGTAAAACGTGACATTTCATATAATGAATGATAATTTTATTTTTCTTTGTTGCTATATTAAAAATGAACTATAAAAGACAAATTTTCAAATATTTAAAATTTGTGAAGGAACAGCTGAAAGCTGATCCTTTGTGAATATAAACATATGTTTAAATTTTCACAAAATATGACTAGCTAAAGTGCAAGCAGTGCTATGTTACATAAGTTAGAATCTACATAAAATGATTGCTTGGGGGGATTGACAATTTTTCAAATCTGACAATACATTTGCTTTATATAATTTTCTGTGGTCTAAAAAAAATTAATACTTTTATCTAAAAGGGGGAGGGGGTATAAAGATTTTGGAAGTTCAGGATTAAATGTATGAAAATAATAAAAAAATATGTTGCTTATAATTAATTTTATTTAAAAAAATTATAATTTAATAGTTTCATAATTCTGTACTTTTTATTCCAGTATAAAAAGTGTCAGTATTAAAAATTCAAGTCATTACTAAAAAAACAATAATGAATCATAAGGCATAAGAGAAATTACAAGTGAATGAAAAAAAAATGTAGTATTAATGGCATTTTTAAAATTTTATTATCTTGTAAAATGCTGTTAATCATCCTATTTTTTTTCTTGTTTAAGCTATGTTTCAAAAATAAAATAATTTCTTACATAAGCAGATCCCTCTTTTATAAGATTAAAAAACTTTGTAGCTATCCAAAATTCTAATATTTACTTTTTTTTGTTTGATAAATGAATGTCTTTTTTTTAAATGTACTAGAACATGGGAATTTATGCTAACATTTATCATAAAATCTTAAAAAATTACATTGTAGTATATGTTGAAATGTGTAGTAAAAGTTGTAGAATATTAATAATTTAAATCATCTTTCCAATTTAGTAGGTTAGGTCTATTTGATAGTTGCTTTATGTGTAAATATAACCTGTAATTCCTTAACGTATATAATGATTGTTTAATTTAATTGCAGACTTTGTGTATTGATTTTTAGCTGTTTTGTAATTTTGTGTTTTGCATTTTCATTTTTGAATCTGTTAATGTCATTGAAAAAATAAATTTTTCTTATACTTTTTTCAGACATCTAAAATGTGGAAAAAGTTATCCTGTAATTTTTCAGAATTAAATCTTGATATAACTCTTGCAGCTGGACAATCATTTCGGTTTGTATAATATTTATTAATAACATTGAAATTTTTTATGATAATTTTTGTTTTTTGCAAGATTTATTTGTGTAATTTATTCTAATTTGCTTTTAACCCTTAACTGCCAAAGAAAAGATGCATGATTTGCTCCCTAGCACCACTGTTTTTCTCACTAATGCACATAGTTATATGATGTATTGGGAGGAAAAGAAAAAGCATAAATAAGTAAATTCTTATACTAAAATAAGGTAAATCCTTCACAAACACTGTCAATGTCATTGTATTGCATGCCAAAGGCTTCAAAATACAGTTGGACCTCTATATAATGAAGTCGCTAAATCGCAGGAAAAAGTTCATTATATGAAAGATTCGTTATTCAGAAGTTCATCTTTTAATATACTTTACACATATACCTCATAAAACAAATTTTAAATTCATAAACACTATGTATTAAAAAAAAGTAATTATTCACACCCTTTTTAAATTATTATATGTTTATTTTATATATATCTTACCCATCAAAAAAGAAAGAAAAACTGCAAGGAAAACAAAGAAAAAGAATGTCGAAGAATTCACTGTATTTTCAATATTAAGAAATTAATTTTATACTAAAATCAAATGATTTTTAAGGACATTTTATAATTTAAAGCAAACAAGTAAAATTAAACATACATTATTTTATAATTATAACACAGGGCAACTCCACTGAGGGTGAAAGAGGACATCAAAGATGTTTCTTGTGAACTGGGCAATGGGGTTAGTTAAAGGTTGCACTTCTTGGATGAAACATCTAGAACTATTCCTCTCAGTCAGTTAGGATCTAATAAAACCAGTTCAAGATTTATGACTGCCATAAAATGTGTTAAAGAGAGAAAAACTTGAAATTTTTTCAGAAATACTTTAAAAAAAGGGAGAACAAAAATTGAATCGCAAAAGAAAAAGTTTGTTGTATGAAAAATTCACTTTGCTGTAGAGAGGTTATTTTACAAAGAAAATTGTGAAATGTTCAAGGTTCCAGGAAAAAGTTCTCTATATAGAAAAATTCGCAATATGGAAGTTTGTTATATAGAGGTTCGACTGGTAATTTTACAGATAGCGGTGCAATGGAAAGGTTTATAATTTGGGAAGGTGTATATATATATACCAGGAGCAGTTAATATAATGACTATGTGAGGTATATGTATTGTCCATGGCAGTTAAGGGGTTAATTGATAAATTCTATGCTGTTTTAAAATTTTGGAAATATTGTATTTCAGCTTGAATGAAATGAATAGCTCCTTAATACTTTTGCTGATGCCATTTTTTTCAGTTTAAATACTTGTATCCATATACATGAAAATTGTTACCACATCATATTTAATTTGCTGTTAATTGCATACTTTTACTAATATAATTTTAATTGATATTTTTATAATCTAAGTTCAGATCTTTACTTAATCACTGATAAATAATTAACCATTAATCTTGTATTTATAATTGTGATGATTGAGTATTTTAATTAAATGTTTTAAATTGGGATGGTAAGGAAAAGGAAATTTTAATTTTAAGCATATGTATTGAGCTATATTTTTTTTAATTATAATGAATCATTTTTTTAAAAAAAATCAGAATCTTGACAGTTATTTATATTTAGTCTTAAATATAATCTTTATTAGCACATTTACATCAAGATTTCTTACTTTTTAAAATTTCAATTTACATTCAAAATTTGATTTATATGTAAAAGTTTTGATGAATAGTCTGATGTTAAATTCATGTTTATGTAATGAGGAATATACTCTCTGCATATTTTTACTTTTTGTAGTAACTATTAGAATTAACTTGTAAAATTATTAATGTTTGAAATATTAATTTTTATTCCTAATATATTTCTTTTTTTCATGAGCTGTGTAAAACAATATTGAAATTAAAATTAAAATTTATTTAGATGGATGAAATCAGCTGATGATGAGTGGTTAGGTGTCATATCTGGTCATGTGTGCTCTGTAAAACAAGACTCTAAAGGAAATATTTTATATCAAATTCATAATTCAGTGGAAAATGGTCCTAATGAACAAAACCATCCACCTAAGAAAAGACAGAAATTAGCATTATCAAAATCTCAAAAGATTTCTACAAAAAAGTGCAATAACTTTTCTTTCAATTATGAAGAAATGTTAAAGGATTATTTCAATCTAAAATTCAAATTGGAAGATCACTATGCATTATGGAGTAAGGCAGATGAGAACTTCAGATCTGTTGGAAAAAATTATAAAGGAATCAGAATTTTACGACAAGATCCTGTAGAAAATCTCTTTTCTTTCATTTGTTCAGCTAACAATAATATACCAAGGTAAGATAAACCATGCTATTAAAATGTTGGGAAGCATATTAAGAATGCTATTTTTAATGGCAGTTGCATTATTATTAAAAATGTTCTTGAAAGATATAACAAATAATTCCAAATTCTCTTCTGATATTGTTGTGGATTCTTAATATGTAATTTTTATTTTCATTATCATATGCATAACTGTAATATGATTTACAAAATATATTATTTTTTTTATATATAAAATATATGTTATAGTAAATTTGTTTTTAGTGATAGGGATGTAAAGTTAATTATTTTAGAAATGTCAATGTTTTATTTTTATCATGTATAACTAAAGCTATTTTTCATAGAAATTTTGTTTCCATGTTTGAAAATACTTTATTTTAAATAAATATGTCCTTATAGTTAAAGTTTTGGAACATCAGGTAGGATAATTTCTAACGAACATACAATTTGTGACTGACTAGAATGCCATGTTTTAGCATGGGTTTCTACTGGGAAATTAGAAATGAAGATTTGTTCAACATTATTAAATTAACACTTGTTTTGTGGCTAATTTTTGTCTTTTGGTTGATAATGGTTTTGTTATGACTTGGTGATCTTTGATTCAGAGAAGTTTGTGAATATTCTTGGATTTCTTATATTCACATAATGTTTTTATAACTCACTGAAAATTTGGTTCCTAACTGAAGAGTGTAGATATATATGTATAGAGGAAGTAAATAATTGAAATCAGTTAAGTTTGAAATTTGAGCAATTAAATATCAAGTTTACAAAGGAATGATTGAAAGTATACATTATACTGTAAGTAGTATTTCCCCCCTCCTGATAGAAATTACTCCCCCACCTTTTTTTTTTTTTTTTGTAAATGAATTCTTATTGCATTGTGAAAAAGATAGTGATTTTTTTTATTTGGTCTAAATGATTTCAAAGGCTTATAATAATGTAGTAGATAGAAATAATACTCCTGACAGTAAAAAGACTGAATTCTGCATTATACGAAAATCATTTGGAAAGTCAGTTCTATTTCTGTTAAAAAAGAGAGAGAGAGAGATGTGGATAAAAATACATGCCATAAAATCCAGCATATTGTTACGAATTTAGTCTTATTCTAATTGTTTCTACTCATTTGTGTTCATTTCTACAGTTTAATTTGTCGTATCTAATGTGATTTCAACCCTGTTTACCTGTAATATCATTTCCACTGCATTGCACGGCCCCCATGCTTTAACATTGGTTTAAATGGTAAACTCGCCAAATATTGCAGCTAGCGCCAAGTTGGCGACGGATTTGGCGACTTAATTTTCGGCACCAAATTTGGGCGATAAGCTTGGCGACCATGGCAACCCTGCTCCTAATAACCCTGTCTGGCAACCCTATCGCGGTATTGTAACCCTATTGTATTGAATGTATTACTGTATTGAGCTTTTCTCGTACGTTCCGGATTTTGCTAGACCTTTCTATTTCTCGATTATTCTGGCAAGTGCAAGAGGTTTCTGACCGAAAGGTATAAAAGGGCCGGGGCCGGCTAGTCAGTTAGTCAGATCTCAGCTTTCATGCAAGTGATACCTCTCTGAACTAGAAAGAGAGACGATTGCATAGTGCGTGTGTTATTGCTTTTATTGAGTTATTATTTTTGTGCTGAGTGTTTACTATTGCTTTTGTTAGTGTATTACATCTGTGTTATCAGTATTTTCATCGATTGTACGTGACTTTCTCGAACTGTTCTACAATTTGTGGAGGACTGTTTTGCTCAAGAATAAAATTGTTTTGGATCCCGCTCTTCGGCTTCAATCATTTCGAACCCCCGAAAACGCAACAATTGGTGTCAGAAGTGGGGTTCGAACCCACGCCCACCTAATTGGACTGCGAACATGAATGCCAATATGACTGAAATGAAATCGGAGTTGACCACCAATATCGCAGAAGTGAATACCAAGCTTACTAACGTAAATGAGCAGATCAGCGCCAACAAGGAAGAGTTGAAAAGTGATCTGAAGGGCATTGGCGACAAATTGACGACTATGGACAAGAAATTTGAAGAAATGGAAGGAAGAATCGAGTCGGTGGAAAATAAATTCGAAAACAAATTTGTGGATATAGAGAACAAATTTGAAAATAAATTCGAAGATATGGAGAGCAAACTAGAGGCGAAAATTTTCGAAAAGGTAGAAGATGTTTCCATCTCGTTCAGGAGTGACCTAGAGAAATTGAAGCAGAAAATCATGACTGGTCAAGGGGATGAATTTAAGTTTCAAGCTCCTTATTCCAAGCCTTCCATCAAGCTTTCTACATATGACGGAAAGTTCTCTTGGCAGGTGTATAAGACCCAATTTTCCATAGTGGCGGATGCAAACCAGTGGAACTCCCAGACCAAGGCCTGCCAGTTAGCTGCTTCTCTTCGAGCCGACGCTGCTGACATTTTGCAAACTTTGCCGGAAACACAGCGGCTGGATTTCGACGCTCTCGTTAATGCTCTGGAGTTACGCTTCGGAGAGAAATGTGTGAAGGATTACAGCAGACTCCAGCTGAAGTCACGGCAGCAGAAAGTGTCTGAAACGCTCCAAGAACTGGCGACGGACGTCGAGAGGCTTTCTCACTTGGCGTTTTCTGACTGTCCGACTGAAGTAAGAGAAGTCCTGGCGCTGCAACACTTCATCGACGGGGTGCGTGATCCGGAAATCCAGAAAGCTCTCCGAATGGCGGATCTCAAGGACTTAAAGGGGGCCCTAGTGTTTGCTATGAAATTCGAGGCAGCCCAGCAAGCAACACGAAAGGACAGACACCCCATACGAGCCGTCAACGAATCGGACACGTCGAACTCAGGTGTGGAGTGGTTAGAGCGACAGATGAGAAGCTTCTTGAATAGAGTTGAGTCTTTGATGTCCCAGAAAGCAGACGGGAAGAAGACCCTTAAATGCTGGACCTGCGGTCGAGAAGGGCATCTGCAGAGAAGCTGCCGGGCACGCCAAGGCGCTGAAACTAATAGCGCCTCCCAGAAGGAGGTGTCGGAAAACTAATTAATGGCCATCTCGTGGGGTGGAGGTTGCCAGATTTTGGAAAGCCCCACTTTCAAGTGTGTCAAATTTCGACAAAGAGTACCGGTGAGAATGGAATTTTTATAATGGGACATGTTAACAAGCTTCCCTGCAACATGATCATCGATACAGGAGCCAATGTGTCTATCATTCGGAACGATCTGGCTCAAAAATTAAAAGAGAAACTCCTCTGGACCCCGCCCGCGTGGTGCTACAGACCGTGACGGGGAAAAGATTGATATTCACGGAAAATTAAAAGTCAAGATCAGGTTTGGAGACACTACCTACCAACATGCTGTGTATGTCGCAGATATTGCAGACCCTTTCATTCTTGGACTGGACTTTCTAAAGGAGCATGGTTTCACTCTAGACTTCAACAAGAACGAATTACGTTCCATACACGAAGAAGTCACTATATTCAAAATTGAACACAGGACAGAATCTATTCGACAGGTAACCGCTAACGAGAATATTACCATTCCCCCAAGGACTGAAATCATAGTACCTGGATACATCGGTAACGATGTGAGTTTCAACTCTGGCCTAATTGGAACTGCGGAAAATAAAGCGAATGGATTGCTAATAGCTTCGACGCTAGTGGACCTTTCCAGAAAAACTATCCCGGTAAGAATTTGCAACGTAACTGAAAAACCTAGAGTGTTCCAGAAAGGTGAAGTGTTGGCAACCTGCAGTCCAGTAACGTGTGTCTGCAAAAGTTCGAGCTTGCTCTATCCAACTCGCCTCAACAGTTGACTCCCGACCTTCTAGAAAATGCTGAATTGTCCCCCGAACAGAAAAGCTCCGCAGAAAGACTGTTCCAAGAATTTGAAGACGTGTTTTCTAGAAACAGTAGCGATATTGGCCATACGACAGTGACACAACACAGAATTGATACAGCAGACCATCCGCCGATTAAACAGCACTCAAGACGCTTTGCCGTTTGCTAAACAGGAAGAGGTCGGAACACTACTACGAGAGATGCAGGAAAATGACATCATAGAACCGTCTTGAGTCCGTGGGCATCTCCAATCGTCTTGGTTCGTAAGAAAGATGGCTCCACAAGATTTTGCGTGGACTATCGAAAACTTAACGACGTCACCAAGAAGGACAGCTACCTTCTTCCAAGGATAGATGACACCCTGGATACCCTTTCCGGTCATAAATGGTTCTCGACTTTAGATTTAAAGAGCGGATACTGGCAAGTGGAGATCCATCCCGAAGATAGAGAAAAACAGCATTCACTTCCGGCCAAGGACTATGGCAGTTCAAAGTCATGCCGTTCGGGCTCTGCAATGCGCCAGCTACTTTCGAGCGCCTGATGGAGACCGTGCTAAAGGGTCTGACTTTTGAAGCTTGCCTTATTTACCTGGATGACGTCATAATAGGAGGGCGCACGTTTGAAGAACATCTTCAAAATATCCGGAAGGTGTTATCAAAATTAAGCGACGCTAACTTGAAGCTAAACCCTTGAAATGCAAGTTCTTCCAGAAAGAAATCAATTATCTGGGACACATCATCTCTGCAGAAGGTGTTCGTACGGACCCGAAAAGTGTCCGCCGTAAAGAATTGGAAACGCCCTGAAAACCTCCGTGAGCTGCGAAGCTTCCTGGGACTATGTACTTATTACCGAAAGTTTGTGAAAGGGTTCTCTAACATCGCAAGACCCTTGCACAAGCTAACAGAAAGTAAACAAAAGTTTCAGTGGACAAAAGAATGTGAAGATTCCTTCCTCCAGCTTAAAGAAGCTTTGACGTCTTCACCGATCTTAATATATCCACAACCGGACAAGCCATTTATCTTGGACACTGATGCCAGTAATGAGAGTGTCGGAGCAGTATTATCTCAGGAAATAGATGGCCAGGAACGAGTCGTAGCTTATTGGAGTAAGTGTTTATCGAAACCGGAAAGAAATTATTGTGTCACTCGAAAAGAGCTACTGGCTATTGTGAAAGCCATCGAGCATTTCCATCACTATCTCTATGGCCAAAAATTTCTTCTACGTGCCGATCATGCCTCTTTAACCTGGCTAATGAATTTTAGAAATACTGAAGGCCAGGTAGCCAGATGGATACAACGGCTCAACGAGTATTACTTTGACATCAGACATCGTAAAGGCTCCTCGCATGGAAATGCTGATGCCCTTTCAAGAAGACCATGCCCAGAAAATTGTCGTCATTGTTCCAGAGTAGAGACCAAATATGACTATGCTATACGCCAGATAACAACTTCAACAGCGACGCCACCCGATCCCTGGGTGACGAGAAAGTTCGAGAAGACCAGATGGCGGATCCTGATATTAAACCCCTTATAGAGTTTATGGAGTCTTCCAGCAATAAACCAAGTTGGCAGGACATCTCGGCTTATAGTCCTACAACTAAGCAGTATTGGGCCCTCTGGAATTCTCTACATCTCAGGAATGGTGTTCTATACCGAAAATTCGAATCAGAGGATGGAAAGACATTCAGGTGGCAATTAGTACTTCCTCGATCTCGTATCCCAGAGGTACTCAAAGAATTGCATGGCAGCCCAACAGGAGGTCATTTCGGCGTCATGAAAACTTTGCACCGAGTTCGAGAGCGATTCTGCTGGGGTAAAGTGAGAGCTGACGTGGAACAGTGGTGCAAGTCCTGTGATGCCTGTTCAGCTCGGAAGGGGCCAAAAGATACGTAGCCGAGGAAGCTGCATCGCTACAATGTTGGAGCACCCTTCGAACGTATCGCTTTCGATATCCTGGGACCTCTGCCAAGGACTGCGTCTGGTAATAAGTACCTACTTGTTGTCATTGACTACTTCACGAAATGGCCCGAAGTGTACCCCATTCCGGATCAGGAAGCCCCACCGTAGCGGAGGCTGTAGTGCAGCACTGGATATCGAGATATGGGGTACCTCTTCAACTTCATTCCGATCAGGAAGAAATTTCGTCTCTGCGGTATTGAAGGGGGTCTGTGAACTACTCGAATTGACAAGACCAAGACCACACCTTTGCACCCACAGTCAGATGGCATGGTGGAGAGGTTTAATCGTACCATCCTGAATAACCTCTCACTGATGGTCTCCAAGAACCAACAAGACTGGGACCAGAAAGTTCCTCTCTTTCTGCTAGCGTACACGCAGCGCTGTTCACGAGACTACCGGATATTCACCATCCCAGATGCTTTTTGGCCGAGATCTTCGTCTCCCTTGTGACCTGCTGTTTGGTCACCCTCCGGATACACCTTCATCGCCTGAGGAGTACGTGCAGAATCTCCAGGCACATTTTGAAGATGTACACAATTTGGCTCGAGAACGGATCAACCTGAGGACGGAGAAGATGAAGACTCAGTACGACACAAAAGCCACAGGACATCAATTCAAGGAAGGTGACAAGGTGTGGTTCTACAACCCGACTCGACGCAAAGGACTTTCTCCTAAGCTACAATCGCATTGGGACGGTCCTTATACAATTTTAAAGATAATAAACGACGTCGTAATCCGGATCCGTAAGTCAACGAATTCGAAGCCTAGAGTCGTTCATTACGACAGGCTCGCTCCATATTATGGCCATAATTCTTAGTGTGTCAATAATCGTGTAATTTATTTTGACCATGGTCTTGTATAAATAAGTTAGTGTGTAAATAATCTTGTAAATAATTTTGTTTATTGTTTTGTAAGTGTTTATTTTGTACTATGCATTAGGTGTTTATTTTGTACTATGTATTACATGTTTATTATTGCATATTCATTTAGTTGTTTTTAATCAATTGCTTTATTATTATGTTAACGTCTGATGAAGGGTTGTACTGCCCGGGATGTGCAGTTCTTGAGAGGGGGGCAATGTTACGAATTTAGTCTTATTCTAATTGTTTCTACTCATTTGTGTTCATTTCTACAGTTTAATTTGTCGTATCTAATGTGATTTCAACCCTGTTTACCTGTAATATCATTTCCACTGCATTGCACGGCCCCCATGCTTTAACATTGGTTTAAATGGTAAACTCACCAAATATTGCAGCTAGCGCCAAGTTGGCGACAGATTTGGCGACTTAATTTTTGGCGCCAAATTTGGCGATATATCGCCAAATTTGGCGATATATCGCCAAATGTGGGCGATAAGCTTGGCGACCATGGCAACCCTGCTCCTAATAACCCTGTCTGGCAACCCTATCGCGGTATTGTAACCCTATTGTATTGAATGTATTACTGTATTGAGCTTTTCTCGTACGTTCCGGATTTTGCTAGACCTTTCTATTTCTCGATTATTCTGGCAAGTGCAAGAGGTTTCTGACCGAAAGGTATAAAAGGGCCCGGGCCGGCTAGTCAGTTAGTCAGATCTCAGCTTTCATGCAAGTGATACCTCTCTGAGCTAGAAAGAGAGACGATTGCATAGTGCGTGTGTTATTGCTTTTATTGAGTTATTATTTTTGTGCTGAGTGTTTACTATTGCTTTTGTTAGTGTATTACATCTGTGTTATCAGTATTTTCATCGATTGTACGTGACTTTCTCGAACTGTTCTACAATTTGTGGAGGACTGTTTTGGCCAAGAATAAAATTGTTTTGGATCCCGCTCTTCGGCTTCAATCATTTCGAACCCCCGAAAACGCAACAATATAATGTGCGCCTATACTTTAAAGCTGCATTTTACAATTTTTAGGTATATTCGCTATATAAAATGCATCCTTTTTTTTATGTAGAAACCTAAAATGTACATGTACATGTGCAGTGCTTTTATGTTTTGAAGTCATTTATTTGAGGTATTATCCCAGACTTTTGAAAAAATATTATATTTCTAGAAGTACATCTCTTTAAGTTCATATGTGATATGTCGTGTTTTAAATAAACAGTATTTCGAACTATTTAAAAGTCTTAATTTTTTTATGCTCACCTTTTCATTATTTTTAAAGCTCTTATTTTTGTACCCGGCATATAACCTTGCACCCGTAAATTTCAATCTTATTTTTTGTGTGAAAAGTGTGCATTATACACCGGATTTTACAGTTTTTAATAAGGATCTACTTTTTGAAATGGTCACCCTGTATATTAAGGCATTTACTACATCAATACATAACATTTTGTAGGCCAACGTTGTAAAAAGTAGACAATTGTGAGGATGTGCATTATGTTATAGCATCTGATTTCTTTATTGTCATTGAAATGGAGGGGCCTCAATAATCACTTCAAATGAAAAAGTAGATGAAAGATACTTTTACCAGGTCAGGACTATATGAAGAATTAATAATTTGTTCCCAACTAAGAACTCAATATTTTAATATCCTTTAGTGGCACATGACTTAACATTATTATGAAACAAAATGGCATCTCTAAAAAGGCTGCATCTCTTGTTTTGAATGATGCATTGTGGCTTTTTCAATATTACACCATAAGCAGAGTCACTGATAGTTTTGTCTCTGGATGTGAAAACCAATACAGTGTTTTTGTTTTTCTATCCCAAAATATGTTGCTTATAATTTTACACAGAGAAATGGTCTATTTGAAGTGAGGTGCCTTCTTTTTATTGATTCTTGTTTTGAGGATGGTGTTGGAAAAATCCAAATTTCTTTGTCAGTTACAATGTAGCTCAAAAGTTTTATTTCCTTAAGCATTGTATCAGCTCATAAAGGTGAAGGCAGTGGAAAAGCATTTGTTTTAGTGACTTAATAAAAGCATTTTAGGCACTCACATTTTCCAGTAATGTAAACATTACTGAATTAGTCATTAACTACTCATGATTCTGATATATGAGCATTTAACACAGAATGATACACAAAACTTCAGGAAGCACCAGTATAAGATAGGGGATTATTAAATGTTTATTCACATGGACTTTTGCATCAACTTGACTAACTAGTTCATAGCAGATGGCTGGCCACTTCTTGCCTTATTGTTTTTATTTTTTTCTGCCTAATTGAGTAATCAAACCCATCTTTTAATCACTCTGTCATTCATAACTTGCACCTCACTCATGGATTTCTTGTGGTCTCTTGTTTTTTGCATTCAAAAAGAGAATTATGAAATTCATAAATGGTTAAGATCTAAAACATTAAACATCTTAAGCACAAGATTGACATGTGTTTGCATTTCACCTTACAAACTCTTACATTTAGTATGTGTTGATACCATAGATAAAGAACTTAATTTCTGAATAACCCTTGTGTTGACATAGTATATAAAAATTTTATTTTGAAAAAATACAGGGAAAGACATATTTAGTAGATACCTGTTCATCAGAACTAATGATTTTTAGATTTGTGATAAAAGTTTTAGGTCTTATATGGTCTATATATTACTGTGTTAATTTTTGTGCAAAATATTTTCATTGCCTATTTCTATCATTATGAAATAGTATAATGTGATGGTTGTACTTAAAGTTTCTCTATAAGGCTTTTTCATGTTTACCCCTTGAAATATTTAAATTTTTAAAATTGTGTGGGGAAAAAAAATATTTATGATTATATTTTTACTATGCAATTGTTTTGGATGAATTGAAGAATTTAAAATTTTTAATATTCATTCTAATATAAATTAAAACTCATCAAAATATTTAATAAATTAACCCTTTTGAGAGTAATTTGTGTGAATCATATTGTAATGGGTTCATACTGCTATTGGAGAAACAGTATATTAGGAACTACATCTGACTGAAATGGGCTTGTAAATAAGTTCTGAATGTCATGTAAAAATTTGAGGTAATATTAATTTATATGTATCTAAATTGACAATATACTTCAGTCATCATTTTTGTTTTCTTCTAAGATGGATATTTTAAAAATTATTTCTCTAATTTAACTATTTTTCTTTTTGAATGGATGTACAAAAAGATTAAATGATTTTGTGATGCATGATTATATTTCTTTATATGCAAATATAGTTTCTAGTTCTTATTCTTTCATTTATTGGACATCTGTTTCTTATTTTTATTACAATTTGAATTGTTTCTTACCAAGGTTTTTTTTTGTCTTTTCACCTATAGAATAACCAGCATGGTTGGAAAACTTTGCTCCAATTATGGTGAAGAACTATTTCAAATAGGAGATCATATTTTTCATACTTTTCCAACAGTAGATAGGTTAGCTGCAGATGATGTAGAGGAAAAATTAAGGACTCTGGGATTTGGTTATCGAGCAAAATACATCAATCAGACTGCTAAAGTTTTACATAAGAAAAAATCTCCAAGATGGCTAGAAAACCTTAGGAAAGTTTCCTATAAAGAAGCACATCAAGCACTTTTAACTTTACCTGGTGTTGGTGCCAAAGTAAGCTTTTAAAAAGTAATGCTGCATTGAATAAATTCAAATAAAATTTAAAGTTTTGAAATAATTTTTTTCCATTAGCTAATTTTAATATTCATATTTTTTTCTTTAAAAAATGTAAATTAAAGCTATTATCACAGCCAATATATAGCAGTTTAGTTGTTATACAATACAATTAGGGAGATTTTTTTTCTTTTTGTTCTAACAAATTAATTTTACGAATACCAAATGTGGTTGCTTTTGTATCAACTGTTAGAAAAGATTTTTTTAAGCAATTTTCATAAAAGGTTGTTTTATTCAAGTGATTATGCATTCTGACAATGAAATTTCTTATGTTTTTATGTTGGAAAATATTTCAATCATTTATTAATTAAGGGTTTATATATTTATCATTTATTTTAAATCTAAGGCATATAAATCATTTAAAAACACAAAGGTCAGTGGTATGAACATTTAAGTTCAAAACATAAATTCCTCACTAAAATTTTCTAAAAAAATTTTTTGCCATAAGACTACTATGTAAAATAATGATAGTACTTTCTGGCATACAGACATGCATACTTACAGGCATATGAAGGAAAAATATCTAAACAAGTTGTGCTACCTTTTTTCTGATTACTTGATAAAACTTTTGTTGGAATTGAAATAATTTATTGTTTTATATTTTCTATTAAAATAGTTTTCAGTGATACATAATTTGAGAGTAATATTTCATAGAAAGTGGAATTTCGAGCCATCAAATCTGAAAAATAGGATTTTTTAAAAAGGCTTTACAATTTTGGCTACTATTGTAAATATGCAATGAGATGTTATTTCTTTTATGTAATAAATGTAAGGGATTCTGTACTTAGTCTAAAAAAAATTTAACATATAATATCTTAATTGTATTTGTTATTTATAATTTATTTTATTACAATGAAATAAATTCATTTTAGTTGCATTTTTTTTCAATTTAAACATACAATATTTTTCATAAGTATAGATGAGTAGCGCACACAAAAAATTTTCGGGGGGTGGGAGGGGCAGGGTTGAAAGTCCATCATTTTGGTATCATGCTCCAATACACCGGCCAATATATTATTTTTGTTTTGTTGATTTTTGAGAACAAAAACAATAAAAAATTAATTATTGAATATATAATTAGCATTAATTAATAAAATTAATTATTAATAACAAATACATAATTAAGTTTTAACTAACATATACATAGGATTATAACTAATAAAAAAAATCAAGGGCTATGGGGGATGTACAGACCCCTAGGTGTGCACCACTGGTATAGATAGTATTCATGTTTACATCTTGCATTATGTTCTATATAATTAAAATATCTAATATACAGTGTGATTTTCTTAAAAATATTTAGGTAGCTGACTGTGTTTGTCTGATGTCCTTAGACAAATATGATGCAATTCCTGTTGATACACATATTTGGCAAGTCACTGTGAAAGATTATATGCCTCATTTAAAAACTACTAAAGCATTAACAAATAAAATTTATCAAGAAATAGGTAATTAATTTTTATTTCCATTGAAAATTAATATTGGTATGGAAGATAATTAATAAAGAAGCTATGTAATTTTAATGTATGGCCAAATAAAAAATTATTATATTTAAATTTAAAAAAAACATATTTTTAAGATGCTGAATCTTTTCAAAGAATGTACCATTATTGTAATTTGAAACCAACATTTATTTATCTTTTTTTTAAAAAAAAAAATAAATAAAAGCTAAACTATGAGTATATTCATTTTTAAGGATGTTGCATTCTCAATTTTAGTTTATATAGTTTCACATATATTTTAAAATTTTGTTTTGTTTTTTCTTCTCTCTCACAATTTTTTATAGACATATGAGCAATAAGGGGGAAAGTAAACTGAAGTAATGAAACAAACACATTCTTTTTATTATTTTCTACTTCTCTCTAATCAGTTTTAAATCAATAATAGACAATTAACAGGGAATTCAATGCATATACACTGCAGAGAAAATGAATCATGCTCCATCCATGGTTGAACAACAATGGATGCAGTTTCTTATTATGATTGTTTGTTTCACCTGGAGTACCATTTTCTTTTTCAAAAAAGTGAGGAAACTTACTTTTGGAATGTCCCTTGTATGAAGGTTTTCATTTTAGTCTGTGTAAACAGTACCCTGTTTAGAATTCCACTTCCACCTTTTTCAAGAAAACCATACTAGCACAAAGAGTTCACTGTTTCATAGGATCACCATGACATCTACTACTGACATGTACAGATATAACTGTGCTCACCAATACAGACATTTTTCACAAAGTGTAATGGCAGCACATTACTAAGTTCATGTTAATGTTTGTACCTTACATGTGGTAATTTTAGATACCATCATGATACAGAGGTTTTTGTGCCGTATAACAGGGGTGACCAACATAAATGACCTTGCGGTCCACTTCAGAAAAACATTATAATCTCGCAGGCCCCACATAAAAATATGTACCTTTATATCAGATTAAGAAACAAAAAAAACATTTATTGGAGTGAAATTATAATTATTGTTTTCATTATTTTTCATGTATACAGACATAGATAATATAATAATGCAATGATCAAATAATGTTTAAAATATTACAGTTGTCATTTTCTTGAAAATTATGGTGTTCCTTTTAAATTGATCTTTCATTACTCATTGTTGAAATTTGATTGTGCTGTCATTCATAATTGATTAAGGCCCTTTATCTTAACGATCCTGAATATTTTTTTTAAACTTAAAAAAACATCTCTGACTGTGCCTCTTGCTTTTTGGTCATCCCAAACAGAAAAGGAGCAGGAGAAATGAAGAATCATGTACCTTCCATAGTAAGGGATATGCATAATGCAATTTGGAATTTATTAAAAAAGTAATTTATTATAGAAAAATCAAATGTAACTGTTTGTTAAAATATAAATCTGTTTTAATCTAAAGGACATTTCTATTATCAAAAAGGGTTTATTTTAAAACAAGAACAGGTAACAGGCAAATACATTGTAGATTTATATATATATATATATATATAAATTTTCCCTCAAATAAATTTCAAAATGAAAAAACTTTAAAAACCTGATATTTAAAAACTTTTTAAAAATAGTCGATGGGCCGCAACTTACGTACTGGCGGGCTGCATGTTGGACACCCCTGCCCTATAACAAAGAGATGTGAGGCTTCTAACACATTTTTGTGCTTTAGCCTTAAGTTGCTGAGTAATTTCATGCACTGTAAACAACTAACAGTTTTTCTGACATCAAAGTACATACAGTACACTTCTGACAGAGTAGCTCATGTAAAGATGCAGGAGGGAGTTACTGACCAATAGTCTCATCACATTGCACCAGTTGTTTCACCTATATCTTCACACTGCACTTGATGATAGGCATATTATGTACATGACAATATAATGATCACTCTGCCACATCTATAATTAAATCACAACATATATAACCTTTTGTATAACAATTGGTATCCACATATACCTTTTGATATTACTTGTAGCATAATGTTATGTAAGCAAGGTATCCATTTCTATATTTTCTTTTGTCTCCACACCATCTATGTTTGAATCTGCATTGAATAAGGGACATGGACAACTGAATATCATGACATTATCTTCACAGATGAATCACACTTGGGCTTGCAGCACTATAATGGTCATCTTATAATCTAGAGACATCATGGAAAGAGATTGCTTTACAGTTGCCTTATATATTGAGGTACTGGTCCAGCACCTGGTATGTGGCTACAGTACCAAGCCTGATGTGTGTCTGCAGTTGTGGTCATGATCACAAATTTGTGTCCAGCATCCTTTTTGCTGAAATGCACTACTAAAACATGCTGTGTAGAGGAGCTGATACATGTTAAATCTGTCGAAAGCACAAAATTCTTACGTTAATGTCATATGGAAGTTTGGATAGTGGCTCAAATCACTACCAGTTTAAATGTTATCTTAGTATTAATAAATTATTAGTCTATCTGCACTCATCATTATGGTTTTGAGTTGCAATTGATTCTACTTCTGCGTTCCTAGTGCATGCTGTTGATACTGATCAGCCAGTGTTATACCTCTTAAGGTTTTGAAATCTGCTGTCCTCCCTTATCTTCAGAGCCCGCTTGTGGCCACATTACAGCTAAATAATGCATGATCATATGTGCAGAATCATTCAAGACTCCCATTCTATCTCCTATCAAACATGTCTGGTTGTTGATTGGATCACCAGATCAACTTTTGAAAGGTGTAGAAGCAGCTTGGATCCCCACAACCCAACAAGACTTCCACGGCCTACTTTATTCATTACCAAAGCATCTAACAACAATTATTGCCAGCTATGGTAGCAACACTTAGTACAGATTTCATGGTCTTACTCACCTTCCAGAAGACTACATATCTAATAATTTCACAGTTATACTGTGTGTTATCTCTCAGAAATTTGGCTTTGGTATCTCTACTCTTTTTTTTTTTGGTATAGTATTTTGGATAGCCAGTGCATATGTGTATATTTATGTACATATTTATTAATAATATATAATTAATAGCTATAAATTCTAATTTAATGTTAAAAATTGGTTAGAAGGTAGTAAGACAGTGCAAGGCAAAGTAGAATGGCCGTTGTAATACAATTGCAAACTTAAATCAGTGGCGCAACAGCCCTTGAGGGCCAAGGCCTACTGTGCCTATCTAAGTTTATGTAACCTTAGGCGCTGCAATGCATGTGCTGGTGTTTCAGTCAATCGGTTAGTCTAATGCAAACCCCCCAGTTCTCAGTTCACAAGCAAGCTTGGTACTCATTTATTGACCCACTGAAGGGATGAAAGGCCGAGTTGACCTTGCCAACTGGAATTTGATTTCCTGACCTGTGGCATGGAAGCACAATATACTACCACTCAGCCACTAGGCTTCACAATTGCAAACTCCTACATATAATTGTATGTTCAAATATAATTGCTAAATTTGTGCTTTTACTATTGCACATATAAAAGATAACCAATAAATATTCAGATACCAGGAAGAAATAAATAACAGTAAAGATGCTTCTAATTACTCATTAGAAAACTTTTCTAATTGACATAATATAAATTCTTATAAATGATTATATGCTTTTTCTCTATAGGTGATTTTTACCGTGAAAGATTTGGAGAATATGCAGGATGGGCAAATACAGTAAGTTATATCTAAAAAGTTTAAATTCAGTTCTTTTAATATATAGAATATACAATTGAATTTATTTTGTATTATATTAATCTATGACATAAAATGAAAAATCTAAAAAATTGCAGTTTTTTAAAATTTAAATAACTTAATATACAAAGAATCAGCTGATTACTAATATTATTTTATGCTTCAAGATTGTGTCAAATATGTTAATTAGTAGTAAAATTTTTTTGGTATATATGAATATGATGAACAGTTTCTATTCAATAATAAAACCTCAATGTTCTATTTTGTATTACAATAATAATGCTCAAAGTACAGACTTACCACAGCTTTTGTTTGGATGGATTACATGGTCTTTATTACCTTCTGGAAATTTTTGATACTAAAATACTTTGATAAATATATTTACAAAGCAGTTTGATGTTATATAATTTTACACAAATGCTTGTGTCACAGAGGCTCCTTTATTTAACAAATTCTAGTAATATTATTATACTTCTTCCATTTACTGGGATGCTATTTTTAACCCTTTATCTACCACATTATTATTTACTGCAGTGTTTTTCATACAATATTTTTTTTGAATCACTACATTGAAAATTAAGGGATATACATAAACAAAATACTCAACTTCAGGAAATTTAATTAGTTAGAGGTAATTAATTAATTAAAGATTTTCAACTGTAAAATTAACTATACACACTGTTTTCTTAAAATTAGTCAAATCGTTTTCTAAGATCTTCATTAACATATAAAAAAATAAGATGCTTACCTTTTGACATTAACTATTTTTTCGGAACAAAAATGACAATCTTCGCAATCTGCTGGAAATGCCGTCAGCTAAAAGCACAATTTTTGCTATAAAACTATTCACTTTCCCCGCTAAAATACTCATCATAGAACCCATACTGCCATATATCTTGGAAGACAGGATTTAAAAAAATATTCCTGCTAAGTATCAGCAGAGTATTTGTAAAAATGGTTATTCTAAGTAATTTTAAAGTGAGTGGTACTAATTAGTACTGTCAGTAAATAAAGGGTTAAAATAAAAGTTCCATTTACTTTTGCCAAATGATTTTGTTAATAAACACTTTCAGATTGTTTAAAATTAATCTTTCTTTTACAAAACTGATAGTAAATACTTATTTTAGGTTTTTTAAAACTATTTTTATTTAATATTTTCCATGTATTGAGTTGTTGCCCTATAATTTAATACAATAGTTTAATTGATAGAAATTATTTTTTATATTAATTTATCATTATGTTGAAAAGAATATCTGACCTCAGCTTAAGTTATCTTTTAAAAAAATATTTAGGTTTGAAGGTATGTTAAACAATATATGTAGATTATATCTTAAAATTTATTCTGAGCAGATACACTCTTGCCTTTAATTAAAACTTAAAAAATTATATAAATATTTTGGAGCATGTTAAAGTATAATTTATTTGATAGTAGTATAGTGAATAATATTAATACTTCTTATGTGAATGTGAAAGAATTGAATTAGATTACTATAAATATTTTTATCAAAAAAGTGTACTATTTTTAACAATATCATAATCATATCCTTTTTTTCATCAGGTATTGTTTGCTAATGATTTGAAAATGTTTAAGGATAAAAAGAAGTAAAGATTTCATATATATTATATATGATATTTGTTATGTGTAACAATAAGGTAAACATTTTTGTAATTTTAAATAAAAATGTCTAAATTGAAATTGTTTAAATAAAATAGTTGAGGATTTTAAAAAAATTCCCTGCATTATAACAACAAAATCTTTTTTTATCATACTTTTGTTTTTTGATAAATACTTATAACCAATAAAAAACTTAATTTTATAAAAGAATCTAATCTGAATTACTTTTTGAAATTTCATAAAAGTATCTAAAAGAATTTTTATGTTAAACTTTTGAATTTGAATACCTTGGTCTGTGGTAACTTTTTCTCTTGGTAGTGTACCATGGACTGTTCATTTATATGGGAGCTAAGAGGCAGTTCAAAGTTACATTAATTGTACTTGGGAAATAACAACAGAATTACTGTCAAAAAATTACACAATTCAAAAATTTTGATCAACGTAATTTCTATGCAGTATTATTTATGAGAAATTGAACCTACATATTTCTTAAGATATAAAATCCATTACCTAAGCTACTCTAATGTTGTGTTTAAGTGTGAGAAAAATAAAATAGTTAATTAAAACATAGGATTTATCTGATAAGATGCAATAGGAAATTTTAAGTATGTAAAGTTAAAAAATATGTGTGAATATATTCTAAATGAAAATATTGAAAATGTATTTATTACCTTAATAATGTTCTTCAACTTAAATTAGAGCTTGTGAAAGTTATAGTGTATTCTGCAAAAAAAACACACAATGTACATACAGCAGGTTTCTGTTTGGTACAGCGGTTACACAAGGGGGAGGTTTTGAGGGCTCAAACCCCTCTCGTGCACTAAATGATTTTTAGTTCTTAGAATAAAGATTAAAAGCCCTTCGTCTAGTATTTTTTTTAAGTGTAAACCCCACCAATAACAGTAATCTGTGTTCACCACTGGTTTGGTATAGTATTGTAAAAAATTTACATTATTTTACTATTTAACTTACATGGTAAAAAATTTCCAGTTATTAACCATTTCATATGTTAAGCTAATTCTTGATGTTGGCTCAACGGTTTTCACTCAGAAATATTCATTCAATAAAAGGTCTCACTTTTTGTGGACTGTATATTTTAGTTGCTCTGCTTGATTCGAATCCTCCCTCATTGGAGTCTAAGAATACACTGAAACACTATAAGCACTAGATGGTGCTTCTTTATGTAAAACAATTTTTAAACCACACATTAGAATCTGAAACAATAGAAATTTAAACAATACAAAAAAATACTATTCTTTGCAAACTTTACTATTTGAAGGTTTATGTTACTTAAGTTTCAATTAGTAAAATGCACAGCTTCAAAATGGGCCTTTTAAATGTACCTCTAGCAGTTTTGATTCCAACTACTCTTATTTTAGCATCCTTTCCTGGATAAATATTGTTAATTCTACCTAATAACGACTGACAGGAAGGTAAACTATTCTCTTTTATTATAACCATATCTCCAATTTTAGCATTGTTTTTCTCGAATTGCCGTTTATTTCTCTACTGAAAACTATTAAGGTAGTCCACACTCTATCTTTTCCAAATAAATATGTTAATTTTACAGATAAATATGTTTGAAGTCTGTAATTCCACCTTCCATTTATTTTTGCTGCAGCAAAAAACTACACTGGATTTCAATTAATGCAATTTATAATTTTTCATCAACTATTTAAATATTGAATGATAGAGATAAAGTAAAAAGATGAAATTGTACTTCTCAGCTTTTAAAATCAGAAAATTTTCTATTGTGAAGTCTGCTTCTAATAATGTAATTTGGTGAGTGTATTCTGTAAATTTGAATTTAGGTGATGTAATGAACAAATATTGACAACTTTCAAAGTGTGAAACAAGTTTTTTTAGATTTGTTTTCATCAAAATAATAATTTTTGTTTTAGAGTGTTATTTATATCAAGTAATGTTGTAATAACATGATTTTCGCCTTAAAACTAAGATTATGCTAATTAAGACAACTTGTAATATAAACCGAGAAGGTCTGGTTATTTGTTCATTGATCATCTTTTGACTCTGCACATCCATAATTTTTAGTTTCCAAGAAAATTTTGATTTCATTCAGCAATTTGAAGAATCGATTTAACACTTCATGACTTGAAAGCATTGAATTTTGGTACAATGTGCTGAATCCACCGTCTCTGAGGGGGCCCCTGTATCAAAATACCTCCGGGGCCCTTTATTAAATATGGGAGCCCAGTTAGTGAGATTGTAGTTACACTTGTTGGGGCTCTGTATCATTGATACGGTGGTAGCTACGCCCCTGGTTAGATCAGTGTATTTGAATTCTATAGCTTCCAGAAATGAAGCTAACTTATTTGATGATTAAATCTTTGTGCTCGAATATAATTAATAATTTTGATGACTATTTTTAAAATATAAAGTATTTATAACTTTGGAGAACCAGTACATGTTGGTTAATAATACAATTAAAATGCTCAAAATTGTTATTACCATGTTGTTTGTGCGTTTCTTTTAATCTTGCAAAAACTAGTAATACCGGTCATGGTAAGTGTACCATCAGTTGCAAGACAAACCAACTTTTCCATTGGTAACTTGTTCTACAAATCTTCCATAAATGCATTTTAAATATTTGATCCAGTAGTTGTATTATTGCATATGAATAATTTCCAAAAGTTTATTTATTTTTAAATTAACATCACATCCACGAATAAAAACGATCAGCTGAGCGATATTTCGAATATTTGTATTTTCATCAGTTGCAATATTGTAGGCCTGAAATGTTGATTTATACAGATTTCTCAAACCCTTGGCTATTTCAGCAATTTTGCTCTAGCTACATAATGTTTTACACTTTAAAAAGTTTTTCTTATTTGTGCTGGGCATGATGCTTCCACCACTTTAATTTATTCACTAATAAATTCTCCTTCAGTAAATGGTTTTGATCTGTGTGTGTGTGCTTATAATTAAATGTGGTAATATATAACTCACATTTGCACAGTACCTGTATTGTCTTCAATAAATTTAGTGTATACACTTCGTTGTTTTTGAAGAATTGATTTCATTTTCCGAGAATTTGTTGTCACGAAATTTTGCAGCGTATTGGTTATATAGTTTGTTTTATATTTCGTACATAGTGCCGATTAAGATTATATTCTTTAGCAACAAATATATAGAGCTTTTGGGAAAACTTCAATAATGTGGGCTGGGTTTTCTGCCGCCAAATCCTCTTTTTCTAGCCAAAGGTGGATCTCCAAGGCGTAAACTTGAGAGGAACCAGTTTGCAGTAACCATATGCAATTTGTTTCTCCTCGTAGGATAAGCTCTGCGTAGTAATGCACTGCATTTTTGATAATCATTTAAAGCTCATGTTCTCTGGAAATATTACCAGTGTATTTCAGCAGTAGTTTTAACGATTTCTCGAATTCACTTTGAGAAAAATTTGTAATCATATCTTTCTTAATTAAGTTAAATTTTCAGTTTTTTATTTTCAAAGCATAGAATTATTATTTAAATACGAAGGTAAATTACATTAATTTTGCAAATACAAGACATACATGTCAAATTATTAGTAGTTTTAATTTTTTACCACTTCTAAGGAAAGTAATTATTTATCTAATCCTGAAATTTCATGTATCGTATTATTCTAAAGCTATTATTTGTTTTATTTCTATGATTATCTTAATTTCTAAAGGAGATAATGACTCATTTTTTCGAAATATTCAAATACTTTACTGAATTTTCCTCCATTATATTTATTCAGAGCTGATTTATTATACTCAACAAAGATTATTTCCTACTGAGATTTTCTTTTTGATGTAATAGTCAAAAGATACAATTTGGAAGCGAATATATACTTGCAATAGTGTATTTTATTTTACATTACTTTTCTCTTTTTTTGTTTATAGTTTTTCAAAAAAATAGTAATTTACAAAAAATTGTTGATATTACATGTTAGTGAATAGTATAAGAAAATTCATTTCTGCTCCAAATAATAAAATTCTTTAAGTAAATGTGATGAAAATAAATCCTGAATTATCCACGTACAAATTCTTGAATTCTTAACCGAAACATAACGACTCTTGGAACATAGGTTTTATTGAAAGGGGTGATTGTAAAATATCTTATCTGCACCACTTGATTGAACAGGAAATATAAATATATCAAATGAACATGTCAAAATTTTAGCATTTTTTATAAAATAAATTAAACAAAAAAACTAGAATTTGCTAATATTTTTGTGTGTGAAATTTCACTGTTCCTTATAATCCTACATGGTTTTTATTATTGTATCAACTTAAGAAAAACTTTATTAAAGCTCTTGAATTATTTAATAAAACACTTTTATATACATCTGTATACATAAAATTTTATGTGCAAATTTTTTTCTAAACAAGTATAAGATGTAAGCATTCTTTTCAATGAAAATGAGTGATTTCCATTTAGAACAATTTATATTTCAGTATTTGAACTATGTACAAATACAATTACACTAAAAATTATAATTGACATAGTTTAAATATTCATGTAAACATTAAAATAGAATGAAGTTGATTCATGTGACGTCATGAGGAGAGCATGTGAATGTGTTTTGGTTTGTCTCCCGCTTAACTCTAACCTAATAATTCTTTGTGTACTATTTTGCTCTTTCTCTTTTACATTATAACTTGATTATAGTAAAAGATCAGATAATTGTATAGGAAAAAAAATCTGTTTTTAATATCCCAGTAAAAAAATTCGAGTGTTTAGTTAACGTGATGAAGCGTAAGGATTTTAAACCATCTCCTCACTTATTAGGCTCTGACCACTTTGAATAATCTTGTTTTCAATACCAAACATTTTTAGAAATCGTCGCCAGCTCCATTCCTATACTATTTTTGTGTTCACAAAAGAAACTTCTGCTAAAAGGAATTTGGATAGATATCTACAGGAATGTAAATATTTTTTGTTTATTTTAAATTAAATTATATAGAGAACATACATAAAAAGATAATATATATTTAGTTAACTTAAATTTTAATTATTTTACTCATCTTCAGAGTAGTTAATAGATATTTCTGTATTAAATTATCTAAAATAAAAACACAAGAATCTAATATGTAACCCTACGTGTCATATATTAAAACAAGTTTTTATCTCTCTCTCTATATATAATGTATTATATATATAGACAAATATGTATTACTGAATAATTTTATTCTTTTGGGAAACAAATTTCGAAAAGCATTTACTACAGAAATGAAAAAGTAACTTAATTTACTACAGGCTCATTTTTGTTTATACTTGAAGATAAATTAAAAACCATTTTCAAACATTAGAAATGCAAATTACCATTTACCTTTTGTAAAGTTATGAGTAAAAAAAATTATGCAACATTTTTAAAGCCTTTATTCGCAGCACTATTTTAGTAAAAAGATATTATTTATCAAGAATTTCATTCTGAATGTGGTAAAAAATTAAGACATTAAATTTTTTTAATTAAATTGTGTATATTATGGAAGATAAATTGGTGTGTATATATATTGAATATAAAAGTCCTGTTCTCTCCTGCATAGTCAAAATAATGTCATTTTTGAAGTCATAATTCTTTTACACAAAAAAATAAAAATTATAAAATATTTGCGTGGTGTATGTATTTATTACGTAGTATAGGGATTTCTTAACACAACATCTGTTTTTCAGAATTTGACTGGTATAAATTTGTCACACAGATGTACAATTTTTTTTACTATGGATAACATTTATTGGTATTTTCAGAAGGGTTATCAAAATGTAAAATTCATTAATTTTGATGATGAGTTTTACATATAGAATATACACATATTATTAAAGTATAACACAGTTTATTGAAGAAATCTATGCAACCCCAGCTGAAATGCATTAAGCATAAGAGTACTCTGGATTTAAATTTTTACCTAAGTATTAAAAGTCTAAAAGGTTCATCTGTATTGATACTATCCTGCTTATAAATTTAAGTCCTGAATAAATTTGTTGTATTGAGTTATTTGCAAATATTGACCCAAGAAGTGTTCTTAGATCAGTTCTATGATATTTATCAGTAATTAAGATCATAAAACCAAATATGATTTTACATACGAACATTTGATTCTGTAGGATATTTACTTTCTAAAAGCAATAGAAGTATTCGAAATTTTAATATAACCTTTTTCATTTCTCTATTTACCCTTAAAGGAATAACTTGACAAATTGCTGTTCGCAATAATCTACATTAATGCAAAATTCAGTAAAAAAAAAGGTAATTTTTCAGAAAAATTTCAAAATTATTTTTAATGGGTTAATTGTCCAAAATCACTGATATTTTTGTGTGACGTGTATTGAGAGGGCAAATTTGGAGCACTTGTATATTATAATATAGACTCTCTAATTTCTTAAAATCATAAAACCGCCAAATGCTACAATATACAACCAATAGTAGAAACTGTTCATGATCATGTTTGAACACAGTAATTATAGTGATATAATTTTTTTAAAAATTCGGATGTCTTTTTGATTGGCGAAATTAGTTTGCAGTTTAATATGTATGTTCCAAATTTTGGAATGGTATGAGTACTGATTTAGCATTTCTTAGACAAACTTTGAAGTAATTAATTTTATATTTGAAGTTAATATATTTTCAAACATGAAGCTTCAGAGCAAGAATTCTGAATCTATATTTTCTTAATGGTGTTTCATTTTCAATTTTTTTTAATATAAATATAATTATGTATAAAAGGATACTTAAGATGCATAATCAGTGATAACAAAATAACATGTCAATACATTAATCCAAATAAGTTTAATTTTGGATGAACTGAAGTATATTTAACACTATACATACAATAACTGGTAGAAATAGGTATGCATTAAGTGTTGGTATGTTCAGTGTAAAAAAATCAAATATTCCCATTAAAACAGAAGATAATGCTTCGTACATTTTATAGGAACAGATTGTAGGAATTTTGTAATTATAGTGTGAAATTAAAAAAAAAATCCTTTGTCAATTTTATTTTGATGTAGTATATGCATTGTAAAGATTTATTAATAAAAATAAAAATTAATGTAAGGAAAATTAGAGTGGTTTAAAAATAAATATAATAAGCTTTAGTATTTAATATGTAATTTTACAGGTATGATAAACAAATGTTATACAAAGGTTTATTGTACTTGAAATTGTATTGGACATGAAAAAAATTGTATCGAGATATTCTACAAAAAATAGTTACATTGCCATTTTATATGTGTATTTGTTTTTTTTTATTCGAAACTTCTTTCTATAAGTTGCATGATTTAAGTACACTGGTGGGCAAAAATTAAGGACGAAGTCGAAAAATTAGCATATCAGCTGAACGAAGAGGCAGAGCGGACAGAAAGACCAATCAGGAGATTAAGTAAGGTGATGTACGGTAGCACATGCGCAGATATGCAGGTAGACGTAATGGGGGAGTGTCTGAGTAGTATAAAGCATGTTGTCGGTGTAAGATCAGTATTTCTGGCAAAGAGATTGCACGCCGTATAGCAGTTAAAATCACACCGAGTTGCTGCCTCAGCGAGAAATGGCGAATAATCAATCTGTCAGACGACATCTGGATGCTTTTACCCGAGGTCGAATCATTGGGAAGTTGGAGGAAGGCCGCAGTGTGACAAGTGTGGCTGCAGAGTTCGGAATTGCTCACAGCATCGTTTCACGACTTTGGAGACAATTTCAAACTACAGGAACAGCTATCCGGGGGTTCAGTAGTGGTCGTCCACGAGGAACCACACCCGCAGATGACCGGTACATTGTCTTATAGGCCAGAAGAAACAGGCGGCAGACAGCGGGAGAAATCGCTAGACACACGACACAGGCGACTGGACGACCGATATCGCGTTTTACCGTGGCCAGAAGACTGCACGGTGGTGGTCTGTTTGCACGACGCCCTGTACCTTTAACGCCTGCCCATCGGAGAAGGCGTTCTCTGTGGCGCCGGGAACACCGGAATTGGAGAGAATGAATGGGGACGAGTACTCTTTACAGATGAGAGCAGATTCAGTTTGAGTAGCGATTCTCATCACATACTCATCTGGAGAGAGCGGGGAAGCCGCAATCATCCCTCGAACATCATTGAAAGGGACAGGTATGGAGGTCGCAGTGTTCTCGTTTGGGGAGACATCATGCTTGGTAGTCGTACAGACGTTCACGTCTTCGACGCAGGTTCAGTCAACGGGACCCGTTATTGTAACGAGATTCTTCTTCCATATGTGCGTCTTTTTAGAGGCGCTATGGGTCTGCAGTTCATTTTCATGGACGACAATGCACCATGTCATCGCACAGTAGCTGCCGAACAGCTCTTAGAGAGTGAGGATATTGAACGTATGGATTGGTCGGCACGATCTCCGGATCTCAATCCCATCGAGCATGTATGGGATTTTCTAGGCAGACGCTTGGCAGCTCGTACCTTACCACCAGTAACGATTCGGGAGCTTCGATTGGCGCTGCAAGACGGAATGGGCAGCAATGCCTCAACAACTCATTGACACCCTCATTCTCAGCATGGGCAGACGCTGTGAAACCTGCCTAGCAGTCAGGGGAGATCATATCCCCTACTAAAGACCGGATGTTTCTTGCTGGACACCCATCACATGGATGTTTCGGCCTTCAGTCGCATTGCGCTCCATGCTGCTTTTTCAATGAAGCTTCTTTTTATCCCTCTGATTTCTCTTTTAGTAAGTGTTGCTTACATATTACACATGTTCTTACGTATTGGGGATCTTACGGTATTAAATGTGTTGATTTGGAAAGCTTTTGTACAAAGTTATATTGAAAAAACCGTCTCGTCCTTAATTTTTACACACCAGTGTATTCTAATTTGTTTTATGTAAATTCAGAAAGTTGATTGTATAGATTTAAGATCTGAAATTTTAAAATTTCTTAGGATATTTCATTTAATCTGGTTAGTTAGTCACAGTTAGATCCTCTATTTGTCCTTATAGTATAGTGTTACATTCATAGAGTTTGCTTTATTTACTTATAGTGTATTCATGTAATGTTAAAATTAAGTGTCAATAAATAATCCATATTAAAATGAGTATGATTATTGAATAAAACTGTCCGATAAGAATTTTCTGCTTCATTATATGAGAAATTTTCATGAAAGCAATTTAATTTGTTCTACTTTAAAATAATTTTATTAAAAAAAAAAAAGCCTATTTCTTTAAGCATGTTTCTTAATTTATTTTTAAAAAGTCCAGTTCATTTCTTTCTGAATGTTGGAGACAGGCATTTCTAAAATAATTCAAACCTTTTGAAGGGTAATAATTACAAAGGAAGTCAAACTATAAAACATATAAAATGTTTGTTTATAATGAAATTATTTCAGATATCCCAAACCTTTAAATGATGTTAAAAACAATTTCATTTCCGTCACAGAAGAATTCCTAATTATTAATCAAAAACTTTCATTATTAACCAACTATTATTTTATACACTCTGCTCTCAAAAAGTATAAATCTCTTGTTAAACATTAGAAATAGGTATGAAAATTTTTAAATAAACAAAAATATATCCATGTCATTGACAAATTTTATTATAAGTTCATTTCCAAAATTATATTTTCTTGCATTTCCTGCTTCTGAATGTTCCATACTCTTCTATGAGAAATTATAGAGATAGTATTTCTAAAACCATTTCATATCTGCATGTTTCTAATAAATTACACTATTTTATGAGTTTATGAGGAGTGATACACTATATGTACCAATAAGTAATTGTACACATATGAGAAGTTTATACCAAATTAAATGGTCTCAATTCTATACTGTAAATCATTTTCGTGCGTAAATAAACATAATAAACTACATGAAAACAAAGGACTGATTATTAGGATGCTAAAAACTAATCTAGAACTATTAATAAATATATAAACAAACACTGCAAGAAGCTACCGGCTTTTTTTTTTTTTTTTTTTTTTTTGCACACTAACACCTAATGACAAATATACTAAACTGAAACAAAAATTATGAAAAATACTTCATACCTAATTATTAAACAAGGATAATGTAAAAATATAATAAAAATAAATAAAATTTCAGAAATAAGCTTCACACACAAGAAGTAAACATATCAAGCATACGAAATTTACACTGATTCAAAATGCGCGGGGATATGTTGCTATCCTCGTCACGTGATTTCGCCTAGGCGTCTCAATGTCTGTGAATCAACCTCATTTGCATTCATATAGTGATGAGGTGTATGTGTTCCTCTATTCATTGTTTTCTTATAAAAGTCTAAATAAACATTTAAAAACTTGTAAATCTCAAAAACTATTTTAAGAATATTTTATTACGAAAGGTTGAACATTATATCTATCAACTGCGAAATCTTAGAGTGGGAAAATGTTGGAAAAAATGTGTTTAACTTTTGTCTTAATGTGTGTTAACTTTTTTCTTTGCAAAACAAAAAGAAATGTTTTAATGGTGTCGTGTTTAACACGATTTAGATTTTTTCAGAGATTATAGCCAATTTTTAAAAAGTGATAGCATAAAATTTTGTTTTGCTTATAGACCATAACCAATAAAAATATGATTAATAGCATTTGGTTAATTTCAGAAATTAAAATAAAAATAAGTTGTAAAATAATAGTGATTATATATAAAAATCTTCTGAGTGTGTATGTGACTAAACACCTAAACAGGACCGATTTTGATGAATTTTTTCGTGTCTGTTCTAGTGAATTCGAGAATGGTTTAGATTCACAATTCGGTCCGATATTGCAATTAGTTAAAATGATATTAATTATAAACCTTAAAACACATAATTGTCTTACCCCGTGTGTTATTTATTCTGCTAATGCTTGCCAAGAAAAGCCACGATACAGTATATCTTTATATAAATAAATCCTCTGTGCGTGTGTGACTAAACGGCTGGACTTTTTTTAAAAAAAATTTTCTTATCGAAAATCTATACTAATAAAAGACAGTTTGTGTGTGTGTTTCACTTCTAAGCAACCCAGAACAAAACTTGGCACATAATTACTATAGGTCGTAATGGCGTGCACCAAGAAGTTTTTTTCGAAATTCGCTTTAGATTTTTTTAAGATTAAATTTGGAAGCGATTTTCCCATTTTTGTGTGGAAAATTTCAAGGTGAAGTTGTACTTCTACCGTGGATCCCAATGATTCCTTCAGATTCACGTATACCATTTAAATGTTTACAGCTTCATATTCGCTTGGCATTTTCTATGACTTAATAAATCACAAAGTCATACAATGAAGATTTTTTGCTTAAATTTAGAAAATCTGTGCTATTCTCACGGCCAATTCTATGTTGCGTGTTTCAGAGTTTGAAAACCATCGAATTTATTTGTTTATACCCTTCAAGAATTAATCAAAAATATTGTACATCCAATGGCATTAGTTTATGTACAATTTAATAAATATACCTGTTTTAAAATAGTTTGAGTATCAACCCCTTTTCACCTTTAAAACAAGTTGAAGTTTTTATTCACTCAGCCTCTACATCTAACTTCGCTCATAGTATACAGAAATTCACACGCTATCGATTAATCGAATTGTGATAACTGAAAACTTGCCAAACATGCTTCCAAGAACTTTAAATAATACTGGAATTGTTGTAGTTACTGAGTGTCTACAGAATATAAATGTAACACGGTAGTTTATAATGCACTGTATTGGTTAATAGAGAAAACAACCCTCTCTGCAAAGATGTCACTATCGACCAAAACGTTGTAATCAATCAAGAGGCTATAATAAGAATAGAAGAAGCACCGGCACAGATGGCTGTGAGGAGACCAATGGCGAGCCTTAAGAGAATATTAGTGCTTACATGAGAATTAGCGATTTCTCAAGAATTGTGCATGCATCAAGCTAATGATAGCATATATCAGGGTTTGCTGGTGTACAATGCTGTGTGATGGTATTGGCAAAAATTTTAAGAGCTTATATTATTTCACCAAAGCATTGGTCTACAAACGACCTTAACCTTAATATGATATTAGGTGATCAAATCTACAGTGATGTAAGGTTCCAAATGGAGAGAAATTTTGTGGTTCATCCTATCGATGAGAATGGATATTTACTTGTACGAAATTTCAATGTGATAAAAGATGACTTGGTCACATTCAACAAAAGGTTTCAGATCAACTTTGATGAAGAACTAAGAATATACAGAAGTTTGAATGATCAAGTAAACAAGGCAAACTTTGGACGTACACTTCGTCAAGGTATAGATAAACTTTTCGAAGATCATCATACAGGTATACTAATATCAGAAGGGTGATCACGTTGAGACCCGTTAATTAATATCCATAGAAGAGCAAGTCTAATTCCAGAAGCCACGTAATTCCGGCTCCAAATATCAAACTGCAGGATAAATTCAGCAATAAATAAATGATAGTTTAAAAAAACTAAAAAAAAACACGCTTTTATTGTACATTGAACTAAAAAATGAAAAAATTGTAGTTTAAAAAAACTAATTCTTAATATAGGAATAAAATTATTAAAACTAGAAAACTAATATAATTGCGGTAAAAGCATGGGGTGCTCTATATTAATTATTATTTCTTACTAGTTCTATTCCGAAATGCTGAGTTAATGTAAAACAAAGCACCCTACGCTTTTACCACAATGACATTAATTTTTTCGTTAATCATTTTATACTTATATTAGAAATTATTTTTCTACTTTTTAGTTCAATTCACTATAAAAGTGTGTTTTTAGATTTTTTAAACTAACTTTTTTTTTGGTCGCTTTTAATGTTTCAAGAATTTTAACCCAGACATTTAAAAAAAGGAAATATGTTTTAATTCAAACAACACTGTAAAAGCAAACATCAGGAAGAAAGAAAGTCTCTTATGACAACTTGGAGAGAAAGACAACATAAGGCTTTTTTCAGTTTGAATCATTAAATGTCTTTTTAAAGAACCACTTTGAAAGAAAGACTTGTTGCATACTTCACAAACAGAAGGCTTTTCCTTTGTATGAATACATAAATGTTCTTTTAAATGACAACTTTGAGAGATAGACTTGTCGCATATATATATTTCAGAAACATAAGGCTTTTTTTTTGTATGAATAAGTAAATGTTTTTTTAAAAAATCATTTCGAGAGAAAGACTTGTTACACATATTTCACAAATATATGGCTTTTCTTTTGTATGAATAAGCAAATGTCTTTTTAAATTACGATTTACAGAGAAAGACTTGTTGCACATTTCACAAACATAAGGGGTTTTTTTGGTATGAATACGTAAATGTTGTTTTAAACAACCACTTCGAGAGAAAGCCTTGTTGTACATTTCACAAACATAAGGCTTTTCTTTGGTATGAATCAATAAATGTCTTTTTAAAGAATAATTTAGAGAGAAAGACTTGTTGCATATTTCACAAACATAAGGCTTTTCTTTTGTATGAATAAGTAAATGCTTCTTTAAATTACCAGTTCGAGAGAGAGAAAAAATCCCTTGTTGCATATTTCACAAACATAAGGCTTTTCTTTTGTATGAATAAGTTGTTGTTGTTGTTCTCGTGTCCATGAATAAATGCAGTAGATATCACTTTCCGTCGAAAGTCTTGATCACTGCCTCTGCTATTCTGGGAGCATCAGGGCTGTACAGGAGTTCCCACAAAGAGTCCCTCAGAGGACCATTCCCATTTTTAGTAACTTTGTTGCGACGGTTGGGCATTCCAAGATGTGATTGGGCGTCAGTTGAAGATCTGGGCAGTGTTTGCATTGAACATATGATCTTGTCTTGTCTGGGTGAATCTTCATGCCCTTAAGGTGTTCAGTTCTCAATCTGGTATGTTATAATTCGGGGACAGTCAAATTCCGTTAGGGGTTTTTTAAAAGTGTGAATAATTCTATGTTTGGCTACTGCATTAGCATCATCAAGTGTGATGGTGGTGCACTTATGTTCGATGTCTCTAGCTTCTTTTGAGGCTATCTGCACATTCATTACCCTCAATGTTGACATGTGCGGGTATCCATTGCAGGATACAGGATTTTCTTTTGTTGTGCAGCTGTTCTAGAAGGGTAATAATATCACAGGAGATGTTAGTCTCTCCATTTCTTATGGTTCTATAGCGGATTTAGAATCTGAGAAGATTACTAATCCTTCTGTAGAATCAATAACATGTGGGTTTTGTTGATATAATAAAAGGGCCTCTCTAATTGCCACGAGTTCACTTGTGAAGTTTGAGGCGATTATGCCTGTGTTAATTTTGTGTTTGTAGTTATTACCATCTGGGAGGAGTAAGATGATTCCGGCACCTCCATTGCTGAAATCTGTCTGAGGAACCATCAGTGTAGGCGATTGCAAAAAGTTATCTTGAGAGAGTATTGCTATCGTTTCCAGTCCTTTTGTCTGAGAGTTACAGGGTCTTTTTTTTGGAACATGGCTGCAGCAATTCCAATTCGAAACAAGTATTCTTTGGTGGGTTTTTTGGAATGAGGGGCTCCTGAAGGAACTCTAAAGGAATGATCCAAATTGAGTTCTTTTCTGAATTCACTATCAAGTTGGAGAGTCGAAGATCTTTTTGAGCCTTGTAGAATGCTTCCATTTATCAAAAACTCTTCTAGAGATATGGTCCAAACCATATGAGCGTAGTTTATTAGTGAACTTGATAGTGGCAAGTTTGCGCCTGCTTTCTAGCGGAGGCAAGCCGCATTCTTGTTCGGCCTTTTCATTATTGGTCATATGAATAAGTAAATGCTTCTTTAAATTACCAGTTCGAGAGAGAGAGAGAGAAAATCCCCCTTGTAGCATATTTCACAAACATACGATTTTTCTTTGGTATGAATACGTAAATGTTGTTTTAAACAACCATTACGAAAGAAAGACTCTTTGCATACTTCACAAACGTAAGGTTTTTTAATACCATGAACATGCAAATGATGCATTGAGTTATATCATATAGAGAGAAAGCCATTCTGCTGATTTCAACTGTAAAAGTTTTTTCCACATAAATCTACTTAAAATCCACAATGAAGAAAATGGGTCTTGCAGCCTTGTTTAGAATAGTTTGTTAAAATCTATCTGTAAAAAAATAAAAAGAATTCAATATGTTGAAAATATAATCAGAATTTTATTCCACATTATAATTTATAATGGGGGGAAAAAATCAGCTGGATATCAAAACTTAAGGTAACTGGGACGTCTGCGAGAAGGAAAAATGAACTTTTTTTACACTTAATTTAAATGGTACTCACTTACTTAAAATTAAAAGCAACGTAAGTAAAATTTTTAAGTTGAATTATCTGTACATTTATGCACCTGTTAATGTAAAAAATTCCATTTTAACTTACAATTAAATCTGTTGGAGCAAAAAACAATCAACTATTTTTTTTATTTTCGAGACACGTTCTTACCTTTAGGTAAACTTTGCATAAAACCTACTGCATATATAGCTATAAAATTTTGCAGAGTTTTTGCAAACATAACAATCTATAAAATGAAATTTTAAAAATTAAATTTATAAAAATTTTTAATTTAGTGATTCAAATTTCCTTTAAACTTTACGCAGAAATTGTGCTACATTTAAAATTTGTGAATGTTTATTTGAAAACGAATGCATTCACTTTTTTGAAAAATTGTGAATCTTATAATATGCAAAATATCAGCAATATAGGTAAAGTAGAGATTTTTTTTTTTTGTTTTTGAGAAAAGTGTACCGGAATGAACAAAAAATGCATTTTGAGAAAAATCGCAAATAAAGATATTTTCATCTATGATTTGTAAAATAATATTTTTTAATGTAATATAAAGTCATACCATAATTAATTGGATTATTTTGCATCATTTCTCAGTTTGTAAATTCTAAGTTTAAAATTCTAGATTATTTAGAAGTCTTTTTAATTACTCTTTCTTTACTTCATCAACACGTGTTGTGTGTGTGTCAATGATTCACACCTTCTTCAGTTTAAAATACCAAACATTTATGTCTATTTGTTTTAGTATTTTTACTTTACTCTGAACATCATGATTACAGGATATTACAGAATTCCTTATACATATTTTGTTATATAAATACACAAAGAAAATGTCTTTGATTAATTTAAAAAGTTAATTTGATGTCTTATTTAAATGGAACTTTGTTTTTAAAAATTATAACAAAATAATCTGTATTTTTACTCAAACATATGAATATTTATTTTAAAGTAAAACCAATAGTTATAAACATATAGAGCTATTCATGGGTATTCAAATGTTAACAGTAAGCAGTTAGGGAAAACGAAATGTCTGTTTTACAAGTTGTGCACTTAATTTAGATTAATCCTGAAGAGATCCACACTTTGTACTAAATAATACAATTAATTTATAATTTAAGAACTACACTGAGTATTTATTAATGTAAAACTAAGCATAATTAACATTTCAAAAACAATTTTTTTAAAAAAATTTTGTATTGTAATTTTTGCAGGAAAAATGTTTTTCTATTGTTCTATTTATCGCATTTTCATAAATAATGCATCTATGGATGCAGAGTTAAAGCAGTTTCACGTCCCAGTTACCTGAAAAGAATTGGCTAAGAATTTTTTTTTCTTTCTTGTATCTGAAGAAATTAGTTGGCTTAAATATAGGATTTTTACTGAATTGTTCAAAATTTAAGTATATTAAACATTAGTTACTAAAAATATATTCAAGTAATACTTTACAATTATGATTAGGTTAACATAAGCAATATGACAGCAACAAGTAACATGCTCGCTGTAACAACTATATTGTTTGTTCACCTATCCATAGACTCACTGGAGGGAGAGTGTGCAGCAGTATCTACATAAGCCAGTAACAGCCTCTGGACTGAAGTGATCATTTTGGTCTAGTGGTATGTTACGTGCTTATATGGTACCGAAGGTCATAGGATCTATCCTCCAGATATGTGCCACTTCAATGGAATTTTTTGAAGTCGCGCCCCGTTGCTGTAGAGTTGCTGAGCAATGACGCTTGCTGACTGCCCTCGGCCTCTTTTCGTCTGCAGGATGATATATCGGTCATCTCCTGCAGTTGTCGTCCTCGGACGGCCACCGCCAACCTTTCTAACAGCTGTACCTGTGGTTTGGAACGCTTTCCAAGCGCGCGAAACGACACTTTTGTCGATTCCGAACTCTGCAGCTACACTGGTGACGGTACGCCCCTCCTCCAGCTTTCCGATCATTCTTCCACGTGTGAAGTCGTGTCCAGGTGATTTCTTCTAGCCAAATTTCACGAACTGACTCACTGGCACTTGCAGAGTATAAGTTGAATTGCGTCTGTGTCCTTCATTTTATTTTACTGTTGAACAGCACGCGCCGACATCACGCGTTTTGCGTACGCTCACGTCGCTTCTGACGTTTCATTCCTGATATTTGCATACGCATGACGTTTCTACTGACTTACGTGTTCACTGTACTGATCTCCGGACCTCTCCTTTTCTGCAATTTCATGGCTATCTGCTTAATTTTTACATTGTTGCTTAAGTTTTTAACACCAGTGTATTTTTTCGGAACAAAAATGACGATCTTCGCAATCCGCTGAAAATGCAATTTCTGCTATAAAACTATTTGCCTTCCCCGCTAAAATGCTCATCAAAGAACCCGTGCTGCCATATATCTTGGAAGAGTGGACTTAGCAGGGATATTCTTTTAAGTATTGTCAGAGTATTCGCAAAAATGGTTATTCTATCTAATTTTAAATTGAGTGGTACTTATAAGTATCGTCAGTAGAGAGAGATATAGGGTTAATGCTAGAAAGAAGCAATGAACTTGTTAAACAAATGAGTATTACATTTCCTGCAAATCCAGGATGGTTGGAACATTTCCAAAAACGAAATGGCATAGTACTAAAAATGTTTGCGGTGAGGCTAATCAATGGTTTATTAAGTTTTTCTGAATATTTTTGTTTCATTGATGATTTGGCATTCCGATTTTTATTAAATTTATTAATATAAACATACCTATGTAAATAAAATTTAATCTAATATCATTTTGTTGAATGCATGTCCCCCCTGCAATATCCTTTAACACAAAAGTCTTTTCACATGAAAAAATATTTGTCACCTCAGTTTCATGTTAAACGATTTCACTGAATATTAAAAAATAAATATTGGTTTATTTTTTCTCCCCAATGAACGTGATTATAATTTAATAATGAAAGCCATGGATTGATACATTTAAGTCAAAATTTAACAAGATATCATTAAGTTTGGTCAAAACAATTTTACGAATATATAACACATACACAAACACTTTCTGTTAATTATTTTCAAACATTTTTAGCAATCCCTTTCTCCATTTGAAAGTTTCCTAAAAAAATATATTTTGTATAAAACTCACACACACACACATATATATATATATATATATATTTGCGAGTTAATACTCTTAGAGGTTTGAAATTTTCTGCACTTATATATATATATATATATATATATATATATATATATATATATATATATATATATATATATATATATATATATATATATATATATATATATATATATATATAACAGTTTCATTTTTCTAATCTAATACATAATTTCTTTTTAGATTTTTTTATTTTATATGGATTTTGCAGTTGGCAATGAATGTCACTTTAAGTCAACAATACTTTTTTCATAAGCTTTTGCAAATTCTTTCTCAATATAACTACTTACAGGGATTGGTAAATGTTCAAGGATTCTTTAAAATAAGAACTTATCCCAAAAACTACCCAGCAAAACAATGGTTTGAAAAAAAAAATTTACTTCCAAAATGCTATGAAAGCGGTCCTTCCTTCCTCCATTTTCTGCAAGTGGAAGATAAAAAATAGGTTGAATGATAATTGAGGCACATGATCTCTGATGAGATCTTCATCTTCTATCTTCAGGTTATGTTGGGTTTTAAAAGATGGAGCTTGCCATGATTGTGTGTGTGTGAGTAAGGTATTAAAATTTAAAAAAGATAAAAAATGAAATGCAAAAAGACCTTAATCCTGTATAAAACATGGAAATAGTAATAGGCTTATTTTCCATACATGATAAAGATTTGTAATATGAAAAATATAAAGACAAAATATTATATTCCTGAAACTTTTTAAATATTCATCATTAAAAACAAAAGTGCATTAAAATTAAGCATACATTTTTTTAAATGATTCATATAAAAATCATTCATAAATTAAATGTAAACAATCAAAATATAAATTAAATACAGACAGAAGAAAAAAATATTTAACAGTACAAACGAAGAAAAAGTTCATTATACTTATGTATTACACTGCGGATTAATTTGTCAAACTAATAGATGTTACTAAATGCAACCATAGTCAATAGTGGAAAACTGTTTCAATGCATCTACAGACAGTATAATCTTGTTTTCACAAACAATACCATTTGGTTCTAAGTATAATTCATAAGTAGCAAATCAACTTATACCCCGTAGCAAAGGAAGTTCTAAAAATTGCCATAAATTAATAAAAAGAAAAGTACCATAAAATCCGGCACATAACATGCACAGACGTATAATGTGCCTATATACCTTCAAGCTGCATTTCTTAATTTGAAGGTATATTAATCGCATAATGCACACCCTATTTTACGAAGAACCTGAAATGTACGTACACAATGCTTTTATCTTTTGAATTCATTTATTTGAGATATCATCCTAAGCTTCGGAAAAAGCATACTTATAGAACTACAACCCTTTAAGTTCACAAGGAATGTTATTTCCTTTAAAAAAACATATTATGATGTATGCAGAAGTATAATTCTGTTTCCACATGCTCATCTTTTCTTTATTTTTAAAGCTATCATTTTTATTCCTGGCATATAACATGCACCAATGAATTTTGAACTTATTTTTTGTACTAAAAGTGTGTTTATATGCCGGACTAGCGAGAAATATAATTTTAATCCATTTTAATAGTAAAGATAAAAATTAAAGTATACCAAAAAATGATAGATTTTAAGAAATTTTGCCCAGAAATATCAACAGACTTTGAATTACATCCTTGAAATTGAAAACCAAAGAATAAAAGAAGGATCTATATACACTCCAAAGACAATATTTTAGAATTGCTAGAAAGTTCTCTACAAGGGATTCATCATTTTTATTGATTTAAGTATTCTGACTGGAAAGACCAACATTACTTTCTGTGGAGGAATGGTAACCAGAATTTACCAAAATCATCCAAGAAAGTTGTCAAATCAGAAAGTTTTTATACAGTACTAACGTACTAATGCCAACTTTCTGGGTAACTCACCAATCTGGTAACCCTGAATTTGCAGGTGTCATAGGCACAAAATTGGCATGGTGCTTTGTTTCATATTTCTCTGCTTGCCACCATTCTAAGCCAAACCATTCATTCATATGGCAAGTTCAAATACTGAAATGCAAATCTGGGATTCTCACTGAATTATTCACAAATTTAGTAATAATAATATAATTATATAAAGCTATTGTTGTATATAATAATAAAAGTAATAAAGTTAAATAGTAAAAAATAGTTATTTTTTGCTTTCATTGATTTAATTATTATTTTTCGACTACAAGTTTCATATTCCTGTCATTTTTGAAATTCCTGATATTTTATTCAATGTCCCCAATGTGGTTGCGATAGTAAGTACTTCCAATTTTAAAGGACTCCCACAGTTCTGGAATAAAAAATTCTAGGTAGGCAATACTATGATTTTAGCCAAAGTTTTATTTTGAATTATGCTCTATTTTAGCATACTCCATTCCAGAACATTCACAGCTTCCGACACACATACAACCATGTCTATGAGTAGACCTTGATCCTGGCACAGCCCCCTTATTTTGCCCATCCCCCAAAAAATTGGTACCAAAATCTTGGGAGAGAAAGTTAACAATTTGGCAACCTTGCAAATTAAAGGAAGATAATAACCCTACTTGGACCAGATTTTTTTTAGTTTTCCAGGATTTGGACAAGGATAATTTTTTCCCAATAGTTGTCTTTGAAAGTTGTGCAAGAGATTTTTCCAGAAAGCTGACAGTGAAGGAATGAGTGGATTTTCTTTCTTTTTTTTTTTGAATGAAACAATTGCAGGAAGAATAATTGGGTACTCTTGCATATTATTGCAACATTCAAGATAACTTGCCAAGTTGGGAACCTCAATTTCGTATGCGCTAAATTGGGGTTGCCAACTTGGGGAGTTATCTTGAACGTTGGCGATTGTTGCAACATTACATAAGTACCAAGGTATATTTAACACACCAAATAGTTTCTTTCCAGCCGAAAATCCTCTGCCAATTATTTTCTCCTTCTAAAAATAACAAGGAGGTTTACTGTATTAGTTAGTCACCATTCTGGCAGAACTGAAACCTTGCAATAAAGTACATTTTTTACACTCGAGACCAAAATTTAAAAGCCAGGAAATTTTGAATTTGCAGACAAAAACTTCCTTAATTGGAAACAAACAATGTGAATATTAACATCAATATTTATAACTGAAAAGTATACTACCTGAAAGATTTTTCGAATCGGTATTAAATAAAAATGAATTAGTTTTCCCAGTTTGAACAAAAACACATTCTTTAATTACTTTCTATGGGTCACAGAAGAAATTTCAAGGAAATATTCATCTGCATCAGATCTCATAGTTTTACATAATATCTTAAGACAATTTTTTCAAATCAGTCAAGAGAAAAAAAAAACTTATCTAACACTAGAGTGTCCAGGATTTCGATTAGACTTTAACGTCTACCAGTGTCATTTTGACACCACGATGTAAAATATTTGTTTTAACTAAATAATTGCAGGACTACTGTTCACTAGGGTTTAGTTTTGTAATCATCATATATTATGATCCTTTATATCATCAAAATCTGGCGTTGACATTATGTTTCATGAAGCTTGTTGGACCACTGCTTTGTCGCAAGACACATTTCAAGTCGCAAATCTACCAGGAATATTGTAATTATGTAATATCCAATCTGTGCCATCCCTAGCTCAGGATTTACAGGAATATTATCAATTACATCTGCACTTTCTTTAGATCCTTTGCAGTCACATTCACTCAATCATATGTCTTCATCAGAATCTATATTAGAGCAAGTCAGCTAACCACCACACGATTTATTCTAAGATAGCTATTGCACCCAAATTAGCAATTTATCAGGGCTTAGACCTTTTCTATGAGCCATCGTTTCAGAGTCTCTAATCTGCACGAAGTTCGAAAATCAAATGAAATTTTTTTTATGACCAGATAAGCAAATACTATGTAAAAAAACACTAGACACAAAAATTTTAGTATAAGGCATTCATTTCCACTGTGAACCCAATAACACTGCATTCAAGAAGTTTGTTTAACTTCTGGTATCTACAAAGTGAATTATATTTTATTGAACGACAGCTATTTATAATGACAAATTGCCTCGGTGTCGAAATGACACCAGCGGACGTTCTAGATATATTTAGTTGTAAAATCACTTCTAATTGACCTAGAACCACAAAACATTTTCTGTGGAAACCATGGAAAATGATTAAAAGTCACGAAAAATTTTCAAATTCCCAGAAGAAATGCGGAAAGGAGAACAAAGTAAACATGCTCCGGTATCCAATTAACACCCATGGAAGTTCTAGTGTTAATAAATGCAATTGAAAATTGAATAACTGCTAAGAACGTCGGAACGCAACAAATGTACATCCCGAAATTGCCAGACTTAGACTTACCTTACAAAAAATAAAAAAAAAGTTAGACGTTTTCACAGCGTTTTAATAAAAATATAATTTAATCAAAAACAATTTTTTTTAAGAAACAGAAGCAACTTTGCCAGAAACTGCCGTTGCAAGTGGACGCCAGAAAAAAGAGCTACCAATCAGACTAGTGCGCGGGAAAGTAGACAAATCTATTTTAGAGCTAGGGAGGTAAAGTGGAATTCAGTTCAGTTCAATTCAGTACAGTGATATCACTATAAAAGTGGAGACTTAAGTAATGGTTTCCTACAGCAGCGATGCCGCTCTTTCGCGGTCGTAATCATCACGATGGATGACGTCACAGAAAAGACGGCTGTCTGTTAACGTTGATCGAGTGGTTTCCTAGGATAGCGACCTGCTGTACTTACGTCCGTAGCTGTAAACAATCTTAAAATGGATGTTTTCCTTACATATTTTTTAAAAATTGAACGTATTTTTTATATTGAACATATTTTTTTGTATTTATTGAACATACTTTTTTTATATTGTACCTATATATTGAACATATTTTTTTTATATTTTATACACATTTTTTTATACAGTAGAACCTGTTTTTGTGCAGTCCTTTTCTATGCGGTATACGAATTTCAACACCTTTGCCGCCACTGTAATGTTTTCGATCAATTCACATAAGAGTATGTACACATCAAGATGCATTGTTCATTTTTGATGAACTTTCTCCTGATTGCACGTTCAATTGCTTTCTCTCAATGCACTAGAAGCGTATGCTTGATTGAAGATGAAACTTTCAATAATTTGATAGATAGATGATAGATTTGAATTTCAAAAAGAGCTTTGATCATGCATATCTGGTAATCGTGAAGTTTGCAAAAACTTATCACTTAAAGGTGTCGAAAAATAAATCGATTGAAATTGTATCTTCAAGTGACGAAAGCAATTTTTAACTAATTACTGTGTTGTACATATTTTACATATATTGTTATTTTATTATATCAATAAATGAAATCAAAGAAATTTGATTATTTGTTGCATTAGTTCATTGAAATTAAAGAATTACAAAAACCATATATTATTTCTAAGTAATTCCAAGGATTAATTTTCATAAAATTCTTTTTCTCAAAAGTAAAAATTTGGAAAAGTTTAAAAGAATCTGTAAAATTCCCAAAACTTCTAGTCAAATCCCACATATAACACATTATACTAATACCAATATTTTTGTATTGAATTTAGTAAACAGTTAACTGACTTCAAATATTTTTATAATAAATACAAAAAAAGACAATATGATCCAAAGAAGTGTTGCATATAGTTGTAAAGAAAATACAATCATGACATGATTTAATAGTTTTATTCATATATTTCTTTTTTCCACAGTTTAAATTTTTACAGATTAAAAAATTAATTTAAACACTGAACAACAAAAAAAAATACAGTTTTGATAAGTTAATTATAAGTAAGTTGTAATTTACTTCCTTTATTTACATTAAAATAAGAGAATTTAATTTAAACACTGAACAACAACAAAAAAAATGAAAAATATACAATTTTGATAAGTGAATTTTAGGTATATAAGTAAGTTATAGGTTACTTCCATTATTTGCATTAAAATAAGAGAATCTAATTTTTTAAATTTTAGTCTATTAATTATTTAAAAAAGTAAACCTTAGACAAAAAATATTTCCGAAACATTGGCTTTGCTTGAAAGCATCCTCCTTTCATTCCTTGGGGTTGAGCAGGCTGGTGATGCATCAGATTGTATCATTCTTAGTTCAGCATTACTAATGAAATTAGTAGTCTGAATTCGCAATTCAGCCTGCTCTTTACTATGAAATCTTTTGTAAATCTTCGCCATAGATAAAAAAAAAAGATCAGCCTCATCTGGTTCATTTTGAGGAGCGACTTTTCAGGAGTCCAGAAAACATTGGAACTCATCTTTTTTGCCACCGCTGTCGAGAAAAACGTGCAACAAACTGTTGCTGCCGCTATGACGATCGTAACGACCTGCTGCTTCACATTCCGCTCCCATCCACCGCTCTCTAGGAAACCACGCCTATCTATTTACACAGGCGACATTTTAGTGACGTCATCCACCGTAATGTTACGGACGTTAAAGAACGGCGTCCCTTCTCTAGGAAACCATAGCTTTAGCCAACGCCTTATGCTCCGATAAAATTTTGATTAGTTTTTAACCTAAGTTGTAACGTACAGCTCGTGATTGCATTGTCCATCAGTAGTTTGAATTATCGCCTTGTGCTTCAACTGAGATTGATGAAAGTAGAGTATTGAAAAACTATTAGCTGGAATTTTAGAATCTATTGGATGATGTCAAAATTTTTTCAACTTTTTGAACATGCTCTATTGTTTTACATTTCGCTATTGAGGAATAAGACCATTCTCCGTGGTTGGAGATAAAATTTTTCAAAATTTCACGCTGCGATTTGTATTTGATACAGTTTAATATAAAATGTTTACTTGTTTCTGGTACTTTACAATCTGCACACAAAGGAGAATCTGTTTGTTTAAAAAGGAAATATATATCATTTAATAGTAATTTTTTTAGCTCGCAACTGATTAAAACTTCTGTATTTCTATTTTTTTTGTCTGTTTTTTCAAGCTGCCTGTCTGTTCCATTTTTTTTGAAATTTAAGATGAGAAATATAAAAATAATTTTTTGTGATGTCTTTTGCTCTTTTTTCCATATTTCTTCACTTTTATTTTTGTGTTGTTTTTTGGTTTTCATAATTTATATTTCTGTTTTTTATTTTTTTTACTCATGAAATGTGTATGTAAGACTTCCCAAGTTATCCAAGAAATAATATTCCAATGTTGGCTCTGGAAAGGCTTTTTGGATTTTAGCTAATTTATCAACTTCTTCATTAATCCCTATTCCCTTGTGAGCTGGTACCCAAATGAATATAATTGATTGAGCTATTTGGAGGCACTGATGTAAAGTTGAACTTAAATTTAATATTATCGCATTGGATTTTCTATTGATAAGACGCTGATGATAACTTATTTGATTATTTTTATTTCTTTAACCAAAAATACTAATTTCTTAACTTTCCAGGTTCTTAAAAATTATGTTAACATCGCATCATGACTTAAGTTAAAAAATTAGTTCAGTTCTATTGACAAATTAATATTACACTAAATGAACAGTAACTTGTTTTTTTCCTTTCATTGGAATATGAATGATTTTTTTCGCATGATCGTATAGTGGTAACAATTAATTTTATTGAATAACATATTTAAGTAACTATAATTTTACTTCACTTCACAACAAGATTAAAATTTAACTTAGCTTTTGAGAGAGAGAGATGAGGTGGGATGGAGTAGGGACATGGTTGCCGCCTGGAGTCCCTTAAATAATAATTGCGGAGTCTAGATTCTCAAGGTCTGGGATCTGTTCAGTCTGTCTCTGTGTGTCCAAATCGGGGGTGCATCCCCTTTTTGTTCAAAGACTCTTCACTTCAATATTCTAGAGCGGACTATTTGCCTTGTCCACTTAATTGCCTCTGATTGGTCCAGAACCAGCGCAGAGTTACCGCACAAGGTTCAATGCCTTTTAGAAGCGCGGGAAAATCTGATGACGCACCCCAATATTTATGAGTGCAATGATCCCCCAGGCGTGGGAATGCTGGCACTCCCTCGCTGAGGAATTCATGAAATGATGGGAAAAGAGAAACGAATTCCAAAAAACTGACTTTGAAATTTTGAGGTCTGCTGAATAAATCTGTTCTGGCCTCCCATCACTCTTAATATTTTGGATGATATTTAGGACTGATAAGCTGTTCGTCAGGATGATATAGTTTTCTGTTTCAGAAACCCAATTATTTAACGCAGTCCATATGGCTATAGCTTCAGCTGTGAATATTGAAATAATTTCTTTCAGTATGAAATTTTGTCGAACTTTTTTCTTAGGGATCAAAATTCCTATTGATGATTGATTAGTATTTTTTTAACAATCTGTTGCTATTATGATATTGTTATTAAATTTTGGCTGAATGTAATCATTAAACATATTTTGTATTATGTCATCTGGAAGATCCTTGTTTTGAAATGGTAGTTCATGAGTATAGATCTTTATTTTGCGATTTTCGTAGATTGGAGGAAGAGGCATCCATTGAAGAATATCTACTTTAGAGATACATAATTCTTGAAGCAGGTTGATCATCTTTTGAAAAATACTGATCTCTTTTTCTCTATATTTATAAAAAATGTTATTTATATCCGAAAATAATCTTGCATTCAGTGACCAGTTTTTTAATGCAATTTGTTTAGTTATAAATTTTTGGCAAAGAAAATTATGGCGATTATTAATACTTCCATTCATAGACTCTGCTCTTAATAAATCTAACGGGGTGTTTCTTGGGAGACCTAGGGCTAAACGTAAAGCAGCATTGTAAATCGGTTCTAGTTTTTGTCTGTTGCTATTGCTAGAAAAGGAAAAAAGTTGACTTCCATAGTCAAATATAGAACGGATTGTGGCATTAATAATATTTAAAAGATGATCAGATCTTGTTCCTATTTTCGGAGAAGTAAGGCTTTAATGGCATTTAAATATTTGAATCCTTTATGACGTAGGTAATTAATACGATTTTTCCAGGTGATATTGGGGTCGAAGATGATACCCAGGATTTTAAGACTCTTCACTTCGGGAATAGGTTAGTCGCATATTTTAAGTAATGGAGGTATTGTGCTTCTTTTTCTGGAAAAGTTGATTAGATTGTTTTTTTTCTGGAGAGGTGGACAATTTCCATTATTTACACCACACTGAAATTTTATTTAAAGATTCTTGCATTTCGCCTATTGTTTTATTCCAATTGGTACCACTATTGTATAAAAATATGTCGTCTGCATAAACCAGAAGATGGCTGTCATGTTGAATTTCAAAAATATCTGCTATATAAATCATAAAAATAAAGGACTTAAGATACAACCCTGGGGTACACCATAATTACTTTTAACGGTTTTTGAAAAAATGTTCCTCCATTTGATTTGAATTGTTCTCTGATGCAAGAAGATTTGGATCCATCGTAGCAATCTACCAGAGTATCCAACTTTGTTTAATTTAGAAACAAGGCCATTTGGCCACACTGAGTCATATGCTGCTTTAATATCTAACGCTACCAAAATAAAATATTCTTTGCATTCTCTAGCCAGTATAATGTCATGTTGTAATTGAAGTAATTTATTAATGCTGCTTCTGTGAGGGTAAAAACTATAATGATTAACATGAAAAATTTTGTTTTGAAAACTGAAATCTAGCATTCTATGTAGAATCATTATTTCTAATAATTTGGCAGTTACTGAAGTAAGAGATATTGGACGGTATGACGAAACTTCCTTGGGATTTTTGTGAGGTTTTATGAAAGGTAGAATAATTGCGTGAGTCCAATCTTTTGGTATTTGACTTGAAGACCAACTGTCATTTGGTCTTCAAGAAGATTTATTGCTTTGATGGGGAAATGGTTTATTGTTTGGAGAGAAATTTTATCATTCCCTGGACTGCAGTTCTTTTGATGAGATATTGCTATTTCTAATTCTTTTAAAGAAAAAGGTTTATTAATATCCTGGCTATTGTCCGGAATAGATCGTTAATAATGGAATACTATCGTTGTTTTGTTTTGCGTAACATTGTAAAAAACAGTTTTCTTGGGATTGTTCGTTTGTTAATATGGTTCCGTTATTTTCAATAATATTAAATGAAGAGTAGTTAGGATTTGTTCTATTTTTGATTTTTCGGATTATTTTAAAAAGAACTTTTGGAGAAGAGATTTTTTCACATGTCTTGTGCCAAAAATTTCCTTTACAGGCTTTGATTGTTCGCTTAAGTTTTGCGCTTACTTCTTTATATTTTATCCAGTCTTCTTTTTTAAAGTTTTTTCTTGCTTTATTAAAGAGTTTTCTTTTTTTTTTTTTTTTGCTCTTAAATGCCCGCATGCTGCTGTCCACTATGAAGCTCTTGAACTGATCTGTTTTCTTTCGGTTCCTTGAGATAAGATTTGAGCTTTTTTAATTTCTATTATAATATCTATATTTATGTTTTCATTTAAATTTAAATTTTGTTGAATAATATTAATAAATGTGTTCCAATTTGTTTTTTGTTTAAAATTATTAGTTGCTGAAATGTTTGTTCTTTTGTAATTAATAATTATAGGGAAGTGATCACTTCCAAAATTATCAGTATTTGTGGACCAGGATAAATCATAATTTAAATCTATAGAAGCTAAAGAAAGATCTATAGAAGTAAAAATTCACGATGAATGGAGATAAGTTGGACTTTTATCGTTTAAAAATATTAAGTCACACACACATTTTCAATAATCCATTCAAAAATCTTTTTTCCAGAAGCACTGGAATTTTTTGATCCCCATATCTCATAAGATGCGTTGAAATCTCCCAATATCAAATTGTGATTATCAATATGATGCTATTTTAGATAAATTGATGTCTTTAAAGTTACCCGCTAGGATGTATATATTAAAAATTGTGATAGGAACTAAATCTATCTGAACTCTGACTATTAAAATTTCTAAGTCTTCACTAATTTCTGAGAATATTTTTATTGCGCTAATATCTTTATTTGAAACTATCATTAACGATCCTCCTCTTTTGATTTCCCTATCAATTCTAGATTCTTATTGGGAATTGTGAAAATATCATTTGGATGTAATCAAGTTTCTTGAATTATTAAAATACTTGCTTTTTGAAAAATTGGCGGGAAAAGAATATCTGACCTCTTGTTTTTAATTCCACGTGCATTCCATTGGATTATATTCATGATTTAAAACGAAAAAAAAGGTGCGATACTACGAATTAGTTTAAATATTCAAAAAGGAAAGTAGATTAACATTGAGTTTTTAGCGAGAAAATATAAGAAAATTTGATTATTTATTTAAGTTTCTTTATTTTTTTCTACTACACTTTCTAATGTATTTCCTCTCTGTTCTGATATTTTTTGAATCTTTTTGCTTTATCATTAAGTTTTCAATTTATTAGAAAGTCATCATCTTTTGGAATTGTTATATTGGGTGCAAGTTTTTTCAAGCTGGATTCCATGGTATTCATTAAGAAAGAAAAGCTCAAATTTATTTGTGCTACCATGGTATTTAGTTCTGTCGTGAAGCGTTGTACTATTTGTTCTAATTTCTTTTCAAATATGTTATTGTTTTCTTCAAATTTCAACTCTAATTTCGCAAACTTTTTCTCAAGATTATCTATCTTCTCTGTTTGATCATTATACGTTTTGGCCGAGTATGATGTTTTTTTCCCTTTGGAATTTCTCAACTGCTTCGTTTCTCGAGATTTGTTGCTGTAATTTAATTTTTAAGATTTCAACTTCCTCTTGATATCTTTTGTAACCTTTATCGTTAGCTTCATGCTCTTCTCCACAAGAGCTACTGTTTCCCACACTCCTCACTTAACTGCAACTGAGTGCGCCAGACTTTCCACTCCTCACTTAACTGTGACTGAGCGCGCGAGATTTTCCCGCTTTCCAACCCCAACGGAAACTTTTTTGTAACCGGTACGGGGACTTCTCTGGAAACTGAAACGCAACGGACGGACACAAGGTCTTGTTCGCATCAATCCGCAGCACCTTCAAGGGTGTAATTTTCATTTAACCGCATTATTACCTTTTAGTGTAAACTTTAACTGTAAATATTTATTTTCTTGTAATATAAATTTAAGTACTATCTCCATCTCTGGCTATTATTCGAACTCAACCAACGGCACCATATGGAGGCACCGACGACATTCGTCAACGATTCAGAGAAACAAGAGATAAGTACTATTTTATATTTTCATTCAACGTTTGACTTTGGTTTCTCTTACTGATTCATTCCATCCATATTTCGTTTTATCAATTAATGGATGCCGAAACGGCTACAGTGCTTCGCGGCAGAGCGAAGGCTGCACTTACAAGAATTATAAATTTCATTGATAAAAATGATCAAACTTTTGACAAAAATGATATACGCAACAAGTTAGAGAAACTTGAATTAACTTATACGGAATTTGATAAAGCGGATGCTGCTTTACCTATCGAATCCTCTGAAATGGAAGAATTCGAAACAAAATATTACGAAACCAAAGCCAAGCTACAGAATATCTTAGAAAATTTATCTGTGAGAACATATGTATATAATGATAATTCTGATGTCTTTGAAAATGTCTCAAATATGAAATCTAGCAATTTTAAGTTACCAAAAATTAATATTGAGCGTTTTTCTGGTGATTATAAAAATTGGCCTTCATTTAAGGATTTATATGTATCATTAGTGCATGATAATATGTGTTTATCGAATATACAAAAGTTTCAATATCTCAGAGGTTTATTGCTGTCAGAACCAGCAAATATAATTAAGCATATTCCCATTACTGAAACGGCTTATAACGAGGCTTGGGAAAAATTATTAGCTCGTTATGATAAAAGAAGCAAATCATTTTTCACTCATTAAAACCTTCATGGAACAACCTTCTTTTAACGATACTAACTCTCACAACTTACGCAACATAGCAGACACTTCCGACGAAGTAATTAGAGGTCTTAAATCTATTGATACTAAAGCAGAGTCTAGAGATGTATGGTTGATTTACATTTTGTTACAAAGGTTGATCTAAAACGCGCCAAGAATGGGCGCAATTCTCAAATAATATTGATTTTCCCACATTTGAAGCATTTATAGAATTTTTAAATAACAGATGTACATGCTTAGAACTTTATAATGTTAGCGTTACTCATGAAAAACAACCTTATATTAATAAATCGAAATTTAACAATAGTTTAAAATGTTCTTGTTGTAAAATGAATCATCTTGTTTTCAAATGTTCTAAATTTAAAGAAATGTCTGTTAAAGAGCGTATACAACTTGTTAATAAACAAAAATTATGTATGAACTGTTTATCTGATAAGCACACTGAGTCACATTGTAATTCAATTTTTACTTGCCACTATTGTAAGAAAAAGCATCATTCGCTATTACATGATAATAATTTTAAAAATTTCGCAATGTCAGCAAATAAATCTCATCGTGCTGAAGGTCAAAACCAGACAGGAAATGATACTAATCAAAGCAAAGAAGTTGCAGCTTCCGTGAACTCTATACAAACATGTTTTCTTTATTACCAACTTTAAGCGTTAACATTAAAAATATTTTGGGGGAGAACTGTCAAGTTCGAGTTATGGCGGACAGCGGAAGTGAATCAACATTCATTTCGGAAAAATGTTTAAAACTGCTAGGCCTGAAAAGAAAAAACGCTAGATTTCAAATTAAAGGATTGCAAGATTCTAAAATCGCGATGACTAGAGGGTGTGTTGAAATAGATTTAGTATCGTTACATGACCCCAAGGTCAAACTACCAGTTAAAGCATATGTTTTGGAAAAACTAACTGCTCCGTTACCAACGGAAAAAATAAACGAAACACATTTCTCTCATTTAAAAAAATGCCTGCTTAGCGGATCCGAAATTTTTATCTCAAACAATATCGATATGATTCTCGGATCTGACTACTTTTTTTCTATTTTGCTTCCTGGGCAAATTACTTGCTCTCAAAGTAATTTAATCGCTCAAAATTCCATTTTTGGTTTCCTAATTTCAGGCAAATTAACTGAGTCTTTAAACTCAAATTCAATGCTAAATCTTCACATTAATGGTACAAATATTGACAATCAATTAAAGCAATTTTGGGAATTAGAAGAAATTCCTAACGTAAAAGATAAATTATTAACTTCTGAAAAGCAATTTGTGGAAACACATTTTCAAAATACTTATGCATGTAATTCCGATGGACGCTTTGTTGTAAAACTTCCATTTTATAAATCAAATTCAGAATTGGGAGACTCAAAACCCGCAGCAATTTCTCGCTTATTAGCAATGGAGCGGAAATTTAAAAATAACCCAGATTTTGAAAAACAATACAAAGAATTCATGAACGAATACGAATCGCTAGGTCACATGAGCTTAGTAAATTCCAGATCCCATACTTCCAAAGATCAGAATTTTTTACCGCATCACGCCGTTATCAAGCCATCCAGCCCTACAACAAAGTTAAGAGTAGTTTTTGACGCATCTTGCAAAACTACAAATGGTACGTCATTAAATTCTCTGCTAGGAGTAGGTCCCAAATTGCAAAGGGATATTTTTGAAATATTGCTTAATTTTAGAATTCCTAGAATTGTATTTACAGCGGACATTGAAAAAATGTACCGTCAAATTTTAGTAGCTGATGAAGATCAGAAATACCAACAAATTCTGTGGAGAAATAACTCTAGTGAAAACATTCGCACATACAAGCTAAAAACTGTCACCTACGGTTTAGCCTCAGCTTCCTTTTTGGCCACTAGATGTATTAAGCAAATCGCTCTCGATGATAAAGATAATCCCAACCTCTCCCGAGTTTTACAGGAAGATATTTATATGGATGATTTACTATCAGGAGCAGATACGCCAAATAACGCAATCTCCATTTGCAAGGACATTGCTCATGTTTTGAGTACTCGCGGATTTCATTTAAGAAAATGGAATTCTAATTCCACCGAATTTCTCGCTCAATTTTCAGAACATAGTTCTCATGATGCACGAGTTGAATTTTCCAAAGATTCTAATGAAAGTTCTAAAGTATTAGGCTTATTTTGGAATTCATCCAATGACACTTTTGGTTTCCAACCATCGCTTGAACTTACACCACCACTCACAAAGAGACGTATTTTATCTGAATCTTCCAAAATTTTTGATCCTTTAGGACTTCTTTCACCTTGTACAGTATTCATGAAGATTTTTTATCAAAAACTTTGGCTTACAAAAACAGATTGGGATTCTCCCATTCCACAACAATTAACAGAGGATTAGCTTAGGTTTCAAAAGGCCTTTAATGCCATCAACTACCTCACTGTTCCCAGATGGGTCATCCTTACAGCAGACAACATAGTAGAATTGCATGGTTTTGCAGATGCTTCTTCATTAGCTTATGCTGCTGCAATCTACTGTCGGCAGAAACACAACGGCAAAATAAAGGTTCAACTACTTGTATCAAAAACTAAAGTAGCCCCTGTCAAACAAGTTTCCATTCCTCGATTGGAGTTGTGCGGTGCACATTTACTATCCAAGCTATTTAAATCGGTCTTACGGACGTTAAAATATTATACCTTTGATGTATTCGCTTGGACGGATTCTAAAATAGTTCTTTCCTGGCTGTCTGGTCATCCTCGCCAATGGAAAACTTTCGTAGCAAATAGAACATCTGAAATTGTAGAAGTTCTACCTACAAAGCATTGGAGACATGTGCCTTCTAAGGAAAATCCCGCAGATATTGCATCCCGAGGTATTGATCCTAAATGCTTACCTGATTGCAAGTTATGGTGGCAAGGACCACCCTGGCTAAGGCTAGAAACTTCTAGTTGGCCTAAGGCTGAATCCAGTTGCGATGAGGCTTCGGATGAGGTAAAAGCGGAACAAAAATCAGTCTCCATCTTCAATCTGTTTACTCACACATCAAATGATGTAATTCATGGTTTATTCGAACATTACTCTTCACTCACCAAAGTAATTCGCATTTTTGCTTATTGCCAAAGATTTATTAAAAACTGTAAAAGATAGCATCTCAAGGATCATCGATCAGTTCATCCCATATTAATACTACTTCACTTACCTTTTCGGAAACCAAAACCGCTGAAGAAACCATCATTCGTTGGGTTCAAGGTTTTTACTTTCAGGAAGAAATACGAAGCATTAAAAAACAGATTTCTCTGCCACCCAAAAGTCCATTACGTTCCCTCCATCCATTCATAGATGAACATGGTTTAGTACGGGTGGGAGGGAGATTGCAAAATTCCCAGCTTCAATTCAATTCCAAGCATCCTATCATACTTCCTTCTCAGCACAGTATTAGTGAACTCCTTATCAAGGAACAACACATTGCTCATTTACATGCTGGGCCGACTTTGTTAGCTCACGTTCTTCGACAGTCCCATTGGATCGTAGGAAGTAGAAAATTAATTAACAAATGTATTAGAAAATGCTTAAAGTGTAACAAATTCAAAACATCCACCACAACACCACAACTGATGGGCAATTTACCAAAACACCGTGCCACGCTGGAGAGACCTTTCTTCAGTTTGTGATAGTCTCTGGGGACCTCACTTTGAGAACTAGAATAATTATGGGACATAAAAGAACCAGTAGCCATTTTTATAAATAACTTTCTTTATTTGGATATCTTTTCCAAATAAAATCAAGGACTTATTAACAAATTCTACTACTAATATTATGAGGGTTTAAAGATAATATCTTTTAAATTAACTTAATTAGTTAATAATTCAATTAATTAATTTATTAAATAGTGATCACGCAGAAATTACCACGATAAGAGATCCCAGAGTTATATTTAATAATGTTCTTATTGAACATTTAACTTTAATCCGACTCTTAAAACTTGAGTGAGACTTTAACTTCAAAAAGATATTTACCACTCGGAATCTCAATTCTTCATGAGGTTAGTTTATCTTCAACTACAATATTTCAATTCAAAATCACTATAACTCTATGTTTCAATGTCTATCTCCTATTGCTCTAACTTTACTATTTCGTTTGACTTAAATACTGAATCTAATCTGCATAACAAGGAATCCTGTTCGCTTTTTGGAGTTGATTGGAAATAGGTAGGGAATTAAATTTCCCTAAAAAGGTCGGTTCAGAAGGTTAGTGATAAAGTTCCGTATAGATTCGTCACAACCCCCTCCAAAAAGAAAACGGGATTTATTCGAAGGACTCAAATGTCCTGAAAATAAATTACGTAAATCCTATCTTTGTCTTACAGTACTGACGATATTAATTTCTAACTGTATATTACTGAAACATCTTCCGTAATGAAAAAGGATAAAATTACGATTTAGAATTAATTGACAAACCTCATAATATTTTACAAGTTTAAATTAATCCCTGCACTCTATCCATTCGGCAAGGGGGCGTGGGAAAAACCACCCTAGTGGTGGCAAAAAACCAGCCCCATAGAGTATGACTTATACATTATACAAAAAAATACAATACAATCTTCTGTGGCACTGGAACATCGTAGACTTCAGGGTCAGCTACCCTGAAAGATTGATATCCATTTGAGAAGTAGGTAAAAGCAGACATGAAGTTATACATTTGTTACATGAATGTCAAATACAATAAATATCTGGTTTCTTAGCCTTCCCATTCGAAAAACTTGATGCGCTAGTTAGTGTTAATGGTTAATCCTATCTAACTTCGCCGCGCTCTAAGGCACCAGATGTGAAACAAAACATACATAGAAATACACATAGCATATAATAATAATCATTTTGTAACAACCAAATGAATGAACAAACAACCAAATGAATTGTCGCATCTTAGCGAAGTCATACATCGAAGTAAACAAATGCAAAATTTACAGATGTTTTCTCCAAAATACAAAAAGTAACACAAAAGTCGTTTTTTTCTGGTATAGAAAAAAAACACACACAATGTAGTGTCCACTTTTGTCAGTCTTCTTAATTTTAGAGTCCGCCCGTGACCTGCTTTAATTGCAAAAATTCTTCATTTGTTCGCATTGTGAAGATAAAGAAACAATACAACCTGGATTTTGTCTGTTAAATCCTATGCACTGGATCTCCATTTAACGCTCCCATACTGAGGCTTCTTCTGCGGAATGTGCTGCCAGGTATGCCGTTGATTTCGATGTTGCTGATCTCCTCAGGAATTCTGTCTTTTTCTTGTATACGGCTCCGTAGATAGTATGGGCAAGGTCTCCTTGTATTGGTTTGATTCGACCGGACTGGTTTCTCCGCTTGTTCGTTGCGTCTTCTCGTTGTCGCTCTGGTCTGACGGGTCTGGTTATCACGTCCACTAACTTCCATTCGGGATCCACCTGTAGTCGTAGTAGTCCTGCGATCAGGCAACTTTGATGGACCTGCAATGGACTCTACTCCTGGTGAAGAGGTATTATGTTTTTGAAACTTATAATTCTTGGACGAGAACGAGGAAGGGATCGACCTCTTGACTCCTTGCCTTTGCTCAGGAGCGCGTCTTTTCCGGTCCTGATGATCAGATCCTTGTCGTGATCTCTTCTTACATATCTTGGACCGTTTTAAAGCTTGGTCCTTCGACGCAGTACTATTAATTTTACGTTTATTTCTGGGGATCTCCCGTGTGGTGTTACCCTGCCGTGATCTACACCCCTCACTTTCCTGACTAGAGGTTTTCCTATGCTCTTTAAACTGTTCTTGATGTGATCTATTCGACCCATGACTAACTTCTTGTTCGTCATACAGAGTTTCTACCGGACTATCCGAACTAATCGTGTCCGACTGACGAGGTCGGTATACTCGAACCTGATCAATATTAACAGTTATATTTCTTCCGTTTTTCCAAATAACTAAATTATTTCCTTTTATTTCTAAAACTTTATAGGGACCTTCAAACTTAGGCATAAATTTTCCCACCTGTTTCCTACCCGCAGCACTTAAGAAATGTGTTTGAAGTAAAACCAAATCGTTCACTTTGATGTGAACATCCCTCCTTCTGAGATTGTAATGTTTTTCCCAAGACTTATGCTTTTTTGCATATTTCGTCTTGCCTCATCGAATAATCTTTCGATGTTACTACCAACAACATATTTCGCATCCTCCGTAACATTTATGAGCTTGCTAAACGGGTTATGATTTTCCTTCCCAAAAACAACTCAGCCGGAGTTTTATTTGTCGTCTCATTTACCGCCGTGCGCAATGCGAAAAGCGAACTCGTGTAGAAATTGGTCCCAGTTTTCATGATTTTCTTCAACAAAAGAAGCTATCATTTGAACTAAATTTCTATTCACTCTCTCCGTGAGATTAAACTGTGGTCGGTACGTTACCGTTTTCATATGTTTGATGTCCAACCTGTGACTGAGATGTTCAAATACGTCAGAAATAAATTGGGGGCCGTTATCACTTATCAAAGAAATCGGAGCTCCGTAACGCGCTATATAGGTATTAAAAAAGGCATTAGCTATTGTCTGGGCTGAAGCTTTACTAAGAGGAATCAGCTCACACCACTTAGTGAAGTGGTCAGTTATAACTAATATGAATTTATATCTCTCGGGTCGGGATGCGGGGTAGGGGCCTAATAAGTCTAGCGTTACAATTTCATTTGGATATTTCGAAACTATAGGCATTAAACGACCAGCTGGTAGCGCGTTTTTATAATTAAACTTTTGACACCGGTCACAGGTTGAAACATATTCAAACATATATTTTCTCATAAATGGAAAATAGCACGTGTCACGAAGTTTAAGATATGTCTTCCTCTTTCCGAGATGTCCTGCCAGTGGCAGATCATGAAATTCTTTCATTATATCCTTTCGAAGAGAACCAGGAATATAAACTCTTAGTTCCCCCAGATTAGAAAAATACTTCGCGTAAAAGAGGAGACCATTTATTAACTTGAAGTCCTGGGACCAACTCTCGCATACCGTCGCATTAACAGAACCATCATCAGGGTTTTCTAAGTATCGATAAATATGTCCTAATTCAGGATCTTCCCTCTGTTCCTTAATGAATTGTTCACGGGAATTTATTGCGAGGACTCTAAGAGCTGCGCACGAAATTTGCGACCCCTCGACACTGTCTACTGGATTTCTTGATAAAAGATCTGCGACCACGTTTTGAACACCAGGTCTGTGCTCCCATTCTATGTTAAACTCTGACAATTTCAATGCCCATCGGATCATCCTACTTGATAAATTCTTACCATTGGTTAACTTCGTTAACGCTGCGTGATCTGTAATCACTTTCACAGGTAGGGGTCCAAAATAAGTTTTAAACTTATTTAGAGCCCAAATTACCGCCAAACATTCTCTTTCGGTAACCGTATAATTACGTTCTGCTTTATTAAGGGTTCGAGACGCGAAAGCAATAGGTTTTTTGATTTTGCTGAAGCACAGCACCAATTCCGACCCCACTAGCATCAGTGAATAAATTGAACTGTTCAGAAAAATTTGGTAATTGCAAAATCGGTGCCTCCGTTAGTGTGCGTTTGATCTGATCAAAAGAATCCTGTGCTTCTCTCGACCAGTTAAACTTCGCCCCCTTTTTTTTTAATTGGTACAATGGTTCGCATATATCTGCGTATCGCGGAATAAATTTTTGGTACCAACCCGTCATCCCTAAAAATTTTGACACTTCTCTATTATTTTTGGGAGGTTTCATTTCCGTAATTGCCCGAATTTTCTTATTGTCAGTTTCGATTCCTTCTTTACTAATAATCAGGCCTAAATATTTGAGTTTGTCACGAGCGAAGTGACATTTTTCTTTATTTAACGTTAGCCCTGCGTCTCGTAATAAAGTAAAAACCCGAGTTAAATGATCAAGATGGTCTTTGAACGATGGAGATGTTATAATAACATCGTCCATGTAAACGGACACGAAACGCCCAATAACAGGTTGGAGGATTATATCGATAGCCCTTTGGAAATTAGGCGCCGCCCCAGAAAGACCAAAAGGCATGCGTAGGAATGCAAAAGTGCCATTGCGAGTGATAAACGCTGTTTTTTCTATGTCCTTTGGACTAATCGCCAATTGAAAATAGCCACTTCTGAGATCTAGAGTGGACATAACGTTGGTGTGAGGGATATTGGTGAGTAAGTCATCAATAACCGGTAATGGATATCGAGGATATTTGGTAATTCCATTTAGTTTCCGATAATCGATCGCGAAACGATACGCCTCGGGAGAATCTGGAGGAAGGTCATTGTTCTTTCGAGTTAATACGACTGGAGATGCATAGGGCGAATTAATAGGACAAATTGTACCATCCCGTAACATCTTATCTATGTGATAATCAATAATGCCTTGTTTGACCCGGTCGTAATTGTATGGTCTCGACACTACCGGTCCTTTATCTCCAGTATCTATCTCATGATATACAACATGCGTTAATCCCGGTTGATCGGAAAATAACCCTTTAAAATTATTAAATAAGGCTTTTAATTGCTTCTGTTGCTCGTCATCAAGTTTCGATTCTGTGAGATCAATATCAACGAGTTTCTCCTCTTTAGGCGTTTGTTTGATCAGATGATCGGGAATGATTAAGGATTTCTGATCAAAATCTAATGTTAATCGCGACGCCTTCATAAAATCAATCCCCAAAATGCACTGATACTGCATGTTATCAAGTATATGGAATTCCCAGGGTTTCTGAAATTCCCTGATTCTAATTTGTAATTCGACTCTACCCAAATGATTGCACGGGGCTCCTTGTGCTGTCACGACTCTGTCTTTCGTCTTTTGACGAGGTCGGTATGAAAAATAATTGCGGTATACCTCCTCCGAAATAAAAGATTTCTCTGCTCCCGTGTCCCATAGTGCTGTAATAAAGGTTTCATTTAATAGAATAGGGACATACGGTAATTCGACTGGGGTCATTCTTATAGATGATACTCTGATAGGCCGATGATCCCAAACTGGAGGATTTTCCGTACCCCGCGATCGATTACCCCCATATTCACATCGATCGCTTAAAAGTTTAACTTTCTACTTCGTTCATTTTGACCTCGAAATGAACTATTTCTCGACCCACTTTGTCGACCGCCTTGACTGTGGAATGGTTGATCCGATTGTCCACCTTGGCGTCTACCCTCGAATCTGCGATTATTTATGAAACCTTGGTTTTCGAACCGATTAAATTCCTTTTGTGGTCGGCTATTATTGGCGTATCTCTCATTATTTCTGTTTTCCCTCCAATTTTCCTGTCTATGCCGGGTAATAAAACGATTGTTTTCATGAGGGCCTGAACTTCTAAATCCCTCGCTCGAACCTCTGATTTGTCTATGCATAAAACGTTCTTCGTATTTATCAACGATTTGTAGGAGATTGGCAGTATTTCGTGGATGTCTAACTTCGACATAATCCAAAATTTGAGGTTCTAATCGACTAACGACGTGATCTATTAATTTTTCCTCCGACATTTCTAGTTTAAGGATTGTATGAATTTTCAACAATTCATAAATAAAGTCCGAAGGCTGTTGATCTCGTCTTTGTGATGAGGAATAAAATCTCGTTTCTAGTTCTGACCTGTTTCTGACCACGGGAAATTGTTCCGACAATGCCTGTTTTAAGTGCGCGTAGTCTGTTGTCTTATCTTCAATGACTCTATAACCTAGAACTTCGAACCAGTCGAGTGCCCGTCCTTTGAGATGACCTTTCAAGTAAGCACATGCCAGTTGTGCAGGTATCTCATAATACGCAAGATTATGATCAATATTCTCCAAAAAATCATCTATGTTCTCAATCCCCGAAAAATATTGTTCCGGAATGATTCTAAAACTGGATCCGACTCTATTCTCGGGATTTATACGTTGGGCGCCATTGTGATAGTCTCTGGGGACCTCACTTTGAGAACTAGAATAATTATGGGACATAAAAGAACCAGTAGCCATTTTTATAAATAACTTTCTTTATTTGGATATCTTTTCCAAATAAAATCAAGGACTTATTAACAAATTCTACTACTAATATTATGAGGGTTTAAAGATAATATCTTTTAAATTAACTTAATTAGTTAATAATTCAATTAATTAATTTATTAAATAGTGATCACGCAGAAATTACCACGATAAGAGATCCCAGAGTTATATTTAATAATGTTCTTATTGAACATTTAACTTTAATCCGACTCTTAAAACTTGAGTGAGACTTTAACTTCAAAAAGATATTTACCACTCGGAATCTCAATTCTTCATGAGGTTAGTTTATCTTCAACTACAATATTTCAATTCAAAATCACTATAACTCTATGTTTCAATGTCTATCTCCTATTGCTCTAACTTTACTATTTCGTTTGACTTAAATACTGAATCTAATCTGCATAACAAGGAATCCTGTCCGCTTTTTGGAGTTGATTGGAAATAGGTAGGGAATTAAATTTCCCTAAAAAGGTCGGTTCAGAAGGTTAGTGATAAAGTTCCGTATAGATTCGTCACAAGTTGCGGTATTGATTATGCTGGTCCTGTACTGATTAAATGCAACAAAGGTCGAGGGACTAAATCTACAAAGGGTTACATTGCTTTATTTGTATGCTTAGCAACTAAAGCTGTTCATATTGAAGCAGTCGGAGACTTAACAACTGATTCCTTCATAGCTGCACTTCGTCGTTTTAGTGCTCGTCGTGGTGCTCCCCGCCACATTTATAGTGACAATGAAACCAATTTTGTTGGAGCTCGTCGAAAACTTGACGAAATACGGAAGTTATGGCTTTCTTTACCAACTAATGAAGCCATCTCTTACTACTTATCCAAATCTTCAATAGATTGGCACTTTATTCCACCCTCATCACCACATTTTGGAGGTATTTGGGAATCAGGAATTCGATCCGTCAAATTTCATCTGAAGAGAGTATTGGGAGAAACCATATTAACTTTTGAAGAGTTAACAACCTTGCTCACACAAATCGAAGGATTACTAAATTCCAGGCCTCTCTCCTACGTTAATGACTCTGACATAGAATGCATATCTACACTCACACCTTCAGATTTTCTTACAGGTGATGTTCTTCTTTCAGTTCCAGAGGAGCTTCCTTCAACCTCCAACCACAGAGATCGTTGGGAGTTGCTACAGAACATCAAACGGGGCTTTTGGAAGAAGTGGAGTTCCGAATTTATCTCCTCCTTACAACCTCGCAAGAAATGGCAGGACGCACAACCAAACTTGAAGGAAGATGACATCGTATTGATCAAAGAGGAGGGTCCTCCTGGTACATGGCCAATGGCTCGAGTTCTTCAAGTGCATCCAGGCAACGACGGACTGGTTCGTGTTGCAACTGTGAAAACCCAAGACTCAGTGTTTAAACGACCTGTGCATAAACTTCACAAACTTCCCATATATCCGAACTAGTTCGGATATAGGGTGGGAGTATGTTTCCCACACTCCTCACTTAACTGCAACTGAGTGCGCCAGACTTTCCACTCCTCACTTAACTGTGACTGAGCGCGCGAGATTTTCCCGCTTTCCAACCCCAACGGAAACTTTTTTGTAACCGGTACGGGGACTTCTCTGGAAACTGAAACGCAACGGACGGACACAAGGTCTTGTTCGCATCAATCCGCAGCACCTTCAAGGGTGTAATTTTCATTTAACCGCATTATTACCTTTTAGTGTAAACTTTAACTGTAAATATTTATTTTCTTGTAATATAAATTTAAGTACTATCTCCATCTCTGGCTATTATTCGAACTCAACCAACGGCACCAGCTACATTTTTTTTTTATTTTTATTTCTTTACAGTCGGTCAAAAAATATTATAAGCACCGGACCCCAATCGATTTTTACCATGTTTATAAAAATTCCCTTTAATCGATAAATTGCAAATCAATCAAGTAAAAATTTTCAAGATATTTAAAATTGTGTAAAAATTCAATCGGTTAATTACAGATCCATTAAGCAAAATCTTTCACGATATCATTTAAAATTATTTAAATCAGTAGTTGAAATTCCCTTCAATTGGTAAATTGCATATAAATCAAGTTAAAATGTTCATGATATCATTTAAAATTACGTTTTAAATTACTGAAATCACTTAAAATTACATTTAAAATTATTGAAATCATTTATTGAAATTGTTTATTGAAATCATGTAAAATTATTGAAATCATTTATTGAAATCATGTAAAATTATTGAAATTGTTTTTTGAAATCATTTATTGAAATCATGTAAAATTATTAAAATTGTTTATTGAAATTGTTTATTGAAATCATTTAAAATTACTGAAATCCTTTAAAATTATCTATTAAACTCATTTAAAATTATAAAAGTGATTTAAAATTATCTTTTAAAAATCATTTAAAATTATTGAAATTATTTATTGAAACCATTTAAAATTATTGAAATTATCTATTAAAATCATTTAAAATTATTGAAATCATTTATTGAAATTATTTATTGAAATCATTTAAAATTATTGAAATCATTTATTGAAATCCTTTAAAATTATGTATTAAAATCCTTTAAATTTATCTATTAAAATCATTTAAAATTATAAAAGTGATTTAAAAATATCTATTAAAATCATTTATATAAAATTATTAAAGTGATTTAAAAATTTGAAATAAAATCCATGCAAAACAAAAAAAAGAGTGGGAAATTCATTTTTATTGAACACTTACAGTATAACGGAATACTCATGTGTGTGTGAGTTGCCGTATATAATACTTTACGGTTTCCCAAACGGTACGTTATGTACCGCGGGAAACCCATATTAAAGTTTGCCTGCGGAATATGCTGAAAGAAGTCACTATCAAAATATGTTTTTATCATATTCAGCCCTGGAAAAGCCGGTCGCAGGAGAAACGGCTGTGAATTTGTGATGACCCCCTGGGTCACACCTTGAACACCAAGATTAATTTGAGGTAAAGAACCACTAAGAGCCATTTTGAATAATAATAATATTTATTTCTTATTATAATTTTCTCAAAAAATCTCTGATAACATATAAAAATATAATGTTACGTCACTTAAAGGATTTGCCTTTATATTAAATTAAATTACTAAGAATGCAATTAATTAATAATAAAGCTCAAACTCAAGTAAGGTTTACCGAAATAGGAGATCCGAGAAACACACGTATTCGAATTCTTAACTTTCATTAACTTTAACTAAGTCGCTTAAACTGACGCTCATTTTAAGCGTACGTGAATTATATTTACCACTGGCTTATATCAACTTTCTGGTACGTCTCGCAGCACGACGTCTTCACGAAACTAATCTCCTTGAATCTTCTAGTAATGCGTTTAAAGTTACTGGCTCAATAGCTTTCCATCATCTCTCTTGCTATCTCGCAACGCTCGACTTAAATACCTTTTCTAATTTAAATATCCCGTACATCTTTTTGGAGTTGATTGGAAAGAAACACGAATTTATATTCCCCAAAAAGACGCCTAAGAAGATTAGTGGAAAGGTTCCGTTCAGAGTCGTCACAAACCCCTCCATTAAGAAAATAGGATTTATTCGAAGGTCACAAACAGCCTGAAAATAAATTACGTAACTAATTCCTGGACTTGATTTACAGTCCCGACGACTTTAATATATATATCTACCAATCGGATACTAAAAATTCTCCTTCCTTAAGGGAAAGAAAAAAAATTACGACCTAAAACTACACTTTAAAGGAAGTAACATTTACAGAATTAGATTTCCCTACACCACGCCCATTCGGCTCTGTGGCGAGGGAAAAACCACCGAAGTGGTAAAAAATCTGCCTGCGTGGCTTACTTAACTACTTAAAAATCTACTTAAATATTATAGAAACATATTCGGACTTGCATCTTGCTTCTTTTGTTCACTATACAACGCTCAGGGTCAGCTACCCTGAAATGAGAATTTCTTTGTGTAAAAAAACAAACATCTATAGTACATACAGATTCCTTCATTTTTTACATAATATTTTCATATACATCAATTGAAGCATCTGGTTCCTTAACATTCCCATTCCATACATGCTGCGCTTGTTAGTATTAAATGTTAGCTCTACCTAATTACGCCGCGTCCCAAGTCACCAGATGTGAGATAAAATATACACATATATATACATAGAATTTCAAACATTTTTCAAAAAAAAAACAATAAAACAAACAACCAAAGGAATTGTCGCATCTTAGCGAAGTCATACATAGAAGTAAACAAATGCATTCTTACAAATGTTTTCTCCATATTTATACAAAAAAATTAATACAAAAGCTGGTTTTTCTCATCAAGAAAAAACACACTCATTGTAGTGTCCACTTTTGCTTGGTTTTTTAAATTAAAAATCCGCCCGTGACTTGCTTCATTGCAATAATTCTTCCGACCACTTGTTCGAAAGGAGAAAAGAAAGAAACGATACAACCTGATATTTTTCTTTGCCCTTTATTCACTCCTATCCACTGGATCTCCGTCTAAGGCTTCCATACTGAGGCTCCTTCTCCTGATGTTGTTCTGTGGGATACTTTCGATTCCGATGTTCCTCCGCTCCTCTGGAAATCCTTCGGGTTGTCTTACTCGGCTGCGTAGGTAGTACGGACAAGGTCTCACTGCTGTCGCCTGTTTAGACAGGACAGGTCTCCTCTCAGCTCCCCTGTTGGTTCCATTTTTAGTTATCCTTGCCTCCCGGGCCTTGTCGTATTGTCCACTTCCTTCGTGCCTGCTCCCTTCTGTAGGTGGCTTGTCCTGCCTGGAATCCCTTGGGTGAGAGGGACCTGCAATGGACTGTGATCCCTGGGAGGGGTTATTAGGTCTTTTATATTTATAATTTCGAGATGAAACCGAGGACGGAATTGCTCTTTTTATCCCCTGTTTTGGTTCAGGGGTTGGTCTTTTCTGGTTCCTATGTTCGGACCCTTGCAGAGAACGTTTTCTGCAAATTTTGGACCTCTTTAAATCCTTCCTGTTCCCTGATCCATTTGAATCTACTTTAAGTTTCAATCTCGGATCCGCCCGTCCGGCATTACCCTTACCTGATTTACGACCGTTACTCTCCTCACTCGAGGTTTTCCTAGATCCTTTGAATTTTTTTAGTTGTGATCTACTTGACCTATCACTCGACCTCTCTCCTTCATACAGTGTCTCAACATGACTGTCCGAACTAATCGTGTCGGATTGCCGAGGACGGTACAATCGCACCTGGTCGATATTAACTGTTACCCTTTTACCCCTCTTCCAAATAATTAAATTGTTATTCCGAACCTCCAACACTCTATATGGCCCTTCAAACTTAGGCATAAACTTTTCAACCACTCTCCTACCCGCAGCACTTATAAAAGGAGTTTGTACCAACACAAAATCATTTACTTTGATGCTAACTTCCCTCCTTTTCCGATTATAATATTTTTCCAATTTTTTGTGTTGTTTCCGCATATTCTCCCTTGCTTCATGGAATAATTTCTCAATGTTTCTTCCTACATATTCAGCACCCTCTGTGACATTTATTAATTTGCTAAAAGGTGTTATAATCTTTCTACCTAAGAATACCTCAGCCGGAGTTTTATTTGTTGTTTCGTTCACTGAAGTGCGCAGCGCGAAAGCGAATTCATGAAGAAATAGGTCCCAGTTTTCGTGATTTTCTTCTACAAAACAGGCTATCATCTGGACTAAATTGCGATTAACTCTTTCCGTTAAATTCGCCTGCGGCCTGTATGTTACCATTTTCATATGTTTTATGTCCAACATGTGACAAGTATTCAAATACCTCTGATATAAGTTGGGGGCCGTTATCAATAATTAAAGAAATCGGAGCTCCGTAACGTGAAATATAATTCTCAAAAAGGGCGTTAGCTATGGCCTGGGCCGAAGCTTTTCGTAAAGGAATAAGCTCACTCCACTTAGTGAAAAGATCAGTTATTACTAATAAAAATCTATATCTTTCGGGTCGGGATGCGGGGTAGGGGCCTAATGGGTCTAACGTTACAATTTCATTGGGGAAATTCGATACTATCGGAATTAAACGACCAGCTGGTAGCGCGTTTTTGTAATTAAATTTTTGACACCGGTCACAGGTTAATACATATTCAAATATATATTTCCTCATATATGGAAAATAACACGTGTCGTGTAATTTTAAATAGGTCTTCCTCTTTCCTAGATGGCCTGCTAATGGCAGATCATGAAATTCTTTCATTATTGTTTCGCCGAAGCGATCTAGGAATATACACTCTTAGTTCTCCAAGAGTTGTACAATATTTCGTGTAAAAGAGTAGACCGTTGATTAACCCTCTGGGTGGTTAGCTTCCTCCTGAAAAGTTATTCCGAAAGCGTTTACTCTTATTTTGCCGTTCGCTTTAAAAATGCAACAGACTTCTTTCCTTTCCCCCTTTTAAAACTTGGGAGGTCGAACAGGGACAATTTTATGACTAATTTCGGTCCCTTTGTCAAGTAAGAACCAAGAGATCAATCGTTTACAGCTAGCTGTTAAGTTGCCTTCGGCAATCTTGTATGAAAGCTAGAGGGCAACTGGGTCGTTTCCCCTATATGTTCAGTCACAGTAAAATTAAAACAAATGGAAGGGTGGAAAAAAGGAAATAAATAGTGTGTTAGAAGTTGAAAAATAATTATATTTTCTTCAAACAAAATTTATTTTTCTGTCATTTTTTAAAAATTAATATATATATATATATATATATATATATATATATATATATATATATATATATATATATATATATATATATATATTGGTATTGAGATTTGAACCAGAAAAAAGCATCATGTATTCATTTTTGAATATGTGAGTAAGAAAACGCGCTCACTTTCCTGTTTTTTTAAAAAAGTAATGAGGTAAAAAGAGTAAAGGCCCTGTCTCTTTTTTAAAACATTAAGACAATAAATGGTACATACGGTGATATACATACGATGATTATATTTATGAAAAAAAACCGATCTTTCTCTATTCAATTATATTTTTAATTTAGAATAACATAAAAAAGGATTTCAATACTTTTAATTTATTTTAATTTAAATCATATAAATGATATTTTTATGTTAACTGAATATTTTTCGGAAAAAATCTAAATTTTCATTCCTAGTGCTCTCCTTTTCGAACTCCTTGTATTAAATAAAAATATCTTTTCTACATCGGCATTTGTGATGGACATAACACACATTCAGTCAATAATTTTTAATTTTAATGGGGGATATACTTCTTCAAATGCGCATGACAGTACTTCTAACCATTTTCTACTCAAGTTTAATTTTTTATCTTTCTGTTTCTTTTATTACAAGGAAAAATGTCACACATCGATAACTACATTTTCACACAATTCAGTCATTACAAATTCTATTGTGAGAAAAGTTCTCCCTAATTAATTTTGTCTTTCAAAACAGTACAATTTTGTTCAGTGAAGTTAACCGACAGTTCCACAATGTATCCATACCAAATTCTAAAACAATTTTAACATTTGGAAATGTATCCAGTATTAAATATTTTGAGTATACACAAATATTTCCTGCTGTAGGGCAGACATAGTATGAGATGTGGTGTGTGATTTTGAAAGAATGTTTTCGTACGTGTAGACTATTTTTGAAAATTTAAATATCACTGAAGCTGATGACGTAACTGCAAATGAGCCTTATTTTAATGTGTGTGCTGGTATCAAAATAAAACACTTTACTATTAAACAGCCTATGAGTTTATATTCAATATCAAACTATTCGCAAAATGGCTTACAACTTCTATTCAAATTGTAAAGAAACTGAAACATAAATATATCTTACTGCTGTCAAAAATATTCATAATATGTAAATATCCTATTCCTCCACTTATTTAAGTACATTTTAAAAACTGTAGCTGAAAGCAATTTTTTATATTTATAAACGAGGCATAAAAGCTCACACAGTCGTAAAAATGTCTTTATCATTTTTAAATACACTACTATAAAACGTATATGGATTGTAAGATCAGTTCTAAAATCCTAAAAGCTTTTAGAGGAGCAAAAAGCATGTAATTTTGGATGGATCAAAATTTTAATATAATACACAAACATACTTGTTATTAAGCAAATACATTTGAAAAATCAAAGTTCCTTCTGAAATAAACATAATTGTTAGAAAAATGTTTAATTGCAAATGAGTGGAAATACATGTTTATCTAAGGGATATCCCCAAAGTCAGGCAATCCTCAAACTTAAAACTCAAACTCAGTGGCACAACAATCCCTGAGGGCCAGGAACTACTATGCCCATCCCAATATACGTGACCATTGGGCGCTGAGGTGCATGAACAGATGTCCCGATTTGGTGGTCTGTCTGAAGAGAGACCTTCAGTGTTTAAGACCCCAAGAAAGCTTGGTACTCATTTATCGACCCAATGTAGCGGGGATGAAAGGCAGAGTCGACCTTGCCCAGCCCGTTAATAAACCCAAGATTCGGTGTGGAAGCACGATACACTACCACTCGACCCTATTCGTTGAAAAATAAAACTTAATGTTGGAATCTTATATAATTCCCTAATGAATGAGGGAGTCCATTTTTTTTCATATAAACTGTTTAGACGGAAATGGTTAATTATGAACATTTCACAAGTTGCATAAATTAAAATTAACCGTTATAGTTTACATAAATTTTTAAAAGTGCAAAAGGTGTATTTTGGCTGCACGAATTAATTTTAAAAGGAATACGAAAAAGTAGTACAAATCTATCTAAAGTAGGGTTGGTTACCTTAGATATTGTCAAACACAACAATGTATTGGAAGCCAATTTCACAATTCGTTGTTATAAAAATGTATGGAAAATTACAAGACTTATTTTTGCATTTGTAATTTATATATATATATTTTTCCTGAGAACTTTAAAAGCTAGAGCGGCATCCATTAAAACCGCGGTTTCCTCTCTGTTTTTCCAGATCACCCCTGACTAAGCCGGCTCTGCCATAGTAAGTGAAAATGCCGTATTTTGTTTTTGTCAAGATCATTTTATAGCAGACTGCGTTTTTCATGTATTTTAGATGGTCGTTTTATATTTTCTACATCAATATCTTAATGTCTGAATTTAAAATTACATAAAATTCTTGAAATTCGCATCAATGACCATTATAATTTTTATTAGTATATCATTTGTCATCAAACGATTACATGACTATTACTAACATATTATTTTAACCATTTAATTAATATTAAGTATAACATAACGCACACAAATTTTCTGAACTTTAAAATAAATATTTCGAAAACTACTTCAGATATATTCAAAATTTTTCATTCCTACGCTTTAGCTTCTCAGTTTTGCTTCTGTGTAAAACTTTATTGTATATTCGTCAATTTTTTTAGTATATTTTTTGCTCTTCGCATGCAGTTTTAGACTGAATTGTATGAAATCTTCGAAATATATTTAAAAATACCAAAGAAGCTATATAATAAAATTTGAAATTTATATTATACTCAAAGAATTGCTAGAACTTATGGTAAATAATTTTTAACTTTGTTATACATTTTTTTTTCGAAATTTCAAATGGAATTTCTAACATAAAATTTCTAGCTTTATACGGTCGAGATTTCAAAAAATATCCAGATTTTAATTACTTATTCAGTTAGCCTTTAAAAAAAGATAAATGTTGAGGTATTTTGCATAAATAGATATTTTTGAAGAATAATTCGAATGTTTTTGAATAGCTCGAATTTAAAATTGATTTTTATGTTTATTTATATGCATAAATGTCTACTGTAAATGTTTCCGTATATTTTTGATTACCATTTATTCAAACATTCAAGTTATAAAAAAAATGTGGGAAAATTTTCATTCATGTTGTCTTTGATGTAAACTGAAGTTCAAGCACTTAAAATTCAAATATAATTCGGTGTATTTTAACAATACATAACTAGGCACTGTACGTAAACATCCCTGAACACTTGGGCTTTGAAATCTAAAAAAAAAACTAATAGATCTTAATTAGTTTTTTATCGATATTATTTTTATTAAAGTGTAAGAACATGTTTCAAATTATTTGATGAAGTTTAAATTTATTCATTTTTAGTGGTTGCAAAGTTGAAAAGGTTTCAAATTTTGAAGTGTTTGGTATTTTGTTAATTTCTTTTGGCATCTTATAATGAAATAATCATGTTTCAAAAACTGAAAGCATTGATTAAGATAAGAAAAATGAAGCGAAAGAATATACTTAAAAAAAGATATAATTTGTCTAACTATATAAAATAGCAGATTACCCTGACACGCCCCAACTTGTTACAGTTTCAAATTAATATGAAACCAAAAGAGAATTGTAACATATTTTACTTATGTGTTGGGACTTTTCAAAACTTTTAAAATACAAGCTAGCAAACAAACACTTCTTGGTGTCTAAAGAAATTTTTCCCCGATTTCTTACGATTGCTCCAGGGTCAAAACACGGGGTTCCCTGCGAGCCATAAAACTTCCTATCAGTGTCCTGCTGTGCTGCTTCCACCGTCCCTAATTATCTTTCAAGATGTTAAACCTTTAAAAAAGGGGAAAGGATTTCAGAAAAGTGCGGCTCAACCGCTTTTGAAAATGTTACTTGAAGGCAAAAAAACCCATGCAGAGCATTTTCGAAGCATCTTTACAATGACGGAATTTTCCGTGCTAACCGTTTGGAGGGTTAATTTAAAATCCTGGGTCCAACCCTCGCATACAGTCGCATTAACGGAACCATCGTCTGGGTTTTCTAAATAACGATAGATGTGTCCTAACTCAGGATCTTCCCTTTGCTCTCGAATGAGTTGTTCTCGGGAGTTTAAGGTGAGGGCTCAAAGAGCTGCGCACGAAATTTGTGATCCATCCATATTGCCTACTGGATTCCTAGACAAAACGTCCGCGACAACATTTTGGACCCCCGATCGATGTTCCCATTCTATGTTGAACTCGGATAACTTGAGTGCCCATCTAATCATTCGACTAGATAAGTTTTTCCCATTCGTTTGCTTTATTAATGCCGCGTGATCTGTGATTACTTTCACCGGCAGGGATCCGAAATAAGTTTTAAACTTATTTAGAGCCCAAATTACCGCCAAACATTCTCTTTCGGTAACCGTATAATTACGTTCTGCTTTATTAAGGGTTCGAGACGCGAAAGCAATAGGTTTTTGATTTTGCTGAAGCACAGCACCAATTCCGACCCCACTAGCATCAGTGAATAAATTGAACTGTTCAGAAAAATTTGGTAATTGCAAAATCGGTGCCTCCGTTAGTGTGCGTTTGATCTGATCAAAAGAATCCTGTGCTTCTCTCGACCAGTTAAACTTCGCCCCCTTTTTTTTTAATTGGTACAATGGTTCGCATATATCTGCGTATCGCGGAATAAATTTTTGGTACCAACCCGTCATCCCTAAAAATTTTGACACTTCTCTATTATTTTTGGGAGGTTTCATTTCCGTAATTGCCCGAATTTTCTTATTGTCAGTTTCGATTCCTTCTTTACTAATTACGAGACCTAAATACTTCAATTTGTCACGAGCGAAGTGGCATTTATCCTTATTTAATGTTAGCCCTGCGTCTCTCAACAATGTAAATACCTGATTCAAATTATCTAAGTGTTCATTAAACGATGGAGATGTGATGATAACATCATCCATATATACTGACAAGAAACGCTCAATAACAGGTTTTAAGATAATATCAATGGCCTTTTGGAAATTTGGCGCTGCCCCTGAAAGGGCAAAAGGCATTCTGAGGAATGCAAACGTGCCATTGCGAGTGATAAACATGGTTTTCTCTATATCTTTTGGACTAATCACCAATTGAAAAAATAGACACTTTTTAAATCCAATGTGGACATCACTCCGGTATGCGGAATGTTTTTTATTAGATCATCAATCACCGGTAATGGATATCGGGGTATTTAGTTATTGCATTAAGTTTGTGATAATCAATCGCGAATCGATACGCATCAGGAGAATCCGGAGGAAGGCCATTATTCTTGCGCGTTAAAACTACCGGTGACGCGTATGGGGATTGAATAGGACGGATTGCACCCTCTTGTAACATTTTCTCAATGTGATAATCGATTATTTCTTGTTTGACTCTGTCATATCTGTAGGGTCTTGACACTACCGGTCCCTTGTCCCCAGTATCGATTTCATGGTATAAAACATGAGTTAACCCCGACTGATCTGAAAATAGCCCTTTAAAACCATTAAATAAATTCCTTAATTTTTGCTTTTCACCGAGCTTTGTATCTGATAGATCAATCTCGACCGACTTTTCCACTTTTGGCAACTGCTTAATTTGGTCATTTGGAATGATCAGAGATTTCTGATCGAAATCTAAAGTCAGTTTGTACTCCTTCATAAAATCAATGCCTAAAATGCATTGGTACAGCATATTGTTAAGAATGTGAAATTCCCAGGTTTTCTGGAATTCTCGGATCCGAATCTGTAATTCGACTCGACCTAAGTGACACTACCTCGACCTACCTGGGCCGTCACTACTCTATCTTTCGTCTTTTGACGAGGTCGATACGAAAAATATTTGCGATAGACCTCTTCCGATATGAAAGATTTCTCCGCCCCCGTGTTCCAAAGGGCTGTAATGAATGTCTCATTTAAAAGAATAGGGACATACGGTAAATCTACTGGAGTCATTCGTAATGAGGATACCCTAATAGTTTGGTGTTCTGTATCAGGAGGATTTTCCGTACCTCGCGATCGATCACCCCCATATTTGCATCGATCGCTTAAAAGTTAAAATATCTGTTTCGATCATTCTGACCCCTGAAAGAACTATTCCTTGAACCACCCTGTCGACCGCCTTGATTGTGGAATCTATGATCCGATTGACCACCTCGGCGTCGACCATCGAATCTCTGATTATCCACAATACCTTGACTCTCAAATCTATTGAACTCTCTCCGTGGTCTACTATTGTCCGCATATCTATTGTTACCTCTCGTTTCCCTCCAATTTTCTTGTCGATTCCTGTTAGGGAAACGATTGTTCTCGTTTGGTTGTATATCTTGGGATTCCCAACTCGAACCTTTGATCTTTCTATTTAGAAACCGTTCCTCATACTTATCAATAATTTGTAGGAGGTTAGATGTGGTTTGCGGATTCCTAACCTCTACATAATCCAAAATCTGAGGTTCTAACCTACTAATAATTTGATCGATCAATTTTTCCTCCGTCATTTCGAGTTTTAAGATTTTGTGAATCTTCAACAAATTATACACAAAATCAGACGGTTTTTGGTTATGCTTTTGAGATGATGAATAGAAACGAGTTTCTAGCTCCGACCTATTTCTAACCACGGGGAACTGTTCTGACAACGCTTGCTTTAAGTGCGCGTAATCCGTCGTCCTGTCTTCAACAACCCTATAACCTATAACCTCAAACCAATCTAGTGCCCGTCCTGTGAGATGACCCTTTAAATATGCACAAGCGAGTTGTATGGGTATCTCGTAATATGTTAAGTTATTATCCATATTTTCCAAAATTCCACCACATTCTCCACCCCGAAAAATACTGCTCAGGGATGATTCGAAAATTAGACCCGACTCTAAACTCGGGATTTACTCGTTGGGCGCCACTGTGATGACCCCCCTGGGTCACACCTTGAACACCAAGATTAATTTGAGGCAAAGAACCACCAAGAGCCATTTTGAATAATAATATTATTTATTTTGTTATAATTTCCTCAAAAATCTCTGATAACATATAATACAATAATGCTACGTCGTTTAAAGAGATTTGCCCTTATATTAAATTAAATCTCACTAAGAATACAATTAATTAATAATCTAGATCAACTCAAGTAAGGTTTACCGAAATAGGAGATCTGAGAAACACACGTATTCGAATTCTTAACTGTCATTAACTTTAACTAAGTAGCTCAAACTGACGCTTACTTTAAGCGTACGTGAATTATATTTACCGCTGGCTTATATCAGCTTTCTGGTACGTCTAGCAGCATGACGTCTTCACGAATCTAATCTCTTTGAATCTTCTAGTAATACGTTTAACGTTACTGGCTCAATAGCCTACCATCATCTCTCTTGCTATCTCGCAACCCTCGACTTAAATACCTTATCTAATTTAAATATCCCATACTTCTTTTTGGAGTTGATTGGAAATAAACGTGAATTTATATTCCCCAGAAATACGTCTAAGAAGATTAGTGGAAAGGTTCCGTACAGATTCATCACAAATAGCAATCTGTAAGACTTTTTAATTCATTATTTATAAATAATGGGGAGGGGGGAATAGTTCTACACTCAAAAAAGCCACTGTAATGCCGGGCTCTAGAGAGATAAAAGAAACGTGTCTGACAATGTAAAGCTGTGGAAAAAATTTCGAAAAAGGGAATTGTAATGACGTTAATATAGAAATCATGCACACATAAGAGGAAGTGCTAACAGTTAGAGGAGAAGGGGAATTTCCATGACAATATGTTATACAATCAAAAATGTTTGTGCAACGCAGGGGGTAACTGAAGAGGAAAGTTAAAAAATTTTCAAAAAAGGGAATTTTCATGACATCATTATAGCAATCACTCGCATCGTAGGCGCACACACCCGCACTAAAGTGCTGGCGTCATGAAGGAAAGAGGAAATTAAGTTACACACTCGGTAAAAGCCCAGGCTTAAGCGGAGGGGAAAGAAACAAACAAGTCAAAGTAGTTTCGAAAAAGAATAATGGAAGTGCTGATTTTGTGAAGGGAAAGGAAAATTTATAAAAGTAGAGAAAGCCCGTGCAACGCCGGGCCATGCAGCTAGTTTTAAATAATTGTCAGTTTTTACTCGTTTATTCGATTGTTGTTCAAATAATTGTCTGATACCGATTGGATACTTTTAATACAACTAATATACAGTTTTAATGCAACTTTAAATAATATACAGTTTTTAATGCAACTTTAAATAATGTACCGCTTTTAATGCCATTTGGATGTTTCATACTTTTAATACCATTTGGATGTTTCATACTTTTAATGCAACTATATACTATTCATACTTTTAATGCACCACTTTTAATACAGCCGTTTTCTGATACTCGTTTCTGATAACCCTTTTTGAATTCAAATAATATACCGACATTTTCGTATGCTAATAATTTTTTTCGTTGCAGTGACTCGTTTGAGCTAAATGTTTTTCGTTAAGACTGTCAGCATTTGCAGTTGTTTCTCAAATTCTGATAGTCTTGACAAAAAAGGTTTTGGCAATAATCTTCATTATTTCTTTTAGACCATGGTACCACCCAATAGGCCTGAGCAGGCTCTTGATCTCACACTGTACAGACCACCGAGCGGCGAAGTGTACCGTCCCCTCAATACGCCTGAATCGGAGGAAGTTTAGAGGCCTCCAAGTGACCTACCTTTTAAACTAAAAGAGGACCTGCCTTCACAACCTGCGATCCAGCCTGAAACGGAGGAACCACCTGTGACAGGACCTGCGATCCAGCTTGAAACGGAGGAACCACCTGTGACAGGACCTGCGATCCAGCCTGAAACGGAGGAACCACCTGTGACAGGACCTGCGATCCAGCCTGAAACGGAGGAACCACCTGTGGCACGACCTGTGCAACAACCTGCAAGTCTAACAACACCTAAAGTCAGTTCGTTCCCCCAGCGGCCGAGCCCATTTCCCAAGAGGAAAACGCAGAATTCGTCACAATCACAGAATCCATCACAGCCACAGAATTCATCACAGCCACAGAATTTTGTGATGAATTCACAGCCGTTTCTCCTGCGACCGGCTTTTCCAGGGCTGAATATGATAAAAACATATTTTGATAGTGTACTATAAATAAAGTAAACGAAGTTGAATGGACGGAACTTAGCTTTTAATGACATAGAAGTGAGGTTACATGATTGTTTTTTACACAATGACTGTACAGGGTGTTGCCAATCTAGAAACAAAATTAAGTGATGCCAGATTACATAAGAATAATATTACATTTACCCCCCCCCTTTAATTTTAATCTAATTATTTCAGACCCTGATGTAGTCCTTCAAGTATGCAGGAAGTTGCCTGTGACGAGATGTAGTACGCAATGCTACTGTGTTCATGTTCTGTTCAGTCGAGTCTTCTAAAGTAATGGATGAGTCTGAGTTTATTGGCTGCAGATCTGGATAAGCTTGAACATTTTCCTCTGCACCCTTGTTGTCTTCAGATCTGGTAGTTTCCCCTCTTGGAGCCAAGTGTCTTATAGAGACAGTTGTTTCTCTTCCATCACCAAGTTTTACATGCTTACAGGATTAGCTTCAATTAATTCCACTTCTTGAAAAATTGGCTCATATTTGTTAGCACGCATCTGATTTTTCATAAGAACTGAACCAGGCTTTGTAAGCCAAGTAGGTATGGAACAGCCGTTATGGGATCTTCGAGGATGAGAAAACATTCGTTCATGAGGAGTGGCATTTGTTGCTGTACACAACAAGGAGCGAATGGAATGCAAAGCTGTTTGGATAACTCCTTCCCATTGTTCAGTTTTCATACTATTAGATCTTAAAGCAAGTTGTATAGTTTTCCCGATTATTCCATTATAACGTTCAACCTGTTCATTTCCTGCTGGATTATAGGGAGTAGTTCGACTTGTTGCAATTCCTTGAGAAGTTAAAAATGATTTTAATTCATGAGACATGAAGATGATCCTCTGTCAGAATGAATAAATGACGGCATTCCAAAAATAGAGAAAATGCTCTTCAAATGCAATATTACGGTTTTTTCAGAACTGTCACTACAAGGGATCGCAAATGGAAATCTAGAGAATTCATCAACTATTGTTAAAATATAGTGATTTCTTGAGACACTAGGTAAAAGTCCTTTAAAGTCAAGATTCAACCTTTCAAATGGAGCAGTAGCTTTCACAAGTGTTCCAACATATTTAACAAACATTGGCTTTAATTCATTACATATTAAACAGGAGTTTGTGACTTTCTTTTTTATCCTCTAAAGAAAAGGAGATTTTTGCAACGAACCCAATGGTGCATTCGTGTCCTCCAGGATGACAAAGCGAGTTGTGAAGATTGTATAAGTCGACTCTGGGAGTTATAGCACCAGTTATACGTGATAATGTATCAGCAATCACGTTTTGCTTTCCTGGACGATAAATAATGTCAAATTTAAAGCTAGCAAGTTCAAGTCTCCAACGGATTAACTTTTCATTTTTAATTTTACTACCATGTCGCTGATTGAATACAAATGCGACTGCTTGTTGATCAGTGAATACTTCAAAATGCTTTCCCATCAAAAAGTGTCTCCAATGACAAAGTGATTCCACAATGGCATATGCTTCTTTTTCTGGGGATTAATGTCTCAATTCAGATGCATGTAGAGTTCTTGAGAAAAAGGCAACAGGACGTCCAGCTTGGCTCAAGGTAGCTCCAATTGCAAAATCAGATGAATCAGTTTCCACTCTAAATGGTATGTCATCTTCAATTGTTGCCTAGGCAGCATTTGCCACATCATCTTTCAGTGAATTAAAAGTCAATACAGCATCTCTAGAAAGAGGAAACCGTTTCTTTCCTAGAAGAGGACGTATTTTCTTAGAAAACCCTGGGATCCATCGGTAATAATAGGCAAACATTCCTAAAGCACGTTGCAATGCAGATGAGTCTTTCGGAACGGGCATATCTCTCAAAGGTTTTAGTCTTTCAGGATCCGGTTTAATTATACCATCCTGAATAATGTAGCCTAGCAAATGGACAGAATTACTTGAGTAGGTACACTTATCTTCATTTAGAGTCAAATTATACTTCTTTGCATAGTCATGAACTTCTCTAAGTTGTCATCATGTTCGTTCTGATCTTTTCCGCACACAGTAACATCATCAATGAATGGATATGTAAGGGTAAGTCCTTCATCCTCAATAATTTTGTCAATGACTCTTTGAAAACAAGCTACTCCATTAGTAACCCCAAAGGAACACGCAAAAACTGGTAGAGCTTTCCACAAGCTTCAAAAGCTGTATAATGTCTCTCGCTATCCTGGATAGGAATTTGATGGTAGGCGCTTTGGAGATCAATTTTGCTAAAAACTTTAGTTTTTGAAATTTTCAAAATTACCTCTTCTATTTTAGGCAAAGGGTAGGCATCCAGCAAAGTGTATTTATTAATTGTTTGAGAGTAGTCAAACACCATTCAGGGCTTATGATTTTCTCCTCTAATGACAAAGGCTTGAGCCCTCCATGGTGAGTTACTTGGTTCAATGAATCCTTCCTGGAGAAGTTTCTGAACTTCCAATGCCATAAAAATATTGTCTTCAACAGTCTGACGTCTCGATTTTGTAACCAAAGGTCTACAGTCTGGATTCAAGTTAGAAAATAACGAAACAGGAGGTACTTTTGCTACAGCCAAAGAACAAATTGTTAGTGGAGGTCTATTACCATCAAATCCAATTTCTACTGATGAATGTCTGTTTAGAATATCATGGCCAATCAAAACATCACTACAAAGATCTTTCATAACTAAAAGCTCCACATTTTGATAAGTGAAGTTTTCAATTTTCAAATTAACTTTACAAACACCCTCTGTTTCAGTCACCATAGAGGAGTTTGCCATGGATATTTTTCCCAAATATGGTTCAACTTTCAATTTACATTTCGCCACATGTTTTTCGTTAAGAAAACTAAGAGAGCTTCCTGTATCGATTAATGCACTGAGCTGGATATTATTAACCAATGCCTTAATTATTGATTTCTGGAGACAGTGAGTAGATCCCGAAATAACTGCCAGTGTGTTTGAAGAAGCCACCACATTTGAAGAGTTTCTCCCAGGTCTAGATTTGCACACTCGCTGGTAATGTCCCTTTTTTTCCACAGTTTCTGCAAGTAACATCTCTAGCTGGACAAAGGGTTCGTGAGTGTAAGTAATTTCCACAAAAAAAAGCATGTTTGAGACCTTGAGGAGGAGGAGGAGGAAGCCGCTGATGTTGCTACGGTTTCTTTTGAAAAATCTTCTGTTTTCATAGCTGCAGATTGTACAGGGAATGAACTTCCCACATAAGAAGCAGCATGGACTTCAGCTGATTCAAGTGTTCTAGCTTGCTCAAAAGCTTGATCAAGAGTCATCGATGTATTTTCGAGGAGTCGTTGACGAATACGAGGACATTTTAATCCTCGTATGAAAGCATCTCTAATATACTCTTTTCGGTACTCTTCAGCCTTCACATCAGTAAAGTCACATTCTTTGCTCAATTGATTTAAAATTTGTAAATATTCACTGACCGTTTCTTCAGTTTGTTGATTTCGCGTTGACAAGCAATGTCTAGCGAATATAACGTTACGTTTCTTTATAAAAAGAGAATCAAGTATCGCAATAGCTTGAGCATAAGTTGTGCAATCATTGATGAACTGATAAACATTTGAGGTTCCGTAATTACATAGCAAAGGAAGTTTATTTTCTTCTGTAATGGTTTTTATTCCTCCTAAAAAGTTTTCAAAAGTTTTTTTTTCAATAGCGCCATTTTGTTTCCGAATTAGAGCACATAGGATCTATATCAAATCTTTCTGGTTTCAGCAATTGTTCCATTATCAAATTTAAAAACAGAAACGATTCAAGAAGATTTCTAAGTCATTAAAATTGTACTATAAATAAAGTAAACGAAGTTGAATGGACGGGACTTAGCTTTTAATGACTTAGAAGTGAGGTTACATGATTGTTGTTTACACAATGACTGTCCCGTCAACTTCTCAGAGTCGATGAATTTATTAAGGAAGGAAACAACAAAGATGAATGCATGGCCGTGGTCTTCCTTGATATTCAAAAAGCCTTCGATAGAGTTTGGCATACTGGCCTACTCTTTAAATAAATCACCTATAAAATTCCGCCCCCTCTTATTTTTCTGATAAACTCCTATATCTCTGATCGTTCCTTCTCTGTAAAAATTAACCGTACCTACTCACAACTTAAAAAGATTAACGCTGGGGTGGCTCAAGGGTCAATCCTGGCCCCAACTCTCTTTAATCTTTACGTTAATGACATTATTAAAAATACTAATACTATAACATGTATGTATGCAGATGATACAGCCATACTCAGCAGACACAGAAACCTCGACACACTAGTCGAAAACATCAATGAACACTTAGCTCACCTGGAGACCTGGTTCTCCGTGTGGAAGATTGCTTTAAACTCTTCCAAAACGGAAGAGGTTTTCTTTTCCAAAAGAAACCTCCCCCTGAAATTACTCTACAAAATCAAAGAATACCCTGGTCTCAACACACCAAGTATCTTGGTGTCATCGTTGATAAAAACCTCACTTTCCGACAACACATAACACATATTAGAGATAAATTTAAAGATACTACGCGTAAACTTTACTCCTTAATCTGCAGAAAGTCTAAATGGAGCAGACATAACAAATTGCTTATCTACACTCTGATCATGAAACCATTACTTACCTACGCCTCCCCCGTGTGGGGACACGCAGCAAAAACTAATATAAATTTACTTGAAACTTCTCAAAATTTAATAATCAGGCAAATCTGTAATGCTCATTGGTATATGCAAAATAAAGATTTAAGAATAGCTTGCAATATACCAACCATTCGACAGACCATACGTAAACTTGCTATTAACTTTTTCAAAAATATCGATGAATCTGATAATTCATCTATCAATGATATTTCCCCTTACTTCTCCCACTTTTCTGTAAAAAGACCAAGAGACATCTTGGTCAACCCAGATTTCAATTAATTTATTATTAACTTTTTTTATTTTTTAATTTAATTTTGTATTTTTTCTTTTTTTAACTGTTTTTCCAATATACTGCAGTTCAACTTCGTTGAACTGCAGATGCTCTCTGATTGGCTATTCCCACTAATTTAGTACTTATACCCCATTAGCCGAACTTTTAGCTCGGCCAATCAGATCATCTCCTTTTTTATTTCTGACTTGGACTAAAAACCAAGACCATTTTTCCGCGCTTTCTGATCGACAGTTTTTGCTACACTCGGATTGGCCCACTTTTCTCGCATTTTTCAATGATTTTTTCTAAGTTTTTAAAGTTAAATTTTTAATATTTTTCGTAATCTCACATCCAAGTAATTTATATATTCTAAAACTACAGAACTTATTTTTCAACATACTGATTTCTTCCTAACACTGGGCAAAGGTATAACTCTTCAAAGGCATCTCGAAAATTACCTGATAGGAGGTTAGAGGCCGACAGGCCTAGGCACTCCAGCCAGTTCATCAACGATCTTCGGTGAGCGGACTCCGTCCTCCAGGAACTCCGTAAATTACATGCCACTTGACACTTGTTTTGCAGGGAGAAGTAGGGATTAGGGAAACAACCGCGAATGTTGAATAACCGGTTAACGTAGTTGATTTAGTTTGCCATTTTTCCGTTTACTGATTTCGTTTTCAATTGAATTTTAAAAAAATGGCTGATAAGCATTTGAAAGAACAACAGCCCTTTTCAGGGCCATCTGAGAAGTTAAGAGGATCTATCAAATATGGAAAGACATGTCCAGCTTTTATGACATCTATCCGAGAACAACAACAAGAAGCGATTAAAATAACAGTTGAGTATCAATCTGTGCATGCTGGTCATGAAATGGAGGTAGGTAAACTTAATCTTCATGGAGATGATAGAAGAAATTTAGCTGCTCTTCTGAAAGCAGGGGTACCATCTACAAAAATTACAGAAGATATTCAAAATAAATGTCTACCTACTGAAAGATTAGGACTATTAACTAAAAAGGATCTTCATAATGTAAGTCACAGTTTTAAATTAGATAAAACAGTTTTACATTCTGAAGATTCAATATCTGTTGATTTGCAGGTTAAAAAAATGCAAAGGGGTTCCTATAATCCTATTTTAGTGTACAAACCAGTTGTTTCTGCTCTCATAAATAATCCACTGATCAAAAAGCAGGATTTCATTCTCAGCATAATGACGGAAGCGCAGTTGGAACTGTTGGAAATATATGGCAAAAATATTATTATGATGGACTCTACTCATGGCACCAATCTCAATACGGTTATCTTCTGACAACTGTAATGGTATGCGACGATAATCATGAAGGATTACCAGTAGCAATTTGCTACTCCAATAGAGTATGTAGCAATATACTTGAACCATTTTTTGAGGAAATAAGAAACAGGCTGACTCATTTACAGCCAAAAGTTTTTATGTCAGATGATGATCCTGCTTTTTGGAATGCTTAGAAAAGAGTATTTGGAGATGTTAAATACAACTTGCCATGCAGTTGGCATGTATCACGAAGATGGAATAGGAATCTTAGTTCTAAAGTAAAAGACCCAGAATTAAGAAAGGAGATGAACAATAAATTAACTACATAGGTGTCTGAAATTGACGAATAAACTTTTGAACGCATTTATGATGATTTTGTACAAAATTATACAAAAAAAATGAAGAATCAAAAAATTTTGTAGAATACTTTGTTAAAAATTATGGAGGAAGGAAAGAAAAGAGTGGGCATATTGCCACAGAATTGGATGTGGAATAAACATTAACATGAAATTAGAAAGGTGGCACAGATTGTTTAAGTATGAAGAAGGCAATGGTAAAACCATCAAACGATTAAATAAATCTTTCGATGGTTCTGAATGCAATTTCGAAAAAATTGACGAGCCGAATAATTTCCATGGAAAGGGGAAAACTAACATCTAAAATATCTACAATAAGGACACGAGATCAGAAAAGTTGTTCAGAAATGGAAAATTATTCGGCTGAACAACTCGAACCAGAGAAATGGGTTGTATGTAAAAGCATAAGGAATGCAATTTATACATATGAAATAAACAAAGTAAACAACTGCGATTGTCCTATCCGTTGCATCACATGCAATATATGTATTCATTCATTTAATTGTAATTGTGTAGATTACGCTGTAAAGTTTACTATTTGTAAACATATTCACTATATTTGTCAGAAATTTCCATATACAGTTGAAAATGTTAGTAATAAATCCACACTAACGAAAGGTGAAGATTTAATTCATTTGAGGAGAGAAAAAGAAAGAGAAGCAATTTTAAGAGAAAAGGAAAAGTCTGTTGTGTGTGAGGAATGTGCAGAGTTAGTTTACGAACGAATAAGGAGACATACGCAATTTATAAACACTGCTGCAAGTGTTGCAAGCCAAGAAGAAATGAAATGTTTAGATCAATGTCTAGAAGACTTGATGAAGCATATGGGCTATTCAGAATTTAGCTCATCTCTACCAAGCATTGAAAATTTTCCAGCCAATAGGTATATCATTAAACAGCGGCAAAAGAAAAGACCTTTAAACAAGCAGAAGCTAGCCAATGTTATGTAAGTAGACTTTATAAGCATTCACTCTTGCATCATTTCATGTCATTGTGGTTCTTGAAATGCATAGCTGAAAAAGATATGTGTATTTCTTGCAGAACTTGTCAAGATTAAAACTGCAAATATAAAAATTTTCATCAATATTTTTACTTTATTTCAGGGTACAATGGAGTTTCAAAAGCAATTTTGTTTTAAATTGCCTATGAATTTTTTTCAAATTTAAGGGAAAATGGAACATTTTAGTTATCGAAACGACAGAAATTATATTTTCCTTAAATAAAGTTTTTAATGTATATGGTGATTATAAGTATTCAACCACATTTGATAAAGGCAATTATTGCTATAATTAAGGGATACTATATTGCTTACAACTTATTTTCTTCATGTCATTGTAATAAATATATCTAATTTTCAGCAATAAACAAAATTTCAGTTGGAAATGAAAAATTTAATATTTTGATGTAATCATTGAAAATGTATTTTAAATTCAAACAAACCCTAGAACTTTATATACAACCTATTCAAATGTTAAATAATAAAACATGTCTGCTTGATCACAGAATTACTACTTTTATTTATGAATAACTTACCATTATAAGAGTACAAAGATTTCAAATTAAATTTAAAAAAAGAGAGAGTACTAAAAATTTCCAGCTCCAATAAACTGAGGTCATTCTTTTCCTTATGTTTGTCTTTTTTTATATTTGCAAATTTTCTCTCTTTTTTTAATATTATTCTATAACTCTTCGCTTTCTTTGCGTTAACCTCTGATGATCACATATCTGGGAAATTTTGAGTGCAGTGCCTACTGTACTGTTCTTCGACTCAAATGCATCTTTAGGACATTTCCTCCAAGTACAACTATGCAAACTTTCATTGACATTTTGTGTTTTGCCAGAAACACAGCAAAGAGAAATTTCATTCAAGGTAAGGAGCTGGTACATTGGCATAATTTTAGCTACTACTTCTGACAGTTTTGTTTTTATACTTCTATATGACTACCTGGTATTATACTATTTGTCTTAGCTCTATTATAAAAGCAACAGGATAGCTTTCCTTCTGAACATTTGCTGCTCATTGGCTTAGCATCAGTTGTACATGCAATGAAAAAAAAAAAAGAGTTGCTAAAATTCATGTCTTCATCTTACCAACTTCTGGAACATTGTTGACAATTACTTTCCTATAAGAGTTCTGTAATTTGGTAATAGATGCTTCAGTCAAACTACCCTGTTTCTTCCCGCCCAAAGTAAACAAATTTTATACCAAGCAGTTTGAGTTACAGTTATTTTCATGTTGTCAAATTTTAGAAAAATATATAATTCATATGTAGAGTAATAAAATAACAACATGGAGTATAAATAAAAGTAACATTCAAATTGAATAAAGAATACAATACAGAAGCTTAATTCTGCAGCTGTTGCAAGCTGCAGTGTTTGATAGATGTAAACAAAGAGTTGTGGTCAAACAGGTGTTTGAATTGACTGGTTGGCAATTTTTCACTTAAAATGCATTAAAATCTTTGAAGTTTTGATATCAAGGTACAATTTGCGTGGTGCCAATTTTACTGTGATAGTTTTAATACATAAGTACCATTGTATTGTGTGCACGTTAATTTTCAGAAAGTAATAAATGTATTATGGTATTCTATCAAAAGTCATGCGTAAGACAAAATTGTACATGTTTTCTTTTTAACCCAGGGAAGTGGAGACCAGTACAGCAAGCGTGGGGACACAGGCAAGTTCTTTTGGCGATTGATTTGCTAGCTAAAAGACTTAAAAGCAACCCTTCCAAAAAAATAATTTGTTCCTGAAAACATTTTATTTAACAGTATCTTTGCATTTAATATGTTGTGAACATTGTGTCATAATTCATTTGTGTTGTAAAAATAAAAACTTATTTTCATCAAAGAATCTTAATTGTTAATCAAAAACTTTCGGAATAATTCACTCTAATATTTAATACACATTGGTATAAAAAAGTAAAATGTAAAAATTTTCTGTAAGTTTTAGTTATATTTTAGAATCATCTATATTATATTGGTAAATCATACTATAATTTTTCCATGTAATTCAATGAGAAAAGAAATATATGTATAACGAATAATTGACGTGAACTTCTAAAAATTATTATGTCTTTTCTAATACATTCCCAGAAGATTGTATAATAATTTTAGAAAAGATACATTAATATATATTCTGAAACATCAAAAATCAAAGAAAAATTTACTTCTATTTTTTAAATGGTTTATAATAAATAAATCACAAATTATGAAATTTATATGTAAATCAATAACTCAAAATAAAGGATAATCAAATAAAAATTAATCATTAATATAATTCAATTCTTTAACTTATTGGTGAAAGAGTATTTATATACTTTTCTTTTTTAAACTTTGGAGACAGTCATTTCTAAAAAAATCAAACATTTGTAAAGGATAATTACACAGTGTCAAACATGTTGATTGTTATCTTATTATACAAAATTTCTTCAAATAGCTTCCATATCAACTCTAGTATTTTTTGTACAAAATTGCTTTAAAAAGCTTAACATTTTAAAACAGATAAATCTATAATATCCACAAATCATAAACTCATATCCATAATTATCTTTTCATGTATAAAACTGAGTTTTCAGAAATTAAACTATTTTATGAATTAGTATGCAAAATACAGAAGAAAAAATTAAAAAGTTATATCGTGGAAAAACTAATAATTACTTGTTGAGTAGCCGATGTTGAATAATTAGCCACTGAGATTAAAAGCAATGGACAAAGAGACATTTTCATCAGAAGATAATTCTCTACATCAAAATTTTCATATTATACTGGCTTCAAGAAATAAATTTTGTTCCAAGTTAAACATGTACTTTAAAAAAATAAGATAATAAAAAATAATCAAATTACAATTAATCATTTCTAAAAATTACCTTTTGCAATATCATTCCCCTTAAGAATTTTTAATTTAAAAAGAAATGACATTAATTTTTGCAGAGTAATATTGGAGGTTGCAGCATGACCCCAGACTGGTGAGGCGTAAACGATCACTGGTCTAATAATGAGAGTATAGATAAGCATATCTTGTTTTTGATAGATAAATTTGAGTTCCGAGAAATTAGGGAGTAAAGACTATATTATACAATACTTTTCAGAACTTGTCTTTAATTTGAGTAATGTGTTGTCGGAATGTGAGGTTTTTATTTAAAATTACACCGAGGTATTTCGTGCTTTGAGACCAGGGTACTGGGGGAATAAAAGAATATTTAAATGCTTAAAACTAATCTCTACTATGAAACACCTAGGCAATGCACAAACTGTTGGAAATTTGGACACATTAAAAAATTTTGTAGAAGTTCAATAAAATGCCGAATTTGCTCCCTAAACCATTCTGAAAACGATTGTACAGTCGGTCAAAAAAATATTATAAGCACCGGACCCCAATCGATTTTTACCATATTTATAAAAATTCCCTTTAATCGATAAATTGCAAATCAATCAAGTAAAATTTTTCAAGATATTTAAAATTGTGTAAAAATTCAATCGGTAAATTACAGATCCATTAAGTAAAATCTTTCACGATATCATTTAAAATTATTTAAATCAGTTGTTGAAATTCCCTTCAATTTATAAATTGCATATCAATTAAGTTAAAATTTTCATGATATCATTTAAAATTACGTTTTAAATTATTGAAATCACTTAAAATTACATTTAAAATTATTGAAATCATTTATTGAAATTGTTTATTGAAATCATGTAAAATTATTGAAATTGTTTATTGAAATCATGTAAAATTACTGAAATCATTTATTGAAATCATGTAAAATTAGTGAAATCGTTTATTGAAATCAAGTAAAATTATTGAAATAATTTATTGAAATCATTTAAAATTATTGAAATCATTTATTGAAATCCTTTAAAATTATCTATTAAAATAATTTAAAATTATGTATTAAAATCATTTAAAATTATGTATTAAAATCATTTAAAATTATCTAATAAAATCATTAAAGTGATTTAAAAATATTGAAATAAAATCCATGCAAAACAAAAAAAAGAGTGGGAAATTCATTTTTATTGAACACTTACAGTATAACGGAATACTCCTTGAGTCGCCGTATATAATGCTTTACGGTTTCCGTAACGGTACGTTATGTACCGCGGAAAACCCATATTAAAGTTTGCCTGCGGAATATGCTGAACGAAGTCACTATCTGTAATATTATTCTTATGTAATCTGGCATCACTTAATTTTGTTTTCTAGATTGGCAACACCCTGTACAATCATTGTGTAAAAAACAATCATGTAACCTCACTTCTAAGTCATTAAAAGCTAAGTCCCGTCCATTCAACTTCGTTTACTTTATTTATAGTACAATTTTAATGACTTAGAAATCTTCTTGAATCGTTTCTGTTTTTAAATTTGATAATGGAACAATTGCTGAAACCAGAAAGATTTGATATAGATCCTATGTGCTCTAATTCGGAAACAAAATGGCGCTATTGAAAAAAAAACTTTTGAAAACTTTTTAGGAGGAATAAAAACCATTACAGAAGAAAATAAACTTCCTTTGCTATGTAATTACGGAACCTCAAATGTTTATCAGTTCATCAATGATTGCACAACTTATGCTCAAGCTATTGCGATACTTGATTCTCTTTTTATAAAGAAACGTAACGTTATATTCGCTAGACATTGCTTGTCAACGCGAAATCAACAAACTGAAGAAACGGTCAGTGAATATTTACAAATTTTAAATCAATTGAGCAAAGAATGTGACTTTACTGATGTGAAGGCTGAAGAGTACCGAAAAGAGTATATTAGAGATGCTTTCATACGAGGATTAAAATGTCCTCGTATTCGTCAACGACTCCTCGAAAATACATCGATGACTCTTGATCAAGCTTTTGAGCAAGCTAGAACACTTGAATCAGCTGAAGTCCATGCTGCTTCTTATGTGGGAAGTTCATTCCCTGTACAATCTGCAGCTATGAAAACAGAAGATTTTTCAAAAGAAACCGTAGCAACATCAGCGGCTTCCTCCTCCTCCTCCTCAAGGTCTCCAACATGCTTTTTTTTTGTGGAAATTACTTACACTCACGAACCCTTTGTCCAGCTAGAGATGTTACTTGCAGAAACTGTGGAAAAAAAGGGACATTACCAGCGAGTGTGCAAATCTAGACCTGGGAGAAACTCTTCAAATGTGGTGGCTTCTTCAAACACACTGGCAGTTATTTCGGGATCTACTCACTGTCTCCAGAAATCAATAATTAAGGCATTGGTTAATAATATCCAGCTCAGTGCATTAATCGATACAGGAAGCTCTCTTAGTTTTCTTAACGAAAAACATGTGGCGAAATGTAAATTGAAAGTTGAACCATATTTGGGGAAAATATCCATGGCAAACTCCTCTATGGTGACTGAAACAGAGGGTGTTTGTAAAGTTAATTTGAAAATTGAAAACTTCACTTATCAAAATGTGGAGCTTTTAGTTATGAAAGATCTTTGTAGTGATGTTTTGATTGGCCATGATATTCTAAACAGACATTCATCAGTAGAAATTGGATTTGATGGTAATAGACCTCCACTAACAATTTGTTCTTTGGCTGTAGCAAAAGTACCTCCTGTTTCGTTATTTTCTAACTTGAATCCAGACTGTAGACCTTTGGTTACAAAATCGAGACGTCAGACTGTTGAAGACAATATTTTTATGGCATTGGAAGTTCAGAAACTTCTCCAGGAAGGATTCATTGAACCAAGTAACTCACCATGGAGGGCTCAAGCCTTTGTCATTAGAGGAGAAAATCATAAGCCCTGAATGGTGTTTGACTACTCTCAAACAATTAATAAATACACTTTGCTGGATGCCTACCCTTTGCCTAAAATAGAAGAGGTAATTTTGAAAATTTCAAAAACTAAAGTTTTTAGCAAAATTGATCTCCAAAGCGCCTACCATCAAATTCCTATCCAGGATAGCGAGAGACATTATACAGCTTTTGAAGCTTGTGGAAAGCTCTACCAGTTTTTGCGTGTTCCTTTTGGGGTTACTAATGGAGTAGCTTGTTTTCAAAGAGTCATTGACAAAATTATTGAGGATGAAGGACTTACCCTTACATATCCATTCATTGATGATGTTACTGTGTGCGGAAAAGATCAGAACGAACATGATGACAACTTAGAGAAGTTCATGACTATGCAAAGAAGTATAATTTGACTCTAAATGAAGATAAGTGTACCTACTCAAGTAATTCTGTCCATTTGCTAGGCTACATTATTCAGGATGGTATAATTAAACCGGATCCTGAAAGACTAAAACCTTTGAGAGATATGCCCGTTCCGAAAGACTCATCTGCATTGCAACGTGCTTTAGGAATGTTTGCCTATTATTACCGATGGATCCCAGGGTTTTCTAAGAAAATACGTCCTCTTCTAGGAAAGAAACGGTTTCCTCTTTCTAGAGATGCTGTATTGACTTTTAATTCACTGAAAGATGATGTGGCAAATGCTGCCTAGGCAACAATTGAAGATGACATACCATTTAGAGTGGAAACTGATTCATCTGATTTTGCAATTGGAGCTACCTTGAGCCAAGCTGGACGTCCTGTTGCCTTTTTCTCAAGAACTCTACATGCATCTGAATTGAGACATTAATCCCCAGAAAAAGAAGCATATGCCATTGTGGAATCACTTTGTCATTGGAGACACTTTTTGATGGGAAAGCATTTTGAAGTATTCACTGATCAACAAGCAGTCGCATTTGTATTCAATCAGCGACATGGTAGTAAAATTAAAAATGAAAAGTTAATCCGTTGGAGACTTGAACTTGCTAGCTTTAAATTTGACATTATTTATCGTCCAGGAAAGCAAAACGTGATTGCTGATACATTATCACGTATAACTGGTGCTATAACTCCCAGAGTCGACTTATACAATCTTCACAACTCGCTTTGTCATCCTGGAGTGACACGAATGCACCATTGGGTTCGTTGCAAAAATCTCCCTTTTTCTTTAGAGGATAAAAAGAAAGTCACAAACTCCTGTTTAATATGTAATGAATTAAAGCCAATGTTTGTTAAATATGTTGGAACACTTGTGAAAGCTACTGCTCCATTTGAAAGGTTGAATCTTGACTTTAAAGGACTTTTACCTAGTGTCTCAAGAAATCACTATATTTTAACAATAGTTGATGAATTCTCTAGATTTCCATTTGCGATCCCTTGTAGTGACAGTTCTGAAAAAACCGTAATATTGCATTTGAAGAACATTTTCTCTATTTTTGGAATGCCGTCATTTATTCATTCTGACAGAGGATCATCTTCATGTCTCATGAATTAAAATCATTTTTAACTTCTCAAGGAATTGCAACAAGTCGAACTACTCCCTATAATCCAGCAGGAAATGAACAGGTTGAACGTTATAATGGAATAATCGGGAAAACTATACAACTTGCTTTAAGATCTAATAGTATGAAAACTGAACAATGGGAAGGAGTTATCCAAACAGCTTTTGCATTCCATTCGCTCCTTGTTGTGTACAGCAACAAATGCCACTCCTCATGAACGAATGTTTTCTCATCCTCGAAGATCCCATAACGGCTGTTCTATACCTACTTGGCTTACAAAGCCTGGTTCAGTTCTTATGAAAAATCAGATGCGTGCTAACAAATATGAGCCAATTTTTCAAGAAGTGGAATTAATTGAAGCTAATCCTGTAAGCATGTAAAACTTGGTGATGGAAGAGAAACAACTGTCTCTATAAGACACTTGGCTCCAAGAGGGGAAACTACCAGATCTGAAGACAACAAGGGTGCAGAGGAAAATGTTCAAGCTTATCCAGATCTGCAGCCAATAAACTCAGACTCATCCATTACTTTAGAAGACTCGACTGAACAGAACATGAACACAGTAGCATTGCGTACTACATCTCGTCACAGGCAACTTCCTGCATACTTGAAGGACTACATCAGGGTCTGAAATAACTAGATTAAAATTAAAGGGGGTAAATGTAATATTATTCTTATGTAATCTGGCATCACTTAATTTTGTTTCTAGATTGGCAACACCCTGTACAGTCATTGTGTAAAAAACAATCATGTAACCTCACTTCTATGTTATTAAAAGCTAAGTTCCGTCCATTCAGCTTCGTTTGCTTTATTTATAGTACAGTGGAGAGACGAGGGCGGAACCCTTGCTGTTCCGGAATCAGGATATTTTCTCTTTCGAGACGGTCTTTGAGTCTGGCTAAAATCCCTTTTTCAGCCAGTTTACTAAGGACAGGAAGTAAACTTATTAGTCGGTAGGATTCAGCAAGTGCTGAATTTTTGCCAGGTTTTAATATCGGAATAACAACCGCTGTCTTCCATGACATAGGAAAGTATCTTAGAGTTAGCTTGTTATTAATAATATTAGTGATCTTAAAAATAGTAAGGCGCGGTAATTTTTTAAGCATTTTGTTAGTGATCCCATCTTTCCCCGGGCACTTTTTAATTTTAATTTTTTTAATAAACTGAATAATTTCAGATGGGAGAGTGGGGGGGGATAATATCAGTATTGTTAGTATTCGAATCCATGTATGCATCAACAACGCTGGTGATGATCTCGTCTTTGCGTGGGTTTTGAATGTCATTAAGTTGAAATTGACTCTCTAGCGAATGAGCAATTACTTCGGTTTTGCTTGTATCGCTGATAGCAATACCAGCGGGGCCGTTAAGGGCGGAGATAGGGGAGGTTTTCTTCCTGAATGCTTTCGCAATTCCCCCGCTCACCGAAGAAAGAATTGCCCAGCTTACTGCGATTTGATTGGCCGTAGCCGATCCACGCAGAAAGTAGGCGTGGAAATGGATTGGGACGATCCGAAAATAAACGACCCGAAACAAGGAGATCTTGGAATTAAATAAAAATTCCAAGATCCCATAGAATAAAGAAGGGGAAGAAAATAACTTCTCCCTGCTAACTATATCCTTCCACCTAGTAGACTCGTCCCTTCCCTATTGTTTGGATTTTCGCGATGCAGACGCTTCAACCAATCAGAAGCAACACCTTAAATAAACATCTTTTCACTTCAAATAAGATTGAGTCAATTCATAGATGTTATGTTCATGCCAAAATCACAAAAGAATATATTTTTAAATAAATAAACAGTGAGATTTTATCCCTTTTTTATCTCTGTCACTTTTCAAAATGTAAGCACATTAATTTTGAGTTCCTCACACCTCGGGCATTCCTCTTCGGCACTGTCAAAGGAAAAGAGGTTGCTTGTCATTGGTAGATGTGCAATGACGTCATTATTCTGGGTTGCCTGGTTTGGCGTTATAGCATTTTCTATGCCCTAGTGGTTCATTGAAACAAAAGTTTTGTCCCCATTTGGGAGATTGTTTTTTATGCAGTTTTTTTCTTCCGTGTCTTGAGTATAATAGTTAAATTCCCTTGCGTATGAAATTTTCACTGTAAAAATAACAATCTGTTCTTTTTTTTTCATTCACGTAAATCAAAATATTTTTAATGGATTCAATTTTGTAGAAGAAATATATATTTGAGCTTAGTAAATGAGGAACTCAATTACAAATAAAAAAATTGTTATATAAGTTTTTAATAATCCATTTACAGTGATTAATAATACTTTGAAAATGAATTACATGTTTCGAGTTTTATCCTTATGTAAGAAAAAAGAAGTCACTTATAAATAAAGAAAATGTATGTTTTTTTTATAATATATATTTATTGTTAATATTAATGTACATTTTAAAGGTAAATGAATTCGTTCTTATATCAGAATGAATTTGTACAGGCAAGTGATATTTTAAATTATTAGCTTAATTTCATTTTTGTAATTAGTGATTTGTTTTTGTGTATGTGTGAAAGACTCATTTATTCACATTTATAAAAAATTCGTCTAATACTCTGTTTCCTTTTAAATTTTAGAATTAAATTTACTGCAAAAGTTTTAGCTATTATAAACTTAACTATATAAATAAACTCATACTTAAATTTTTATTTTCTATCTTTAGTAAAATACTATAAATAAAGAGATTCGTGGCTATTGTATAAGAAACACCTCACTGTTCTAACTTCCACATCACATCCATATTATTCGTTCAAGTTATCATCGACACATTTATTCACATAATTCTCAATTTTTGCAATTATTTTAGAGGTTTTCTCTTCTAACATGCTCACACATATAAATCTTCATTCAGGGTTTAAATCAAAAGTCCTGAAATAGAGTACCACTTGAATCCCTTCATCAGTGGTTTATTATAGAGAATAGTTTGTTTTTATAACAGGCAAGTATGATGAAGAAATGGTCATTATTGGAATTTGGATTCATCTTAAGAAGTATTTACTGATCTGCAGTAGCGCACACAGGAATTTTTCAAGGGGGGGTCCGGGGTCGAAAGTTCACCATTCTTGTATCATGCTCCTTTTGATTTTGTCGATTTTCGGGAACAAAACACAGTAAAAAACTAATTTTTGAATAAATAATTAGCATTAATTAATAAAATTAATCATTAATAACAAGTAATTAATTAAATTTTACGTACTATATACTTATAATTATAATCAATCGGAAAAAATATCAAAAATCTTTGGGGGTTCCGGACCCCCTCCCCTTGTGTGCGCCACTGCTGATCGGTGTTGTGTCACTCGAAGCACATCAATTTTCTCCTTTCCTAAAGTATGTTTCCTCCTGTAAAGCTACTGCTCGAAAATTAATACGAAAATATGACATAAAATTATACGTTTTCGAGCAAAAATAAAAATTAGCCATTAAATTATAATTTCCAAAAACTTATTTAGATTTTGCATACGGCAGATACCTGTGGAGGCCTTTTACACGTTTTGAGTGTAAATTATTGGGAGAGGGGATTGATCTTACATTGATTTTCAAATGTAATGGTTTTTATTGCTATGTTAATAAAGAATATTCGATTATTGTGAATTTTTCGATTTATTTTTGGACTGGGGCTAATTTTTTTTCTGAGCTGCACATTTGGAAACTATTGTATTACCATACGTCCTAAAAGGGAAGATTGTGTTTAGAATTAGAATGACGCGTGCATTATATTTCTTAAAATATTTTTGAAGTTTATTTATTTTTATCACACAGAGATCAGAGCATTTATCTTAGAATTTCAGCAATGTTATACTAACTGATACATCAAAAGAATTATAATTTATTGTAACTTAAAAATAAGAAGCTAACAAGTTTAACTTCTATCCATAAAACTAATAAAATAACCTTTTTATATGAAAGATGAAAAAGTAAGAAATAAATGTATTGTAATTAGTCATAAAAGAACAATTAAATACGAATAAGAATAGTTTTTTCCTTATATAAATAAGTTTACCAAGATACATGAATGATTTGCTCCTTGCTGACTTAAAGATATGTGTAGTCATAATTTTGTCTTATGTCAACTAATTGTTTGCGTTTTACTAATCAAGAATTTTTCTAAAAATTCAAAGGATTTGATATTTTATGCTAACAAAAGCAGTATATTACAGTTGGAAAAAATATAAATTTTACATTTATTCATTTGTGTATTTAAAGGATTTATTTTTAAGAACATGCAAATAATTCGATAGTTTATTAATGTCTCATTCAGAGGAAACATGAGGGATATCGCAATGAGACGGACCTCATTATTTGAATAACAATCAAGTAACGAGGATGATATCCGACCTGGAACCCAGTCGATTATGTTATGACGGCAATGAAAGTACTTTAAGCCTTTAGAAAGTTAACGTGTATTAGAGCCCTGCTAGATGATGGAATCCTCAATTGTGATCACTCGGCTACCACAGCTGTAAAAACATGTGGAATCTACAATGTGATACTGTTTAACAAGTGACATTTATTTATGATTTTGAGATATAGTATTAAGTTAACGCCACATTCCTGCCATTTATCACATTTAACTGTCATTGTTAATCGATTGTCATAATTTTCAGCATACATAGGAACAATTAGATCAAAGATGAACATTATCATATAATTTTAATCCTTGAAAAATGCTTGGTGTAAAAATCTAAACTTAATCTTAAGATTCAATAATTATTATGAAATCTAATGCATCAAAACAGAATGAATTATCGAGGCAATAAAAAAATGACATTTATCAATGTTTTATTCTTTTAAGAAAGAAAGTATACAAAAATTCTTAACAGAGTGTTATATAAATAACTAATTAATTCTCAGAGAAGCAATTATAAATTGATTAACCACAATATAGCTTAGTTGAATATTTACATGTCTATTGGTACACAGATGTTCAATAGTTATAAGATTTTTTAAACTCACATATAGTTAATGTAATTTTGTTATTTGTTAAAGAATTATGCATGTGTCTTAAAGCAAATATTTTCCATTATAAAAAGATAGAGAGCTTCAGAGTACTATATGATTATAAAATAGCCCATTATCGATTTGAGATTTTACATTATGACATAGAGAGACAGGCAGAAATTTTGCTTTTTCTTTCCATTTTTTAAATTCATTGTATGTATCTAAATGTTCAAATAATTATATTATTATTTGTTTTTCAAAATTAATTAATTTAAGAGTTAAACGATAATTTGAGTTTGTATGTACGAAATTACTGCGTTTAACAGAATAAAAATAAATCTATAACATTTTCAACATTTTAAAACATTTACTGAAAATCAAAATATAAATAAATTTTACCCTGATAAATTAATTTAAATTTGCTTTAGGTTATTATACCTTTGACTGAAATGAAATAAGCGTTTCCTTTTTTGTGCAATAGTTTACATTGTGATTAGTGTTTTATATAATAATCAATGTTTTATACTATTTCATTCAATGCCTTTAATAATACTGAAAAAGAAATCTTGGTGGAATGTGGTTTAAATTCGTAGGAAATGTCTCCTTTAAAAGGAAAAGAAATTTTTTGAACTGAAATCAGTAGTAATTATCACACGCGATTTCCAAACACAAGTTTCTCTAAGAAAAGGAAAATGGGGACTTTCAAACTTAGAAAGTTCTACAGTATTGGATAATTTTTTTATAAAAAAAATCCAATCCAAAATATCTGAAAAATAAATATAATCAGAACATAGTCTAACAGATATAGTTACATCTAAATTAAAATAATATGTTCGTTCTCTTTTTTTTTTTTTTCGCCTATTTATTCGTGAGTCACGCATTTTATGTACAATAGTATAAAGAAAGGAGTGTTCGGGGGCGCTCTAAGGCTATTGAACGTTTGAAACTCTGAATACAGAATAAGATGGTTCTTGTAAATGAATATGGAAAGCAAGTCGTAAAATCTTTTATATCAACAAAAAATGCTTCTCCCCGTTGATTCTTCAGTTTTTGGTCATTGTTGATTATCATATGCCTATTTGGTGTAAGAAAACCTAGAAATGCACATCTGCCTTCTTGTAAATCTTCTAAGGTTACTTTCAAATAGCCGGAAAACTATTCTTCCTCTTATTGCCGTAATAAATCTTTGGAAAGGGCATTTCCTTTTCTGTTAAATTGTCGGACATAGGATAATGCCGACAAAGCCCACCAAAAAGCCCCTCTTCTACTTACCCGGTCACTTTAAGGACCTGTTCAAACGAAGAGGAGGGGGGGGGTGATATTTGAAGCTAAAGTCTTTCTTCGTTTTGAAAAAGTAAAGAAAAATTGTTGTCACAGTTATCTGCAACTCGATTGAGGAGTCAGTGCGTTGAGAAGGAAATGTTTTTGTAATTGTTTTGAATGTTGATCGAAGGAGTTGTCTTCGTAGGAATGTTTTGGCTCTACCTTACGCACAAAATCAGTTCATCATCGCACAAAAATCAGAGCAGTAATCTTAGAATTTAGGCATTATGCAATTCTTTTGAAATTTTAAATAAAAAGTAAGGATTATCCAAAGGCTAAGAATATAACTCTTTTTGTACAAAAGTCGAAAAAAATTAAGAATCCCAGTATTTTGTCATTACTCGCAAAAGAAACAATTCAGTACAAAGAATAATAATATAATCCTTTTATGTAAACAAGTTTACCGAGATACATGAAGCTCCTTGGCAAATTAAAAATGTTTGTAGTCATAATATTTTGTCTTTGATACCAGCTTATTGTTTGTACTTTACTATCAAGTATTCTAACATTCAAAAGCATTTCCTCTTTTTTACAAATGAAAACAATTTATTACTGTTGAAAAAAATATAATCTTAAATTTCTTATGTGTATTTAAAGAATTTATTTTTAGGAACACGTAGGTAAATTGATAAATCTAATATATATTATAAATGTGAAAGTTTGTGAGGATGTTTGTGGGTCTTTCACGCAAAAACAACTGAATGGATTTTAATGAAACTTTACAGTAATATAGCTTATACATCAGAATAACACATAGGCTATAATTTATAGCATAGGCTATAATTTATAATTTAATAAAAAATTTGTAAAAAGTGTCCAAAATATAACGATATTTGTCAAGTAAGTAGGAAAAATTCTGGCATCTGCAAGCAAATCTGGCTTGCGCTGCAAAAAAGCCCACCACAGCATATATCTATCTTTTGTTTGTGAAAAACTCTTTTTGTTTTGGCTACGCAAGGGGCTCGCTTCTAATTAATTCCTGTGATCAGAATAATGCCTATTTTTTTTATTTCAGAATAAAAATAAGTTTTGAAGGGAGAGGTTGTTATAAATCTCTCTTTATTTTAATGTTTTTTTTTTATGATTTTATTATGCACATTTAGTAGTAAGAAATTGATCTTTTTTCAAAATAAATGCTTTTATCGGTTCTGGTACTTAAAGTAAATAAACTTTCTCTTTCCCACTGCATCATTTGGACAAATTTTCAAAATTTGTTTGTGGTTAGTAGTTAATTATAACGCTATAATTTTAATTGAATAGGCAGATATTGCGTTTTTAAGTATAAAAATAATTATAACTACTGTACTGTATTTTTTGGAGTGTGTGAGTGAGTGAATATTAACATCGCACTGTTCAGCTACACAAGGGCTTTTGGCAACGTATCACGTAATTTTGAACCATGGTCAAGTGACGTGGACGACACCTGAGCTGGCACCCCCTTCTCCTAACTACCACACCACACCAACTTAGAAGAAATATTCTACCAATACTTAGCTGGAATATTCTTTGAAATCCACTCTTCCAAGATATATGGCAGCACGGGTTCTATGATGAGTATTTTAGCGGGGAAGCCGAATAATTTTGTAGCAGATATTGCGTTTTCAGCAGTTTTCAGCGGATTGCAAAGATTATTATTTTTGTCCCGAAAAATAGTTTATGTCAAAAATTTAAGTGTCTTATGGTTTTGCCTGTTAATGAAGACCTTGGAAAATGATTTGACTACTTATTTTAAGTGAACGGTGTGTATAATTAATTTTACAGTGGAATATCTTTAATTAATTTATTAGCTCTAACGGATTAAATTTTCCGAAGTGGAGTATTTTGTTTATGTATATCCCTTAATTTTAAATGTAGTGATCCAAAAAAAATTGTATGAAAAAACTGCAGTAAATCAATGCGGTTCGGTAAAGTATTAACGTGCATCGCTGCCCTACACGGTGGGTCTTACAAAGCTCTAATAAAGCTCGAGCTACGAAAATAGCTAGGCATTTGCCAACTTAACTCTATCGTTAACATTTCGCTATGTTTTTCATTGAATCGCCATTATAATTTAAGAAACGGCGTTGCTTGCGAATATTACAATTTTAAAATAAAATAAATACAACAGAAAGTTATATTAATGTATTACACTTTCAGATATAAATTATTTACACTACTTTAAGCGTTCATTACGCAAAACTTTTAACAATGTGTTACTTTTGCTGAGCAGAGATCAACTTTGGGAGGTATTTTGAAAAATCGACCCTCAAGAGTGTTACGAGGAATTATAAATAAAAAAAAATCCTTTTTATCAGCTATTAGATCTACATACATAAAATTTAACAAAGGTGTTTTTTTTTTTTTTTTTTTTTTTTTTTGTTTAGCTGAGATATGCAAAAAGCTTTTTTTTTTTTGTTTAATTTGCAATTCACATAAAATTAACTCATTAAAAACTTCTTTTTCCTTCAATCTGTGTTGTTTAATTTTTCAATTCACCCGTGCGAAGAACGGGTATACCAGCTAGTTATTAATATTTCATTTACGAGTTCCATTAGGAACAAAGTAATAAGACGGACCTCGTAATTTAAATGACGATCAAGTAACGAGAACGATAGCCGAGCTAGAGCCCCCACTTCTAATTTCCACACCATGACAACGTAAGGATTTTGACTTAATGCGTATCAGCTCTGTTACATGATGGAGCCCCTAATCGTGATTATTTTTCAATAAAAAAACATGAAGGGACTACAATGTGGCACTATTTAACATGTGCCAACATTTATAGCCTTAGAATATTCACATTTTATAGCATAATGCGAAACACCTACCTACTGTTCATCTCATTTATTTGCCACAGTAAATGTTTTATCATAATTTTCAGTATATATAGGAAGAATTAGGTCAAAGGAAAATATAATTTTAATTTTTGAAAAATACTTGTAAATAAAATTTAGACTTATTCTAAGGATTCGTTAAGTATTATGAATTCTAATATATCAAAACAGAATGGATTAAGAGTACCATGTATTCTGCAAATATATTCTAAAAGAAAAAAAAAAATTATAAAATCATTAACAGTGCAGTTTCCTAAGAATCATAGTTGATTTTTGACGATGTCCATTGGAATACATATGTTGCAAATACGTACAACAACTTTTAAACAAAACACATATTTCACGTAATTTTCTTCTTGATTGAAGCCGTATGCAAGTGTCTCAAAGTAGATATTTTCATTTAAAAAAAGATAGAGCTTCAAAGTTTTAAACTATTTTAGAATAATTCTTTAACGATCTAAGAAAATCTAAATTTTACATTATGACATAAAGCAAGCACACATTCTCCATTTTCTTTTATTTTATATTATTGATTATACATTATTATAATTAATTAAAAATTACATTATTTTTGACACCTACGTAAATCAAGTTTGTGTAACAAATTCCTGCATTTAATAGAATGAAAAATGAATTTATAATAATTTACATATTTTAATGCATTTACTGAAAATCAAAATATAAATAAGTTTTACTTAACAAAATTTAATTAATTTTATCTAAGTTTATTGTACCTTTAATTAAAATGAAATAAGTGCTTCTTTTTTTTTTTTTTTACCCAATTACACCAATTTTTTTAGAATTTAAATGGATAGGCTGGTTAAAGAAATGTATAGAACAAAATACTCAAAGACTATTACATTTTTGAAAACCTTTTTTTTTCTTAAATAATGAATAATTTTGTATTTGTGTCAGAAAATATTTAAAAAAAAAAAAAGATTTATCGTGTAATTATGAAAAATTTAAAAATTAATTACTGAATCTAATTGTAAAGATGGAACTATATTTATTGAAAATTCGGTAGAGAGTTTTCTCAACAGGTATAGAAACTAAATGTGATTATAGTTGGAAATAGATTCCAAAAGTAAAAGAATATTCGATATTTATCATCTAGTTATTAGCCGTCAGGTAGAAGTATTGATACACGTTAAATCTATTGAGGCTCAAACGTCTTCTCATTGGTGTGGTGTGGAAGTTAAGACATTGGGTGCCATCTCAGGTGTCGTCTTCGTCACTTGATCATGGTTCAAAATTACGAGGTCCGTCGCCAAAAGTCCTCGTGTAGCTGAACAGAGCGACATTACTTGTCACTCTCTCTAACCGGTTATTGAGATTTTCATCGATTTGCAATTCTATATAAACGATTTTAGAATATCTCTATGTAAAGCTAATAATTTATTATATAATAATGGTATCTGTTTGCATTATAATCATTTTCTCATATTAAAGGGGAAAAATTGTTTATTCCTTAATATGTGTTCTTTGTACATTAAATTCTGTACTTTCAACTGCTTTTTCTAATTTGATCATTTATATTTTGTAATCAAATATTATTCCTTAACTCAGTAGCGCAACAGCCCATGAGAGCCAAGACCTGCTGTGCCCATCTCAGTATACGTGACCTTGGGCGCTGAGTTGCGTGAGCAGATGCTTCGGTCATGTGGTCAATATGACGCGAAACTCCCAGTGTTTAGTTCCCAAGCAAGCATGGCACTTATTTATCGACCCACAGAAAGGATGAAAGGCTGAGTCAACCATGCCCAGCCCGGGTTTGAAACTCGCACCTGTGGTGTGGAAGCGTGATGCACTACTACTCAGCTTCAATATTGTTCCTAAAATAATATATTTTCTGTGTGTATGTGTGATCAGCTTATTCTTTTTATCAACATTTAACATCTTTAAAATGTTTTACTTTGAGTGAGATTCAACGAGTTTGAAAACTAACATTTTATTCAAAATCTGTATATGTCATCTATAAAATTTATAAAGTTTTGACTACATTTTATAGCATCAAAATCAATGTTAATACTTATATAAAAAATTTCTCTTAATATTACCTTTTTCTATTACAAAATGGTAAATGTTTACACAGTCTTTAAAATCTTAAGAATAAGTAAAGTGTTTATTATCAGTTATAATTTCTTTTTTTTTTGTCATATAAAGAAATTTTCGCATCTTTAAACAAATTTTAATTTTTAAAAGCATGAAACTCAATGTCAGCATCTCTTTTGTTTTCCAATTAGGTTGTATTAAGATGACTTAATGCCAAGAAATAACTTTCGCATTTGAAATAATCCAAGCAAAAAAGCAGGCGTTATTGCATATTAGAAATCATTAATTCCGTACAAACTCACCCGCCCATCCAAAAAAAATTTATTACTACAGTTAATAATAAAACTTAATGTACATTCCATGATCATACTATAATTTCAAATATTTTTCCTCAGTTCCTTATGTATATAAAAATAAGCTAATTTTTAAAAAATAGCGCTTAAAATCCCATTCACGTTTGAGCAAGGAAATTATCTGAAAAGAGAGAAAAATACAAGTGCAGCTCTGTAAAAGAGCCGCGGTTAATTGCCCCCACAGGCGGGGGAAGGGAGAGCCACCCTCTGAAGAGGGAGAATGCGTTACTTCCAGGGAAATGCTCGAACTCGTTTTCGACCACGTTTCAAACGAATGACCTTGAACTGAGTGGGGAAGAAGCAAAGCGAAACAGATGTCTCTTCTTTTATGGCCCCTAAATTTCTATGAAAAATCAGAGGGTCTTGGGTTATTCGTAGTGTTATTGAATATACGTCACACAGGCTATAAAAAGTCAAGGCTAAAGATTTGTTTTTACTTTTTTTTTCTTATAAAGTTTGAACTGATCAAGTTTTCCGATGAGAATTTATTTTATTATGAGTCAACACCTTTATATACCCCTTACAATTATAACTAATTAAATGGGGATCCAGGTTTATCGTCGTCATGCTTTATCAAATACATTCTCTATACATTTGAAACAAATTTTGTTACATAATGCTATTTTTTTTTAACTAAATTATCACAAAAATAAATCTCACCAATAATACAGCGGCTTGCAGATATGATCCAACATTAAAATACAGAGAATAAAATAATATGAAAGTTGAAATAAAAGCAAAATAAACTTCGGTTTTTTCGGTCAAATTATTGAAAATGGTGTTTTACCAGATTTAATGCATTCGCATACTATTGAAATTGAGGCACCACAAATCTAATGTTTCCGTGTTATTTAGCAACCAATATCACAATTAGTCAACAATTATATTCTAATTTTAAACTATGTTTTAGATTGTCTCATTTCAAAACTATTTATCAAAATAACAAATGTACTCGTGTATGTGATCAGTTGTATTAAAAGTGTTTTAAAAAAATAATGTAGTTTTTGCATTGAATTTACCAAATTTGTTAAAAGTCATGTGTTTTACCAGTCCCAATTTCAATTTCATTTTTGTATGAGGTTATTTACACCTCTTTTTTATATATATATATGATATTTGGTTATTTACACGCTTCTTTAAAATATATTATATATATATATTATATGTATATATATATATGCAATTATTTATGAAATCAAATGGCCTTTTATTTCAGCAAAAAAATGCTACAGTTGCAATTTGATAAAAATTATCTGTGTCATCACCCATTTTGCACGATATTCAATGCTTCACCATAATCTCACTCACTTTGCGTGATTAAATATTCATGCGTCATGAGCTAGGATTGGCACAATTTACGGTATTTAACATTAAATGAAAAGTAATTGATTTACACTAGAGGACTGTGAATATTATCTTTGACTCAAAATTTTTTTTTTCCAACTTCAGAATTTATTAAAAAGAACACGGAAGAGAGAATAACAAATAGAAGTAATACTATTATATGGTTGAATAAATAAACTATTTTCAGAGTATATGCATGTTTTGAAGATTTAAGAAGCAGAAAAAATAAGATTATCACCCTTATCCCCCCACACTAATCAGTAAGAATCACGCTTTTATGACTGTCTAAAAAGTTTGGGAGGAGGGTTGGAACTCAATAATTAAATTAAACAGGAATTTAAGTATGATGTCCATTATATATGTAAACGTGTCTTAAAATTTTAGGGACATTCTTAGAAATAAAATTTTACTTTTATAATTAGATACATTTTTATGGATAAACTCTATTTAAATTATTTAAAATTAGCAAGGATATAAAATTACGGCCAGAAAATCTCGTAAAAAATTCTAATCACTTTTTCTTAAAAAAAATTAAATCATGCTTTGTATACTTAAATTAATATAAATTTAGAAGTGCTCTTAGTAATTTGTAAATAATTGACCGTATGATTTTTAACATAGTAGAGAAATGCATCCCTTGTTTAAAATAATTTACTGTAAAGAAACAATTGTGTGAAATTGTGGTTTCTATTGTTGCTAAGGTAAAAATATTTCAATAAACCTTTTCGTTCATTTTGTAGGCATTTAAATAAGGGAATTTATTTTTAATTCGGCGTTTAATATAGTTATTTTAGAAGAGGAAACCATAAGAGAGTATCCTATGTTTTCTTATGGAACGAGAATTCTTGCATTTTAAATCTGCGAATTTTTAACTTTCTCTTTATAAGACAACTTATTGCGTGTAAATTAGGCATACCATGTATAAATTCGACTTTTCATTCCATTTAATTAAAAACTATAATACAGGCAGTATGTAATTCAATTTTTGTCTTGTTCGAACTCGAATTTCATTAGGTACAAAAAAAAAAAAAAGAATTGCTTGCACAAATATGTATTTATATATGAATAATTACATTTAGCAGTAACATGTAATTGAAATCCACTTTTTCATTATTTTATTTGGCATAAATTTAGTAACAAATTGAGTCGAGTTCATACATTATATGTGTAGATATATGATTATACTATGGAAGGATATATACTAATTTCCGTTTGAAAATGAGTTTAATTTATAATCTGATCTAGCTTTCAAGTATGAGAAAAAAATTGTTTCTAGTTAATTTTGGAAGTCTGCTTTTTTATTTTTACAGAGGGAGAGTTTGTTATAAAGTGATAAAATATTAAGCTTTTAAAAATTTTTCGTTTATATTAAACAAAAATATCAGAGAAACTCGATTCATTGTCAGAGTGAAAACCATAGCTTCCGGTCAATCCGTCATTCGACTTGTATCATTATGAATATATATACATATTGAATTGTTATTAGTAAAACAAGTATTTACGATTACGTAACGATTAAAATGTAATTTGATGACCCACAGAATGAGCGAAACAAATAACCGATTTAATAAAAATCTATCAATGAATATTCAGTGCACAAGCTATCTAAAATTATAAATAAACATTATATTTTGTAGAATAGAAAACTAAATACGAAAATAAGCTTTTCAAATCACTTTAGTAAACGCTTTTTATTCTGTATCAAAAAACTTACCCTTTCGATTTATAGTAATACCTTTGTAAAAATCCGACTAAATCACTTATTGGTTATATTTAAAATACTTATTCGTAACATCTACAAAATGTACAACAGAGGAGCTGCTTCTTTTTTGAATTTCCGTGCCATGAGTAATCGTATTATCTAAATTAATCCAGTATCGTTTCGTTAAAAACCCGGAGCTTCAAAAAACAATCAAACAATAATGTAAGCGCTTTCTGCTCGTATTACTTACCACCGCAATTACATAATTCAACTTTTTATTCAAAAAATAATGAAGAAATAAATTATTTAATTTCATTTAAAATAAATTTGTTCCATGTATTTAAACTTGCTATTTCGAAAGATGGTTATATATTTTTTTATGCTTTCGATAAGAATACAGCTTTCACCGTGTGAACAGGTCCACGTCTAATGCGAAAATGAATGATTGGCATCGTATTCAAAGCAAGCGCCGATATTGGCGAGAAATTTGCTAAGCTCTGTAACCCTGCAGACTGTCATCCCCCTGTTTCCTTCCCCTCTCCTCTTCTAAAAAAGTGCTCTTTATTTAACGACTTCCTTTATTAGTAACCCGTATGCCGTCAGACATTTCCTGAAATTCCTGAATTTATTTTACATCCATAAGCAAACTCTTTTAATAAGATTAACAATGAGTCTTCGAGTGTATTATGATTTAATGTCACAGCCCTGCCGAGCGCTATTAATATTTTTGAAAGTTAATAATATTCCTTTTGAATCAAAAGTTGTAGCTTTAAGAAAAGGTAAATCAAAGTTCGTGTATTTTGATATTTCGAGGAAACAAAAAATTAAACTTTTCAATAAATCAGCCACTTTCTCAAAATGGGATTAATTGTAATGTTGCATCAATAGATGTAAAATTGTCAAGTTTTTATAATAAAATTTTTCTTAAAGTAGAATGTTATGCTTTATTTATAAAAAAAATTGAATAGAGTCACAATGGGGTGGATTCTAGGAGGGCACACTTTTTGGCGACCGAAATTGGTCGCCTAGCTACTTCATTTAGCAATAGGTGTTTTTGGCGACCGGATTCGATAGCCAAACTACATAATTTAGTGGTAGGTGCTCTGAGAATTTACAAATTGTAATTTTGCAATAAAAGTGAAGAGTGTTAATGTGATATAATTAAATATTTATAAAGCTATTATTAATACATGAAAAAAAATTTTTTTTGCTAAAGGAAATTGTAAGTTAGCATATTTAAGGAAAAGGCTTACTTGCACTCAGGAGAGTTCTTCTAAAGAAGGGTAAATTTCTTTCACTGCCTTTTTAGAGGCAGTGAATAAGGCATTCAGATTGCTGGGCTGCTTCACCTTTCTCCACATGAACTCTGCAAGGTAAGAATTGAATTGATCCTTACACCTGAGGGTTCCATGCAGAGATTTTTTAATGGAGTTCATGTGATCCCTCCTTTTTGGATCTTTAAAGTGCAAGCAGTGATTGACTGAAAGATGAAGGAACCCTTCATCTTCCAGGTTCCATTTACTTGTTTACCTTTGTTGTACTTTCTTTTACCAAAGATGCTTTTGTCAATTTCTACTATCACAGGACCTCCAAGCATTGAACTTTCATACACACACATTTCCATGCATACCTCTCTGCAAAAACTCATTCAATCTGTGACTGTTTTCTTTGAAACATTTAATTCGCAAGAAATGAAGTCATCGTTGGCCTTTCGCACCCACATATTAGTCAATATGAGATTCTCAGCTTACTTTCTCTGAACTATTCTTCTGTACATATCTGTTGATATGATGCACATTCACTCCTTTTCTTTGGCATTCCCAAATCTATCCATTTCTAATCAGATGCATAGCCTACTTGCAAACCAAACATTCAGCACTTGCAGTAATCAATCTTTTTTCCATGTGACACTGTATCACAGGCGATTTTCCCTTTCTTTCCAAATCATGAAAAAGCCTCAAATCATACCTTTCAGATATACTCTTCAGGATAAGTTAAAGGAAAAACAAGAAAATGGAATATTAAAAAATAACTGAAAAGTTCAAAATATCCTCTACTGATAAAATCTAAGTGCAGAATGAAAATAAAAATGGAATGGTTAATTTGAAAATTGTCTGCTCGTGTTGAAAACTTCTGCAGTTTTTTTAACTAAGCAATATCAGCGTGACATCTGCATCAAGGGTTACCAAATTATACAGTCTGCCAGAAGGAATTAGTTATCTCATCATGACATTTAGATAAAAATTGTCAAATCCAAAGGGCCCCCTAATCTACACTTTAGCCCAATATTTCACTCCAATGTATTTTTGAGAAAAATGAATACATTTTTCTATTTTAGACAGTGAATAACAAACTTTTGAAGTGATAACTTCTATAGGCACGTTTTGCTGGAGAGTTAACTTGAATGAATGTCACGCTCGGGTTTGTAGCGCTTATTCGTCTTTAGTCGGAAATCCTGCTCTGATAAGATCTTTCGCGACATACACACCCCTAAAAAGAAAAGGTGGGATGTTGCCCCCTGACATGAAACGCAGTAGTTTGTCTCCCCACCAATAGGCTGTAAAAGTAAAGTTCCTAGCTTCGTTCTAAGTGGGTCTCCCGCCACATCTTTCTTTGAAAATGAATGTGGGATTTTTTCTAATCATAATTGAAGCATGAAAATGAAACATGTAATATTTTTAAAAACTAGGCTTAGAGAGAAAGAAATCCTACACTAAAATTAAACATAAAATGTAGAAAAAGGACAAATTTTTATAGAACTAAGTAACTAGTATAATTATTAGAAATATTGCAGTGAATTTTTGAATAAAAATCTATTTTTGTAAGTGAATCAGAATAGCAATGAACAAATAGTTCTATTAATCACATTACTTAAATATACTTATAGTCTAAAATAACAAAATTAAGTGTACAGGTATTAAGAAAAAGTTAATTAAATAATTTAAATACAATAAAACAAAATATAATTAAGCAGACTTACTTTGTAGCAGCACTGGATATATTTGTATAAAACTGACATATAATGTCAAAAGAGCTAGTATAAGCTAGAGATTATGTGATATAAATCTGATTAAATCCCTTTTTAAAGGTTTTGACCTAGATTCCTCTCTTCCCAATCAACTACCTGTCTTACTATCCCTTTGCTTAAATTAATTCAGGGATAGAATTGAATATTGTTGAATTACAACCAAAATTCGCAAAGCCGGATTGGGTATTCTGAACAAATGACCTATGATTTCAAGTGAGAAATTTTAAAGTAGATTTTTCAAAAGACAAATTAAAACCTTCAGTTGATTTTTTTAAAATCAAAATTAAATTTAACTATGTCAAGTGATCCAAATGAAAGCACGAGGAAGTATGGAACAACACTTGACAGTGTTTTTTTTATAGATATATAAATAAAATTTTGAATCTAAAGTATTTATAACCTATTTCAGCTACCATAAACCTATTGTTTCCTTCTTAGAATACAATTAATTCACAAATATGACTGTATATTTTGCATAAAAATATTACTTTATAAGTACAGACATATGAATAAATAATTTTATAGGACAATACTAATATCCCCTTGTTTTTTTTTCTTTGAACTAATCCCTGAAATAACATTACAAAATTTGAAGTTATCACTTCTATCGTGTGGTCATAAGCACACACACTTTTTTTTTCATTTAATATAAATTATAGTATATTACATAGTGTTCATATTAAAATATACTATATTTAAGTTTTATGAAAAAAAATTATTAATTTTTTAATATAAATTAGAGCAGTGGCATATACATAGGTGACTTTTATAGGGACAGAGTACTTAAAAAACGTGTAGTGTTGAGTCATAATCTTTGTGATAAAAATTTAAAATATATTAGTCAAAAGGTGAGAAATGACTCCCTAAACTAATGAAACAATAATGGCAATTGAATTAATTCATAGCAAATTTAATGTAAATGTTTTTAATTTTTAGAAACTCACTTTTCCCCTCTTTATAGTTTATTTTTCTAACTGGTTGAAGTGTTTTAAAGCCTTTCGTTAGAACTCAACTATTTTTGTAAAAAATTTTCGTCATTTTATTTAAATGCTTACATATAACGTATCTTGCTTGGATTTTTTTATAGGTATAATTGTCATTTACAACATTTGATTGTTTATCCAAATTTTTACTTTGCGTTTGTTCATTTTGTTAGAAATGAAACAGAATTGATTTGTATGTGGTTAGTTTTTGACCTGAGCATAATATATCTTATCGTTCCAAGTAGTTATGTAAAAATTTGATGATTGAGATACTTGTTGTGAAGTGTCATCCATATAATCACTATTGAATTACTTCTAAAATTTAAATGAAAGTATTAAGTACAATTTCTTTTATATATATATATATTTCGGATATTTGCATATTAGCATCACCACAGCGAAAATTTTCACCATGTAAATTGTGCCATGATATCAAATTTAAGATTCTTACATGTTTTATTTGAAGAAAAACAATTACCGTAACACCACAATTTTGGCTGCAGTAATGCTAATTTGCAAGTACCATTTTTTGTGATACCATGAAATTTTGCGTATTTATCATTGGGAAATCTTTTTTTTCTCTCTCTAACTTTATGACTTGTGGATGTTATTCATGAATAATAATAAAAAGAAATATTTTTGGAGAAACAAATTTTATTACATCTATGCTGCATTATATTTACATTTTTGCTGCCAATATCAATAGTACCTAAGATGGCTAAATGGCCATGGTTATCAGAGAATCACGAGTTTGAGTCCTGGGGCCCTTGAAAACTTACCATTTAGAATGGCTGATACATGTTAAATCTGTCATGCTTCTAAGTCTTTGCATTACCATGGTGTGAAAGTTTGAAGAGAGGGGTGTGCTAGCTCAGGAGTCACCTACATCACTTTATTGTGGTTGAAAATTAAGAGGTACACTTCCAAAATAGTCCTTACATTGTGTTAGAGTGCAGCATTAAGAAAAAAAGAAATCAAAGTCCATATAATTTTAAAGTATGATTTATTATTAAGTGTATTGTAAAGCTGTATGTTTGTTCTAGTAAGAATTTTCCTCTTAAATGTATTTAAATTATCTTTATACAATATTATTTACAGTAAAATCTGGTGTATAAGGCCCACTTTTATCACAAAAAGTAAGAGCAAAATTTAAGGCTGCACGTTATATGCCGGGTATAAAAATGAGAGCTTAAAAAAAAGATAAGCATAGAAAAAAATTAGACTTCTACGTATGTCGAAATACTGTTTCTTTAAAAGAAATGTCATTTCTTATGAACTTAAGGGTTATAATTCTAGAAGTATACTATTTTTTTTAAAGCTTGAAACAATATCTTTAATAAATGACTTCAAAATATAAGAGCATTGCACACATTTCATGTTTCTTCATAAAAAAGGGGTTGTATGTTATACGGTGAATATACCTAAGAACTAAAAATTACAGCTTGAAAGTAAAGGTGCGCATTATACGCCCGATTTTACGATAATTTAAAAACGGATTGTTCTACTTAATTCATAATTAAACAGCGCTATTTAATCTGCTACTAAGTGTTAACAATTTGCTAATCATTTTATTCTTAATTGCTGTCCATAGCTTATAGTCTGTTTGTTCTCTCATATTTCTCATCCAACATGTATGAGAAATCTGTTGATTAAATTTGATTTTAAAACAACTTTTGACCAAAGTAAGTATGAAGGGAAAAACAGAAATAGTAAAAAATGGGATTTTTTAACATCAATTCTGTAGGTATAGATTCGAACCAGGCACCTTCCGTTCCGAACGCCAGTACGTTATCGATCACGCCAAAACGATAATCTCCGCATAATGTCTAAGTACTGGTTTATTTAGATACCGCTACAATTCCTTGCTAACTTTGGACACTAATATTTTAGTGCTGATTTCTTACTAATATTTATTTTCATTACTTATTTTGGTTTGATGGAATTTTCTGCAAATCTGCACACTGATTATGTTTTGAGAAGTACCCTTCTAGTTATCTACATATTAATAAGTCTTGCAGAAAACATTCTCCATTATTTCAGTTCTCTATTTTTTCTGAACTTAAAATCGAATGCATGCCAGTGAAAAGTATTTCCTTACCAATTAATAAATTGTTAATTTATCTTTCAATAGTAATAACCCTTTGGGCATCATAATGTGTATAAAAGTAAATTGAATTCATCAAAAGCATGTTTAAAAAAATTTAGTTATTCATTAGAAAAATTCAGTAAAACACAAATTTATAAATGTAATGAAGCATTAAATATTAAAAAGGATAATATATCTCCCCTCTCCTCCTTCCCATTATTTAATTTTCTTTTTCTTTTAGGAGAACATTTAACTTCTGAATTCGCCAAGTTGAATCCCTTTCAAAAAGTGCCTGTAATGGAACATAAAGATTTTGTGTTAACTGAAAGGTGATATTTTTAAAATTTTTAATATTTGTATATAGTTTATAAGCATGAGATATTTAATCAAAGTATTCTAGTCCTATCTATAGTTAAATAATTGATTTATATAAAATATGTTCTTTTGTTATTGATGTGTTATAATTATGTATTATTTGTTTAGTAATATTATTAAATTCTTAATGTATTATTATTTGTTTAGTACATTTTATCGGATATTAGTTAGAATACCTATTTACATGGGAGAATTCTAAAAGTAAAACTTTCTCCTGCAAGATGGCATAGAATTTTTTTAACAAGGGCTCTTGTCTGACCTGATGCAGGACAACATATTTAAAAATTTTAAATAAATCTTCTTAGTAATGACCCACTTGTGTGTGTGTTAATAATTTTTTAAACAATTTTAGTGAATTTTTGAAAGAATATATTTTTTGAATGACTCATTTGAAAAAAGAATTGTAATTTTATGCTACAAAGAATAAAAAATTAATAACAGATTGTGTGTGTGCCCAAAACAAAACTTAATATCATCACAAAATAAATGCCCAAACCATTCAAAGTGATTTTTTTTCTGTAAAGGAAGAAAAGAGTGAAAACTTGTTCACTGATTGTAGAATAAAAAAAAATATATCAAAACCACCTGTAACAGGTCTATCCATGAATATTCCATTAATCCTCTTGGATAAAATTATTCTTTTTAACTATAAGTTCTGTTGAAAATTTTCTCTCGAAGAAGAAGATGGGATTTATTTGAGTTGTTCTATTTAAGCATTGGTATTTGGGTATGTGATGATAGTTGATGGATGGTCAATAGTTGATAATTGGAGATTAAAAGGGATTAAACCGTGAACACGATTTACGACCAGAGGTCATATATTTAAGTAAGATAATTACGGAGAATTGAAGCGTAGGAGTCACGAGTGCTCCAAGAGTAAGTTAAGTAAACTTTAATTATATGTTATTGAACTTAAGCCAAGTGATTACTCTTCTAATTATTTACTAAGTGCATTTCCTACCTTTTTTTATGTTGATTAAGTAAAAGGGATAAATAAAATTGCATTGAAAACTTGCTGTGGCTAATCTTTGAGCCCCAAACACCAACAACCCAAAGTGGGTTGTTACACACCGTCCTCTTTTCGTAAAAGAGGAAATACTGATTCAGCACGCCATTTCCATGTAATTTGAAACAGTGAATTTCTGAATGGAGTGATTTAAAAATAAAAAAAAATTGGAAATTGATGTATCTCTACACCATTTTTAAAAATTTACCAAAATTAGGCTAATTAGTTTGCATGTTCCAAACTAAGTAAATCCTTTTTTTTTTAATGTGTTTCTCAGATAGTGAAAGAAAAATAACTTTACAATGTTTTTTTTAAGAGCTTAATGTAAATTATATCACAATCACTTCAACTTTAAATTTTTAAAAAATCTACAGCCAATTTTGAAAACTCACTTTGATACAGAACCATCACCCATAGCTTCAGCATTACATATTTCTTATGTTCTTATCTGTCATCTCTATACTATGCAGCTCACTGTTTCATTCATAAATCAACTAAGTAAACCATATAAACTTTTAAGCAATCAGTATGCACTACTGCAAATCACTATAGTACTTTTAAAATTGAGACTTAGAAAAAAAATGGGATGCTAAACTGCTTGAATAACTCATTTTTATCATGCTTTTATTAACTTCACCTGTATGTATGTAATGGAATCTTTGAACCCAATTTTTACCCACCTTAGGAAGTTCAGATTAATTCAAAATTTTGCACACTTTTCAAGGACTGATGGCAATACAATAATTTAATAATTTTGTTCCATTGTCCTGATCAGGATCATCAAGATTAACAATTTCCCATTTCCTGATTTGGCAACTGAAAGATTAAGTTGCACTCTAAAATGGAAACCCTCATGTTTGATACAAATACAACACACACACAAAGTGTTCTTTATGTGAAGAAGGGAAGGTTGCATTAGCAATATTTTACCATAACATAAATAATTGCCCAGTTTTTCTGAAAATGGAAATAATAAAAAAAAAGACTCCAGCATATGTGGAAAAAATAATTTATGTTCTAATTCTTTGGAACTCAGACATTAAGTCTGTTTTTCTTAATTCTCTTGTCAGATCTGTGGAATGAAACTGCAGCGACCTTACAGCTCAACGTAACGACTCCAAAACTGAACTGAATTGATCTGTTATTATTGTAGCGTGCCTGGTTCCATGTGTTGTATATTTTGAAAGCTTACCTCTTAATTGCTCATTTAATCTTTAAAGTTAATAAATGTTATTGTTATTTAATTCAACCGTGTTGTAGTGAAGAATGTCTAACCACCCAACGCGGCAGTGGTGACCCCTTTTGGACTTAAAAACACGTAAGCTATTCTGTTCTACTGGCGAATGCAATACAAATTCTTCTACTACGGATGATCAGTACGTAGCGAAAGATTTTTTTTTTCTCCTTCTCCTCAAGGCCACTTGAAGCATCTGCTCGGAGATTCGTTTCGCGTCCTGCTTATTCAACAATATGACTAGTGAAACCGTTGAATCGCTCGTATTGCATTGCGGCTGCCGCCGTTTTGGAAATCCAACGTTCGTCTATGGATTGCGCAATGCGACCATGCATTCACATTCAGTGGTATCTCCAGTGATGATACTAAGTATTCTGCTTTGGTTGCGAACCTGGATGCTGAAACTCTCTCCTACGTGTCGGACATTGTGTTAAGCCCTCCGAACAGTGACAAATATCACACTCTCTCGCAGCGGCTCATCACCCAATTCAGCGACTCGGATACTCAAAAAATTAAGAAACTGCTTACTGACCTTCAGCTAGGAGATGAGAAGCCCAGCCACCTGTTGCGAAAAATGAAAGAGCTGTCTAATGGCCAACTCCAGGATGACTTTCTGCAAAGTTTGTGGCTTCAAAGAATGCCACCACATATCCAGACTGTTTTGTCTGCATCCTCAGAGCCTTTGGATAAACTGGCTATCATCGCCGATAAGGTTTCTGAGGTTGGTGCGTCCTCGACTATCTGTGCTGCCACAACTGTTCCTCCACCATCCCAGTCATCTTCATGCAGTGCTCAGCCAACCATGGACTCTCTCGTCAGGCAGATCCAAGAGCTGTCTCTACAAGTTGCTGAACTGACAAGAGAGCGCAATTCCTCTCGCCACCAATGATATAGTTCTGACCGCCGGAGATCACATTCACGCTCTAGGAGTGTCAATAGAGGAAGTGGCATCTGCTACTATCATCGCCGTTATAAAGAGAAGGCCCGCAAGTGTGTTTCACCTTGTTCATTTGTGCAAAAAAACGAGTAAGCTCTGTCATAGCTGGAATGGCAGAGCCCTCGAAACATACCAGCCGGTTATTTTTATTAGACCGCAAGTCTGGCCAGAAATTCCTCATAGACTCTGGAAATGAAATCTGTGTCATCCCACCTTCTCCAACTATGAATAAATCACCTCAGTCTAACTTCTCCTTATTTGCTGCTAATAATACCAAAATTCCAGCCTATGGTATGGTCCGTAAAGAACTGAACCTGGGTCTGAGGCGACCTTTTATCTGGACTTTCATAATTGCTGATGTATCATCTCCTATAATTGGTGCTGATTTTCTAAAGCACTTCAACCTTTTAATCGACCTTAAGAAAAAAAGGTTGGTGGATGTGGAAACTTCTCTTTTCACTTCTTGTGTTTTTTCAAATATTGTACAGCCCTCAATCCTCACTGTAGATGCAAACATTAGTTTTAAAAACATCTTATCGGAATATCCAGACCTCAGCAACCCTTCTTTAATTTCCAAATCAGCATCACATGGCACAGTCCACCATATTATTACTACTGGCCCACCAGTCACTGCCAGACCTAGAAGGCTACACCCTAAACTGTATGATGCAGTGAAGGTAGAATTTGAATTTCTTGCTCAAGGCATTATTAGACCTTCCAAAAGTCCCTGGAGTTCTCCTCTTCATGTTGTGCCCAAATCTGACTCTACAGTTAGACCTGTTGGGGATTACAGGCAGCTGAATTCTGTTACTGAGTTCGACAGCTACCCCATGCCTTATTTGAATGACTTTGCTCATGCACTACATGGCAAGAGGATATTTTCCAAAATAGACATTTTTAAGGCATTCCACCAAATCCCTATAGCTGAGTGTGATATTCCTAAGACAGCTGTAACAACTCCATGGGGTCTTTACGAATATACCCATTTGTGTTTTGGCCTTGTGAATGCACCACAAACCTTTATGCGATTCATGCATGAAGTACTAAGAGGACTTCCTTTTTGTTTTGTCTAATTGAATGATATTTTGTGTTACTCAGAAAATGCTGAGGAGCATCGTTCTCACTTAAGAACGATCACTATATTCCAAAGACTGAGCTCATATGGTTTAAAACGAAATATCTCTAAATGTGTATTTGGTGTGACTGAACTCATTTTCCTTGACCACCTTATCACTCCTGATGGCATTAAGCCATTGCCTGACAAAGTTCAAGCAGTTCTTGATTACAAACAACCAGAGACTGTTGGCTCTCTGAGAAAATTTTTAGGACTGTTAAATTTTTATAGACGTTTCTTGCCCAAAGCAGCTGAACAACAGTATCTTTTAAGTGAATTTTTAAAAGGTTCTAAAGGTAAGAAGGACTCAAAGCCTTTAAACTGGTCTTCTGAGGCAATTACAGCATTTCAGAGGTGTAAACAAGCTCTTGCTGATGCTGCACTTCTTGCTCATCCTTCACCTTCTGCCCCGCTTGCTCTTCATGTGGACGCCTCTGATTATGCCATAGGAGGTGCACTTCACCAAGTTGTGGACTCTGAGCTACAGCCATTGGCTTTCTTTTCCAGAAAACTTACTTCATCTGAAAAGTCTTACAGTGCCTACGACCGTGAACTCCTTGCTATCTACTCGGCTATCCGACACTTTCGGTATATGCTGGAAGCTAGAGATTTCACAGTGTTTACTGACCACAAGCCCCTCACTTATGCTTTTAGGCAAAAAAGTGACAAGTGTTCTCCACGGCAGATCCGTCAGCTGGATTTCATCTCTCAGTTCACCACAAATATTGTACACATTCCAGGATCTGACAATATTGCTGCTGATGTTCTCTCTCGTGTTTCTGCAATCACCTTCCCAAGTCAAATTGACTATGACTGTATTGCTGAGACACAACAGACTGATCAGGAGCTTCACACCCTAATAGCATCTGGAACTTCCTTGGAACTCAAAAAGGTAACTTTTCCCAATTCGTCTACTGAAATTATGTGTGATCTATCACAGCCAGACCCTAAATCCCAAAACAGCATCGCCAAGATGTTTTTCTGCTATGCATAATTTATCCCATCCTGGCATACGTCGATCAGTGCATTTGATGAAGCAGCGTTTTGTTTGGCCATCAATCTCATCAGATGTAGCTAAGTGGGCAAGACACTGCCTAGCTTGCCAAAAATCCAAAATTCATCGTCATACTAGATCACCTCTTTCATCATTTCAAGAACCTTCCCAACGTTTTGATCATGTTCATCTGGATCTCATTGGACCTCTACCTCCATCAAATGGCCACACCTATTGCCTGACAATGATTGACCGTTTTTCGAAATGGCCAGAGGCCCAACCTCTCAAAGACATAACTGCTGAGACTGTGGCTGAGGCCTTCTTTTCCTCTTGGGTGTCTCGCTTTGGAACTCCTGCAATTCTCACAACCGACAGGGGCAGGCAGTTTGAGTCCTCGCTCTTCAAAGCTCTTAGCAAACTACTTGGTGTTCAGAAGTGTCGTACAACTGGATACCACCCTCAAGCTAATGGGATGATCGAAGAATTGCACCGCCCATTGAAAAGTGCAATCAAATGCCATGCTACTGAGCATTGGACAGAAGTACTCCCTATCATCTTACTAGGTCTACGAGCTTCTCTTAAAGAAGATATTCTGTGTACCCCAGCTGAATTAGTTTTGGGACCACTATTCGACTGCCAGGGGAGATGTTTGACTCTTCCAAGCCAGACGATGATGTTGTGAATTTTGTTTCAAACTTAAGTCTCACATGCACAATCACTTCACCCTAAACCACCAAAACACCATGGCAAACGTCCAGTTTTTATCCATCCAGGACTGTTGGAATCAACACATGTTTTTCTTCGCCGAGACATGTTACGTCGTCCACTTCAACAACCCTATGATGGCCCTTTCAAAGTCTTACAAAGGAAGGATAAAGTGTTTTTCCTTGACATCAATGGTAAACGGGTATCTGTATCTATTGATAGATGCAAACCTGCCTTCTTTCTTAACACTGAGGACTTGCAACTACCTCAAACCAAGAATGAAACACCTGCTACTGTGGAACCTAATGCAACAGCTTCAACACCTGCTACTGTGGAATCTGATCCAACAGCTTCAACGCCTACCCAGCCATCTACACGTTCTGGTCGCAAAGTTCATCTTCCAACTAGGTATCGTTGACACTGGAAGGGGAGTATGCAGCGACCTTACAGCTCAACATAACGATTCCAAAACTGAACTGAATTGATCTGTTATTATTGTAGCGTGCCTGGTTCCATGTGTTGTAGTTTTTGAAAGCTTACCTCTTAATTGCTCATTTAATCTTTAAAGTTAATAAATGTTATTGTTATTTAATTCAACCGTGTTGTAGTGAAGAATGTCTAACCACCCAACGCCGCAAAACATCATTATTTATTTCATTTTATCAAACAGCTGATTCCCCACTTCAGCCGAACTTGAACTGTGAAAGTGAAAACAAAACTACCACTACTGTTCTTCCAAGAGTGGTGCAAGAGGAAAATCTTTCTCTCTCAAGTGTTTCCAGTGCGGGGCAAAAAACATCGTTACTTCATACATGTGTTGTTTATCGCAATGAAAGATTCAGAAATATATATATAGAATTCCTGTTTGTGCATTGTTAGATACTGCAAGCTCTATATCAATTATTTCTATTAGTATAGCAGGAAAACTACAAAAACAAAACATTGATTTAGAGATCACCAGATTAAATAATATCTCACAAACTCTTCAATTAAAAATGTGTTCTTTTATGTCTAATGCTGATGCAAGTTTTAGAGAATATTGAGCTATTTTTAGTGAAAAATATCATTCACTTTATACCTTCCACATTAAATATTTCAAACACTTAGCTCTTCCAGATTTCTTTCAATTAGCTGATCCTACATTTTGCAAACTAGGTCAAATTTACTTACTGATAGGATGCCAATGGGTATTCCAGATTCTAAAAAAATGATGCATTTAAGGTTAATGATCTTTTCTTAAAAGACTGTGTTCCGATACATTGTTTCTGGGTTGTGTTGGTACTTTGGATAAAAATGGGAAAACTCCATTAAATGTAGCTGTCAACGCAAAAAAAAACCCCTAATCCGTCAAATTAATTTTAAAATATTGTCCTAAAGTATCGAAGTAATAATGGTTTACTTAATACCATTGATTATGATTGTTAAAAAGAATATCAGAAAATAGTAGCTATGTTACTCAAACATGTAGTTATAAATTATTTGTGAAAATGTGAATAATAAGCTGTTACAGTTGAGTGTAACATATATTCAAGTTCGAATTCAAAAGTGTGTGCATCTACCGATGCTGGGTGCTGTTGATTTTCTTAAAAGAGTTCCAGAGTTTAAAAATGCTTTATTTACACTGCTAGGCAGTGGAGCAATGACCTCACTCTCTGCCTGCTAAGTTGGAAGTGCCCGAAAAAAGGGCATTACATCATAGGGGTGGGGGCGTGACGTCACTCCACCCCAGAGCCATTCAAAGCAGGACTATTTTCACAACAAAACTATTATTTCAAACGGCTATTGAATTAGGCCTTGCAAATATTTTAAAAGAACTGTAGGAATTGTTATCTGACCCACAAACACTATAATAATCGACATTTAATTCAAAGAAGCAGTCATATAGATGAACAGGTTGGGCCAAATAAGACCTACCAATGTTAAACACAAATAACTTTTTTATTTTTTGATATAATTATTTTTTTTTCTTTTTGTAGGTTATAATTGAATTCTTGGGAATTTATTATGGAACCATTCAGTACAAAACAACGCGTTAAATTATCGAATTTTTCTATTCTTGTCAACAATCAATTGTTATGATGCAGTGTAAATATCAGCAATATTTCAATTCAATATCAGCTCCCATAACCTTCAGGTTTAGGAGTTTGGTCAGTCATTTTGTGAAACAGAGTTCAGTGGTTGATCGTCCTGGAAGAGGTGCCCATCGAAATATTCGTAGTAAAGACAAATTGGAAACTGTGCTGCAAAGTGTTGCAGACGATCCATCTGTCTCAACTCGCCATCATTCCAGCCAATTGGGCATTTCCAGAACGATGTTGCATAGAATTTTTTTGTGGCCAATGCAGAGCAGAATCCTAATTTGTGGTTTCAACAAGATGGAGCAACTGCGCACACTGTTAGGCAAATAACGAATCTGCTACTTGAAATTTTTGGTGAATGTCTGATTTCAAAGAATTCAGGTTTCCCTTGGCTACATTGTTTGCCATAGGTAACTGCACTTGACTTTTTTGTGGGGATATTTAGAAGACAAAGCATATGTGTTAATAAACCAGAGCCTATTAGACAGCTGAAGCAAAATTTCAAGATGAAATACTGAGCCTTCAACCAGAAACATTATGTGGTTAAAAAGAGCCAATCTCTGTGTAGAAAAAAAATGGTGGACATATGTGTGATGTCATATTTCATACATAATTTCCATAAAATATATTAAATGTATTAAAAAAATTAATCAAAATAAATTATTACTACATTAGTTATCCATGTTTAACATTAGTAAGTCTTATTTGGCCCACCCTGTATAAAGAAAATGGTAAACGACTCTCTCTGTCAGCATATCATGGAAGGCATACTAAAGTTGCAGAAATAATGGATTTCTACTGCACAGCAGTAAAGTTTTTAAAAAATTTTATAAAACAATACATTTAGAAGTGATGGTATGAATTAACATTGTAATTAAATTATTTATCAGTTAAAGCAATACATTTAAAAGGTGATAGTATAAATGACATTTAATATTTCTATTTAACATGCTTTTGTTAGTTTGACCTAAATCTATAGAGACAGAATCCTTGAAATATAATGATGTAGGATTCATCCAAGGCTCTGTGAATGGAAAGAATATCCTTCAGACCTGTTAATTAAGATCCATTGAAGAGCAAGTCTAATTCCAGCAGCCATGTAATTGCAGCTCCAAATAACAAAGTCAAGAATAAATTCATCAATGAATAAATGATAGCTTAAAAAACTAAAAAAACACGCTTTTATTGTTGATCGAACTAAAAAATGAAAAATAAATTTTAGTTTATAAAAAAAATGCACTTCTATAGTTAATCAAAGCAAAAAATAATTCTTAATATAAGAATAAAATGATTAACGAGAAAATCAATGACATTGTGTTAAAAGCAGGGGGGGGTGCTACATTTTTACACTAATTTTGCATTTTGGAATAGAACTGGTAAGAAATTATAACAATTGACATCAAGAACCCCGTGTGAGTTTACCACAGTGACATTAATTTTATCGTTAATCATTTCTTTTTTGGATTATTTTTTACTTTTTAATACAATCAACTATAAAAGCGTGCTTTTTAGCTTTTTTAAACTATAATTTATTCTGTGTTGGACTCCTATTCTATATAGCTGTAGTAATTCATCAAATCGTTGACAAAAATAGTATCTGAACGCTAAAAGTTATATTCATTGAGAAGTCTTAAAATGAAAGGAGGATCAAAAAATCAACATTATGTAATGCTTAAAGCTGTCTAAAAAAAAGATTTGAGTCAATTTTGCTTACAAATAAACTGAAAAAGAAACTGCAATGTTAACATTAATTTAACTAAAAAAAACTACCCAAAAAATAGTTAAAATAGACATTGCTTTGGTCAAACTTTCATGAATAATATAAAGATATGAACTGAAAAAGAAATAAAAATATAAACTGAGACCAATACATTGAACTAAAATTTAACTTAGGAATGTTGAAAAGGTAAATAAGATTTGAAAAGTGCTAACACAGACCATGTTACTAAATCTAAATTGCAACCATTGAAAAAATATCTTTTTTAACAACTATTCATTGAAAAAACAATTTTAATTACCCTAAAATCAAAATGAATAAATACTATGATAAACATGCTTGTAAAAATACCTAAAGATCACTAACAAATTAATTGAAGGATAATTTGTCATATTCAGAGATAGATGTGACATCATATCATCAGAGTTATAAAGAATTATTTTAAAATTGAATTCTAAGATATTTAAAGTGAATATTAAAAAAAAATCTCAGGTGCAACCAACCATCAACCATAGTTTCAAAGTGCCAGATTTTACACAACTAAGCCGTTCTGTTTTTGTGCTACGTCATGCATACACACAGTCTCTTCCTTTTATTAATACAGATTCAATATGGAAAGTTTACTTATGCATTTCTTTAATTTATTTGTAAATTTCAAAAATAAAATCTTCACACTTTTGAAAATTTAGCTTTTTTCTATTCTGAATCAATATTTTACTGTTTTCTGTAATTTTTACTATATTTGTATTTTCAGTATTGCGATGGTCAGATATCTTGCTAAGGAGTTTCCTATTGAAGATAAATGGTATCCCAAAGATAGTAAAGCTCAAGCTCATGTAGATGAATACTTAGAATGGCAACATTTGAATACACGGTTATTTGGAAGCATGGTTTTTCGTCAAAGGGTATATAAATGTTTCAAATATTTTTATTGCAACTTTTTCTTTGTGCTAACACAATTGCTTTGAAAAAAAAATTTCTGCATTAGAACTATTAGCTAAAAAACTTTTATATTTATTGTAGCTTCATGATTTTATAAAATATATTGTAATAATTTTTTTTTATGAATGTGTATATATAAGAGATATATAGAAATAATTTTAAATGATATATAATTTTTGAAATCTTGCTGAAATCCATATTTCTGTTACATTATTTTTACAAAAAAGAATTTCATCAATTAAAAAAATACTTGAATTTGTAATAAAATTCTTATACAAACTTTTGGATTTTGATATAATAATGTTGTTGATATCACTATCTAACTTACTTTCCATTCTTTAACAAATAACTTTTATTTTGCGACTAGAGCTAAATTCTCACCTCACTAATTTTACATTCAGTTCTGATATGCAGTCATACACATCACTCTCTTTTTCAATTGAGGATACAATTCTACAGAACTGTTAAAACAGCATCTTTTTTATTTCCTAAACAAATAAGTTAAATTTCATTACAAAATTGCTTTCTGAAGATCCTTTCAGTTTTTGGCTGAGAGGTAATAGGAATGATCACTTAATGGCTCCATTTATGTTTCGATTTCTGTCTAATAAATTTTATCTTTGAGGTTTGACAGATTTTCAATTTTTTTTAAAAAATAGAACACAATTTTATAAGAAAATTATTAGTTAACTGCACAAGTAAATTCTTTTATTTGTTACAATGTAAGATTTATGTGGTTTTTGAAAAATCTTTTTAAATTCAGCATTTGTTTGATGATATCATGATTAATTATCAAATCATGATGAAAGATTTAATAAGATAAAAACTTTTTTGCAGGTTATTGAACCTTTATTACAACAGAAACCAGTGGATGAAAAAAAGGTTGAATTCTACAAGAAAGGTTTTTTAAAAGTTGTAAAAGACATTGAAAAAGGCTTCTTGAAAAATCGTCCTTATATAAGTGGAGATAACATATCAGTGGCCGATATATTCTGTGCATGTGAAATAGAGCAGCCTCTTATGATAGGCTTTGATGCTCTTTCTGATGTTCCAAAAGTTAAAAATTGGTTTGATAAAATACGCATGGAATTAGAGCCTCACTATAGTGAAGTTCATAATGTCACAAAGATTATGAAAGTGGCAATTGAAAAAGGAAAATTGTAAGATAATGTAAATTTTTTCTTCAAAGTGTCAAAAGTTAATTATTTGTTATACAAAAATACTATTACTGTGAATTTTATTTTTCTAGCCATGTTTTGATTAAATTTTGTTGATTTTATATTGATATTAAATAAGATGCATTTTCATTACCTGATGTGTTTTTTTTTAAATTTTCATACATGCATGTGTTATGCATTTTAATTATATGTGTAAATTATGGGAAAATACTAAATTTTTAAGTAGAGTCAATTTTAGTGTTCGTGTAGAAAAGATTGATTGAAAAAAGGTGACAGTTTTTATTTTGTGAATTATTAATATGAAGAAATATATATATATACATATACATATATATATATATATATATATATATATATATATATATATATATATATATATCAGTTTTACATATTATAAATGAATCATATCTAAAAATTAATATTTATGTTTTCAAGTACACAGCATTTACGATCAAAAATTATTTATGCTTTCTCAATTACAATTATGAATAAAATATACATCTCCTTTGGAAAATTCTTCATACTTTGCCTTTTCCTAGAAAACTTTTATTTTGCTCTGTTCATGAGTTTTAAGGTGATGGCGGGCCATTAGTTTAACACCTTACATGACATCTAGATGGCGTTGGCTATTGCGAAATTTTTTGGCACAAATATTTGTCTCAAGACTCCCAAGATGGGCAATAAATTTCTCTCTCGGGTAACCTTTTCAATGAAATTCTCCCCTTCAGCGAAAGGGAACACGCGGGGGGCGAAGAGAGGGGTGACAGTCGTAAAACTGGTAAAATAAATGTTAGCTCTTTTTTTTCTTTTTCGGGGAGGGGGTTAAAGCAGCAGAGTGAATCTTGACCATGAAAGACTTCATTTCTGGACATTGGTCAATCGTCAAACTTTTTCAACTCTTGGAATCCCTAGAACTGTAACATGTTTTCGAGGAATCCCCTTCCTCGCTGAAGGGAATATATCTTAAAATAATATTTAAAGTATATAGATAAACATATATTTTTGATATTATATGTAAAGACAATTTAAAAAAAATATTATATTTTTTATTAAAAAAATTTTATGATGTAATTTTAATGTTATTTACTCATTGATAATATAAATTTGTGACCCAAATGTCACCTACGCATGCATTATACTTAGTAACTGAGATATGTGTTCACAATTTTTTACACAAACTATCGACGTATAAGCTTTTGAAATTATCTGCAGTAGCATTTCATATTCCGTGTTCAATTCGTTTTTGTATTTTGTTTTTGTTGCCTATCGCGTTAAAAATATTTTTCACTTTCTAAATACATTTTTGTGAATGGCATGAAAATGTTCATAGCTGTGTGAGAAATTCTGCATATATGGCATGAATTGGTAACCTAAGATATAGGTCTTCTAGCTTAAATTTAAATTTTAGCATCGAATCTGTTCATATGTCGATAAATTTTTTTATCTTCTTCATTATAGGTGTTTTTTTCCCCACAAATGTAAAAGGTTTCAAAATATTGTACTCTAACTAGTATAAAATTACTTCGTGGAACTCGGGATAGCAAATAATAGTATATTCACAATCTACTGCATAAAATAAAGTTTTAAAATTCATTTATTATATTACAATAAAAGTTAAAAAAAAGATCTTTAGATAATTGTGGCTAACCGAATTTCATGAGAACATAAATCCATTTTGCATACATATTTGTAATTTTTCTTTCCCATTTTTTTTTATTGGGACTCGTGGAACACAGTTTGTCGATCAATTCTCTAGATAAATGATGTACAGAACGAAACTGTTTAATTTTTCCTGAACAAATGATTTTTAAAGGAAGAATAGGTGGATTTAAAGCAATGAAAAATTAAATTTCACGTTTTAATGAACAAACAGTATGATACAATTTTACTTTTATACAATAGAACAGGGGTTGGCAACCTATTTCACGAGAGGTACAATTCTCAGTGGTACCCTGAATTACTCAACAAATGTGTCAATTATTGAGAGCATGGAAGATGATAAATTTATAATGGTCCTTATTATACGAAGATCTCCAGAATTATGGACAATTGCGAAAAAATCGGAAAGATATCTCGAAACATAAATTTATAGCTATTTTGTGAATTATTGGATGTCATTGCTGGTGAGATTTGATTGTTTGAAAAGAGAAGATCGTGTGCACTCTGCTCTCCGCTTTTGGTTGATTTCGAAAAGGCAAGAAAAAAAAAAAAAAAAATTCTCTGTGTGTGTAGCGCACTTCCTTCAATAGAATCCTCCCCTTTCTCTGCAAGGGGAAGAGGGCCACAGTCTTTACGACTGTGAAACGAAATACTTGTTCTTTTGGGGGGAGTAAAATAGTGTTGAATCTTGACCATGAGAGAGATCTAAAATGGCTTTCTTACTTTTTCGACTCATGGATTCTGATAATTTGTTATGAATGCTTTATTCATTTCTAACTATGGAAAAAATCCTATGTATTTTGCAATCTAAATTTTAGGAGCTGTTCTTGTTTTAATATAGATTTTACAGTCAAATGTCTTTTAAAATGTCAATAAGTTGTTCGCTCTCCTTGATTATAGGTGTTTTTATCCACAAATAAAAAAAAGTTCATTTTCCATTACAAAACGATTTAGTTGTGCAAAAGCAATGTATTAACGTGAATAAATTTGTTTTGTTGGTCCCGGTACAGTAAACAATGGAATGTTCACAATCTAGTAGGCACTACATATAAAGAAAAACGATTTAATATTCTTTTATAATGGAATAATAAATGTTTCTAAAAGTATTACAAAATAAAGTTCTTATGTACAAAAAAAAAAAAAAAAAATGTTCAGAAATTTCCAATTAGGTATACACTTACACCTGTATTACATTATTAAAGGTTTAAGGGAAACAATTTTGAATAGAATTTTCTTTAAAAAAGTAGTTATATATATATAAATGTTAAAAAAGTTAAAGGTTATCAATTTTGATATTTTTCTAAGATAGTATGCAGCTATTTCATTAAAAAACTGGTTAATTATGGTTTTGACCATTATTTTACATATAAAATATTTTTCAAATTCAAAAAATATTTTTATAAGAAATGGTACGTAAATGAAAATAAGCATTACAAAATTATTTCATGTTCAGCAAAAAAAAAAAAAAAAAAAAAAAAAGAAAGAAAGAAAGATATTTTGAAATTAAAATTTACTTTTGTAACTTTAGAGAATGATTAAAATATCATTATAAGGGAGAGAAAATAGGCTGGCAATTAATTATCAAGCACAATTAATCAAGCATATAATATATAAACATTGCCTTTATTTTTTCTAAGAAATTTATGTTTATTTAATGAATATATGTCAATAACAATTTTTCAATTTGGAAGTTAACATTATATTTAAATCAAAGAAAATTGCATTATTGTTTAATTTTTGGGCATATTTGGTAACAAAATAATAGTTTCATTCTATGTAGGAATCCAAATAAATTCTTCTTCTTCTCTTTCTGTTTTAGTACATAGGAAAGAAATTGGAAACTTTTATTGCTTTTTGTACTTTTCTTTCCTAAAGACTTCGGACCAACAAGTGTTTTCCGGTCCCCTCTGAAGTGAAATTCCCATGAGATATTATACATCGTGGGGTGGATGACCAGAGTACTTAGCTCTTCCGAGCTATAACCTCTCGCCATTAGGATTTCGATTGTTATGACTCTTACATTTTTTTAAATAATAGTACTTAAAAGTAAAAATTTTTTTAAGGACAGTAATAGAAATAAAAAATTTAAAATTAAAAGAATGCATTAAGTGCTTGAAAAATACCATGAGATGTTGACCTCATGACATGACGAGATGCCTTTGAAAGGACGCTAAACGGTATTGTGGCTGACAAAACGGCAAAGTAATTTATCATATAGTGATTATACTGAGTAACAGATTGTTTTTAAACAATAATTTATGGTAAAATAGCTTTGTAATAATTAGATTGACTTAAGTTTTCTAGTGGATAGATTCAATATCTCCCCCGAAAAAAAGGTATAAATTGCTCTTAACTGATTATGATATTTCCTGAGAAAATGAATGGAAAAAATAAGAAATGTAAAACTTTTTTAACATTTGAAAATCGAGCAATTTGATCCACAATTACGAGATAAAAAAGCAAACATTATTAATTATAACAGTTATATTTTTCCTTCGTTTATAAAATAAATCATTCATTTTAAAAAGTCTTCCAAAATTAAAAATTATGAATATTTGGGTTTAAAAAATGAAAACACCGTTTAATTATTTAGAAAATTAAGTTTCAATTTTTTTAAAAATTAGTGTTTTTAAAAGTTTATTCAGCAGATATATCTTTTTCTGAATGCTTTACTTTCTAATTCAAAAATGAACTAGTAATAAAAATCAATATTTTAATTATAGTAATAAAATAAAAACTCAATGAGCAATAAATATATGTTCATATCGTAATGCCCAACATATTTCTTTTTCCATAAAGAATTTATAATAAAATTTTACTACTTAAAATTTTTTATCATACATTTAACTAAAATGGATAAAATTTGAATTAACATTAATTCTAAATTTTATATGTGTAAAATGTAATGCGCAAAGAAAAATCCCAACTTCTATTATGTTAAAAATTTAGTCAAGAACTTGATCAAGTTATTGAAAATGTTCAATGACAGAAAATGCCAGACAGTATTTTTTAATAGAAAAGAAGGCAAAAATTTAAAGATAGAGAGACTTTAAAATCGCGATATTGCCATATTTATTCGAATCTAAGCCGCACTTTTTTTCCCGATGCTTAGGCTACAAAAATTCTGGTGCAGCTTAGATTCGAAGACTGAAAAAGTTTTTAATGCTTGTAAAGTAAATTAATTATTCACTTTTATTTTAATTCACCTTTATTATTTTTTATTTCGTTTAGTTAATGATTGAATATAAACGTCATATTGATCAGCTACACGAGGGCTTTTGGTGACGGACCTCGTAACTTTGAACCATAGTCAAGTGACGAGGACGACACCTGAGCTTGCACCTCCCATCTCCCTAACTACCACACCAATGAGAGGACGTTTGAGCTCTCAGATTTAACGTTCATCGCTCCCCTACACGACAGAATTTCAGCGGTACTAGGCTCGAACTCATGATACGCCAGCCACGAGTACGTTACCTTGACCACTAGGGTATCGCAGCCACTTTTCATTCCGTAAATATATCATATATCGATAATATATTTTACACTATTTTTTTCACAAAAATGTGCTGAGAATTTGGGGTGCGGCTTAGAATCTGAACATAATTAATTGAAAAAAATAAGTTTCTGTTAATTAAATTAGAAAACAATATTTTGTGTTAATAATTGTTCCAATGGTTTATGGTAAAGTTTTACGTCAAATATAAAATCGATGGGAAATTTTTTTTTTGTTAATTAAAAAGAAAATAATAATATAATAATAATAATTGCATTACAATAACTAGATTAAAATTTTAATTTGAGTAAGGAGTAGTAACTTGTGTTCTTATTGTGAGTTAATTCACAACTTTCGATCAAGTATAAAGTAAGTATACTTTCATTCTTCGTTAAGTCATTTCGCAGAATTTAAATATTCTTACAGACATTCCTTCAATGACAAAAAAAAAAAAAAAAAAAAAAAATCTAAGCAGTATAATTATAAACGATTTTTTTTAAAGCACACATGCAGAAAATATTTAAAACTTTCCTAAATCGGAAAGTTCGTCAGATTTGAGATGTTAAATCTCTGTACATCATAAACCTTTTCCATTGTCCACTATTTGCAAGTTACCATAATTTCAGCTGGCGACTATATTTCAGAAAGATATCGCCAAAAATAAGTATTCGTAGCCAAGAATAAATTCGCTTTTCAAACGATGGTGGTGCCATCTGTTTGAGATAGTCCTAACTACGCCAAAAATAATTCAGAATGAACTTAAAATTTTAAAAAGTTAATTAAGAAAAACATAAAACCTAATTCTGGCTACACTAGTCCAAAGAGGGAAGCTTGCTTTCTTATATACTATTTAATTCTACTCTAAAAAAAAAAATTTTTTCTGTTAAAATGTCTTTTGCGTTTCCACCTCCTATACTTTAACATAGAAAAGTCAAATTTCATTTTGCAAAAATGCTGAAAACTGTGTAATTTTCCAAAAAATCAAAATTCAAGAAACACTATCCTTTAAACAATTATTTTCTTTATATCCATAAAAATTTTTATTATTATTGGAGCTTTTTCCTGCCCACAAATGTCTTTGCCGTTTCATCCCTATCCTTTAACATTGACCGAAAACAGCCTTAAAGTAATCTGCAATGGTTTAAAAAACTTTCAACTTAAGAGGCTCATTTTTTTGTAGCAGTTATTCAGCAAATTTTTTAAATCAGGGAAATTAAAAAAAATTCATATAATAAAAAAACAAATTCTGCTTTTTTATTATAAATTTAGTTTTTTTTTAAATTTTAAATTGACACATTTGTATAATGTAATTCATTCCCAAAAAAATTCATATTACAAAGAGTATTAGACCTTAAAGATTCAACTAAATGTGATGCATTCAGGGTTGGGCTCAATGAAGTCTCCTTTAGAGTAACAATTATTAATTTAAGTTACACATAGACTACACATATCATTAACAAAAATAATGAGCAAAGGACATTGATGGGGTTTTTTTTTGTAGCAACCACATTCTCTCCTCCCCTGGCCTCTACTGAAGATATATGGTCACTAGAGGGTGCTTTTGCTGCCTGGAACAGACAGTTACAGTTATTAATAACAAGAGTAAATACAATATTTTGCTTTTTTTTTAGTCAGTTGGAAATACACAATCATTTTCTCTAATCCTATCTGAAGATAGTTACTATTTTTATACCAATCGATATATTAACAAATAATCAGGTGGTAAAATAAAGTCAAAATAATTTCTTATTTATAAACAAGAAAGGAATTTTGTTAATATGAAGAAGTAAAACATTGTTGCTGTTTGATTGCATTTTTTTTTTTTTGGTTTTAATAGTTATGACGAGTTAAAATATGTGTTTCATCACAAAACACCACATCATGCAGTAATAATTAGCTATTTAAAAATACCAATTTATTGTTACTAAATTAGATTGTAGTCAATATTTGAAAAATTAAAACCTGAATGTGGGAAATATGCCATAATTATGAAACTCATATGTCCATAAAAAAAAATCCTTTTTTTTTATCCTGCTAGACTTGGGCATGATTACCATCAGCTTATCATGGGCACCTCAATACAATTCAGAGATCAATAAAATCTGTAATGCTTTTTAACAGTAATAACTGCTGCTGCATCTCTGAGTGTGAAACAAGAGACCAAATAATCTGTGCAATATCTGTAACATTACATAAAGTACAAAAGCTCTGGAGAATTTGCTTAGCCAAAATTCTGTACAGGTGTTTCATGAGGTAGTCATGTCCAGTAGAGCAATTCTAAATTCAGCAGGTCACCAGGAATGGGACTTTCTAATAAGGAACTCCAATACTTTCCTCTCGCAAAGTCCTCAATTTTCTTTTGAAAATGAGCCTTAAATCTAGCATTGATAATTCTTTTGACACTTTGATAACAAACTGGCAGATCAAATTGGAGAAGGTCAGAGCCAGACTCGGCCAGTGTGTCAGCAAGCAGATAACCTATGATTCCACAGTGACTTTGAATTTAATTCAGGGTGACATCACCACGATTATCTAGTTGGCAACTAAGAACAGATTCATTGATCAAAAATGGGACTGAAGAAATTGCTTTGATAGTAACCTGAGAATCAATGAAGATCTCAATGTTCTGATAGTCTCTTTCACAGATTTTTAAAGAAATCCTTAAAAAATGTAGAAAAGTTCTTGTAGAAAAGCACTTTTGTCATATATATATGTAAAATAACATAATTTTCTTTTTTAAGCAAGTTATGTGGTGGAAAGCTTAAAAGATTTCTAAAATTCTTTTCAATAAGAAAGAGTAGATTTCCTTTTTGCAAAATTTCTATTTTAATAATTACTATATTTACTCGAATCTGAGTGGGTTCGCCATCACTGGTATAGTGTAACCTGTTTTGTATAGATATATAACAGATATAAAAATTCTTTTCTAACAGAAATAAATGTATTTTCCTACGGGCTTTGAAAAGTTGTGATGTAAAAGAAATAAAACCTTGTATATAGACATCTTAAAAAATTCGTTAAACTCTTTCAAAAAATCAATTGCATATTTTGAAATTATATGAAAATAAGTATCAAGTCTTGAAAATTAAAAAAAAAAATGTGTGAATTATTTAATACACTTTAGTCATTAATATTAAAGGATAATGACAAGATTAAAACATAATTGATACTTAATGAAAAATTATTATAAATTTGTTCAATAGGTAATATAAACTACAAAGTTTGGTAGCTCATTATTCACAAAATATTGAAATTAAAACCAGATTTATTGAAATTGGAAAATGTGGAAAAATTATGTCACCTCTCTCTCTCTCTCGCTCGCAAGAAATGCACTCCACTCTTCAAAAAGTTCACTTTTCACTTCCTGCAGGGTCTCGGAGATGAATTAGACGTTCTGAAATTCGCTGCTATAAGGTATTTGATATAGGTTCAAGTCGGGTGAGTAAGGTGTTCAATCCATTTGAGTGATATCCTCTGTGTGCATGTGTTGTAAATTATCGTCCCCTGCGTGAGCGGAGCGTATCGGTCACTGCGCTCAGACCCACGGGGGAGGGGGGTGTATCTCGACGAAAACGATATGTAGAAGATCTTGCCTGTGTGTGGGAATCTTGAAGCTGGCTTCAGCGCGTTTGGTCGCTGTTGTTTTTATCTCGGATATTTTCTATTTAAAATCTTGATCTTGGCTTCGGCTTTGAAGGAGTGCCGTTGTTTACTAGAATATTTTCGGTCTAATAGTGTGACTTAAGGATTTAATTTTTGTAAAATTATTAAGTTTTTGTTTTATTAAAGTTTATTGTGTTACCATTAAATCAAGAAAGAGACAATATTGGACTCAAGAATTATTTTCCAGAAAAACACTCACACCCGATACCAGTATCTACGTACCATATATTTATATCTTATTGGTTCCAGCAACCCGCGAAATTAGAAATACTTGGAACCAAGTGTGTGTACGGTGTTTTAATTTTGTGCTTTTTGCATTAATTCGGATCAACGTCTTCGCGGACTTTTAAAGGTACTGTAAAATTTTGTTTAATTTAAAAATGGAAACTATCGAGAAAATTAGAGCTAAAAGAAAAATTGTTCGTTCTCCGTCTACAAAGTTTGTTAATAAAGTGAAATCGTTCTTGGAAACCTTTGATAGCCAGAACGAAACTCGTCAAGAACAGCTCTCTGAATATTTATTAAATTTAGATGCTAAGCAAATAGAGCTCCAGACACATAATAAAGAAGTAGAAGATTTACTCTCTGATAAAGAATTGTTTGAAGCACAAATCGAAGGTTCTGTTGAATATGAAGAGAATATAAATAAAGTTAAATATATATATATATATAAATTAAAAAGTAAAATTCATCTAAGCCAACCAGTTGTAAATTCTAAAGGTGTAAATGAGTCCAATGTGAGAACCAATAATTTCGCATTTTCTCTAAACTTGCCAAAACTTCGAGTTCCTAATTTTAGTGGCGATTCCAGCACTTATCTTGAATTTATTAGTAGCTTCACAAATGCAATTGATGCTAATGAATCATTAAGCAATATGGATAAATTTATTTATTTAAAAAAATTTTATCTGGTGAAGCTTCAAAAATTGTTTCCGGTTTTGCTGTTACCGAAGATAATTTTCAATCCTGTTTAAATCTTTTGAAGGATAGATATGATAGACAGGACCATTTAATTATTTGTTTCATGAATAAGCGATTAGAGATTGGACTAGTTAAATCCTTTAATCTAAAAGGGTTAAAAAAATTGCTTGACGAAAGGGAAATAAATATAAGAAATTTAGACTCCATATATATATGGGAATCGCATCGGGAAATTACGAACATCTATTAATTCCAATAATGCTTAAACATCTTCCGCACGATTTAGTTGTAGAATTTCATCGTCCAAAAGATTCTAAAAATATTGGGGATGTTAGGGAATTAATGAAATTCATTGAACTTGAAATTGAATCAGCAAGCATTGCACTCGGGGATTCACAAGAAATCCCAGAAAATTCTAGATATCCTCCGAGAAATTTATCGTATCAACGACAACAACCTAAATTCAAACATTATTTTTCTTCATCTGCTTTAACTACGGTTATTAACAATGTTTGCATATTTTGTAATTCTCTGATACGCACATTTCATTCGAATGCCAAATATTTTCTAATGAAGAGAAACGTTATAAGTTAAAGAAAGAGGGAGATGTTATCGGTGCATGACCTATAAACATTTAATTTCACAATACAAGGTAAAAATTACACCATGTGAAACTTACCAGAGTTTACAACACAATTCTCTGATTTGCCCTAAAACTAAAAGTAAAACTCCACTTCTAAATAATAAAATTGTAATACCCGAAATAGGTAATGTAGAGAATCCTGAAACCGAAACTCAGGTGAAGGAAATTGTAATGTCTTCTGTTTTGAACCCATCATATTCGCCCGAAAATTATGCGACATTACTACGAACGACTGAGGTTCAAGTTATTAATGGTTGTAATAAAGTTATGGCTAGGGGCTTTTATTTGATTCTGGATCGCAAAAATCCTTTATGCGTAATGATTCAAAAGCATTAAATTTAAAACCATTAAGACAATAAACGCTTTTAATCTATACCTTTTCAAATCGAAAGCCGCTTAAGAGAACATTCGTGGTTGTAAATCTAATGTTAAGGAGTATACTGCAAAAGCACCCAAGGGGTGATTAACCCGAGGAGGGTCGAGCGCCTGGTTTCTCTTCACTGGTGTAGCAACAGGGGGAGGAAAAGCGCTCCAGAAAGAAAGGGAGAGAGATTTCCTCTAGATGCGTTTGAAGGGAGCAGACGGCTATGAGCGTGCGCGATAATATTTAACCTTTTTTATGCATCCTTGTAAATACTTAATAAATGTCTTATTTAAATTGACAAACACTCGTAGCCACATCATTTATTTGCACTTAGTTTATAGATTTGTAAATGAGTTGTGAATTTTAGAATTGAACATTTTCTGGCGCCCCCGGGGGGCTACGAGTGTTAGAAAAACATTTTTAATCATTTTATTCTTATATTAAGAATTATTTTTTCACATTTTAGTTCAATTCACTATAAAAACGTGTTTCTTAGTTTTTTTTAAACTATAATTTATTTTTCATTTTTTAGTTCGATCTGCAATAAAAGCCAGTTTTTTTTTAGTTTTTAATACTATAATTTATTCTTTGTTAAATTTATCCTTGAGTTTATTTGGAGCCAGAATTATGTGGCTTCTGGAATTAATCTTACTCTTCAATGGATATCAGTTAATGGGTCTGAAGGGTATTTATTCTCTCTGTTTACGGGACCTTTGATGAGTCCCATATCATTATATCTCAAAGATTCCGTCTCTATAGATACAGGTCTAACTGATAAAAGTGTGTTAAGAAATATTAAATGTCAATCGTATTATCACCTTTTAAACGTATTGCTATAATATTAATTCGTGTCATCACTTCTAAACATATTGCTTTATCAAAATAAAAAAATATTTTGCAGTTAGGACATAAATTTATCACTTTTTAAAGGTATTGCTATAATGTTAATTCGCATTATCAATTCCAAACGTATTGCTTTATAAAAATAAAAAATATTTAGCACTTATTATTCACATGCACGAGTCTTTTTTTTTAAATTTCCAGTTTCAGAAAAACTACGCAACCACCCTACCCTTTTTCTCATAAAGAACGCTTTTTTTTGTTTTATTTGTATTAACTACAAGCCTATTTGCGGTTTTAGTGTTGAACCTTAATCTTTTAGTCGCTAAATTTGGAATTAGTCACCAAATCTGGAAATAGAATATGGAATTAGTCACCAAATCTGGAAATAGAATATGGAATTAGTCACCAAATCTGAAAATGGTTTATGCAATTAGTCGCCAAATCTGGAAACGATATAATGAATTAGTCACCAAATCTCGAAATCCTTAAAATCCTTATTTTTGAGGATCCTGTCAGGACAATGAAATAAAATAATGAAATTATTGTATTGTCATCGGTCCTTGACAAGTGTGCAAAATTTCGAATTAATCTGACCTTTTAAGGTATCCGACTACGTTCGGAACCGTGATTTTGCAAAAGCGTATAAATGGATAATATTTATGATATTTATTGTCACTTAGATTAGAAAATGTATCTAAAATTGTTTTAAGAATATTATTACAATAAAAAATTATTTAAATACAATATTTTGACAAAAAATGAACACAGAATGACCAATTTTCAAAATATTCTCCTTTTGTGAAAAATGATCCTATTATAATAATATTTTGCCTGTATACAGCTCAGATCTCTGTACAGAGGCTCAACTAGAATTTTGGAAATATATGACTTAGAAGTGGGTTTATCCATGTTTTACTACAGCAGAGGGGAGAGCTTATAAAAATACACCGATAATTATTTCTATTGGTTGTAACTCTGAAAATAATGTGAATTTTTCAAAAATCAAAGTTGAGCCTCTGTACAGAGATCTGAGCTATATAGAGGCAAAATATTATTATTTTAGAAGCATTTTTTATAAAAGGAGAACATTTTGAAAAAAGGTTATTCTAAGTTTATTTTTGACCAAGATATTGTATTTAAAAAAAAATGTCAAAATGTCCTTGAAACAATTTTATACATGTATTCTAATCTAAGTGACACTAAATATCACGAAAATTATCCATTTATGCGCCTTTTTAAAATCACGGTTCCGAACGTAGTCGGATACCTTAAAGTGGGTAAAAATCGAGTTCAAAGATTCCATTACATACAAATGAAACTTATAAAAGCGTGTTAAAAAATATCTTACTGACTCATAAAATAGTATAGAAAGAACAATTATCTATCAAGAAAATGCGAGTTCTGAAAGAGTAAATACAAAAGGTAACTGCTTTTATAATATTTTGTAAGAAAAATATGTGCTTAAAGTATATATGAATACCATCTGCTCAAAATGTTTAAAAGCGAATCAAAATAATTTTTTACCATTTCCTACTTAATTAGAAAGTTAATTTATTACTAAGAAATATATAAATGTGTATTTTATCTGTGTCTTATGAAAAAGATGCAAAATAATATATTTTAAATTGAAAATATAGTTCAATTTTTATACCAATATTAGTCTCATTTGTTTTCAATAAATTTCATAATTTTATGTGTTTAACTTAATAAACATCTTTGTAATATTGTATTGGGTCAGTCCATAAATTCGTGCGCACTTTTTGGCAAATTTTTAAATAATATAAACAAACACAATTTCTATATATATATATAACATTTTAATCATTATATATTTTTCTTCATTATCTGCAAAGTCTCGCCATCTTACAGGCAGCTTTTTTATGCCATTGCGGTAGAAAGACTGGTTTTGATGCAAAAGAACTTCACAAGTTCATTGTGTGTGTATACATCCTGTTTAGAATTCAATTTTTTTCCCAGTAAAAATTTTGTAAGGCACGAAATAAGTGAAAATCTCTTGGAGCAATATCTGGGGAGTAAGCAGGATGCGGCAAAAGCTCCCAATTAAATTCACTAATTTTTTGCAGCGTTGTTCGAGCCGTATGCGGTCTAGCGTTATGATGAAACTACACTTTGTGATACCCCGTTGCCTGGGGGTATCATCACTTCATCATCAACGCGACCTATGTTTGAGGGAATGAAAGATTGGCCATTAATACCTTCCATAATTAACATTAGTTTCTCTTATGATTTCAATTTATATTCAGCAAAACAACACAACACTAGTCTAGGAGACTTATGATTAGGAATGATGAGACACATTTGTAATTCTAACAAATAGCACAATAAACCACCGAATCTATATTTATAGATGATTTCCTAACTTACTAGAATCCGCTCTAGTCATAAAGCTTAATCTAAATTATCTTATCGCTTTTCCACGGCGAACAGCTATATCGTCAATATGTTCTTCGATCCAACTTGATCCGGCTAAGGGATATTCTTCTGGTCTCGGATCCACTTAGAAATCAACTTCACTAGCACTATTAGACCGACTCATAGAACTCTTTGAACACTCGCTTAGACTCTTCTCCTCTCACCTAGCGCTTCTAGCTCTTCACGCAAATACTTGCGCTCCAATATATACAATTCCTAATCTGCATAATCGCGTTCTCTTCTTGAGTTGGTTGGAAAGAATTGCCTTTCTGGCCGCAAAGATATCCCAAGAGGATTATTAATAGAAGTACCGATAAAGTCCCGTCACAACTTTCTTGATATTCACCAATCGTGGGTGTTTTTTGATCAATTCTGAGTTTAGACGACAAAGTTGTTCACTATAAACTTCTGAATTAATCATTTGATTCGGTTCTAACAGTTCAAAATAAATCACACCAAACATATCCCACCAAACACTCTAAAGAATCTTTTTGGGATGTAAAGACACCTTTGCTGTTGGAATCGGCTGCTTATCTCTATTTGTCCACGTTCTTTTTCTTGCGAAGTTATGATAAATAATCCAATTTTCGTCACCTGCTACCAAACGATCTAAAAATGGCTCCCTTTCGAAGCGCGATAAAAGGGAAGTGCACAGATGTTTATTCGCTGTTGACAATTAGCTTCGGATAGCTCATGTGATACCCGCTTTCCAAGCTTGAATACTTTCCCAATCTTCTTTAAATGACGAAAGACTTTCAGGAGATAAATTCGTCCTTTCAGCGATCTGATCCACTGTTAATTGTGGCTCTGATTTCACAAGATTCCGAAGAATGTCATCATCAAAATTGACAGGACGTCCTGAACGGGGTTTATCATCAACGCTGCTTTTTCCAACTTAAAATTTTTTAAACTATTTCTGGGGAGTCCTTACACTAATTGTGTGTTTACCATGTACACTATTAATTTTTATCGCTGCAGACCTGGCAGATTCACCACACGAAAATAAAAAATGTAGCGCAGCACGTTTGTACTGCTTATCTATATTCCTCTTCTTTGGGCACTAAAATGTGTTCGATATTTACGAAAGTTGGTGATGAACTGAATAATATGTTAGTCAAACGATGGCAAGTTTCAACAGATTCAAAATTGTTTTGTTCTAGTAAATGCATCATAGTGAATTCCACTCATATTCTTAATGCGCACGAACTTATGGACTGACCCGTACTTTAAAAATATGTGGCAATTATCTTAAACATTTTTTCATAATAAAATAAAAATACGTTAAAGGTTTGAGGTATTCTCTACGCTCCATGACACAAATGACATTTCAAAATCTGACGCAAGTGATCAGGGGAATTCTGGATTTTTTATTTTCAATTCCTCCACTCTCTCTTGAGGGATTCTATTATATGTGGAGCAAAAACTAATTTTTAATTCTATTCACTAACCCACTCAAGACTGACTATAGATGAAACTTTTTTAAAGTATTTAAAAGCGCTGTTTTATATCATTTATTTATTTTGGAACTGTGAACTAAAAAATTAAATTAATGAAAAGCGGAAAACAAAATAATATTAAAATACTGTACTTTATTTTACTTATTTAAAAATTACATATTTAATAATTAATTCTGATATTATAAAACGTAGTATGAAAAAATCGATGTTACGCAATAAACCAGTTAAATAATTATAGTAAAACTAAAAATGTTTAATTATTTCAAAGAATACAATCGAAGAAAAATTATACTCTTTAACAAAATGATAGTAATAGAGATTAAACAAATAAGGAGTTTTGGATATTAAACTAAATGAAATTTATGGAATGATTATAAATCTTGAACTGTGTGTGTGTGTGTGTGAAATAATCTTTCTTTCATATTCATACTTTCTTCTCTTTAAGAAGAAAAGGAGAAGGAAGTACAAAGTTTCTTTATATAGTATATCAAACTACAATTTATTTCTCTGAACACATAAAATGTCAAAGAAAACAGCAAGAACGCTTTGATAGACATCCTACACTGATTTTACTAAAATTTCAGCATTTTCAAAACTATAAATAATTATTCCTCCTGGAATTGGCAAAAAGTAAAATTATTCATGTTTAATAATTCTGTTTTATATTTATAAAAAGTATAATTTACTTTCGTATTCTGCCTGTTTGGCTTAAGTGCTCTTGGCAAAATTAAATTCCTAGTACAATTTCGCATCGTCAGAGTTCAGGTGCCTCCCTCTGGGCGTCAAAATTACATTGTGGCCATTGATACCCACCTTTCTGATGCCACGCTAGAAAGTGATACCAACTCCCGGGGAATATACGAGGTCTGCAATGGTAATTACTAATCCGCAGCCTCACTAGAAAAACAAACATTCGTATTCAAATGGTTGTAATTAAAAGAAGTAGAAAAAGAAGAACGTGAAATTTAATTTAATTTAATTAACGAAACATTTAATGGGATTTTCAAATTAAAATATCGTAAACGTGAATTTGAAATTGTCAAACTGTTGTTCAACTTACAACGACAGTACTCGAATTGGGTATTCATTTGGAGCAATTAAACCTTTCAGGTTGTGTTATACAATAGTGCAAAAGGAGAGTGACGGTGAGATTCTTGGTTATTGCACTGTAGTAAAAAGAATTTGAAAAATTAAAAACTTAATGCATGAAGTTTTAGATATTACGAGTTTAAAAAAATAAAACATTTTCGAAAACTATTAAAAAAAGAGAGTGTCATTGAAAACGTAAAAAAAAAAAAATTGTAGATTTTATAAAAGTGGGCATAACCTAGCCAATCAGGGTCTCAATAATGTCTTCAGAAAACATCAAATTTTCAGAAACGTTGAATCTGGTGAGTGAGTATTTATTAAAGTCGCACTATAGAGCAACAAGAAGCAAGTGGCCTGACATTCCACTAACTCCTCTTCTTGTTTTTGATTGTCCTACAATTTTATACTCTCTGGTTCTCCTTGGTGTAGCCTGCGTGCTATCAACTCACGTTTTTTTTTTAGATTTCCCATGAATACACCAGCACCTGGGATGTCTTAAGCCATGGGCCAACTGGGCCCAGAGCCTCGTTTGCAACGGGGGCCTTATCTCATTCTAGACTCAGCCTCGAGAAAATCATTCAAATAATTTCAAAAGTCAAATGTTATTTCCGGTTGTATTCTCCGAAAAACTGGCAACTTCGGGGGACATGTCAACTGGCTACATGTGATGACCATCATGTACGTACAGGCCGAGGCCTACCACCATACACCATCATTACTCATTCAGTCAAAATGCGACAGTCGATCGAGCTGGTATGTGAGATTGTAAATGATGCACATTTATTTGTTTCGGGTTATTGTTTGTACAAGTATTTGACAACATACGCTATGTACCATGAGCATAGCAACCGCCGTATCAATGATACGAGGCCCCCAATCTACAGGGGCCCCAACATATGTAAACACACTAAATCATGAAGGGCCCCCAAGAACTTTTTAATACAGAGCCCACTTAGGACTAGCTACGCCAGTGCTATGTACTGTTAACTTTTCAGGGTCATAGGTGGGGCCTACATTTGTGTAGGGGCCCAGGGCCTCAAGAAGTCTTAAGATGTCCCTGACCACGAGGTCTGTTAAAAACGGACCTCGAAACTTTGAACACGACCAAGTGACGAAAACTAAAGTGGCACCTTCCTCTCCTCACTACCACACCAATGGGAGGACTTTGAACATAGACCGGTTTAGGAAGCATCAGCCCTTCTACATGGTGAATCTTCAGTAGCATAGAAGCTTAAACTCACAGCATTATGGCCATGAGCTTGAGACCATGACTACTTGCATACCGCGTTCATGTATTATAACGCGGAGCAAGTTTTTTAAGCAGATAATTTCATACATAAATCTGCTCTTATCAAAGATACGACTTAGCAGTTAACCCCACATTAAAAAGTGGATTTGGTAGTGAAAAAATTTTCAAGCTCTTTAAGTGAAGTCCTCCTTAAAGGGTATCCAAACAATTGAATATAAAAATTGCGAGATAGTAATTAAGTATTCTATTTTAAAATTATGTAGCATTGGATCATCAAGATTAGTCACTCGAATTTTGTACAGAAATCTTGAGTAATCTATGCTTTTTTTTTGGTTCAGTAATAAATCGAATGATAAACTTGGCGATTTTCAAAAATAGGATCCAGAAATTTTACCTTATCCCAGAATGCAGAAATGTAATTGATTTCGTTGCCATTACGAAACTCCAATATTGCATATCCGTATGATCCGTATGGTTGAACATTCCCGCCGTACTTTTACACTAAGTTTATCCAAACTTAAAAATATTTTAGTGTCTTGGTATCTTTTAAAAATGGAAACTGATAATTTTGTTATGTATAATGATATGAAAAAAATTCATATTTCTTATAGTTTTTTTTTATAAAATTTTATAAATTAATGTAATAATTTTGAAAGTGCTTAATGTAAATTCAGATTAATTAATATGTATTTAAATTGCTATTAATATTTGAAAAAACCAAAACTATAATTGTTTTCTTTATGAAATTTAATTTTTGTATAAAAATACACTTGCATTTTAATGTCATAAATGAGAAATATTGTCAGTAGATGGCGTTTCAATATATGAATGAATCAATTTTTTTTTTATTATCATTTCGCTATTTTGTAGTGATTCTCAACAATTAAAGGGCGGGTATTGAATGAATTTGATAGTAGTATCATTTCCGCCAGTTTTTTTTCTTCTATCGAGTAACCATTAAGTCCTTTTATATTTCTTCAGTAAATAGTTGCCTTTGTGTATAAGTTATTTTATGAAAATCCGGTGAGTTTGGAATTCGAATCATGGACGAAATTAAACTCTTTCTAAAAGAGTACCACAACGAACTTCTTCAGTCGTCTACCTCTGATGAAATAGTTCATCCAAAAATAGTTGGGAATTATAAATTGGATAGAAACGATGTTACGAACCAAATCATCGACTGGGTTCTTCATTTTCTGGAAACCAAGCAAGTGTTTTTAATATAAAATATTTTATTTTGAAATTTTTAACGTAGTTATTAATACTTAGCGATCTATTTATTTGTCTCCTTTTCAAGAAATGTTTTTAAATTTGTTACATTTATTTATTGAATGAAATTGTTAAAATACATAATTTTATGTAAAATTAAAATTGAAGTTTATTTTTTGTTAGAATTGATTGAAATTGATTTTCTCTTACCGGTTTAAGGGAACCAGGACATGCTCGAAAGAGTAAAATGCCAAAATTAAGACCCTTTGTTTATGAGACATATATCATTTAAAATTTCCAATAGAGCTTAGATTTTTTTATGTCTATAATAAAGATAATTTAATTATTCTGTAGAACTACAAAAATAACTTTTACTCAAAAGTTTTTTTTTTTACTACTTAATTTAAGTAATACATAATTTTGAGAACTCGTAATATATACTTATGTTTAGGTACCATTTTTTAAAAAAGTATCCTTTTTTTATGCAAAATATTTTTTACACATATATAAAACAATACATAAAATACAGTGAAACCCTTTTTTTAGTAAAATTTTAGTATAGTTTCTTTAAAAATTATGAAACTTTGAAATTTGAAATTTTTTATTTTTCTGCTTTTTTATGCATAAAACAATTTTTAAAAAATTAGGCTCTATTTTAATAGAAAAAAAATTAGGTTCACTATATGCATAGGCACCTTGTATAGAAGTATAAAAAATCAGGAATCATACAGTGCAATAGTTTTTTTAAAAATGTACCTAAATGCAAAAAAATATGCTTTTGAGAAAAAGTGAAAAAACTAAAAAAAAAAACAATATTTTCACATATTATACACTTAATTAGTATTTCCTTGCCTATTTTTATATGACTAATAATAATCCTTAACCATTTTCTAGAGTTACAAAAGTAATTTTAAATTCATATGTTTTTCTTCCCTTTGTTTTAGTTAACATGAACATAATTTTCGAGATCTTGTAATACATATTTTCATGTATAGGTACCATTTCTTACAAAAATATTCTTTGTATATACAAAAAAATTTACAAATATATATAAAGTAACATATTAAACATAATGAATCTGTTTTTAAATAATTATATTTATATAATTGCATAATTTCTTAAAAATAATCATAAAACCTTAAAATTATGAAAATCTTAATTTTCTTTTTTACATATAAAATCAATTTTCAAAAAATTAGACACATACTAAAAGATATTTTGTTCACTGTATGCACATGTATCCTGTTTAGATATATAAAAGGTTCAAACAATATGCTACAATAGTTTTTTAAAGTGTACCTAAATTTAAAAATATTAAACATTCGAGAAAAAATATAATAAAACTTAACAAAAAATTTCTCCTTACATTATAGATTTGATTAATATTTCCCTGCTTGGTATTCATTTTCTTCATCTAAATTCTGTTTATCCATTTTCCTTTTAAAGACCTTCTTTTATTTCTGGCTTCCAATGACACTTTATTTACTATACGCTCAGCCTCAAAAATCGTTTGTTATCAATTATAAGTAAGGCACGCTCCGTGTTGTATCCTGGTTTATAATGCCCAGAGCTTCAAAGACTTTTATCCTACTTACATATCCATCGTTAAAACAAATTACAGCATCCATAACTCCAAATTTCAAAGTTTCAATGCCAACAAAAACTGTTTTAGGAATTCGCTCCCAAATACATTTGTTAAAACTTTCATTGGGATTTTGTGTTCTTCCATGAAGGCACTTTTTCAATAAGTCCTTCTCTGTGAGATCCCTAAACACTTTTTTTTCACTTTCAATAAAATTGACTCAGGTAAAGAATGCTTGTGAATATAAAATTCCCCGTAACAATGCTACGGTTATAACCGCACCAGCTATCCTCACCAAGAGGACACAAAGCGTGTTGAGGATTATCCTCAGTACTTAGTTTATGAAAATAAATAGCCCATATGGCTCTTTTCATGTCCTCCACAGATGACAAATTTTTACGGATTGCTAGCCCATAATAATGTTGGATTGAGTCCACTTCTTTAAGCGTTAGCCGTCCACGTCCCGAAATATTTTTCCCATCTGATAGCTTAATGCCTTTGCTCATTTTTAGAATGTTTCTCAGCCTTGTGCCCATACGCTTTTGCACATGGCCAACACATTCTAATTTTTCAACTTCTGTGTCGCCATATACTTTTGCTTCTTTTATAGTAAGAAATCCTTTTGAGTCCCCATCACCAAGATGCTGCGTATAACATGCTTTTCGTGATGTTTCAGATCGCTGAAATATATTTAATACCCCCCGACATTCCATTCCCCACTGAATCCTTCGTAATTTTTAGCACAATTTTCACATGGTTTTTTTTTTTACCCTTTCATGAAGAACAATATTTTGTGAGAGCTTCAAAGTCGATAACCTTTCCGTTCTCAACAGACGTAGCACATACAACTCCGTTCAATGAAGAATAGCCTCTTTATGCCATGTGCCATCCACAGCCACAGCTATATTTGAATTATTATCATTCGCTATGACTGCTTCGTGAACAGCTGCATTCATAGATTTCACTAATTGTTTTAAAACATTTAAAAACAAAGAATTATGGCGTTCAAACTTTGCAGGTGGTGGAGGCAAATTCATAAGCCCACAGAATATTCAGCAGCAGCTCCACCTTTTCCAATAGCTCTCATTCCATATGTCAATCTTAGGTTAACATCATAACATTTATTTGATATTTTTGATGACATTGTACTCGCCGATTCTCCACAGTTGTTACAAATTATTTCCAAACTCACAGCTAAACCTCTATTTTTAAATCTTCTCTCAGCTCAATTTTCTGAAGAACAGCAATATTTACAACATAAGAAATTTTTCATAAGGGAAGATAATAAATCCAGTTCAACGATTATGTTTACATTTTGAGAATCTTGTTCTTTTAGTAAAATTTTAATTTTTCTCCTAGAAGCACTTTCCACGGAATTCAAAAGCAATTCTTCAGTCGATTTAGACTTTTATGTTGATTGCTACTATACTTCCTTCTGCCAAATTTTTTTATTCTTGGCATAATTACTGTTAAGATACTTTTAAAATCTTATTAATATTAATAATTATAAGTAAAAAATAAATATTTCTTACGAATATTAATGTAAAATTTAGTTGTATGCCACAAGAAACTTCGAATAGACGAACTCGGTTCAAAACATTGCCATAAACCGAAATTTAAAGTAAGAAATTTTGTCACACAGCTTGAACAATAGCTCACGCACAAGCGTGGCTAAAAGAGCGGGGTTAACATTCAAACGAAAAAACAATTAAAAGTTAATATAGATAAAACACAGGGGAAACTACATATTTAAAGTTCAAAGGGGCGTGTCAAAAAGGGGCGTGGTCATTTATTTACATTTTTATTTTTCATATTTTAGGGCTATTTTATCAGCAAACATATAAGTATTATACATTTTTAGATTCAGAAAAATAAGCACTATTTTTTAGAACTAAAATTTGAAAAATCGATTATTTGAAAGTATATGATGTCCCTGTTTCCTTAACAACTAGTAAATTTAAACTTTTGTTTGTGACTGTCAAAAATGTTGTCTAAAATCCTATTTTGGTCTCTTGATACTATTATTCTAATCATATTGTCGCATTTTTGAGTCCCAGTTTTTTCCCCCGCATATATTAAATAAATTCAAAAACTAGATATCTAGCGGCTTATTTAAGGCCTCGCATGAATCATTGTATGTGTTAAATTGTAAATTTTTCATACTTATGAGTTCTTTTTTTCAATAGCTATGGCCAAATAGATGGTTATATAGGTTGATGATCTAAATCTCAAAAATATTTGCTATTGCTAAAATATTAACTTTATAAAATCTGCTTCTGTGAGGGATTCACTGTAAAACTTATGTGTGAGTCTTTATTTTGATGATAGTTTTCTTCCTTTTTGACCTCATTTCTTACTGACAGTATAAACATGTCAGCAAGAATATATATATATTTCTGAAGTAAATATGAATATTTTTTCACAAGAAATGAAAATGATTTCAAAGTAAAGTATGAATAATCCATGAAAACTATTTTTTAAATATTTATAACCAGTGTTTTATAATTAAGAAGGGGAAAAAATCATTGTAGTTGAATTTGTGTAACATTAATGATTTTCGTTATTTAAGTATTAAATTATTTGGAGGAACTAAGAACTTCATACCAAACAGATATATTATATACAATTTGTAAATAAAGGACGAGGAATAAGGTTATATTTATCATTTTAAGTTTTAGGAATTTATGTAATATTTTTTAATTTTGTTATTTATCTTAAACTCCTTCTATTAGTGATAAGTTTACCATTTATTTTTCATTTTGATTTTTACAATTTTTTTTATTTTTTTCAAAATATTTATTTTATTTAAAAATGAACATAGTTATTAATGCTTACCCTTGAATGACCTCAGTTTTAACCTGATGGGATGCATTACAGAATTTTTATATTTCAAATTATTTTATTTTTCATAAATTTCTTATGATATAATAAAAGGAAGCTGCAATTAATATTTCAGTACACTAAAGGGACTATCACATCTTGAGAAAATGTTTTTTTTTTTTTTTCTAATTTTCTTAGAAAAGTCAAGATCTTTCTTTTTATTAGCAGAATTAGTCAGGATTAATTGTTACATTTTGTATTAATCTTATGCCAGCAATTTATTGTTAAAGTTTTAACTGCATGACGAGATTAATTGTCAAGTATTTGCTAAGTATGACATGTCATTTGATATCATATTAAGGGCAATTTTTAAAATTTATTGAAATTCTCCTAAAGTCACCAATGACTTGGATTTTATACAATAGTATCATTTAATTACTTTGTATAAAAATATTATATTAGACCTTCATTCATTGATTCTAGCAGGAATAACTGATATAATAGCTATTTCAAAATATTTTCATTTGTTTAATATTTTTAGTAATTTCATTTCATTGTACGTTATGAAGAGCTGAATAATGGATTTCCATTTAATTTCTTTGAAAAAATTATTCTTGGTTTGCATATAAAAGCTTGTAACTCTTGTATATGTTGAAATTATTGATGGAGTTCATTATGTACAAATTTCAAAGGGTTACTGCCTGACTCTTTTCCATATGCTTTATGTTTAACGAAACTTTCTGAATGCCTAAAAATCGCAACTTAACAGTGTCGAGTCCAGGACTTTGAATAAGGGGAAGGGTTAAATTTCATGTTTTCTTCAAATTTTATCAAGGTGAATGAAGGTCTTTTCATAATCTATTTTCATAAATTCGTACATTCCATGCTTAAGCAAACTAAAAGACTCTGGGGGGATATTTTATACATGATGATATAATTATCCTTTTCGTTAATGCCCCAAGTGTGTGTTTATCTTTCTTGAGGGTTAATGTATGATTGTTTTTAACAATAACATAGATTGTAAAAATGAAAGTTACAAAATCTGAATTGATTTGATGTACATTTAAACTACCAAAATTTATTGTGTTGTGGTTTATCCAATTTTCTTTAAAGTAATTTTATTCGCTTTTGCAGACACTACAATATTTTTTATTTTTGGCATATTCTAAAATAAGTCTCCATAATAACAGTATCCATTGATATTCATCCATAAATAGCACTACTTCAACATCCAACTCATTTTGACAACATAAAACACAAATGTTTATGTTTTTGAATGTAAAGTGTTGTATTTTAGCTAATTAAAGAAAAATATTTAATGTTATTAAAGTAAGAATTATACCTTTAAAATCCATGTGAATTACTCAGAATAATTTTGCATTTCAATACATCATGGTTACCAAAATAAACAGTTTGCCAGAAGGAAATCATTATCATATCCTGAAATTGGAATAAACATTAAGTTTTAGAATTTATTCTTCACTCCATCCACAAGCTACACAGATTAAATGAAATTATTTCTTTATTTATCCACCAGTCTGTTTTATGTTTAACTGCTGATATATGTTAAGTTTATCATAGAGAGGCAGTGTGTTATCTCTACTCAAAACCACTCTACTTTCTATCAATGTGACATTTCTCTAACATAGCAGGATTGTATATAAAGTGTAATCTTTCTCATCTGAAAGGTATCAAATTTGTACAAAAACTTTTTAAAAAAAAGGAATGTTTGTGATGTGACAATGTTGAATATGCATGTATATATTGTTCAAGTGAGAAAGTATAAATTAAATAGTGCAGATTTGTATGATACTGTGTACTTAGTATATAAATTCAGCATGCAAGTTCAATTCAATACAAGGGTGGCCAGTCCACAGCACAGTGTTGTAACAGTGTCACATGAAGACTTTCTGAAAAATTTTAAAAAATTGAAAAGATAATTATAAATAACCATTTTTTACAATTTTTTTAAATGGGGTTATCACAGACAAAAAAAACTCAAAATTTGTTTCGAAATATGTTTGTGGATAAATGTTTTCTGTTGAACCCAATAAAATAGGTATCCCTAAAAATTGTAGGTGCATATCAGAGGGATATGCACCTATAATTTAATTTTGTTTAAATCTGCAAGAGCTCATTCTAATACAGATGATTTGGTAAAAAAAAAAAAAAAATAATAAATTGTAATTCAAAAGCCACATTAAGTAAGTACTGAGTGTTTAATAATTTTTTGAACTAAAGGTGTGATCAATTTACTCATTTTTATTTTGTACCTAACCTGATTGAACTTGTAAAACATTTATTAGGAATAAAACCTAAGTGTGTACCTTCGTTTTATTTATTATATAAATTTTAAATTTTGACTAGATAGACTTTCATTTAAAAAAATGTGCTGTTTGCACAAAATTCCCAAAATAAACCTATAAGTAACATTTTTCAGTTTTCCATATTTGTTTGTTAGAAAAGTTAGAAGTGGCATGCAGAATTATTTTTTTTATCGAATAGTGGCACTCTTTCCAAAAAGGTTAGCCACCTCTATAGTAGAAGCAGTGGCATACACAGACTACTTTTAAGGGAGAGGTTAACATTTAAAATCTGAACAAGAGAGTAAGGGCTGAGGCATAATCTTTGTGCTAAAAATTAAAAATCTTTTTGGAAGAGTTGTAGTTCTAGAATATACTATTTTATCAAAAGTCTGAGATAATATGCTGGCGCTGGCAATAATGTGGCCAAAAATGATACCTCTGCCAAACTAAATATTCCCGCTGGTAACTGTTTACTACCATATTTTCAAAAGAAGTTGTGGTTTTTTTCTCATCAGTAATGCCTTCTTAAAAATATACATAAAAAAAATGGATTAAAAACCAATGAGAACTGATATTTATTGATATTTTTTATGTACCGTATTTTCCTGTATATAATCTGCAGTGGTGTTTTATCCGCAAAGCCTTATTCCAAGTTAAAAAAAAAACACTGTATAATCCGCGCGCAGCAGTTTTAACGGCGAATAATCCAAAATATAAACTGCCAATAATGAGTTTCGTACAAGATAAAAAATTCACAATATAATTAAAAATAGAAGTAGGAAATTGTACAAAAAAAGTTATTATGAAATGTCTTTTTAATTATGTATATTTTTTTAAGATAATCTCAATAAAACAAAAAAAATTCTTTGCTACTGCCATCAATATTTTGAGTTGTTAAACAAAACATCCCACGCGGAAAAAATCTTTCTTTTTTTTTAATTTAGCAAGTTAACAGCAAAAAAATTAAAATAGAGACTGCTATCCTATTGTCTCTTTCTTTTAAAATCCATTTATTTATTTCTTCCTCTAATTCTGGCCAGTGAGGTTTTCCACGACGATTGTTCTTTAACATCGATCACAATTTTCAAAGTTCTTGTTTTTTCTCCACAAACGAATATTCAGTTCGTCAACGTTGAAAAACCTTGCAGCTTTCTGACTTCAGTAGCCTTTTTTTATAACTTTTAACTTGAAGTTTGCAGCGTAACTTAACACTTTCGCTTCAACATAAAAACTTTCAAAGGATGTCTAGCTCCTTCAAGAGAAAATTGGAAATGGCGCCAGCGACTATTAACTGTTTTATCCTTCCGAGGAATCGAATTTGTTTTTGAATGTAATTTGACAAAAACTAGTTATGGCTGAAATACGTCATCCGAATCATGAAAGCGCCATCTATTACTTATTTTATAAAACAAAAACGGTATTTCTTTCTAAACTTTCTTGTCAGCTTTTCTGATGGAGAATGTTTTTTCTCAGTTAATCCGCAGTGGCGTATAATACGCACAATGAAATTTGAAACTTTTTAACACATAATCCGCGGATTATATACAGGAAAATACTGTATATATAATATATGTAAAGTAAATTGGCCGAGTGATATATTTTTGTTTAGTGTTAGCCGAGTTTCAGTAAAACATCTTCTTTATTTTGAAGCACACATCAAAAGCTTAGGACAAAATTACTGTACATTTTCAAGTTGATGAGACAACTTGCGACGATTATAAAGCATAGTGGACAGGATACAAGCAGAAGTGACATCTTGACGGACACAACACAAAGACACTGAGAGCAGCTATTTACATTATTACATGACACGGACAAAAAGAAGAGAGAAGAGCGCGATTACACAAGGTGTTTTGTTTTATACCAACAGTGCAAGCGCGTGATGATTACATAATCGTAGTTCTGATTGGATAGAATGGGCGGGGACGGAGATTTCTGATGCAATAATATTCATCGATTACGATTAAGCTCAGGGTGTTAGTTTCGAACCAAATAATTAAAAGATTTCAATATTATTAAAAGAGTTAATTAAAAGGATGCTAGAGAGAATTATTACATATATTATAGTGTTATTGCCAATAACGCCAACTTGGTGAGATTTACACTGGCAAATGGGAAAAGTACCGAATTTTTTGACATAATTGTCACACGCATTTTGATTTTTTTTCCAAATTACTACTTTCGGTTCATTTATTTTGTTTGAAAAATAGAATAGATTTTCATGTGCTTCTCAAGAGCTCTACCTGATCATAATATATCCTATCATTCCAAGTAGTTACATAAAAATCTGGTGATTAAGATACTAGATGCAGTGCCATCCACATAATCGCCATTGAGCTACATTTAAAATTTTAGGATCCATCATTTGTATTCTATTAATGTAGTTCTAAAGTGATGTAAATTGACCATAATAAATACAATTATATTATGTATGTATGTATATATTATATTGTAATATGAAAATTTGTATATATCAGTGTAAAACATTTTTTCTCTGTACTTTTCCCAAGCAGAGTTGGCAGTTAAAGAAAAGCAAGTGGGATTAAATATCCATTTTAAACTTTGGAATTAATATAGATTATTAATCTTTGGAAATGTAATTGTTTTGAAAATATGATAGCAAATTTATTGTTACTAATATACCATTTTGCCATATAATTAATTGTAGTCACTCTGAAATATATCTTTAATTTATGTTATTCTAAAAATGTTGCATTGTTAAAATGATTGCTTATATTAACTGATATTAAATTGCATTTTCATAAAATTTGAACAATTCATTTTTTGGATACAAAGTAAGGCCTGCATAATTTGATGTGTTAGCTTTTTATTAAGTTTAATGAATTTACAAAAGTGTATATTTCATAATGTAGTTTGAGTGAATTATTTATTTTGCTGCATTTTCGTATGTAGCACAGTTATATATATTTGTGTATTTTTTAATTATGCTCTAGTGTTTGATTAGAAATTAAATTTTTGGCATAAAATATCAGTGTGAGTAGATCAATTGTTTTTTACTATCCCTTGGTAAAAAAAAAAGATAAATCAACAAAATATTTTATTTTTATCATTAAAAAACGTATCTACTATTATTATTCTTGGATATAATATGGCCATGGTAGCCTAATGATTATGGTCACGAACTTGGGGCAGTTTGACCCCAGTGTGACTGAAGACCATCCTTGGTGAGGGACCACTGCACTTTAAATCTATCGAGGCTCAAACATCCTCCCATTGGTGTGGTGTAGAAGTTAGGAGAGGGAGATGCCTGCTCAGGTGTCTTTCTTGTTATTTGACCATGGTTCAAAATTACAAGGTCCATTGCTAATAGCCCTTGTACAGCTTAATAATGCTACGTTATTATAATTCTGACTTACAAACTTGTGGGTTCAAGTCCTAGTACAATTGAAGATCTGTTGTGTGGACGGGATCGATGCACATTAAATCTATCGAAGCTCAATGTGCTTACATTAGTGTGGTGTGGTAGTTAGGAGGGGTGTATCTACTTAGGTAATGTCCTTGTCATTTGACCAAGATTTAAAATTACAACATCAGTCTAATAACCCTTGTGTTGCTTTATATTTCGGAATTAATAAAGCTCTTGTTCACTCACAAGGATGTAATATTCTATTGTGTTGTAAAGTGCTTCAATTTAATGTGCAATTAATATGTGTACATGTGAAACCCTCCCCTTCATCTTTGTGTAATTATTTAAATGAAGTTGAAAATAAAATAAAATTAAGCTGTAAAGATTTAAGAAATATTTGGAAATGGCCGTGAAATATTGTGCTATAATGTGCAATATTTTTTTAAAAATAAGATGTGAAATTAAAATCAATTTGTAAAAGAATTTATTTGTTTTATAATATGAACTATGGTAATATAAGTGTGTGAAATGTGAATTATTTTACTTCAAAATTTATTTTTGTTACTCAAAATAAACAATTACTTACAATTATTAATTTACTTACAAAATTTACCTAAGATTTAAGTGAATTAATTTTTGTCATTACACTTAGTAATAAATAGAATGATTAGTGATATTTTTAATGAATAAATTTTTAAAAAGTGATCATGGATTGATTTATTTAAAATATTTTTTAATTATATAAGAATTTATTGGATAAATAATAATGAAGTAATGTATCACACAACAAGTAAGATGAGCTGATTTTTTTGAAGTGTTAGCCACTTTGAATGCATATGGTTCCAAATTTTAAAAAGAAGGTTTAGAAATTTTTTTCTTGACTGTATTATTCATAATTAAATATGAAATTACTTTCATAAAATTTGGTTTTTTTCCTTTTAGTTTGATTTCATAAATTTAACATTTTATTTTAAGTAGCATTACAAGTTGTAGTTATCTTTATTTTGAAATTAATTTGATAATTCAAAAGTCTTAGTGTTAAAATAGTTTGAATCTCTTTTTTTAAATCTATACCAATAAAAACTAGACTTTTTGTGTGTATCTGCATTGCAGCACAAAAACAAAAGGTGTAATATTTGACACTATGAAACTGTGGATCTCATAATGTATAACACCTTTGGATTTTATCAATAGATTATCCAATAGCTGTGATAATGACATCACATCTATTTTTGAATGTTAAATTGTATTCTTCGTATAGTATTTAGGATATTTATTATACATGTTTTCATTATCATAGTTCTTTTTATTCGTTTCTTTGTGTTTTAAGGCAGAATTAAGAATTTCAAATAAATCATTGTAAATGTTTTTTTAATAGTTGCATTTTAGGTTTGGCAACACTTTGTGTTTTACTTTTGCACTTTTGATATAATTCGATAAAAACCAAACCTATTTTATTTTTTTCAACCTTTCTAAACTAAATTGATTTGATTTCTGTTCAGATTTCTGTGATCGGTTAACGAACATAATCCGTTCCAAGACTATGTTCGGGGCTGCGGTAGCCCAGTGGTTAGGGTATCGGACCATGGCAGGTATGTCATGAGTTTGAGCCCAGTACCACTAAAGACCCACTGTGTAGGGCAGCGATGCACGTTAAATCTGTCGAGAGCTGAAACTTCCTCCTGTTGGTGTGGTGTGGTAGTTAGGAGAGGGGGTGCCAGCTCAGGTGTTGTCCACGTCACTTGACCATGGTTCAAAATTACGAGGTCCGTCGCCAAAAGCCCTCGTGTAGCTGAACAGTGCGACGTTAATATTAAATCAAACCAAACCAAGACTATATTCACTATCCGAATTGTTCGTTAACCGTTAATCGATTCACCATTGACTTCTATGTGAAATCGATTAATTCGTTCTGGAGACCCTAAAAATTAAATCTTAAAAAATGCATAATTTTTCTTAGTAAGTTTTTAAAAAAATAATACATACATATAGTCTTGCATATTAATCAGTCCTTTTCATTTTTTTGCTTATGGGGCGTTGAAGAACATGTCCAATGTCGATTGCTTTTCTCTCTTTTTCAGGTCTTTCCGGAAGTAATTAATAGCATTGTTGTTGTAAAGATCCCCAACCCTACTGACATCAGCTTGGTTTGGGTGCCATTCTAAGACCATTGCTCTGACAGTATCCCACTTTTTAAAAAGATCTTTAATGGCAGATGTCGGCATTGGTCCTCTTTCGTCTTCCTCTTGTTCAGAAGGAGACGCATTTAGTTGTGTTTCTTGGTGTTCTTCATTCAAAATTTCTTGGAGCTCTTCAATCGTCAGTTATCTTCATGTCCCATTATAAGCTCTTCTATGTCAGCCTCGTTCACCTTAAATTCTAGATCTCTAGCAGTTGTCAAAATTTCATCCATAATTTAAGGGGTCTCCCTGATCACCTCCGAATATGTGTTCGTTGTCCAAACACAAAAAATCTTTCTTGAAAGTGTTTGTTTTCCGAACACAAAAAATCTTTCGTGAAAGTGTTTAACCGATTTGTTCGTTAACCGATCTGTTCGTTAACTGATCACCCACTGTAGTTAACTTCGTTAATGCTGTGATAGAGTATAATTTCTTTTTTAAGTGTTTACCTTCATGATAAGAGTGGTTAGCTTATTTGACTTCAATTAATGTTAATATTGGGATTTCTTTTTCACAGTTTATTCGTTAGTTATACATGCTTGAGTTAATTGCTTTAAATAGTTTTTACCTTTGGTATGTTCAGTTAATTTTTTTAAATTCTTTTTCACTTTAAAATTTTCAAGTGTATTGTTCGCAACTGTTTGATCGCTTAGATGTTATGTAATTACTTATTCAGCTTAAGCTTTCTTAATATATACATATTTATTGTGGGTTTGGAACTGTTTGTGGTACAATTTCATCAAATCTAGGTCTATCTTAGGTTATTTTTAACTTAAATCAATGTTAATATTGTAATTTTTTAAAATTAGTCTTCATACTGTTGATGATAATTTAATCAATGTCTAATTAGATTACGGCTAAAGAATAAGTTATAAAATAATTACAATTTGTGTTAATTAAAATTATTTTATTTTTTTATTGTAATTAGATTTATAAAACTTTTTTTTATGTATGACTGACTTGTGTTCTAGCTATCCAAAATATTGGATTGGTAGAGAGTCTGCACCTAACCACTAACTGCATTTAAAAGAATATTGTTACATGTTCATTGTCTTTAATTAGCTAGAACAGAGGTGCTCAGCCTTTTTTCCTGCTGGGCCACATACCTGTCATAACTATTTCACGCGGGCCGCAACATCAGGATAATGGTGAAAATCTTTATAAGACAAAAGCAACATTAGACTAAGAAAAATTGATTAAAATAATAAAGCTCATTTCTTTAGCTTTTATTTTAATACTATATTATAACCTCTCTAGCAAATAAACATAAAAATATTAACTTTTTTGCTGAGTTGTGGAGTAATTTCAATTTCCTTTCATTCATGACGAAACCCCTTGTTTACATTGTACAATAAAAAAAGGATATTGATGGTGTAATTGATAGATTTGATTGGTAGAATTTAGCGCTAAATTTTTAGTACATTGTTCTTAAATAACTGAATTTCTTAGTGCAAAAAGGCATTCCCCAGCCACTCAGAAAATGCTGGCAGTTTACATGCAGCCCGTGGGCTGCAGGTTGAGTATCACTGGGCTAGAATGATAAGTACATTATTTAATAACAAATTAACTTTATTGAAGCAACCAATGTTAATGGTTTAAAATAAAAAATATAGAAGTGGCTGACAATTTGTTATTAAGATGCAAAACGTATATTTACTCTGTTTTAAAAGTAAGCATTTTTCTTTAAATTCTGAAAAAAATGCAGTCAGTTTTATTTATAAAAAAATGATTACATTTTAAAAATTCCTTTCATTTGAAAGAAGTCTTAATTGTGTGTTTTTGTTTTCCTCCTTTATTTTAAGAGGAACTTAATATAAATTTTCCTTTCATTGAAAACAAGGAAATTCAAAACACAGGAAAAATTATTCTTTAACATCTTTTTAAAAAACAAAGAAGACAAAGAAAAATATATTACCAACTTTTTAATTACTTTTTTTTTTGAAACTAGGAAAAACATGGATATATAGTTTTGTAAAAATTTTAAATAAGTTATAAATTGCAATTAAAAAAATATGAATCGAGAAGGAAATATGAACGTTTTATTAAAATTATATGATCCGAAAAAAGGAACAGCTTATTTTTTAGAGCAAATATGTTGTGATTTATAAATGAAAGGAGTTTCGAAATTGGATGTTTAGCTATTAAAAAAGTGGCTGTTCGTCAATTCAGTAAAATTTTTAAAAAAGACAGAATTTTAGTGACACTTTATTGTGTTTAGTTTGTATTTTTAATATATTCGCGTTTGTTCTTCCATGTGATCTTTTTGCTATTTTTTTAATCAGGCTTTTCACCCTCTCTAATTTTTCTTTTCTAATAAGAGAGAACAGATCGATTATATTTTTAAATTTTACACAACATTAATTGAGGAAAAGTTGTTTTTTTTTCTTAAGAACAGGGGTGCAAACCCTTGGCCCCCTCTTGAATAATTTTGCGGCCCGTGAAATTCATTACAACAACACAAAATACGATTATTTTGTGCATTCTCTTTATTTTTATTGTAATGTTTTGTAGCAAATCCCAAAATTTGTGTTTCTATTTTATCTCTTTGCTTCTGTTTTTATACGTACGTAGAAGACACTACTGTGCATTGCAGCGACTTCCCGCAGCATCACGCTTGATTTCTGTAACCTTTTTTCAATATACGCCTGCTAATCGGTGTTTTTTTTTTTTTTTGAAATGAAGTTGATGAAACATAATTCGTACTCAAACTTAACGAACGAAAACTTATAACATCAATTACGTTGTATAAATGCACGCACTGAGATCGACTGGCAAAAACTAAGCGAAAGAGTCAAGAAACAAATATCTCACTAATTTAATAAGAGTTAAACATTATTGATTGTTGCATTATTATATTATCTATGTTTGTATAGATGAAAAATAATGAAAACAATTACAACTATTTTAAAGTTTCACTCTCAGTAAATGTTTGTAATGGGTCTAAATCTGATATAAAGGTATATTTTTATATGCGGCCTGCAGGATTATATTTTTCCGAAGTAGCAAGCAAGGTCATTCGGGTTAGCCGCCCCCTGCTTTAGAGGTACTACAAAAAATGTTAAAAGAATAAAAATATGCAACAAGGTAAAATGTGGTTATGGTTTGAATTCATGGTTTGTTCCCCATGAAAATAGACTAGGAATTGCTTAACAACACACTTTAGTATTTTGTATTTTGTGGCTTATACAGATTAAAAGTGAGGACTCAAGAAAGGAAATTATTTTGATTTTTCTCGGGCTTGTTGAATAAGAATATATGAAATAAAAATAATTCATTTTTAATTAAATAATTCATCGATTTTGAAAATACGAAAAATTTAAAAATGAACTTTGTGTATTTATGCTGTCATATTTTTCTACATATTTTCTGGATGTGTTTTTAAACTAGGGTGGCAATGTCACTTTCAAAATTGAATAATTTACTTATAGAAAAGCTGAAATTAGTAAAATATCTGGAGAAGAAAATTTTGAACCGATAGCTTAAGATCTTATTTGAAAATTATTAACGAAAGGGGGGGGGATTAAAATGGTTTTTTTTAGCATTATATGAAGAGTAACGGACTAGTAATCAAAGGTAACTAACCGATCTTATTTGAAAATTATTAACGAAAGGGGGGGATTAAAATGGTTTTTTTAGCATTATATGAAGAGTAACGGACTAGTAATCAAAGGTAACTAACTGGTTTGGTACTCGACATTCTAGAGACCATCGTTTGTGACTGATATGCATGAAATCTTCCCAGGTTGAAAGTCCTAATATTGGCATGGTTAAAAAAAATGGGTTGAGTTGCGAATTCAGTTGTCATTCTTTTCACTTGATTACGATTAAAAATTACAATTTTCATCACGGTAGTCCTTGTGGTGTCTCCGGTGTGGCGTTCATAAACAATCGATTCGATCATTAATTGGAACTAAAAGGTATCAACAAATTCGTTAGTCTTTTTCTTTCTGATTAAGAAATTCTTATCCTTTGAACAAAATCCCTTATAAAATTATGAATGCTTAGATTGTTTTGTCAAAATCTTTAGTCAACAGATTCTGTCATTTGCCCCATGTCAAATATAAGTGTTAAGCGCTATCAATGGAGGTGAGAGGAAAGACCCTGAAATAAAATTTTGATTTGTTCTAAAAAAAATTAAGTACCACATTTACTCGAATCTAAGCCGCACTCAAATTCTCAACAAGTTTTTGTGGAAAATGAAAAATAGTCTAAAATAGTTTAGAACCTGTAATTGCTATAATTGCCCCTTCCAACGCAATTTTTTAAAATTAGATTCTAAGCCGCACCCGATTTTCAGTAGCTGTAATATTGGGGGGGAATTGCCGCTTAGATTCGAGTAAATGCGGCAATTTAAAAATTCTACAGCGCATGCCTACCACTTTTTACGCTTTTAAACCTAGGTCGTACATTTTTTACGCATTTTCGCAGATATTTCTTTTTATCCGCCTACTATTCCTCCTACAGGTATATTCCCTCTTTATGTCCACAACGCCCGGATAATGGGTAGACGAAAACCGTAGAACTCATTTTTATTAAGTTTTTTTTAAAAAAAAACCCATTATGTTTGTCTTTTTTGTGCATGTTGTATTCCGTTAGCTATTGGCTCCTATCCTGACTTATTCGTTCGCGTGATTTCGTTAAGCAAAGCATTTTAATTGTTTTCTTTCTCTGTAGCAATTTTCTGAAACTTCATTTGTGCTTTGCACGCGTTTGTACTTTCTACACTTCGTGTTGTGGAACGATTTGTTTTCCTGGATTGTTTCCTCGATGACTAATAAAGATGAAATAATATATTTTCAAACGTAGGAAGAATGTTAGAAAAAGGAATTTGATTGGATTATAACGAATCCTTTAAAGGGATCAATTATGTGACATATGTATTTGTCATGGTGGCCGATATATTCAACGTCGTTTGAAAACTCCGAAGATTTTCGTAAATGAGAAATAAAATAACAGTTGCTCAAAATTGAATCGTTTTATTAAGAACGGTGTTCAGTCAAATGTATTCAGAGCTGAAGTACCTACTGTTTATATGTAAGGTGACCAACCGTCCTTCTTTAGGGACGACAGTCCTCCATTTATAGGTTCTGTCCTTTCTAGAAAAGTGTCCTTCTTTTCAATATTTTAAATTTGATCTGTTAATCTCTGTAATCAGATATGAACCGAGCATATTTCCAATATGTCGAAGAAAGAATATGGCCTGAAATATCACTGGAAATAAGTTTTCTATTTTTGGTATTTTTTGTGACTTCATTGCAGATAAGGTGGGCAGATATAGGAAATTGTATTGAGTTTTTATCGAAAGAAATGCCGGGTGTTAAAATCGGTGACAATTGTCTGTTTGAAGAAGAAAGAAGACTGAATGTATATTTAAATTGTAATAAATTAGAACAACTGGGAAATCAACACGTTGAAATTGATAAAAAGATGGTTGAAAATACTTAAACCGTTTAAAAAATGAACACGTTCCATTTGAAAATTTAGTAAATCTTATCGAATTTACGCTGTGCTGTGCCCTGGAACTAATACAGCAGTTGAAAGTTTTTTTTCAGTTGGTAATGATTTTTGGACAAGTGAGAAATCAAGATGGAATATTAATATATTAGCTGCAATTCTTACCGTAAAATTCAGTGTGATGGATATTTTTTGCTCCGGAATTTCCAATGTATTAGAAAATATGTTGAAAAAATAAATAATTCAATGGAAAAATACTCGTTTAAGTAAATAAGAGGAATTTAAGCGTAATTAGCGTATTTTTGTTAGAATTTTTTAAATGTTTCATATATATATCTACGTTATAATTTTCAGAAAATTTTTTCGTCCTCCTTATCATTGTTAAAAAACTGGTCTCCTTATTATATATATTTGGGGGTGAGGAAAGAATGTAATAGTTTTTTATTTGATTGCATTCGACAATCGAAGTCCTCTTTTTTTTAGACATTACCAAGCACTACGGATATGCAAGGACTACATCTGCTATCATTAGTGAACTAGCTTCTAGTCAAAAGTACATACCCCGTAAAATCTGGCATATAAACGCGCACTTTGAACACAAAAAATAAGATCGAATGTTACTAGTGCACGTTATACGCCGAGTATAATAAAAATAAGATATAGGGACTTAGAAAATTAGACTCCTACATATATCAAAATGACATACCTTATGAACTTCAAAAGTTGTAATTCTAGGAGCATACTATTTTTCGAAAGCCTGGGATAATACCTCAAATAAATGGCTTCAAAACATGAGAGAATTGCTCACGTACATTTCAGGTTTCTTCGTAAAAACAGAGGGTGCTCGTTATTCGGTGAATATACCTAAACAAAATGCAGCTTGAAGGGATAGGTGCGCGTTATATGCCGGGTTTTACGGTAATTAAATGTATGATACACGGTTCTTTAATACTTTGCAGTGATGATGTAAAATAGAAATTATATGCCATTAGGGTGATTTACTCTGATCTTGCCAAATATCCAATTCTAAGTGACTTTTTTACAATTCTAAATTTAATTGTGGGTTCCATTGGAAGAATTTAAAAATTGTGATATACCTTTCGAACGTGTCGGCATATAACTATACAGTAACGCTAGAAGATAAAATGTTGCTTCTTATTTAAAATTGGGGAGGGATGTAAGAAGTTAAAAAGCTTGTGTCTCTTAGTAAATTTGATTTCAGATAGTTTGAGATGCGTGCAGATTTTGTCTACTATAACCTTTCAAGATTTGCACAGCCAAGAAGTAAAATCTTCTAAAAACATGCATGTACTCGATGATTATTGGTTGGTTGGTCTTGGAAGTCGACTCCTAACTTGATCGTTAATTTATATATGTATTAATTTTTTTTTATGTGCAATCTAAAAGTTGAATAGTTTCATTGTTTTTGTTATAAAAGTATCTTTTCTATAAAATTATTTTTTTCGTGTATGTGTACTATATAAATTTACACATTGATGTGTATGGGTTTTTATAAATCAAGTCGATACAAAAATAGTTTCCTTTGAGTACTTTTCTCGTCAGAATATCATGGTCGCGGTAGCCTAGTGCTCAAGGTATCGGATCATAGCTGGCTTGTCACGAGTTAGAACCCTGTACCACTTAAGACCCGTCGTTAAATCTGTCGAGAGCTCAAACGTCCTCCCGTTGGTGTGGTGTGGTAGTTAGGAGAGGGAGGTGCCAGTTCAAATGTCGTCCTCGTCATTTGACCATGCTTCAAAATGACGAGATCCGTCGCCTAAAGCCAGCCCTCGTGTAGCTGAACAGTGCGACGTTTTTATTCTCTCACTCGTCAGAATCATTGTGAAGTTTTTTTTGCGTTAGTTTAAAGTATTTGCATAGTTGATTTTTTCTTAAATTAAAAATTTTTATTCTTTATTTTAATAATTTGCTTGTCATGTCGACCTTCCCGGTTTTTTTCCCTTCCGCGTTTTGTCATTTTTAAAAGCTGCAGGTACATGTTACAGACACTTGTACTAAATGAAATGCAAGTAATATATCTGTAACATATACAGTATATATCTGAAATCTTATATGGTCATAAGTTAATGTTTGCTTCGTCAAATCTTATTGTAGATTTATTCAAACTTTTTGATCATGTTCAATTGTAAATTTAAAATTAATTTTCATGTTAAAAATTGATTTAAAGGGTCAAAAAAATTGTTAATTAGAAAGGAATTGCTTATATAATTCTTTTTAAAATTGTATTTTTGAGGAAAATTTTATCAGATTAACCTTTAAATATAAACATACATTATTTCATGAAAATTTTTTGAAGGAAAAATGTTTTGCCTAAGAAAATTTGCTTAAACAAATAGGCACATAGTAATACCCTAAGACAACGGTTCTTAAACGGTCCCAAATGTCTTTCTAGGGGGATCCTCAAAGGTCTTTCATTTAATGTTAAGATTTCCCTCTTACAGATTCTGAAAGGCTTTCTGGAAAAATTAAGATGTGTCATCCTAAACTAAATCACTAAACCTCCTCAGTAAACAAACAAACAAACAAAAAACTGTACCAGAACATCTATTTCAATCAAGAATACTAATTCAATTTTTTTATTATTATTATTGCTTGCAACTACATAGCCATTACTATAACGTTATGTTTTCAAAAAAAGAAAAGAAACACATGGGAAATTAGCATTTTGTAATATTTTTAATTAAATATTTACTGTTTTCTTAAAGGAAAAAAAAAAGTGTTAAAGTCTGTATATATGTAGCAGAGGTAGTCTTAGGATTATTGAGGAACCTTTAAATCACACAGCCATGTGTCAGGGAGGGATGTTCAAAATTTTGGGGTCCGCGATGTCAGGCTAATGCATAAAAGGCGAGGGGGCCCTCGGCAATCGTAAGTTTACTACCCTAAGATGTTATAATGAAGAAACATCATGTAGTGGAAAAGATAGAGGGTGGGTGGGAATTATATGTAATTTATATCGATTGGATTATTGCGGTTATTTTTAGATGTGAAGGGGGAAAAGAAACCACTTAAGGAGAAGGTAAGAAATTACAAGTTCGCAAATCCGCTATAATTAACTTCTGTTTTGTTCTGAAGATCGTAGAACAGAATTAGGGTTGTTCTCAAAATTCCAAATGGTGAATAATATTACTTACTGTTTTCTTTTTTCTGAATTTTTAACATATATTAGATTTATCTAAAATTTTAACTGTAGAAATTTTTTGTATTTCTATCGGAATATCAAGTGCTTTCCCTACGGCTTTAATTAAACCAATCAAAAGTTGTATCTTGAACTTTCAAACTTTTACATATCCTGACAGTTATCGGTGTTTGACAAGTAATATCAATTTATACTGTGTGATAAAATCAGTATAGTATTCAAAGTCTAGATTTTATTTTTAGCATCACAGCATCTTGAGGATCATTTTTATCTAATAAGAAATTGAATTGTTGTTAAAATACATTAATTTGTGTAATTACGTTGCGTGAGCTAATTCTTTCTTTTTTTTAAAAAAAAAAGATTTATAGAAATGCATTTTATAGTCAATGGTCGAAGACATCACGTCATCATCTCCTGATCTTGCTGTCCGTTTTGTTTTCAAAATATATACCTAAATAAGGCTGTATTGGTGATGCTCGTGATGAATTATTTAAGTACTTTTCGAGGGCATCGAAAATGAATGGCTTTTTACAATTGTTAGTTTAATCATTGTATCATTTATAATTATCTCGTTATAAAAAGCAAAACATTCTGTGATTTTTTTTTTTTTTTTTTTTTTTTGTCAAATAATTCCAAAAGCTTGAATATAAAAGAGTCTACCCATTCTCCCCACCCACGCCTTGCATAACTAACACAACTACCTTAACTACTTACTCGGAGGTGTACTAAGATTTACAAATGCAGCCAGGGAATAAACTTTTCTGTTATACGACTTACATTCTAAATGATTCTGTGTGATGTAGGGTGTGACTTATTTCCTTCGACTGATAAAAGCCAAGTCTTGTCTGCAAAGATCATGCAGCAACAGTCTTTTGATACTGACATAATCATTCTTTTGTTGCTCAGAGAATTCTGGTAAACGTTCGCGTGCCAAGTTTTTGTGATTTCCCTCCGCTGAGTCAGTCCAACACAGATGTCAGATGGAAGGTACTTAACGTATATTTTCCATGTACTGGTATGTGGGAAAGAGAGGCGTTGTTTTTTGCGCCACATTTTTCATTCAACGCCAAGTTCAATGTTCACTTGCAAGACTGCACAATCTGATTTTTTTTCCTACTTTTTTTTACTTTAATAATCGTTCACGCAATTTGCGTTCTATGCTCTGCCTAACCTTTTCTTTGCTGCTTTCTACTTTTATGGTACTGTAAAAGGTAGCATTTATTCATGGGAGGTTTGTCTTCGTTTTGAATTTTCTTGAAGAGCATTTTTCATTTACATCCTGTTGTGCATGATTGTAAATACATAATTATTATGTTGGGTGTACATGATTTTGTCGGTTAATACACAACTTATAAAATATAGATTTTTTAAAACTGTCTAATGTAATGTTTATTATTTGTACTTTTTTAATATAGTTTATACTCAAATCCGGTCAGTAAACCCAAATGCCGCGCCCTTTCCTCTGATTGTGCGGGTATTAAATGGTAATGTTGAAGAAAAATAATTTCTAACGCCTCACTTTTTAAAAAATAAAAGTAAAATATAAAATTTTTTTAAAAAAAAAAAATAAAAGTACAGAGATAATAAATGATGAAATCATTTGTTTCTTATAGTATGCGACTGTTTTCCTTGGATTGATATTACATGTGCTATCGGTATCTTTATTGAATGAGGTGTTGATACTTTAATTAATAATTTATTAAAATTATCTACCAAATTATTTCCAATGAAACGGTTCATTAATTCACAGAAATATTATTTCCAAAATTTCACACAAATTGCATAACAGATTGCCGAATTTTTGCAAAAGCTACGCTTCCCCCCTCCCCAAATTATTTATGAAATTTGGGGGGCATATGCATTATTTTGCTTATTAGATTACTTTAGATCGCTATTTGCATCACGATATTTGAACTTTGGTGCGTATGAATTTTTTTTTAAAATCCATCTAAAAAAAATTCTCCTATTATCTTCCTTCTATCCTTCACAAATTGAAACTCATGTATTTTTAATTTTTTCATTTGTATTAATTGAATAAATAAGTAATTTCTTTTGAAAATATTTTAAATAATTAATGTAATCGTCAAAAAATACGGAAAACCCTTAGAAGCTATTATAGAGTTGGGGATTACTTCCGCCAACGCTTCATTATATTTTCGTTTTAAATGTGATAATTCAAGTTAGTTAATTCGTATACGAGCCCTTACACTTCCACGGTTTCTGATTGCTAGTTTCAGCCTTGAATATTTCCGAAACAATTGGGCGGAATGTTGCATGGCTTTTAAGAAAAGTGCTTCATGATATGAGAAATTCAAAAATGCAAAAATTTTACCTACCGCATTCCCCCTTCTTTTCTTCTATCTTCGATATGCATTTTTCATAGGGGACTGATTTCTAAGCCTCTAACTCGAAAACTTTCAAACAAAAATTTTAATCTACATTTTTTTTTGTTGATAAATCGAACATAGTATTTAAAAAAAAAACCATTATCGGCAAAGAGAATTTTATTTTGTAAGTTGTGCAATTAATGAATTATTATCGTAATTTAGTTCTCTTTTAGCTTTTATCACTGATACTAATTGTACCCAACTGCAATGAGAATTCCTGAAGCGGTACTCCCTATCTTTTTGGCATCTGTACAGAGGCGTAGCTACCTCCGAATCAGCCGTATCAATGATACTGGGCACCCAGGCTACAGGGGCCCCAACTTGTGTAACTACAGTACCACAAGTAAGGCTTTCATTTCTAAAAAAAAGCCCCGCAGGAGTTTTGATACGGGGCCCACTCAGAATTAGCTTCGCCAGTGCATCTGTATTAAGAACTGAGTAAAAAGTTCATTACTGAAATATGTAATTTTTTTAAAAAATAATTAGCCATTACTTTTTTTTAATGTTTCCTCCCCATAATTTATCACCGATCATGAAAAATAAACTCAATTTTTTAAAATTTGTTTTTATCTTCCGTCTTTCTATCGTCCTTGGCTATAAAATTAAATGTGGGAAAAGGATATTAATGGGGACATAGGTGAGCAATGAAATGAAGGTTTCACTTCAGATATCGATTATTTCCTTTTAGTTACGATGTACATGAAGCGTTATGTAGAAAACCATTCGGATCCAGTATCACTCTAAAATTTATGCTATCTTTCAATCAATTTACAAAGATTTTGGCTGAATTTATGGATGTGATAAAATGGCAGAATGACAAGTTCTTGACTTGACCAAAATGAAGCAATGAGGCTACTTCAGAGGGGCGTACTCAAGGATGGGTTTGGGGGGCTTAAATCCCACCCATAGAGCTACCGATTTTTAATTTTTAGTATGAAGATTACGTCGCAATGCTTTCAAAGTTTTTTTTTAAAAATTCTATGAAATAATAAATCTATGAAATGAGTCTGTACGGCACTACTTTTACTGGTTACGTTACTTTTCACAGGACCTCAAAAGTTTTCAGATAACTTAGATGTGTAAATTTTTTAATTATTAAACAACTCACACACAAGTTTGTTCTAGTCTTCAACCATAGTTCAAAATTTCAAGATCCTGTACCAATAACCCGATGGGTAGTTAATTGAATAGCGATTTCAAATTAACCAAATTACTATATTTAATCGCTCCCTCCCTTTGAATCACCTGCTCTTCTAAAAAAAAATTCTCCTATTCTTATCTTCCTTCCATCCTCATAATTGACAGTAGGCTATGTTCCTTGGCAAAAAGTTCTAGAGTTATATAAAATAAAATAAAAATTTCTAATTTTATTAAAATATTACTTTTTTTGTAAAGAAAATGCTTATGGAAAGAACTCGAGGTAAATAATACGTGTTAATGCGTTCTTTATATTGTGAAGGTTGTTTTTGACTTTAATCTTGGATATGTGACTAAACGCGAAACAGATATGTTTCGTGTGATTCATTTAAAAAAGTATTTTAAAAAAAATATAAGTAAATTTTCTCTCTCTGGGTTAATGGAAGAAAAGGAAGAGGGCGGTGGGAGAGAAAGTTACTGCATCATAGTTATTTTAGTTGATGTTACGAAATGTATATTTAAATGTCGTAAAAGCGCTCTTTAAAATAAATGGTTTTCGCCTACTATAAATTTCTGGTTTAAGTACTTTTTAATTTAAGTAATTTAGAGTTATTTTCTTCTAAAGATTATATCTACTATACCTATATGCCATAATATGTTGCTGAAGGTATTTATAAAATTGGATTTTTTTTCTGCGTGTTAAATTGAAAATTTGGTACTGGAAATTTTGACAGATATATTGCATGAGCTCTGCTACAAATTCAAGAATTTTATTTTCAAGAATTGAAACGCGTATTTAAATTTTTTTAAATGAAATTACTACACTTTTGCTTTCAAGAATGAGATGCTTTAAATTTTAGTGTTAATTACATTTTGATTTATATGAACTATGCATTGAATTTTTAATATTTGATCAGAGAACAGTTTCCGACAGTATTATTTCATCTTTATTGATATTGATTGTAAAATTCTACTAAATAAAATCAATTCTGTGTACCCGTTGTAGTTGTTTAGTTCTTTTTAACACGCTTTTATAAGTTGCACTTGTATGTAACGGAATCTTTGAACTCGATTTTTACCCACTTTAAAAGATCAGATTAATTGGAAATTTTGCGCATTTGTCAAGATTTCCAGATTTGGCGACTAATTACATAAATCATTTTCAGATTTGGCGACTAATTCCAAATTTAGCGACTAAAAGATTAAATAGGCTTTTGGTTAGTACAAATAAAACAAAAAAAGTGTTCTCTATGTGAAAAAGGGTAGGAAGGGTGTGTAGTTTTTCTGAAAATGAAAATAAAGACTCCTGCATGTGAATAATAATAATTTATGTTCTCACTGCTAAAAATTTTTATTTTTATTCAGCAATACGTTTAGAAGTGATGATACGCGAATTAACATTATAGCAATACGTTTAAAAGGTGATATGATTGACATTTAATATTTCTTAACACACTTTTATCAGTTAGACCTGTATCTATAGAGAAGGAATCTTTGAAATATAACGATATGGGACTCATCAAAGGCCCCTTAAACGGTGAGAATAAATACCCTTCAGGCCCATTAATTGATATCCATTGAAGAGTAAGATTAATTCCAGAAGCCACATAATTCTGGCTCCAAATAAATTCAAGGATAAATTTAACAAAGAATAAATTATAGTATTAAAAACTAAAAAAACTGGCTTTTATTGCAGATCGAACTAAAAAATGAAAAATAAATTATAGTTAAAAAAAAAAAAACCTAAGAAACACGCTTTTATAGTGAATTTAACTAAAAAGTGAAAAAATATATAATTCTTAATATAAGAATAAAATGATTAATGAGAATGTTAATGTCATTGTGGTAAAAGCGTGGGGTGCTTTGTACTACATTTTTACACTAACTCAGCATTTCGAAATAGAGAACTAGTAAGAAATTATAACAATTAATATAGAGCACCCCACGCTTTTATCCGAATGCCATTAATTTTCTTGTTAACCATTTTATTCTTATATTAAGAATTTTTTTTTACTTTTTTAGTTCGATTCACTATAAAAGCGTGTTTTAGTTTTTTTTTTTTTTCCTTTGAAAAAAATGCCCCGCTTTGCAGAGCAGCTGATGCATTATACCGGAGTTCAAAATTCCCACATTATACTTGGTGTTGAAGGAGGATGAGTGGAGTGCGAACTCGTGTATTTTCTTTGCGATTTGACCAGTTTCAAAATTACGATGTCCGTCACCAATAGCTTCTCGTGTAGCTTCGAAATGCGATTGTCAGTATGCAATAAATCTTTAAAAGAGTAGTTGCACATTCCATTTAGCATTACATTTTCCTTCTTCCTTTTAGAAAATCAAACACAATGTAAAAGCGCTTTTACAAAAGTACAGTAGAACCTGTTTTTGTGCGGGCTTTTTTTATGCGATGCACGAATTTCAATGGCTTTGGCGCCACTGGAATGTTTTCTATCTATTTACCAGTGGCGTAACAGAGAATGTTAGGCCCTCTCCCCCCTGAAAGTCAGGCTTTGCCTTTAATATTTTATAAATTGGGTAAGTACGTATTTAGCGTTAGTCAGGTCTTGGGCCCCTAGAGCCCTGTCCCAGTGATGCGGGGGTGTACGTTACACCACTGAAATGTAGACACTTCAAGACGCTCTGTTTATTTGTTATAAACAGTCTCCCGACAATGTGCATTCAGTTGCTTTCAACGCTCCAGCAGCCAGCGCTTGATTGAAGATGAAGCTTTCATTGGCAGTGACATTTTCAATAATTTGATAGATTATGAAGACGGACAAGAAGAATCGGATTCTTTGAGAGCGGATAAAAATATGCAGAGGGATCCAGCTTTCCAGCAAATTGGAAAAGCATTTTTTAAAAATACCAATTAAGAAAGGAGTATAAAATTCCAAAAAGGGCTTCTATCATACACTGCTGGACAATTGCTAAGGACGGATAACACTATCATCCATAGCAACCACAAAATGAAAGGAAGCAAAATGTGGAAAATTAGAATAAGTGCGTGATATTAGTAAGAAGAAATATGAGTATGCAAATTTTTTTTCCACGTCTGTTCATCACGTGATAGCGTTCATAAGAGCTTTAAAGTTTTGACGCGTGTGGACAGTTGTTGTTTCAAGTCGAAGTTTTACAGGAAAGATTTAATAGACGAACTTAAAATTTTTGTCATGTCTTCCCGACATCACATAGATGATTTTATGCGTGACCGAATTATTGGAAAGATCGAAGAAGGGCGAAAAATAACAGATGTTGCCAGGGAGTTCGACATCGCTCACAGCGTTGTTTCACGGCTGTGGAAGTCTTTTAAAACTACTGGAATGTGTAGTAGACGGCACGGAGGAGGTCGTGTTAGAAGTACGACGCCTGCAGAAGACAGATATATCGTCCTATCAGCAAAAAGGAACAGGCGCACCACAGCTCAGCAGGTGGCAAATCAGTTTCTTGCTGCCTCAGGAAAGCAGATCTCCCGAAAAACTGTTGCCAGACGTTTGAGGGGAGGAGGACTATACGCACGCAGACCTGTTGTGTGTATCCCATTGACCAGACAGCACCGTACTGCCCGTTTGCAATGGTGTCGTGATCATCACAATTGGACTGAACAGGACTGGGCATGCGTACTATTCTCAGATGAGAGTAGGTCCAGTCTGTCATCGGATTGTAGACGCCAACTGATCTGGCGCGAGAGTGGTACTGCTTATCGTCCAGAAAATATCCAGGAAAAGGACCGATATCCGACATGCAGTATCATGGTGTGGGCCGGCATCATGATCAATGGCCGCACGCGCCTACATGTGGTTGCGAATGGGACTATGACGGGCCAACGATACATTGATGAAGTTCTATTTCCTCATGTTCGTCTTTTCCGTGGTGCTGTCGGTGATAAATTTGTTTTTATGGACGACAACGCAACATGTCATCGAACACTCGCTGTTCAGGATTGTCTAGACAGCGAGGTTATTCAACGTCTCGTATTGCCATCGCGTTCTCCAGATCTAAACCCCATTGAAAATGTGTGGGGATGCTTTGGGGAGGCAAGTTGCTGGTTGAAACTATCCTCCGACAAACAAGAACACCTTCATCCGTGCACTCACAGAGGAATGGGATAAATTTCCTCAACAGCTGCTGGATAATGTTGTGCAAAGTATGGTACGACGTGTGGAATGTTGCATCACACTCCACGGTGGACATATCCCGTACTGATACCTTTCTTTAAGGTGCCTGCTGACTTTTAGATGCCTTGTTCCATTTCTCCGTACGCAGATCAAATGAACATTTTTTTTTCTTTCACATGTTTCACAGCTTTTGTACTTTCCAGAACAATAAATATTCTTTATTCTAATGTCTGAACAGTGTGGCAACTATATTTTATCCTACTAGGCCTCATGTCTCGCTTAATGTTATGCTACATAGCGATTTGGGATCCGTCCTTAGCAATTGTCCAGCAGTGTATATATCTGGTTATCGTGACATTTACATGCAACTGACCATCCGACCTTCGTCACAAAAACTTATCTCTTGCTTTATGTTGCCAAAAAATGAATAAATTGAAATTTGTACCTTCAAGTGACGAAAGCGATTTTGAACTTATTCATCACAGGGCTTTGGATTACGATGAGTAGCAATGAATTTTGTATGTGTATTTTAAAAATTTATCCGTGTATACAATGAGAAACTGTATGTTTTTAAAATGTTTCCATGTGTAATATTTAATTTATTTTGTTATAGAAGTACTCTTACATAAATTTCGTAAATAATTGGCATATTTTATTAATGCGACTTTTTTATGCGGTCCCTATCCACCGCATAAAAAATTTCTGTTGTATTTCCACGAATTATATAGAGTTTGTTATATGTAAGAATTTATAAAATTTTTGAATAAATAATATATTTGTGCGTTTATTTTTATGCAGTTCCTGTCTACCGCACAAAAAGGGGTTCAACTGTATCAATTAAGATTTTAAAAAATTTGCATAATGCATTTTCCGATAAATAGATATATTTTATCGTTAGTAGCCATTTGAATTCTTTTTAATAAATCGTCCTCAAAAATCAGTGGTTGTAGAAAGTAGTATAGAATCGTGGAATAATATTCGTGTAGAGAAATTAAAGTTCGTGTGAAAGGTGCAAGAACGTGCAAATATATCCTCAGCCTTTTGAGTTATTTTTTAGATCTGCAAAACAAGCTTTAAAAATTAATCACGCGAAGGGTTAGCAGCATCATAACGAAGCTGTGAATTTGTCACGACTAGCTAAGAATAAGCTAATTTATTATTCATTTTTGTTAAATTAGTATTTCAGCATAAAGAAACAATGCTTTTTGAGTGTAATATGCACTACACCATCACGATTTTGAAGTTAATGTCAACAAAGCAAATGTTTTTCAACACGAATTTCGTAGTTATGAAGTTAATTATGTACAAAATATTGGACGGGGGGGGGACTTTTTTTGCAATCTTAGATTTACTACCCACGTTTGACAATTATAGTTTGTCATCGCTAAATTTAGTTTTAATTAATATCGCATTACACAAGTTCACAATAGCTCATTGGTGGCGGACCATAAATCTTGAAATTCGTTTAGGCGACGAGAATATTTGAATTCTTCACTTGCCAAATATTAATCTAATACGACGTGAAGATTTATCTGCTTGGTTTTTTTCATGCGGTATCTGTCATTGATCGTTGCAGTTTTCTTTGATGGATTAAGACTTGAAAGTCATCAATTTAGATTCTCTGATTCACGACTTTACTCCGATCCATTGCACATTTCGTAATCCAAGAAAGATTGTTAGAGGAAATCGAATACACGATGGTAATCGAACCAAAACCGGAAAATAATCCGCGGTTGCGAATTATAAAGATTTATTGCTATAAACGTTTAGCGAGTATCGCCTATTTCTGTGTATTCTTCAAAAATTTGTCCTTCCTTTTAGCAAATTTATGAATTTGTTTTTAAAGTTTTATTTCACTATGACTTTCCTCTACTAAATGCTCTTTATTGTTTAACTTTAGTTGCGACGATTAAACACAGCTTGCATGTTCCAAGGGCGAAATTTGAATAACTTTCTTACAAGTAGGATATCACGTTTAAAATATATTAAAGAGCGTGTTATTACGTGATTAATGAGGTTTGAACTACTCGTAAGATTCTTCAAGATTAAAGGAAACCATGACCACAAAAAGCTGCTTTAGCATATAACTGTGTGTAACTAAGTGAATGTTAATATTAGATCCATCGTATTCTAGTTTTTAATTAAAAATTTGATTCAACAAATATTTTTGCCAGACCAATCCTATGAAATACGAAGCCATTTGTGTGCTTGTGTATTAATGTGGTTTTGTTTTTAATTCAAATATTTTTTTAAACTGTCGAAAAATTGATATTTGAAAGTTAAATAAAAAGTAAATTATTTAACCGATCATTCGATGTATTCCCTTTATTTATAGTAAACGGAAATTGTGTTTCTTTGTATTTTCTTCTGTTGCATTCCCAACACATGTATAGACCTGATCTCTCCTATATTTCTTTGTTACGGCGTTATTCTTCGCTTTATGTTCAGTGGTCGCGATAGCCTATTGGTCAAGGTAACGGACTCGTGGCCGGCGTGTCATGAGTTTGGACCTTGTACCGCTGAAGACTAGGGTTTCTGGTTTCCCGGGAATGTAATTGTCGTTCCCGGGAATGCATCGAAATTTCAAAAAATTTGAAAGCTATTTATTTTTAAATAAAGTCAATTATATAAAATAAGGATGCATATAAGTTCCAAAATTAATACTTACTTACATAATGAGCTAAAAAACACAAAAAAATACAATAAATTGATTATTCATTTTTAAAATAGCATTTCAGAAAGCAAAAGCAATTTATACTTTTGTCACTCAGCCTAGTTCTAAGCTTCGTGACGAACACTCCTGCAGCAGAAAATGCTCTCTCGGCTTCAACTGACGTTCTCGGACTTGTTTTTAAAGCCTCACATAGTTTTATGTTTGGTGATGGATTTTCAGTCGTGTCGAACATCTGTTTCATGATTAGGTTGAAACTAGTACTTTTTTTGGTTGAACAATATAAAAATTTTGTTTTGGAGTAAATTGCTTTCTCTAAATTTTCGTCCAACGTCTCAGAGGTTTTCCTTTCAAAATCTCTATGCTCTCCTGAGTGCAAAGAGTTGGATATTGATTCCTCTTCGCAGAAAAGCCTTATCCCTATCATTTGGGCTTTTCTAACCAAACAATTTTTACTAGGTAATCGCGAAATATCGACAATAACTGCAGCTGCTTCATATAATCTCCCAAAATTCAGGTATTGCATTAATCCTATTAAATTAACGTTGCGTCTCATTAATTCTTTGGATTAGAGAATATTTCATATTTTTCGCAAATTCTAAATTTTGTTCGTTCAATTCTCCAATAACGAAAGAAACACCTTCTGCAGTTAGCAAAAATTGCATTTCGACTATATAATTTTTCTAAACCAGTTTTTACTGACTTCAAGCCTGCTGCAATTGTAGTCACAGTTTCAAACTCTATATTGGCCATCACACACACATTTGTTCTTTAATATCAATTAATTTTAAAATTGCTGACTTTATTTCTAAAAATCTTTCAAGCATTGCCAACAAACTATTCCAGCGTGTTTTGATATCCAATTGAAAATCATCTTTTCATCAAACCATCAATTTCCGGGAAAGAAACCCTACTGAAAACCCGCCGTGCGAAAGAGGCCGATGCACGTTAAGTCTGTCGAGTCTCAAGCGTCCTCCCATTGGTGTGGTGAGAGGCAGTTATGTGAGGTGGTGCCAGCTCGGGTGTCGTCCTCGTCACTTGATCATGGTTCAAAATTACGTTGTCCGCGTTGCTTGAGTAGGTGAAAAGTGCGACGTTTTAAATATTCACTCATTCATTCGCTTTGTGTTCGAGTTTCTTCATATTATTAATATAGGTCTATTGAGGCTGTTGTATATTAAATTCAACTCCGCTTCTTCATTTTTTTGTCAGTAGTAGTATTGTTTCTTCTCTCTCGATTAAATACATGCGGAGAGGGGAGCATTTCAAAAAGCATGATTTGCCTCGGAAATTTGTTTTGTTTTTATTTCGTTGTTTGAAATCTGTTAAAAGCTTATTTTATATTTTGCTTCAGAAGGGAGGTGGATAAATGTGGCATTAGTGGGAGTTGTGAGGAATGTAAGTTATGATTGTTGTAGGAGAGATGAAAAATTATTCGGAAATTGAACACCATTTTTCAATTTGATGTATTTGTTAGGGATGCTATAGTAAGTTTTTCTTAATTTATACAATTAGTTTGTTGTATATTCGGGTATTTGGGATGTTTGTGTGTTGATGTTTTGAGAGAGGTATTTCATGCTAGAGAGAGGCTTTTAATTTGAACTTTCAAATTTTAGAATATCCCTCCCCCCTATACTTCCATTTTAAAGATGGGCGCATTATGTTTGATGTATGCTGGTTCCGTTATATTATGCACTTAGTTGTTTTAGAATTTTAACATTTTTATGTTATAATATCTTTCAAAATGCGATGGCGAATAGCTTAATATTTTAGGTATGAACTTTTTAAAACTTCAAATTTTTGAGAATTTGGATGGTTTCAGATTGGCTTGCCAAGTTGCAATAGGGGGAAGGTTGGCGCCATCAAACTAGTTTAACCCCACTTATAGGTCCTAAGTCCGAGGTTGCACTTGGATATTTTATAAATTTCTAATTTAGTTTGAAAGCGTTGGTATTTTTTTTGTGTATTCGCCATTGATATTTTGAATTAGGATTTTATATACTAGGATTATTATAGGTTCAAATTTTTGCCTAATTATAGAATTGTGATTGATTTATTTACATTTAAATATATAATTTCATTTTTAATGTGAAATCTCGAACTTAATCAACGCATTTGTAGTATTACCGTGGTCAATTAAATCCGTGGTTTCCACATACCATTTGGTATTAGATGTTCTCATCCCCAGAGCATTTAAAATGATTGTTTTTAAGTTTTAAAATTATAACTTCCCTGAGAAGAAAATAACTTTTTAAATTTACACTACTCTACTTTTAATTTCGCGGCCCGTTTTATTTTCTGTAGTGTTAAAATCGGTTGATTGCCTCACATCCTGTATTCTATTTTTGCTCTCTAGGCTTTTGGAACAAATGCAGGTACGTGTGATGTTCGCCGTGTCAGGAAGAGTGTTTCCTCTACAACTCTCATTCGTCATGCCTCACCTCCTTTTCAACCTAGACGCACGTTTTTTTTTTTTTTTTTTTTTTTTTTGTCTGCTTTCGGAGTGTCATGTTTTCAAAACATTCGCATTCTTGCTGAAAGATCCAAGGTTTTTATAAATGAACTAACTAGCTGACCCGGCCACGCGTTGCTATGGCTTTGTTTTAACACGTTGATTTAATATTATTCTAAGCCATTCAATGCAATCAAATTAATCTTACAATTTCGGAGAGTTGAAATTAAGCATATAAAACTACATAATGTTCTTAATTTTGCATTTTGTTTATCTCCTATTAGAGTATAGTGTAATATATGAATTATTTACGAAATGGTTAAGTAACAACACATTTAATTTTATAAATGAGGTGACTAACGATGATTTTTATCAATTTAAAGTATAACAATAAATAAGTTTATATAACTAATTGCTAATCGGTGCATAATATTTTTCGGTAACCCTTCTTTTGCTAACTCAGATAGATTCGACGTTTTCCCCACACGTGAGCATGCAACAATGGATTTTCTAAGCCCCAAATGTTTGGCTTTGAGATATATTTGTGGTCATTTCAAAAGCTGAGCGAATCTGGAATTGAAACCTTTTGAATGGTATTGGAGATTATGAGGATTTTATAAATGAATATTCAATAGTACTCCAGTCTGTTTTAGGTTTGATAAATGCCAGTGTTTTATAAAAGAGACGATGTTTTGTTTGAATTGGAAATGGAATTCAGAAAAGAAAAGAAAAAATGTTGTAGATGTTTCTTTTTCTTTCTTTAAAAATTGCCGAAATGAAATTTCTCACGTTCTTTAAAAATAATTTAGAATATTCTGCTTCATAATTCTTTGATTTAATTTATAGTTATCTTATTCGAGATTATTTACCTTTATATATTTATATATATATATATGTATATACGCACACACACCCACCCACACGAGGGCTGGGGCAAAAGTCATGGCGACTATTTTTTTTTCTTGAAGATACCAGTCCGGTTGGAAAAGGTGACTTATACAAATGAAAGTTCAAGGTGTTAACTACATGTGTGGACAATGGATAGCACTGAAGTATTGTAACACACTATATATATATAATTTATTACGATAGTATACAGGGCAATATGGCCTTAACGGTGCAAAAGAATGACACAGTACACATAAAGTTGACATGACAAACCTGGGCCTAAAGACTCTTAATGTAGCCCATGATCCTTAATGTAGCCCATGAGCTGCTCGATGACGGCATGTGCCAAGTCGGTCCCCTCACTGACCTGTCGTCCCGAACGTTGCTCATCACTGGTTGACACACGTCCTTGCTGAAACTTTCTTTTCCACCGTGCTACTGTAAGGTATGGTAGGGCATTATTCCCAAGGGCTTCCACTAATTCACTGTGACATTCCATCGCATTTCTCTTTCGGAGAACGGCTATTTTGATGTAAGCGCGCTGCTCAATACGGGTTACTTAAATCTTGCACGGCACTCACCAACTGACTGACTGATTTCACAGCCCTCACTGAGCTACTACCAGCTATCACAGAGCCATCTGATGTTCTGCATACACACTATGCCTGTAGAACTTCCAAACGACAGATATACGTTTGTGATCCGTTCGCATATCTACAAGAAAAAAAATAGTTGCCATGACTTATGCCCCAACCCTCGTATATATTACTAATTTTTGCTATCTCTTGGAATATTTCAGTTTGCATATATTCTTTTCTGTCCAAACTTGCCGAAGCTTTTGCGATTCATTTTCTTTTCTTTTTTAAAGGTTCAGTTTTATACCTTTGTCATGTTCGTTTTTTTTGTTTCAGAATTTACGTGGAAGTTAGGGACTTTTTATTTCAAAGATTAACAGCGAAGCTGTGTCGAATGAGTTATTTTTTAAATAAGTATGATCGTAGATGCTGATTTATTACAATACTTGCTACCGATAGTCCACAGAAAGCTGTAGAGCGGCATTGGTTCCAAATAGATTTTTTTTTAGAATTAAAAATTTTAATTCTTTAAAATCTAATAAATTATGAATAATACAAGTGATGATTTGGGGAATTCGATTTTTTTCCGATTGTTAAGTCGAAGAATTTCTTTTGGGGGAAAAACTAACTCTACTTTTTTTAATCGCTAATAGTCTTAATTTTTATTTCTTAATTTTATATACTTTATTTCTCTTTCCTTTTTTTTCGCGTAAAAAGTTTATTTAAGCTAAGATTTAAAATTTTGATTTTTAAAATAAATTAAATGCGGTATATATACATACAAGAATGAAAGACAAAGTAAAAAAAATAAAACCTCTGAAAATCCGTTTTTTTTTTTAAAGGCGGAAGTTTTTTTGTCGGGATACAAAAATAACTTGAAGTAAGATACTGTTATGAGTGAAATATTGATATTTAATATAGATTTACAGAATTATATATAAAATGCGTAGTTTTTAGAATAAGAAGAAAATTGAAATTAATCTTTTGATGATGTTGATGTAGACATTTTACAATGATGCATGTTTTATAAATTTAAAAAAAAAAACTAGTGCATGCAACTATTTGTTACAAAATATGAATAGTTTATTTTCTCTCTGCTTCAACTGAAACTTACGGCACAAACTTTCTAAACATGCTATTGGGCAGGGAGGGTAAGCCACACTTTATACATTAAAATTTTTCCAATGTTTGCGTCATCGTATGATGCAATGGAATTCCCCCAATGCTTAAAGAAGCCGCGCCTGTCTGGATGAGTGTTACAATGACTCGCCTTGCAATGACCAATCACAATCGGTAGTAAAATGAGATATGACTTACAAACCATTGTTATGAATGTAATCTTGGAGTGTTTCTATTTAGAGCCTAACGGTTGTGTGATCGAGGGTCATGGAATATAGTTTAAACTAAGTTAGCCTAGCGATTCCATTGATTTCAGTTAAGGGGATGGGATAATGCATTTTTTTAAATGTTTTAATTTTTTTATACATAAAAATTGTAAGCTTTCTTAAGAATAGAATTTCCTGGATTGGATTGAAATTACATGTAATTGGATGCATTTGATATAGCTATTTTCATGTGAAACCTACTCATTAAAATAGTAATCACGAAGAGTAAACAATTTATAACGTAATTCACATTTGAGTAAGAATAGAATTAGGATGTGTTTCTTAAATGTGTCAGTTTAGAGGAATGTTTTCTTTCTTCACCCTTTTGTGATTGAAAAGCCTTCGTATTTTTGTTTACTTGAGGAAGAAATTTTAATTACATATATATATATAAAGATGCACATGATATAAACTTTCCTGATGATCGTTTCAGTTCCAAGATGTTTCAAGTTGATAAACATTACATTTCCTCCTGTAACCTGATAAAACAGTATAATCTTACTATTAGAAAGCTGTTCATTTATCTAGTTTTCAAAGCATTAGCAATTCACTAAAAAAATCTTCTGGTGTGTTTCATTCAAAGGAAATTACTGAAGTTTATTTGGTAATTAAAACAGTTTTAATATAGTTTAATTTTTAAAGATTTTCTTAATTTCTTTTACATTGAAGTATTTTAACTATGTTAGGTTAATGAGTGTTCACAGTAAGTTTTATGGTAAGAAGAAAAGAGGGAAAAAAACGTAATATATAAACTTTTTATGAACCACACTTTCACATAGGAATTCTGAGTGCGCTAGACATTTTTGTAATTTTTCCTTTGTTTCGAATTATTTCTTTTTATTAGTTTCAGTGTCTAATATTCAATGTTAAACAATCTATATTAATGATTACTTTTATATTTCAGGAAATGTCCTTATCAATTAGCTATTGTTTTGGCTAAAAACACCGCTCAACAAATAGATGCTGGAATATCAAAACAATTTGAAGAAAATGAAAATGAAGAGAAATGTAAATATTTGCATTTATTATGTAATGTATGAGATATCTTGAATATTTTGGTTTTCATGTGTATTCAAATTTCAATTTTATTGGCATGTATAAAATAAGGTCAGTACCCACGTATAAAAATTGGACTTGTAAAAAAATGTAAAAAGCAATATATATCTAATATATATTATAAATGTGAAAGTTTGTGAAAATCTTTGTTGGTCTTTCACGCAAAAACTACTGAATGGATTTTAATGAAACTTTACAGTAATATAGCTTATACATCAGAATATCACATAGGCTATAATTTATAGCATAGACTATAATTTATAAAGATTTGGGAAAAGTGTCAAAAATATAACGATATTTGTCAAGTAGGAAAAAATTCTGTCTTCTGCTAGCAATTCTGGCATGCGCTGCAAAAAAAAAAAAAAAAAAACCACGTCAGCATATATCTATCTTTTGTTTGTGAAAAACCTTTTTTGTTTTGGCTGCGCAAGGTGCTCGCTTCTAATTAATTCCTCTGATATAATGCCTATTTTTTTTATTTCAGAAACTAAGTTTTGAAGGGAGAGGTTGTTATAAATCTCCCTTTATTTTAATGTTTTTTTAACATCTTATTATGCACATTTGATAGTAAGAAATTGATCTTTTTTCCAAATAAATGCTTTTATCAGTTCTGATACTTAAAGTAAATAAACTTTCTCTTTCACACTGCATCATTTGGACAAATTTTCAAAATTTGTTTGTGGTTAGTTAATTATAACACTATAATTTTAATTGAATAGGCAGATATTGCATTTTTAAATATAAAAATAATTAAAACTACTGTACTGTATCTTTCGGAACGAGTGAATATTAACGTCGCACTGTTCAGCTACATGAGGGCTTTTGGCAACGGACCACGTAATTTTGAACCATGGTCAATTGACGTGGACGACACCTAATCTGGCACCCTCTTCTCCTAACTACCACACCACACCAACTTAGAAGGAATATTCTACCAATAATTAGCAGGAATATTCTTTGAAATCCACTCTTCCAAGATATATGGCAGCACGGGTTCCATGATGAGTATTTTAGCGGAAAAAATAGTTTGTCAAAATTTAAGTGTCTTATGTTTTTGTATGTTAATGAAGACCTTAGAAAATGATTTGACTACTTATTTTAAGTGAACGGTATATATAATTAATTTTACAGTGGAATATCTTTAATTAATTTATTAGCTCTAACGGATTAAATTTTCCAAAGTGGAGTATTTTGTTTATGTATATCCCTTAATTTTAAATGTAGTGATCCCAAAAAAATATTTTTATGAAAATGCAGTAAATCATAATGCGGTTGGATAAAGTATTAAAGTGCATTTCTCCCCTACACGGCGGGTCTTACAAAGCTCTAATAAAGCTCGAGTTATGAAAGTAGCTAGGCATTTGCCAACTTGACTCCATTGTTAACATTTCGCTATGTTTTTCATTGGATCGTCATTATAATTTAAGAAATGGCGTTGCTTGCGAATATTACAATTTTAACATAAAATAAGTACGACAGAAAGTAATATTAATATATTATACTTTCAGATAAAAATTATTTACACTATTTTAAGCGTTCATTACACAACTTTTAACAATGTGTTACTTTTGCTAAGCAGAGATCAGCTTAGGAAGGTATTTTCAAAAATCAACCCTCAAGAGTGTTACGGGGAGTTATAAATAAAAAAAATCCTTTTTATCAGCTATTAAACCTACATACTTAAAATTTAACAAAGGTGTTTTATTTCTCTTTTTTTTTTTTACCTGAGTTACGCCAAAAGCTTTTTTTGTTTAATTTGCAATTCACGTAAAATTAACTCATTAAAAACTTCTTTATCCTTCAATCTGTGTTTAATTTTTCAGTTCACCTGTGCGAAGAACGAGTATACCAGCTAGTATATATATATATATTTGTGACAAATTAGATGTATTGAGTATGCCTTCAGTAATTTAAATTTTGTAATATTGTGAGAGGTAACAAGTCATATTTAAAAGAATTACATTAGAACCTGTTTTTGTGCGATTTTTTTTATGCAGTACATGAATTTCAATGGCTTTGGCACCACTGTAATGCTTTCTTTCAATGTACCAGTGGCATAACAGAATGTTAGGGCTCTCCGACAAAGTCATATTTTTTATTTTATAAATTAGGTACGTGAAAGGCATGACGTATTTGGTGTCAGTCATGCCTTGGGCCTCCTAGAGTCTCGAGAGTTGCTGGGGTTTATGTTACGCCACTGCAATGTACATATATACACTTGAAAACACTCTCATCATTTGTTATAATCAGTCTCCCAACAATGAACATTCAATTGCTTTCTCTCAATACACCAATAGCCCGCACTTGATTTAAGACAAAACTTTAAATAACTGTGGCATTATCAATAATTTGATAGGTTATGTAAATGGACAAGAGAAGAACTGTATTCTCTTAGAGCAGATAAAATATATGCAAGGATACAGCTTTCCAAAAATTGGGAAAGTATTTTCTTAAAATAGATGCCAATTCTGAAAGGAGTATGAAATTTCAATAAGAGCTTCGATCATGCATATCTGGTTATCGTGACATTTACAAGCAACTGACCTTCATCGCAAAAACTTAGCACCATAAAGCAAGAGATAAAAAATAAATCAATTGAAATTGTTTCTTTGAGTGACAAGTGATTTTGAACTAATTCATCTCACGAAGATGAGCGCTTTGGATTACGATGAGTAACAGTGAATAATGTATGTGCATTTTTTGAAAACTTCTCCATGTATACAATGTGAAACTAAATGTTTCCACATGTAATTTAATTATTTATTTTGTCATGGAAGTACTTTCTCATAAATTTCGTAAATGATTGGCATATTTTCTGAGTGCTAATTTTTTATGCTGTCCCTCTCCACTGCATAAAAAATTTTTCTGTTGTACTTCAACAAATTTGTGTGTTTGTTATATGTATGAATTTATGAAATTTTTGAATATTGTTTTGTGTGGTTATTTTTATGCAATCTCCATCTACTGCACAAAAACAGGTTTTGCTGGAATTTCAAATTTTATTTTATTTATTTGTTTTAAATATTTATGTAATTGGAGGCAATATCTAAGGAAATTTTTTAAAGATTGATTGTGCAGTGTTTTAAATAAAGATGTTATGAGTAGAATAATAGTAGTAGAGAACTAAATAGAAGAAGTATTTTAAATCGTAATACATCTCAGGAGTACAAACTTACTCTTATCTTAAATGTAATCCAAGTATGCAATTTGAAATGCACCTATATTAATATTATTGATCTGTAAGAAAATTGATATTTTAAAATGATGTATATTTTAAGTTAAAAAATTTGATACATAACTTTTTAAATTTCCATCACATGCAAAAACTTATCATTACAGTTTTATTATAAGTATTGTGTTATATTACATATTATTCTTCCCAAATGAGAATTTTAGATATTTTAAAGCAACACACACAATTACACAATCATCCGAAAACCCCCCACCATCCTTAATAAGTTCTGAAATTCTTATTGTAACTAGATATTTAGTTGGTATCAATCATAATAGATGAACCAAAACTATAACATAATGTTAGTAGGTTAATTCACTTAAGGATCGATTACAAAATTTCTCATAATAGAATTTGATTTCTCTTCCTTTCCTGTGGAATCGTAAAGCATGCTTAGGAATGCCTTTGTTCTGAGCACAGAATTACCCAAATATTTTTTGTTTCTTAAGACTGCATAATCAATGTACTAATACTCTATATTTATAAATCAGTATTAAATCACTTAAAGCTTCCTGGATTTGTGATTATATAATATTAAAAGTCAGAACTTATGAACTATTGGAGGGAATTACATTATATATTTTTGATGTGTTACATCTTTCCTCTCAGTTGCTGGATATTTATCAGAGTGATTTCGTGAAAAGTGACGTCGATGGGAACGGCGAGATCTTGGCGAGTTCAGGACCCTCTGGATTCTTTTAGAAATTAGTGGAAGAATAATTTGTGTCTTAAAGAGATATACCAAAGATGGTTCTTCTCTTTAAAAAAAAACTATCACTCACTTCCCATGATTTTGAGTGGTGATTTTAATTTTAACATCAATTTGCCAAAAGCTGAGCTGCTCATAGCTTTTTTGAAGGATGAACTCAAGCTCAAAATGAACACAAATCAAAATGTTTTGGCTGCTAATAGTGGTACTGTTATTGACGCTGTTTTTCAATGGTTTTTAAATACTTTGAAATCACAAGTATATGTGTCATATTTTAGTTATCATAAGTCTATTGTCTCCGCTCTTCCCCACGTTGAACAAGAATAATTATTTTTGATAAAAGAATTGCATTACTCCTTGTGTTAATTAAATAAAATTTTCATTAAAGATATAGTTATTCACTAGAAAATTATTTCCAATCATACCTGATTCATTTTTTTTCTTCTGAATATAAGTTACTATTGCAACATGTCGGATGTTACACATCATATGCGACTGTAAGACTTGCTTCTTTTTTTTAACTATAACCCAGATTCTGCCTTAAAAGATCTTGTAATATTTTTTATTGGTTCCTCTTTTCGATAAAGAAGATTTTTATTTTATGTTCCAAAATCACTTCAGTTTTGAAAATGTTTCTAGTTTCCCTCTGCAAGAAACTTTTTTTCCATCTTTTCAAAATTGGTTGACTATGAATCAGATTGTTTCCTCTTGTTCCTAAGCTGGCTTCTGTAAGAGCTCTTAAGTTTTTAACTCCAGCATCTTTGTTGTATTTGGATTTAATCTATGTTAAACTCTACCCATCACTCAAATTGATTTTCAGTCTTTGTTTTCTACCCATTTTTAAGATTTGTTTAGCAACTTGTTTTGGCTCGCAGATCACATTTGGGGAGCGGAGGATACTGGAGTTCAGCACCTTTTTTAAGTGATTGCATCCATTATAAAAAATAATAAATAAGTTAAATTAAATAGTGGCAGTTTTATCAAATTTATTTATTGTGCTATTTTCATAATGTGCATAACTGCAAGCACATTTAATTTTAGAATCAGTTTCATGAGACAAATAATACTCTACTATATTTTTCTGCAATTTTTTTTTTTTTTAAATCAGTGAGATTGCTTGTTTAAATTCTTATGAGAGACTGAATGTTTATATCGGCCTACTTGCATTTATATTTACTCTTGTAGATCTTCATTCAAGGAAAAATTTGCTTACAAATATGTCGACTAAAATATAAAGAGCAATTTTCTTCATGCATGGAAATTTTTCAGTTGACTAAGATTTATACAAGTCAGTGTCATAACATTGAACATTTCCTTACCACTGCGATATGACTGCAAATCAATAACTTCAAGCTGTGGCTCTTCAGGTTCTGTATCAATATATGCAGCAATGGGATAACAGAACAAATTGAATGTAGGTTAAATTTTCTTACAATCTTGAAATCTTGTGACTTCATCCACCAAACTCTGCAGAGGATGCGTTTCATCGCTGATTACAACCTTCTTCCAATCTTGAGCAGTCCAGGGCTGATATTTCATGGCCCAATCCAAACATTTTTTGATTGGTTTTCTTGTAAATCCCCCTAATTCAGTAAGCCTTCGTTGAACTGTCGATGAATCCACGCTCACACCAGTAGTTAATACTTCTCTCTCTGAAGATCTTTACTTGTTTTGTAAGGATGCATTGAACTATTTCGTACAAGAAATTTGTCTGCTCAAGGTGTGGTCTTGCGTTTGCATCTACATTTACTCTTTCATTTTGGAGAAGCTGCCCCAAAATTCTTTTGCTGATTAATAATCCTAGTAACACTGGATTTTCCAACTCCAGCTGCTGCAGCAATATCCCTCTCAGTCATAGAAGTATGTTAACTAAGGGTAACAATTCTAGTCCTTTTCTTGGGAGAGATACCCATTTTTTAAATACATGTCAGAAAGAGATAATTCATACAAGTGACCACTTCTTTCAGCTTCTGAAGCGCAATTGAAGGGGAAAATTTTCGACAAGTCATAATCACATGGTCAAACCAGTATAGACTAGTCAAGGGCAGTCGCACGTTGTGAGAAAATGCAGTTGAAACCGGTTTGAGGCAGAATACCCCCGAGAAAGGAACAATTTTCTTAAAAATATATATTTGTCCCAATTAATTTGCACAGTACTGTAATTGACATTTTTATTGAAAATATTCTTTTTAGAAATTGTCATAATTGAATTAATTTTGTAATAGTTATATTTAAAAAAGGGAGTTTTTGAAGCTGTGCATTAATAAATTTAAAATATGATTGTTTTACTGGACATAATTTTGCATGTGTAAATGGGATTATGATATGTGTAAAATGTTTCTTTTACTTAATGGATCAAAATATAAAGAAAAGAACAAGAAATTTATAAGCTCTTTTTTGTAGTTCTAATTTTGAAAGATTTCTTGCATTTTGTGGTGTTATTTGATGTGTAGTGTAAAATCTTGTATCATGCCATTTAAAAATATTTGATAATTTTATTATTTTTGTTAATGTATTCAAACTTTATTTCAGTTTTGAATTCGATTACATTATACTCTGAAACAATTAAGCAATTGCCTGTTATTTGTAATTACTTCATGGAGAACATGAATGAAAAAGAAGTATGTTCCTCTTGTTCTTTACCTTATTCAGCTTCTGTATTTGCTATAAAGAATAAAAGAAGGAAAATGGAAGATAGACATGTGATGCACCATGATCTAAATTTCCTCCTAGGTTTACAGGTGAGAAATTCCATATTCAATCCCAGTTAAAATATAATTAAATTATATTATAAATCACACAATTTTTGAATATCTTAATCAGCAGAATTTATGTATTATCTTGTAGAGAAGCACATGCAAACAATATCTTATCAATTATAAACTATTTTAAAAGCATATTTAGTTGCTGAACTTGTAAAATTAGTCATTTAATCAAAGTATTATTCTCTCCAGATTTATAACATATTAATGATCTAATTTGATTTTTTAAAGCAACTATTTATGTAAGGTTAAATTTTTAACAAACTTCTATTAATTGATAAGTATGTTTTTTTTTTTTTTTTGAGAATGTACACTGTAGATTTAATTTCTTACATCTATATTTTTTAAAACAATGTTTCTTTTACTTTTAAATTATTGAAAATTGTCGCCTATGTAGATCAAGAATTAGTTGCACATATATAAAATATATTATGAGTTGCCTGTTGACAAATGATTGATTTTTTTAATCCCTTCCAGATAAACTTCTTACGTACTTAAAAAATATTGCCTTTATAAATTACAAAAATCTTTTAAGTGAAAAAAAAGCATGACATGAGTAGAAATGGTAGACTATTCTACAATTTAAAAAAATTCAAAGCTATTGTGTGTAATGACATTTGATATAACTTCAATTTTCTTTACACAATTCTTTCATTTATATATATATATATATAAATTTAGTTATTCCTAGGAAACATTTTTCTTCAAATATAAGGTTCATTAAACTGCTTTGAATTCTTTCCTACTGAAATATATTATCACTTAATAGTTTAAAAATCAATGCTTTTGTTAAAAAAATCTAATATTTCACTAAAATTTTAGAATTATTTTTTTTAAAAATGTTTGATTTTTTTTGTCTTTATGTTACAAATTATCATTATTTTCAGAATGTACCAGCTCACAGCTATTATGCTGTATTTGATGGTCATTCTGGAGTTGATGCTGCCAGCTATGCTTCTGCACATCTTCATGTAAATATAGCAAAGCATCCAGCATTTTTGACTAATACTGAAACTGCAATTGCTGAAGCATATAAAATCACAGATGAACATTTTCTAAAAAAATGTAGTGAAGAGGTAATCAATACTTGAAATCATCAATTGACAATATATGAACTGAAGTTTTAAGAATTATATTAATTTATATATGTTGTAAGAGAAAGGTATTTGTGAAATCGGTATCTTCTCTTAGTGTGTAATTTAATTTTTTTGTTCAGTTTGATTTAAAGTACATTTTAAGCTAGTTTATTTTGGTACTGATTGTGGGTGTGGTATTTTAAGTTTGCTATCATATAGATATGTGATTAATACATAAATTTCTAGTGTATTTTAAATTTCAATGTATGCTGTATCTTGGTAAATTAGTTCCATCAATATTTTAAATGCTTGTAAAGAATTCATTCGGAACTAAAATAACAGTGCTAAACTGAGGCAAAGGTAAAAGTAGGACTTATCAGAGCAAGAAATGCGAATAAAAAATTTTCTCAGATGTTCCTGCCTTTTCTTAAAGAAATATTGTCAAAGTAAAATTTTTATGTATAAAGGGATGGTTTGATTGGTTTTTTCAATTTAATGTTGCTAACATCTATCTACAAATTAGTAATCAAGTTGGGCATAAGCTTATGTAACCCATATTATTTGCTGCTAACATCATGGGCTCAAAGTTGTGAGTATTTTTTTAAAAAAAGCTAACAGAGCATTTTTATCACTTCTTTCTAAAAGGTAAATTGGGCGAATAATTAAAGAATAACTAAATGCATTTGCTGCAGTATGTATAATCATACATCAATTACCTGCATTTTTTTTCTTATTTAGTTTTTTTTAACATCCACAGAATAATTTAACAAATATTTTGCTATGTTTTTATTTTAACCAGTTGAAATACTTGAAAGAAATTTCAAATGCATATATATATACTTTTAAATGTTCATTAAAAAATTTCAAAAAAAATTAATGAGATGGTAAATTTATATTTTAAGATATATTACTAAAAATTACAATAAAAGTTAATTGTTGGTTATTTAAACTGATCATATTAAGCAAATTTTTACTGTCACTTTTTTATGTATCATCAAAGAATAATTCATATCTTGATATAAAAGCATTTTTGTTTTTCTTTAATTTCTAGAATCTAAAAAGTGGCTGTACTGTGGTATGTGCCTTGATTAGAGAAAAAACAGTCTATTTGTCTTGGTTAGGTGATTCACAAGCAGTTTTGGTAAAAGAAGGCAAACCTGTTATAGTAACTGATCCTCACAAACCCGAGAGAATGGTATGGATTTTTCCTTTTTCTAAATTCTGCTATCTTTACTATGTTTTGACCCTTTTGAATGGGTTGATGATAAAATATTCAGGAAAGTAACCAAATATGTTTAATGCATATTAAATTAATATAGATTTTAAATGTTAAAAAAATTGCCAAATTCCTCTTTCTATCCCTCCCCCCATCAGTTTATCTATTAGTGTGGAAATATTTTATTGTTAAATAATTTTCTGGAGTCGCAAAACTACAATGAGACCAACTAATTGAATCACTAGTTTTTGTTTTCAGAGAGAAGAAATTTATGTATATAATATGTACTATTAATGTTTTTGCTTCTCAAATGCCTTGCTCATTGTATTGTGTAACTTTTTTATTTATTTATTTTGACACATTGAATATGATTTACTAGTTTAAACATTTTTTATTCTAATATTAGAGGAATAATATTGATTGTTTATTTAGAGTTTGAATTTAGATTAATACTATACAAATGCTTTTTGTGCCATATTGCTAAAAATTTCATATAATATTGAATGTTCTGGTATACATAATGTGAATCGAACTCTTATTGAAGTCTTGGTATTTGAATATTTTAGGATGAGAAGAAACGTATTGAAGATGTTGGAGGTGAAATTACCTCACATACAGGTGTGCCAAGAGTAAATGGAATATTAGCTGTCACACGAGCTTTGGGTAATTATTTCATTTTTTTAAATTATGTTTAACAAAATATTATTTAAAAGTAATCAAAATGTTTCATTTTATTTCTTTTTAAAAACAATTATGATTATGTTCAGATTTTAAGAATGAAAAACAATGATTTAATTTTAGGAATTTAATATTGTATTTTATACAAAACAAATTTTTAATTGTAATTATCTTTATTACAAAAATGTCAGTGAGTAAAGGAAAAGATTTTTGTATAGTGTGGAAAAATTTTTTACATATTTAGTATTTTTTAATTATTAATTAGTTTTAAATATCCAATGTGTTTCAAAATTATGTTTTCATTGTTTTTTAGAATACACAATAAATTACTGGGAAAACAAACATTTTAAAAAATTTGTATAATCATATACTTGGATCATATTAATGGAATCCAATCAAGTTCATTCCATGCATTGAATAAGTTTTTATTTGGTTTAAACAGGCATGCTTCACTTACTTTCATGTTGGATATTTTATTGCTGCTAAAACTGAATTTTATTATTTAAGATTGATATCAAATGCCTATTTCACCTATTCTTTTAATTAGGAATTAACTATTTTATATAATGAACATTTTTATTTCAACATTTATTAAAAATTTATATTTTTATAAAAAGATGTTTTTTTATTAATGAAAAGTAGGTAGTATATTCTTAGTAAGCACCTGTATATTGATTTATTTCAAGCAGAATAATAAATTTTTATATAATGACAACTGTTTTTAATATAATGAATAAAACTTCATCTAGTGACTTATAAGATTTTGAAAAATACATTTTGTCATTTTTTAAAAGTTCTATTTTAATCCAAATAATATTGTATATTGCTTTTTTTTTTGGTTCAAAAGTATGTATTTGTAAAATGTACTTTATAGAAATTATCTTGGTTTAATTAAATCTATTGATTTGATTGCAGGTGACCCAGATCATAAGCGTTATATTAGTAGTGAACCTGAAATCACCACTTTTGAACTTGATGGAACTGAAGATTTCTTGATTTTAGCCTGTGATGGATTGTGGGATGGAATGTCTCCAGAAGATGTGACATCTGCTTTATATTATAACTTATCTGGAAGTGCCCTTGATGAACCTTTAGATGCAGTAGCTGGAAAACTTGTTCATCAGTCCAAATTACAAGGTTCTGAAGATAATATTACTGCTGCTGTTGTGTTTTTAAGAGATATTAAAGCCATAAAAGACTTTGCCACAATACTTTTATCACAAACTAGCTCAAAATTAAATCTCTTTGAAATGAATGGTGGTGAAAAGGAATGTATTTCAGAAGAGGTTTTAAATGCTCCATGTGTTAAACCTACAGTATTAGAATTGAGCACAGCCTCTGCTAAGAAACTGAAAAATACTGCTAATGTTTTAAGCTCAGCTGGTATTACAGATTCATCATATGCATGTCCATATTCAGAAAATGCAATAGAAGGTATGTCATTTCAAAAAACTAGTTCAGATGCTATTTTTATACCCCATTCCAAAGTTCCCACTCATCTTGCTCCAGAAGCAACAGCTTTGAGTGAACTTCCAACTCCTCCTATTGATGATGTTTTAGCATCTCAACAATTTGAAAAACTTTCTTCTGGTGATTTTTATCAAGATTTTAATTCTTTTTCATCTGATTCAAATCCAAATGCTGAGAAAATTAATTGTGAAGCTTCAGAATCCAATACCAATATTTTGTTGCTATCTACTGAAACTCTTGATACAGCATTGATCGATGTACAAGATTCATACAAACCACCAGAAAAGAAAGATGTTCTGATAACTGAAGAAGTAAATCGTGAAACTAGTGACATTACACCTGAAGAAGCTGTTGATATAGCATCGTGTGTTGTTTCTGAAACAATTGAGACTGCAGTGAAACAGATTTCATCTGAGTCTCTAACTCTCTCAACTTCTCACAAACTTAATCCTTATGCTGAACCATTTGTAATGAAATCTTTTATTCCTGATAGTGAGGATCAGTTCCAAAATGAAGAAACACCCATAGTCACCTCTGATGACAGTCAGTCTCATTGTGAAATCCAAAAAGAAATAGAGAATGTTGAGGTAACTGCTACAGAAAAGATAAGGGATCCCTCAAATATTGATATTTCTGTTGATAAAACTGTATTACATGATTCATCTCTCATGACTTGTGATTTGAGCTCATCTGCAGTTAATTTAGAAATTAAGAATGAAGATACGGCTACAAGTCTAATAAATACTTCTCCTAAAATTCCACTTAATTCTTCTCTACCTAATTTTGAGGACATAGAATCTAATCATAAGATAGATCAGGTAGCAGATGATCCTATTATCAAACTGGATCCTATTAAACCAGTATTAGTAGGAAATGTTGACAATGTCATGGATCATTTATCAGATTTTACAAGCTCTGTACTTGATGAACCTGTTGAAGTTGATAGCTTGATTTCTATTCCAAGTGCCCAAGCCAATAACCCGACATTATTAGATTCTTTTAACGAAAGTACATCTAGAGGTTCTAGTATTAAAGATCCATTTAATGATACAAATTCTGATTATAATGCTATGTGCCCACCATTGGTCGACAGTGTGGGAAATCCTCAAGACCGTCCACATGAAGTGAATGAATCAAAGTCAAATATTGTTCATGTTCCAAAAATTGAGGCTGAAAATCATACTGATGCATTACCAAGTTTCCTAAACAATGAAATTGTATCTAACAGTGAAACTTTAGTTAATGTAGGAGATGGATCTTTAATTATTGATAATTCTCTTCTAAAGAATACTACAGAAGTAGAAAACAGTATGTTATCAAACCAGATTGATATAACTGCATCTCCAACAAAGTCTGAATTGAAAAATGATACATTACCTGATCAAGCAAGTAATGCAGCTAAGATTTTAAATGATATTCTTGCAAGTCCGAAGAATGCTGCAGAAATAGAAACTAGTGCACTTTCAGATCAAATAAATGATGCATCATTAATTTTAAATACTATTTCTGCAATTCCTCAGGCTATCACAAGCACAGAATTGACAACTGCAGCAGCAGCTGTATTATCTGTAGAAGAATGCTCCTCTGAAACATTAACAGTTGATCTCCAAGCACTGCCAGAAGGAATCCCAGAAGCGGAAGGTGTCACTGAGGATGTGGATTCAGATTCTGAAAAGGATGGTGGCTGGAGCTACATGAAAGGGAATTGTCTTGGCACTGGAAAAAACAAATCAAAAGAATTGGCTGCAAAAGCTGGAAAGCTGACAAATAAAAATGATGCTACCATCAAGGCAAAGAAAGATATTACAAAACCTCTTACAGATAACAAAAGTAAATTAAAATCTTTGACTTCTGTTGATAAAAGTAAAAAGCTTTTGCCTGAGAAAAAAATTCCAGACATTAAAGAAAAAAATAAATTAAGAACTGCATCATCTACTCTACCTAAAGCTACAGTTGATAAACCAATGAGATTAACTTCAACTATAACTAAAGTTAAGAAAGAAATCTCTGTGTCTTCAGTCAACAGAGTTGCAACCGCTGCTTCTACTAAAAATATTCTAGGTGCTACTGCCCGTAGTACATCCACCTTAAGTAAATCTGCTTCCCACTCGACTGCAGAAACTAGCCAGACTTTATCTTCAAAACCTATTGGTTCAACAGTTACTGGCACTATGAGACCAAAATCTGCTTTGACCACTGGTGCGATTAAAACAACTGCAAGACCTCCTAATTCTGCAGCCCCAGTTTTAAAGGGACCATCTACTAATCAAAGTAATAAATCAAATTTGGCATCTACTGTACGAAGTAGTACTTTAAATCGTCCTGTAGCTTCATCTGTTCCTAATAAAACTTTGACAAAACCACCCTTTTCTACAAAGCCTGCACCAGCTGAATCAAAAACAAAACCTTTAACTTCAACAATGAAAAAAATTACGCCATCTACATTGAAAAAACCTGATGGTAAAGAAACCAAAGATATTGTAAATAAGCAGATATCAGCTAGGAAGAATGTTTTGAATAAAACCAATGCCTTAAAAAGTGCATCTGTTCCTGCTAGGAATGCAATGACTTTAAATAATAAAACTGTTCCAATCAAATCACGCTCTGTACCTGTTAAAAGTGATTTGAGTAAAAAGGATGTGCCAAAGCCGACGGCATCTAAATTCCCTGTTAAGACTAGTACAGTGTCTAAACTTTCCCAGAATGCTGCTTCAGGAAAAGTTAAGAAAACATTGCCTGTTGAAGAGAAACCAAATGAAAAAAAAATTGATGTTAAAAATGAACAAAGTATTTCTAAAGTCACTCCAGTTTGTGATGAAGAAAAATTCATCTTAGAAGTTAATGATAAAGAGGTAATAGTTAAAGAACAAGAGGATATTCTTGTTAATTCAGATTCAAAGCTGGACTCTGAGAGTAATGTTGTGACCGAAAATAAGCCTTTAGAAGAAATGCCAATTACTAGTTAAACATCTTGAAATTTACTGTAGATTTGTTAAACAGCTTTCCAACTTCTAGTCTGTTAATTGATCTCGGGTATTGCATCCTTTAAAATTAAACTGCTTTAAATTTTAAGTAGTTATATATTCAATTCAGGAATTTAATTATCAAACCAAGATTACAACTTCTTGAAAACCAAAGATATATATTAGCATTATTCAAATTGATATGCTCAGATTAAAAGCTCCAAAGTGTACTTGTGATGAAATACTACTTTTAAAAATAATTGTTTTGGTAAAGCATTAGGGGCATTAAAATTGCTTGCTTTAGATTTGTTTTTTTTATGTAGTTTGCCTGTGAGGTGTTTTATAATTTTCAGCTCTTTTGGAGAGTTTTTTTTTATCTCTCCTTTACTGATAGTTTTAATAATTAATCAGTTTTTTTGTAGAAATTTTATATGGATATATAATTGTTATACAATTACTTGATTAGTGAGACCTTTCATGTTGTTGTACTGTTTATATAAAATTGTTGTAATTTCTGACTGAATATTTCTCTGAATTATAAATTTAAATGTTCAGTTTCAGATTTAATTTTTCTTAAATTTTTGAATCATTCCTTCTTTATATCATCAAGCATCACTTTTAATCAAATTAAATTTTAATCTTGTTACTCTTAATATTCTGATTTCAAACTTAATTTTTATTGCAAAAATAAAGAAGGAAAAAGTAAAATTAATGTTTTTTTTTATAAATAGTTTTTTCTTTCATTCTTGTGGCGTTTTATATTCTATTCGATAAAAGGGGATTATTATTTATTTATGACAAGCCTGTTATTTTTTTTCTTTACAATTATCATTATGTTAATATCAAAGCTAAAATATTTACATAAAGATTTAATATTTAGGGGAATAAATAATTGTTTTCAGTGTGCAAAACTGAGAACAGCATAATTAGAGTGGAAAATTTTATATTGTGTGATTATCCATGATTAATGGGTCTTTTTTAAAATTTTTATTTATAATTAAATTGCATTCTTAAATACCATAAAATTATTTGATTATGTTATATTTTTAATACTTATTTGTAATAGTAATATTTTGTGTCTTGAGACTTAATTACTTATACATAAACAAAACACTATTAAATATTAAAATTTGTTGTGTTTTGCTAAAAACTGCTTTTCTTATATGTCAAACATTGAATCTATTCTCTGTGATATTAAATTTTAATTAATAATTTTAATGAGTTTTTAACATATTTTGGAAAAAATTGTAAGTCTTGGTGAGTATTTTTACTTCTTTTTTTTTTGTAATGCTTCACAATGTGCCAATCTTTGAAATATTAATATTTGCGGGGATTCTTATGGAAAAATTGAAATGTTTTCCTTCATTGGTTAATCAACAAATTTAAATTATTTTTAAAAAATGTTTTTTATACTAAAATTTACCTGTAAAAATCAATTGTTTTTGTTTACTATAATCATTTTTCTCTAGTTACTCAACAAATGTTAGATTTCTGGTCTCCCCCTTTTAACTTTTTTTTTTGTGATATAATTAATTTTCTAAACTATTTTTAAAGCATTTTTTCTTGGGTTGTGAATTAGCTTAGTGGTTATGGGTGTGTTTATATTTCTATGCTTATGTGCGTTTTCTATAGCTTTTTAAATGTTTGCTAAGAATTTTGATGATTAATCTATTTTAAAAAGTATATATATGAAAACCAAAGTATATATATATATATATATCTTTATAATTTTATAAAATGTTTTTAGATATGAAGAAAATATTTTAATGTAGCATTTCTACAGCTTTGCTTCACATGTTTCAAATTGTAAAAGTATGTTGTCCAATAAAGATTAAGATGAGTTCATTATTATATTAACATTTTAATTATTTTCATGCATTTAAATTGTGATTTCTGATGCTGAATTTTGCTTATAGCTATACAGCTTCTCATGTTGACTGCTTTGTCATTTGAATTGTAATTTTAAATAATTACCCATTTGTATGTACAGAAGAATGTTGATTTTAGTTAGAGCTTAGTAAGAATTGTTACAGTTGAACTGCAATACCTATAGAAATATTTTTTACTGAACTAGATATAAATTTCAATAGATTTGATAACACAATGTTTGTATCAAAATGTTTATTGCAAGTTATATATGAAAATTTTGTATTGGTAAATGTATTTCTGTGTAAATCAAACTTTTGCATTTGTATTCCAGAATAAACTTTGGGCATTTTTCAAGCTTGTCTACTTTTTTCTTACTTTTTTAAAGTTTTTTTTATTTTACAAATTGATTTATAGGAAAGTAAAAGTGAAAGGTAAAATTAAGAAAAACCAAAAATACAAAATTTTGAAGTTTTATAATTGCTTTATTTTTCAATTTCATTTTGTTACATTTTCCTGAATACTTACCAGCTGTGTAAAGAATTATTTATATTTAAATGGCTGTTAAGCTCCAAATTTTCATAACTTTTTAAATTTTAAAAATGATTCTTTTTAAAAAAATTAAAATAAAAATTTTGCACATATGCAACAAAATATTAGGGAAGACTATTTTCTGTATAATTTAGAATAAGACGTGTACAAAACTGTTAATTTTAATATGACTCGTAATTTAAGATTTATTTTTGTCTCGCAGATTCTGATTTAAAATGGTTTCATACTTGTATTGAAAAAATAAACCAAATGTACTGTTTTGAAATAAAAATTTGTTAAAATATTAATTCCTTAAATTATTTACATTTTATGGAATTGTATTAAATATTTTTCAACAACACACAAATTTATAACTTGTAATATTTTTTTTTAATGAGAGAATTTTTATATGCATATTTTTAAATCTTTGTGACAGCTAAAAATCAAAACATCTTGGAAAATTTTAATAATGGATTATGCTTTGTTTTTATAGTGTTTGGAAGAAATTTTTTTAATTTTCTGTGAAATATTTTTAAAAATTGAATTATTTTCTGCTTGTTGAACTTCAATTCATTTAGAAGTAACAGATTAAAATTAATCAGATTAATTATATTGGTTTGTACTTTTTTAAAAAATTATTTTAAGCAATGAAATATTGCACTTTTGAATTGGTTTGAAACATCAAGAGAAGTTAATGAAGGTTCACTAAAGGACTTTAATCAATAAAAAATTTATTAGAAAGGAAAGCAAATAGATCATACGTAGCATAGTAAGTATGTTCGCAGTTTTAAATTGACAAGCATTTTTTGTGTTTTTCAGAAACGGAGATGAACTTACAGGTTGCGGGAGGAGGATCTGAACAAATAATCTTGCTCCTGATTTCACGAAAAATGTGATAGGGTATATTTGTTTCATCAAACTAATTGTAAAATTAAATATTGATCAGTGGTTCCTAACCCCTGGACTACCCAAGGAACATTAAATTATTTCCATTTTATTTATTGTGGTGTATTTCTCTCGTGCAACTTTCCATGGAAACCATTTTAGGTTCATTTTTTGGTGTAACTTTATTTTATTCTGAAGCTATATTGAAATACAATTAAATTAAAATTATTAAAACAATCAACGTCCCCACCCTCAGTGGTCCCTGAGAATAAAGAGGTTGGGGGAGCACTGCTATAGATTACAGTGGGCCACGGATCAAATGGTACCGGGTCGCCCAATTAAAAAAATTATTTTTATTTTACTTACTGGGGCGCATTTCTCTCGGGTTTGCGCAACTTTCCATGGAAATCACTTTATATTTCACATTAAATCACTTAATATTAATTTTTCTTGTGTAGCTCTATTTTATTCTGAAGGCATATTTAAATACAAATTAAAGTACCGTATTTTAGTGTATATAATCCGCAAAGCCTTTTTTCGAGTTAAAAAAAAACGTATAATCCGCGGCAGTTTTTATGGCGAATAATCCAAAGTATAAACTGCCGATAATGAGTGTCATAAGATAAAGAAATACACAATATAATTAAAAATAGAAGAAATTTTGCAGAAAATTTTTTTTATTAAGAAACGTCTTTTTAAATACGTTTGATAATATTTATGATAATCTCAATAAAACAAAAAATTCTTTGCTACTGCCATCTATGTTTTGCGTTGGTAAACAAAACGTTACACGCGGAAAAAATCTTTCTTTCTAATTTTGCAAGCTAACAGCAAAAAAATTAAGACCGAGACCACTTTCCCATTGTCTCTTTCTTTTAAAATCAATTTATTTATTTCTGGCCTCGACGATCGGCTCGTTAACGTGATCACAATTTTCGAAGTTGGTCTTTTTTTCCTCCACAAACGAACATTCAATTCGTCAACGATGAAAAACCTTGCAGATTTCCGACTTCGGTAGCCTTCTCTATAACTTTTAACTTGAAGTTTGCAGTGTAATTTAACGCTTTCGCTTCAACATGATGAAAACTTTCAAAGGACGTAATAGCTCCAGTCAAGAGAAAATTGGAAATGGCGTAGCGACTAGTAACTGTTTTTTCCTTCCGAGGAATCTAATTCGTTTTTTAATGTAATTGGACCGAAACTATTTTATGGCTGAAAAACGTCATGAAAGCGCCATCTATTTATTTTATAAAACATAAACAGCATTTCTTTCAAAACTTTCTTGTTAGCTTTTCTGATGGAGAATGTTTTGTCTCAGATAATCCGCGGCGGCGTATAATACGCACAACGAAATTTGGAACTTTTTTTTAACACATCCGCGGATTATATACAGGAAAATACGGTAATCCAAAATATGAACAATGAATGTCCCACCTTTCAGCGAGCTGTATTAAAATTACCAAACATTGATCAGTCCGCGGCGATAAACAGGTTGGGAAGCACTGCTATAAATGATATGAAATCAACATATTAAATAAATGACGTCGTCACTATTTCAATTAATTATGGTAAAATTTGTACCTTTTCTTATAAACACAAAGTTAACTAATGAATGCAATTGTTTTATAAAGAATGGCCCTCCGCTTTGACAAAGTGGCCCAGCTCTATATGAATAAAATTAAAGGATTGTGAGCAACCCAACTATGTCTTCGTCCTTTTCCTTAGATCAATTATGTATTATACCAGCTAGTGTCGTACACAAAATACTTTTGACAGTGGTTTAGATACACACACACAAAAAAAAAACGCAGACGAGAAAGAGCCGAGGAACCCCCCAAATCCCATTCCCTAATTACAGAATGGACTTGAACAACAATGTCTTATTCGACTATCTATGCACACGGAGAAAAAAGTTACTTGAAATTATTTCTCAAAACATCACATTGCTTCCATCAAGAAGTGTCATATTAATACATTTTGGGTCCATGTTTTCGTGTTGCTTACATCAAATTCTTGGCGAGTGGAGGCACGCCAGGATGAACATGATTTCTCTCATGGATCCAGAAATTTTGTCTCCGGGTGAAGGCCTTGATTCACCAATTGTAAATCGATATTAAAATTGAGATGTAGATTCAATCAGTGAATAAACAACAACAAAAAATTGTACTGTCATTATCTGATAAGGTATTTGAATCAAAATATCCTTTTGTAATTCAGAAGGAATTTCAAGGCTATAGTGGAAATCCTAAAAATATCAAACCTTTTTACTGAAGCATCCTTTTCGCTACAAACAAAATATTTTCCACTCACTAAAATGCTTTTAGATCTTAAAATAGTTTTTGACGTGAAACGTCTTTAAAATCGCGCCGAAACATACGGGTACCAGGTTCAAAAAGTGGACCGTAACGAAAAGGTCTATATCATCGTACCTTAATAATTACAAAACTATTAGTCCTAGAAACAAAAATGTGTGAATATTTCACTTATATAGTCAGCTCGCTGTTAGGACCTTGAGTCTGGGTCGAGCGGGGGAGGGGTACTGCGTTAACTGTGCGAAACCGGCGCTCTCGCTCGTTTCTATTCAGTGTAACTCGTGACTCCGAGTTGATAGCGCGGTGATTCTTTCGTGTGTTTATCAAGATTATTGAAACCGATTGATTCATACAAAAATAAGTGTAATTTGGACACTCTTTATATTAAAAATAACCAGAAAGTGATAAAAAATATATATATAAACATTTGCTATGTCGGCCTCAGCTCGTTCAAGAGCCAGCCAGAAATATAAATCACGACTATCGTTGGAAAGAGGGGACTATGGGCCACACACAGGTACCCCAATGTCCGGCGCCGAGCGAGCGAGACGGTTTCGGGAACGTCGCAAAGCCGACGCCGCGAGGAACTTTTCTCTAACACTGGAATACCTGTCCTTATGGACGTAGGTGCTTCAAAATTACAGAAGTACATTCACATTGGTGTGAAATGCATCATAATCGACGAAGTGCGCATGATTGGATGCGATGTGCTACATAAAATAAACCTGCGCTTGCAAGAGATCACTGGTGTACACGACCAACCGTTTGGCAATCTTAACATCTTCTGTGGAGATCATCAGTTACCGCCCGTAAATGCTTCACCAGTGTACAAAGGGCCGCGAAACTCGATCTGTGGGCCAGTGCTGTGGCAATCGCTCGACTACTATCCACTCGAACAGGTAATGAGACAAAGTGATTCCACCTTCTCGGAAATACTCACGAAAATCGGTAACGGTGAGAAACTGGGTACCGAGCAAATTGCTCTGATCGAATCACGCTTCAGAAGTAGAGCTTGGTGTAAAGTAAACGTTCCCGCAACTGTTCGCCTCTTTCATCGCAACCAAGACGTTGACGCGCGGCCGCGGTAGCCGAGTGGTATGGGCATCGGATCGTGGCTGGCTTTGTCACGAGTTCGAGCCCAGTACCACTAAACACCCGCCGTGTAGGGCAGCGATGCACGTTAAATCTGTCGAGAGCTGAAACGTCCTCCCGTTGGTGTGGTGTGGTAGGAGAGAGGGGTGCCAGCTCAGGTGTCGTCCACGTCACTTGACCATGGTTCAAAATTACGTGGTCCGTCGCCAAAAGCCCTCGTGTAGCTGAACAGTGCGACGTTAATCTTCACTCACTCACGACGTTGACGCATATAATAACAACGCTTTCATACCTGAGTTCGAAAATATTGCAGACGACAAGATGATTGGCAACAATACGCTAACGGATGTCGCGACTGCTCGCCGCAACTTGCACAAAATGAGCGCCGTAGAGTCGGGCGGCTTGCCGTACAGTTTAAAACTAGCTGTCGGTTATCCATGTATGATTACTATGAACTTAGATGTTGAAAATGGACTAATGAATGGCGCAATCGGTACGCTTAAGTATATAGAATATCTCACTGAAGACGAACAGGTGACAATCTATGGAACGACAGAAGTAAATGTTGAACCTCAGCCGTCAACCTCAACAAGAATTCGGAAGAGAGTGCGCCTTTGGCTGGAGTTTCCAAATCCAAGCATGGACCAACTATGTAGAGTAAAAGCGAAGCCCCACGTTATGTGCAAACGTGATGTGTTAGATTTAAAGTGGACACCTATTGTGACCAGAGCCGCCAACATACCGCTCGGTGGGAATGTCAAGTGTAGACGTAACCAATTTCCGGTTGTGTCCGCAAGTGCGATCACCATTCATAAGTCGCAAGGTGGCACATTCGACGAAGTCGTTTTCAACTACGATAAGTCACAATAGATACAGCTTGTGTACGTTGCGCTGAGTAGAGTAACATCGATTGATGGTCTGTATCTCACCAATGATAAAGACGATTTTAAATTTTATCACGGGCAAGGCAGCACGGCGCCAACGGTGAAAGATATTCGCGACGAGTACAATCGGATGGCCAATCATCGCCTTCCCACGTTGTCAATGCAAGCAAGAGCCTTCTGTAAGCGAGACGTCCTAGCCGAACGCAATGAAGACCAGGGTGGCTACCTACAGTTACTCCCAAAATTGAGGGTACACCTATTCTTAAAACGGGAATCAATGTTTAGAATGAAAAAATTATATTAAATGAGGGAAATAATTAAAACCTTTAAGCATAGATGCGTTTATTAGATCATAATTCATTATTTTGAATGATAAAACAAAATATTTGATAGTTTAAACATACATATAATAACTTATAAAGAAAATTAACAGAAATTGATAGCCACAAAATTGAGAGTACATGCATCTATTCTCCTGCATAAATCATGAATAATAAAGAGTTAATATTTAGTAGCATAACCTTTTGCTGATATGACAGCTTCCAATCGCCGAGGTATCGATTCCACAAGATGTCTAGGGGTATCGGGAGCAATATTCAGCCATTCTTCTTGCAATACCGATTTCAATTGTTCCTTGCTTGTAATTTGATGTTTTTGCACAGCTCTCTCAAGGTGGGACCACAGATTCTCGATAACATTTAAGTTGGGAGACTGTGGAGGTGTATTAAGTTGATTCCGACAATGGTAAAGCAACCATTCTTTTACAACAAACGCAGTGTGCTTGGGGTCATTGTCTTGCTGGAATATGAAATTCGACCCCAGTCCCAATTTATCAGCATTTTCTTTCAAATTATTTTGCAGTATATTAAGATAAGCCATCTTGTGCATGACTCCATCAATGAATACTAGCTTTCCCACCCCCGGCGCAGCCATACACCCCCAAACCATCACCGACCCATCTGCGTGCTTCACAGTAGGAATTGTGTGTTTTGGGTGGTGTGAGGTATTGGGTTTACGCCACACCATACGGCGACCGTCACTGCCGAAGATGTTGAACTTACTCTCATCGCTGAAAATGACTTCGTTCCAAAACTGTTGAGGCTTTAAAATGTGTTCTTTAGCGAATTTCAATTGCTTGACTCTATTCCTCTTACCAATTAAGGGCTTTTTTTCGAGCTACTCTACCATTATAGCCAGCCTTTCTTAGGACTCTTCGTACCGTTTCTGCAGAAACCGATCGACCTAAGGTATTAGAGGTACTGGCTGCAATTTTAGGAGCACTAATTTTAGGGTCAATCTTCACTTGATGTATAACTCTTCGCTCGGTTATAGAGTTCATAATTTTCTCTTCCTTCGTTATTTGCCAGCATACCAGTCTTTTTAAAATTTTGCAGGATTTTTGGATGCTGTTAGCACTTCGCCCAACTACTTTAGCATATTCCGCTGGGAATTACCTTCATTTGACAGTTTAATAACAAGTTTTCTCTCTTCGATCGTCGTTTCCTTCCGATTCTCCGTTTAAATAAAGACATCAAATCACAAACATAAATTTGTTATCAGATAGCATTTGAAAGCCTTCATTTATCATACATCTATTATCAAATTTCTATTTAAAAAAATTACTGGTCGTTTTGCATAGCGATTAAAGAAGTGTACCCTCAATTTTGTGACATTAAAATGGTGTAGTTCTTCTTTCAAACCTTCATATTTTTGTTTCAATCAATTTCCATATCTTACATTTAATGTTATTTGGAAGAGTAATGTATGCATTTTGAATGTACAAAAGTGCGTTAACATAGCGTATTAATTTCTACACCTGGTGATCCGATGGTGAATTCGGGATTAAGTGTACTCTCAATTTTGGGAGTCACTGTACATCGACAACGGCAATTAATTTTGATCGTATCTGCTTTCAATGCACAAAGTTTGGTTGCACATGCAGGAGATATTGAAAGCGATAATATATTGATGAACTCCGATTATATGGTAATTAGCGAGACTTGGATGAATTGCGCGAACACTGTGATGATCAATGGCTTCGAACTAAGAGCAAGTAATAACACCGCACTTGAACATCGTACACATTGTCCGTCTACCTCATCTGAATTACCGGTGCGAGTTTCTGCAGCCGGAGGTTCTGCAATCTACAGAAACCTACAAAGCTCCACGAACTGTAGCGAAATCATAGTAAATGCCAACAAGTCATGCGGAAATTCAGTCTTGAGAAAACATAATGTCGGCGACATATGCTTGATGGACGTTAAAGTCGAAGATCTTACGCTGTTTATCCTCGGTGCCGTATATATACATCCTAAGGCGTCGGCTGAAGCTGTTAAGCTATGTCTTTATCAATCACTCCTGCCATATTCAGCAAACTTAAAATTAATACCGAACTCTCAACCAGACTTGGAGACTCCAATCGTTCTATGCGGCGATTTCAATTGCGATCCACAACAGAACAGCTATCTTGTTGAGTTCATGAGGAAGGAATTCGGCCTTAACTACGTACAAACATCCTCGACAACATTAGGCAATACCACTATAGACAGTACATTCACCAGAAATATTAATGTATACATTATGCCGTATGTTTCTTATTTCACATATCACAGACCTATGTTAAATAAAATCGTTGTCGAATATTAATTGTAATAATAATTTATGTTTCTATTATGTATCTGTTCTTTTTTATTAAAATACTTAAAACACTGTCAATCCTGTTTTTATTTATTTCAATCTTTTACTTTAAAAGCGATTCGCTAACATAGACGTTTCACGTGAAAACCAACGGCTGTGTGCCCCAGCACAGCCCCACCCGATTTTTTCCATTGACGTAGCTACCGCCGTATCAATGATACGGGGCTCTAATATATGTGAGGAAAATTTGTTAATATAATAAAAAAAGCTTGCAAGAAATTTTGATAATATGCCCTCTCAGGACTAGTTACGCCAGTGGTTGTTCCTGATGAATCTCTAAATACTTGCCGTGGTATTACTTCCTAATCTGACTTCCTTTACGCTGCTGAGTCTGAGATCCTTGTAGATTTATGTAACTAGATCATGGGTAGCCGACCTTGAACGATTTCGCGGCCTACAAGATTCCTTGAAACTTTACAAAATACGATTATTTTGTACAATATTTTTGTTTTTAGTGTAGTGTTTTGTGATAAATATATCCCATAATTATTTCTATTTTTTTACGTTGCACCTGTTTTTATACATGCTTAGAAGTGAGCAGCATATCGCAGTGACCCCCCCCGCAGCATTACACTTGATTCCTGTGACTTTATCACGCTGCTTATTGCTAGAGCTAGGCATATTTGACCATTAATTATTATATTTAAATTATTTATGTTTGTATACACATGAAAAATAGTTAAAATAAATTATAGTTTAAATATAACTAAAAAATACGCTTTTATAGTGAATCGAACAAAAAAGTAAAAGAATAATTCTTAGTATAAAAATAAAATGATTAACAAGAAAATTAATGTCATTGTCGTAAAAGCGTGGGTTACACATCTTTACACATCCACAATTTTCTTTACACATCCACAATTGTAATAAATGCATAAATATACTTTCATTTAAAAAGTAGTTAAAGAAAAATTATTCGAACGCGATCTCGTGGATGCGCATATTTCTCGAACATACATACACCGGATTAGCTAGTTCTGAGTCGCCCTGTATCAAGATTCCTCTGGGGCTCTTTTTTTAGTTATGGGAGCCTTGTTAGTGGGACTGTAATTATACGTTGGGGATCCTGTAGCTTGGGAGCCCCGTATCATTGATACGGCGGTAGCTACGCCTCTACATCTATACCTTTTCTTCGTCATCCGAGATCCCGGCATGGAAATTGAAAAAACTTTAAAAATTTTTATAATCTGTCTAATGGTCATGGCTTGGTATTCTTCGAAAAATTTTAGATAATCTCTGAAACCAAGTGATTCCAAATAGAAAAAAAAAGGTCTTTTTTCGATTAATTCAGCAAGTTTTTTGTTTTGACTTTCATAGTTCTAGGTCGGCTGAAGTGGGGAATCAGCTGTTTTGGTAAAAGGAATTATGAAAAACAGAATATTTGAATTTAACAGTTAAAACACAATTTTTTTTTCACGTGCACGAGTCTTTTTTTTTTTTATTTCCATTTTCAGAAAAACTAGACAATCATTTGTATTATGATAAGAAATTGCTAACACACCCATCCTATCTTTTGTCGCATAAAGAACCCTTTTTTTGTTTTATTTGTATTAATTATAAGCGTTTTCATTTTTAGGGTTGCACCTTTTTAAGGGGTAGGGTCTTTTAGTCGCCAAATTTGGAAATGGAGTATGGAATTAGTCACCAAATCACGAAATCCTTATTTTAGAGGGTCCTGATCAGGACAATGGAACAAAATTATATAATCATTGTATTTTGACATTGGTTCTTGACAAGTGTACAAAATTTCGAATTAATCTGACTTTTTAAAGTTGGTAAAAATCGGGCCAAAGATTCCTTACATACAAGTGAAACTTATAAAAGCGTGTTAATAATAATTCATTCCATCTTAAATTCTCACTTGAATAAATGTTTGTAATGGGTCAAAATCTAATATAAAGATGATTTTTATACGCGGTCCGCGGGATTATAATGTTTTTCTGAAGTGGCCCGCAAGGTTATTTGCGTTGTCCATCCCTGAAGTAGAATGTCACAAGTGTAAAACGAATAATACACTCTATCACAAAAAAAAAACGACGCACCAAGAAGTTGTCCGATTGTAATGAAATTTAGTATGTACCGAACATGCAAATGATCAAAATTTGGTGTCCAATGAATGAAGAGCGGGAGCTATAGCGCATCGGAACTGCGCACTCAGCAGGTGAATAAGAATAAGAAGCGATTCTCAATCTGATGGACAAAATTTCTGTTGCATTGCGATTTAGGATACCTGTCAACGACTAAAAAAATGCTTCACCGATGGATTTGAGCTCATTACTATCAACTGTCCGAGTTTGAAAGCGGTAGTATCATCGGATTGAAATAGACAGGTTGGGTAAATTGAAGAATTGATCATCATATGGATCGAAGCGATACATTAGACGATTCTGGTTAGAATGGGTGGACAAAATGGCTGATTTCAGAGTCATGATAGTAGCGGTTGATCTAGGGCCACAGCAGATCGGGAGGACAGATTGATTGTCAGATCAGCTGTCACAGGGCCTGATTCATCGTTATCAACCATCAGACGTGTGACCCGCACTCATGTGTCCACCATGACCATTCACAGACCTCTGATGAAGCGAAATTTATGCTCGTACCGACCGCTTCGCCACCTGCACTCTGTATAGCCAGATTACAGTGGTGATTGGTTAGATCATGTTGGAATCATGCTGAATGGGGACGTATAGTGTTTAGTGACGAATCCCGCTTCCAACTGTGCCCTGACGATCATCGAAGACGTGTCTGGAGACCCCCAGGGCAGCGTGAAAAATATATCAAATGAGACAAAATATATCTTGCTTGGTAGCTAAAAGATTGATTCTACACCAGACTGCCAACATACTCCTAGAGCACTAAAAGCTTCCCATATAGATACAAAAAGTTGTTTGTTCACTAATAGCTATCTCGCTTCAATCCAAATGGGGGACGTGGTAACCTAGTGGTCAAGGTCACGAACTCGCGGCTGGCATGAGTTCAAGCCTAGTATCGCTGAAGACCCGCCGTCTACAGAAGGCCACTGCACGTCAAATCTGTCGAGGCTCAAGCGTCCCCCCGTTGGTGTGGTGTGTAAGTTAGGTGAAGTGGTGCCATCTCGGGTGTCGTCCTCGTCACAGGACCATGGTTTGAAATTACGATAGCCTTCGTACAGCTTTGTAGTGCGACGTAAATATAACTCTCACTCACGCCTCTATCCAAATGAGTTTATTATCTAAAATAATGCCAAACGCAACAGTCTTAGGCTGTTCAAAAGCACGAATTCGAACTCTTTGCTCAAAATACTGAGTAGTGAGATGGGATGGTAATATTGAAAGTTCAAATCGTCAGATTCGGGACTACCACGGCACGCTTAGGAAAGTAACAGCTCCCCATAAACATATTGAACAGCAAAGTGATAAAAATTTAAACTTTTGAAGGAAGATTTTTAAATATGGATTAGTAATTAGATCCAATCCTGGAGCTTTCTTCGGTTTGTGATCGATAATGAATCCTGAATTTCACCGGGTGATGCTTTGGCCAGGTCAAAACAGGTTGGTGCGTCAAGTAGCCTTCCGTTGTGTATCGTGGCCGCGGTAGCCGAGTGGTATAGGTATCGGACCGTGGCTTGCTTTGTCACGGATTCGAACCCAGTACCACTAAAGACCCGCCGTGTAGGGCAGCGATGCACGTTAAATCTGTCGAGAGCTGAAACGTCCTCCCGTTGGTGTGGTGTGGTAGTTAGGAGAGGGGGTGCCCGCTCAGGTGTCGTCCACGTCACTTGACCATGGTTCAAAATTACATGGTCCGTCGCCAAAAGCCCTCGTGTAGCTGAACAGTGCGACGTTAATATTCAATCAATCAATCCGTTGTGTATCAGTTGAAAATCTAGGATTTTCAATTCAGGTATAGGTTCAAACTGCTTTTGAAGTCTTTCCGCTATCAGCTCACCTTTTTGATCGGAGTTGATGCAATATTGGCGAGAGCGTCATTTGGGGAGGGGAGAATATGGTGGGAAGGTTTTTTAAGTAGAGATGTTCTCCTCTACAGGGTGTTTGTCTCAAGCGATGAAGCCTCTATGATTTTCTGTGTTTCTTGGCAGAGGTATCTTAGATATCTGGTTACGTCATTGCTGAGTGAGAGCTCGGTATTCAATTTCTCTAAAGCCGGGTCTAGACCATTGTCAAAATTTCCAAAAATGGTTTCTATGGCACATTTTGCAACGAATTTCTTAGAGAATTTTAGGTGGTAGACTTTTAAGTTTTGATTTTGAGGTTGCTACAAGGGATTCGAGATATTTTCTCGAAGGGTTCTCAACTTCCAATTTACAGAATCTTATAAACATCTGCTCATTTTATCCGATAGTTATTGTTTAAAATACGCTATAAAACCTCTCAATGAAGTCATCTAAAGCAGTGCTTCTCAAACTTTCAATATTTGTGACCCAATATTCCATCATTATTTTCCTCGCACCCCCCTTCATCTTAAAATAACAATGTATTGAATTCGATAATACTATGCTTTTACGCTAAGGCTACAATACTACTTTAACCTCTTAAGTGCCACCGGCGTAGATAAGCGTCTCACTCAGCCAAAGCATTAATTGACCCGGACGTATATATACGTCTTTCCGAAGCACGATATCTTATGACCACTGCCATCCATAAAATTATTCTGAAGGCTTTGGAATGCATTATAAGAACCTTGACAGTATTTACGAAGGAATTTCTTACTTCAGAGGTATTACTTATGTATTCCTTTTTTTCTCCCCGCCCAAAACATCACATTCTCACTCCTACGTGGAAAACGATGACATTGGGAAGCGAATCTTGTAACTTTTAATCAGCAGTTAAGGGATTAATTATAAAAACAAAATATCAAAATATACAAAATATCAAGATAAGTGTTAATTTTTATATAATTTATGTAACACAAGTCCATGGGGTCAATGGTAATTATTAAAAACTTGTCCTAAACTTAGCATTGTTAAATTAATTATAAAATACTCATTGAGCAGTACTGACACATTTATAAATGCATTATATCAATGTAAACGTATATTTTATTTTTTATGTTAGAATGTATTTACGCTGTTTACTTTTAGTAAATTAATTTTTTTTAAAAAAATCTTTTGTTTTCGACTTTTCAATATTCTCATTCCTCCCTCGGAGAATCATCACGCTTCCCTAAGAGGGCACACCCCACAGTTTGAGAAACGCTGATCTAAAGTAATACATAGACTAACCTTTAATATGCACATTTATTCACGCTATAATTCGCAGTTGGTGTTTGGACTCCGAGTTATTAAAAAAAATATGCGGAATGAACAAGCGAATAAAACGCAAGAGCCGCAGCGAAATTCGGTATAAATATTGACTAGGTAGCCTCGGAAGCAGTGGCGTAACGTGCACCCTACAACCCCCGCATAGCGGGGGGCCCAGGGTTCTAAAGGGGCCCAAAGCCTGACTGACGCAAGTGTCTACCCTTTGTAAAATTCAACATGGGGGCCCCAAACCTGACTTTACAGGGGGCCCCCCAAAAGTTCTCCGTTACGCCACTGCTCAGAAGATATCCGTTAAAATACTTATTTAAACATACTAGAAAAGAAATGATTAAAACTTTTACTGCAGCTAATACTTTAAAATTGGGGGAAATGTGTCTGCCTTTGATATATCTAATTGGACAATAAGCAGAAGAAAGATTCTGTTGGAATCCAGAATTTCAGTAAAATATTTGAGATATGATCTTTTACACAAATTCAATATGAAAGATAGTATCATTCTTCCTGATCAATGATCTGGACCATCTGTTAATTTGCGTGAATTATACCTTCTATGGGATTTCTTCTCTGGAACATAATCCAAATTAATTCCCGAAATGCCATCGCACTCAGAGAATTTTTGGAGAAAGAGATATCGAATTGAAGAAAGTTAAGCCTTTTTATTGTAGAAGATGAAATATATTATTTATTTTTTTTTCTTTATGCATCATAATACACCTATTGATTGGTGAACAACTACATTTAAGAAAGGGATAATAATCTCTGTTGCTCCACATCCCTCATCATCATCAAAAGAGGGTGTGGGGAGGGAGCGATGAAAGCAATCCAGTGACGTAGAAGATATGTGTTAATACACCAATCAGAGACAGCTTCCATGCTGTCCACAATCGACAAAAACCTATTTGTGGTAAATACGGATGATGTTATTTTTTAAATGAATTTTTCGATATAGTTTTAAAGATAATAAACTTTCATTTTGTTGCATATCTCTGATATCCTGATCAATCATCTGTACTTTTATCAGTCGTTGGATTTCTAGTAGTTTTTATTTACTCCCTGTCAGTATAAGATAATTAAGAAATTTTACTTTGAGAAATGTTTTAACTATTAATTTCTATAAGATAACATGGATGTTGGACTTGCTCTGCAAAATACCTCGAAGGGTCAAATTAAGTATGATAAATTTTGGGTCCAAGAGGGACGTACGAAAGTAAGTAAAAAATGCAAATAAATAGCTCACAGACTTTCTGTTTTTTTTTTTTTTTTTAAGGTTTTGATAATATGATACTTTTGTTACTTCATATATTTAGATGTATTTTACTGTTTTTGTTCAAAATGACAAATTTATGTATTTTAGTTAAAGAATTCTAAGTAATCTCCTTAACTTACTCAGTTGATGTAATTAGAATTGGTTAAATTAGTTAGTTCCTTAAGATTACAAATTATATGAATGCAACACAATGAATGATTGGGTCATTGTATGTGTAATTGTTATTCGTATGAATACAATGTTGTATTTACTTGAATATGTTCATTAATTGTAGTTTGGTTAATACTTTTTAATATACTTCATGAATTGTGATATGTAGTACAGGATTAATTTTTCAATGTGTTTTGTTGCAAATTTGTTGTTTTATTGTATTATTTTTTTATGTTATTGAAAAAATTGGTACTTTTACATAAGTATGTAGTACTGAAAGTAATTTTGCCTTCGAGAATGGAAATTTGTTTCCGTCGGCTATGTTTCAGCAGTTCATATCCGATTTTTTGGACTTAAGAATACTGATATTTAAAAATCCAAAATATATAGCTTCTCATCTGTTTTTGCTTGAAGGAGCTCTGTAATGTATGCAGCTATTTTGATTATAATTATTTAGCAAATAAAAGATTGGCTGGCTTGAATTTCTGGCACCAAGTCCTCTTTAAGCATTCTGTGCAAAACACATGGTTAAATATCATTCAATTGATCAGTTAAAACTATATAAAACCTAATTTGCGTGTAATGTTTACAGATGACTGTATATGCAAATATAATATCCACAAAATTAGCTTTTAAATGCCCTGTCATTTAAGCTCTATGTTTGCCAAATTTAAATAATTCAATTTTTCATTTATGCAAGATAATTTAAATTCACTATCTAACAACAGTCCATTAGTTCAACAAAAAGATTATTTTGGATGCTGATAGCATTTTGGTACTTGCATATTAGTGTTACTGCAGCAAAATTTGCATCACACAAATTGTGCCATGATATATCAAAACAATATAAAGATACTTACATGTTTGATTTGAAAAAATGGTACACATGCGTATTATCGCAACCTGTTGGCGACATTATATGAAACAAAGTACCTTCAAAGTTTGCATGAATATGAAACAAAGGACCGATTCAGTACATACGATGTATAGGGGTAATAATTGGGATAAATTGGGGTTACCAACTTGGGGAGTCATTAATATAGTTGGGGATTGTTGTGATAATATGTAAGTACCGAGAAAACCAATTGGACAAATTTTGGTGGGAAATAGTGTGATTCACATGATGCAAATTTGGCTGTGGTGACGTTAATACAAAAGTACCAATTTTTTATTTCTTTGTTTAAATTTGTAAATTTTATAAGAAACTAATTTTAATGAGCCAATGTACTTTTGTAACAGAATGAGAACAGAAATTTCTTAATTTCCATTCATGATTTTGAAAGATGATGTTACCAGGGGGTTATGCAAATACAGTTTGCAGTTTTTGTTGGTATTTTAAGAATATCCTAAAGGGTTTATTCTACCATTTAATAGCTTACAGGTAGATGACATAGTTGTGGCATAAAATTTGAAAGTGATTTCACTTTCTTGGAGAGGGAAATGAATAAATTAGTATTACTAATTATTGTTGGTGCCTCATTAGTTGTTATTGGCAACTTGTGGAGAAGCATATTTATTGTCTTTATGTATGCTGTAAATGTGTTAAAGATGTTTTCACTTTTTATCCTTTTATGGGTAATATTTTCAGTAGAAGTACTTTTACTGTAAATGTACTATATATTTTTACCTTAATTGCTGTCTCTTCAGTGCCTAAGATATCTGTAAGCTTATTAAACTAACGAGAATCAGTTGTGCATATATTCATATCTCCCTTCATGCCTTTAAAATAACATTCTTGTGACAATGTTGTCTAAGAACTGCAAATCTTGTATTGCTGACATAATCTCACATTTATTAGAAAATCCCTTTTTTATCTTGCATTGTGTGTATCCACTTCAAAACTGCCTCATCAACATCATCATCGACATATGAACAAGAATTCGATGAATCACATAATTTTGTAGCTTATCTTGATTTTCATAATAGTTGATAAGCTGTTTGGAAGAATACCAAATTTTATAGCAATATCCTTTTTCTTGACACTGGTGCCAGTTTGATATCAAGAGGGGGAGGAGGAATGCCCAAAAGAACCAAGCTCACCTGAAAAGGGTTTAGTGCTACAAACCAATTCCTCGGGAAACAACCATTCCCACGTCCAGTTTTTAATGAAAGAAAAAAATCATAGTTTACATTTTATAAACATTAAAAGACAGTAAAATGACAAAATATGAAAGTAAAGGTGACCACACTATATACAAGCATGTGGATGAACGTAAAATAATTATACAAAGCAAAATATAATAAAATTAATAATAACAAAAGGAGTATAAGAGATGGAAGAAAGAATATACTGTGCGATTTTGATATTCGGGTAATAGCGCCAAGTTGTTGTTTATGTTTGCCAAGATGGGTGCTACATTACAATATGTTACCTTGATATTTTTATCGTCTGTCCATGTGGTTACTAAGGAGATAACATATATTAGAAATTACTTTTATTGTTTTTTTCCCGTGATAACCCTATTAATTTTAGATGATTTCCTTACAAATTTAACAATTTTCAGTGTAATTATTCAATTTTTTTCCATCTTCTGTTTCATTTTGTGCTATTTTCGAATATGGATATTTCTAATATGAGTGAGTTCTAGAATATTTTTTTTCTTAAAATAATAAGTGTTGTGCTTTTAATTATCACTGTTAATTGTTTATTTTTGTTTTATTTTACGTTCTAAAAATGTTTCTTTTTTTACGTTCTTTTTTCGATGAAATTCGTTGAAGGAACTTGCAGTGCAAGTTTTCAGTATACTTTTTAATTGATGTTCATCGTTAATTTTAACATATATTATGCAATTATTTTATTAATAATGTAATATAAAAATGCAATTATTACTATATGTAATAATCATATAATATTCATTATTTATAATTGTTTCTTTAATGCTTATTTATAAATATTACATATGTTGTTATTTATTTATAATTATTGTTATTTATTTATAATTGTTATTTATTTATAATTGTTATTTTTATAGCTATTGTTATTTATTTATAACTATTCTTATGTTATTTTTTTATAATTATGTTATAGGAGTATTCTTATGCATTCTTTTTATTTTTTACAATACGATGATTATTCTTTTTTATAATTTCTATTAAATTATATCACATGATTATTATTTTTAATAATTGTATTAAATCATACTATATGAATATTATATATAATTACGATAAAATTATATTATAAGATTATTGTACACTGCTTATAATACTATTAGTACATGTTACTTATTATTATATTAATGTTGATATTCATTATTTATTGATTTATCTAGGTTATTCTCAATCTCTTCCTACATCCTTCATTTGAATTACATTCAATGTATTTCAAAGCAATTCTTTAAAATTATTGTGTATCATTAAATTACTGCTAGGCTGCCATATTGGATTCCATTCCAGCAACAAGAAGCCCTGGTTTGCGTGATCTTTATTGTGTCAAGCAGTGCTTGGCGCCATTACCCTGGATAACAAACTAGTTCCTTCAGTCATCATATCAGTCATCAGAATCATATTCATATTTTCACTTCCTGTTGATATTCCCCCCCTTAATTGGTTCTTTAGTTTAAAAAAAAGCACTGGAAAGAGGATTATTTTTTTCGAATATATTTATTTAATTTTTATTTTTTGATTCTCAAGCGCTTGCATTTTGACATTTTTGGGCTACAAGAAACGAAGTTACCAGTAAGACTGATCAACACTACAAATGAACCGAGACTAGTTCAAGGACACTGGGACATGAGACAACTCCACTGAAGGTGAAAGAGGATATCAAAGATGTTTCTATTGAACTGGAAAATGGGGGGTACAGGTTTTACTCTTCTTGGATGAAATGCCCAGAATTTTATTACGTTTTGCGAGTTAGGCACCTAATAAAACTAGTTCAAGATTTATGACCTCCATAAAATGTGTTAAGAGAGAATAACTTGAAATGTGTCCAGGGATATATACTTTAAAAATAGGGAGAAAAAAAATGAATCAAAAGAAAAAAGTTCGTTATATGGAAAATGCACTTCGCTATAGGGAGGTTATTTTATGAAGAAAATCATAAAATGTTCTTCGTTTCAGGAAAAAGTTCGCTATATAGAAAAATTTGCAATAATAATAAAAATACTTTCGTTAACAAAATACTTTTTATTCATCCATTCAAGTTCAAATAAATTTTTTAAAACTTGTAGTGGATGACAATTGATGTTAATATAGTTTTTTCAAATATTAATTCATTAATTAAATTAAAAAATGAATAAATAGGAACAAACAAAAATAATAGTCCAACAGCATATATAGAAAGGAATATCATTCATTGTGTCCCTGTAGCACAATGGATAGCACATAGAATTTCTAATCCAGAGGTCATTGGTTCGAATCTCACCCAGGGTGGCCTAATTTCTGAGGATATGATTTCTTTTTTAATATACTATTTTATTAGAATAATTAAATTTAAGCCCTTCCTTCTCGCTCCCGTCAAAATCATGGGGTGAAATTTCCCCCTCTATATGTCGCGTCTGTGGTATTTCTGAGCTGGAGTGTTCAAAAGTAATGAAACTAGATGTTAGCACAATCAAATACCTATATTAGCAATATGTTTTCTAACCTTAGCTCACTTACTTAGTTCGAGTCTTTGTGAATACACGTGGATTGCGTTCTGTGATAAAATATAAATATTTTTTAATATTGCATGCATTATAGAGTTAGTTTGGAAATGAATCGGATTCTACTTTAAGTTTAAAGAGATACGGGAGTGATTCTGAAATAACTGATTGTTTTGAAAATTCAGTCAGTGAACCTGAGAGCAGTGATGAAAGATCTGTACTGTTACCTTTGATATTGGGCGTTTTCTCTCATGCTTTGAAATTTATATTGCAAGAAAAAATTACTAATGTGTTTTAACATTGCCTCCTTTAATATTAAAAACACATGTTTTTTAATTGTTTCTCTTTGCTGGAAAACCAACATTCAGTCATAATAACCCTAAATGTTGGCTCTTAAAAAATTAATTTTTTGTATTTCAAGCTAAAAATTTACTCAAAATTTAAAAATAAATACATATATTGAACATACACTTAGTTTTATGTAATTTTCTTGAATAAAAAAAAATAGGCACTTTTATGACTGTTTTCTTCAAAATTATGAGACCGTTAAGGGGTTAATTAATGAATAAATAGTAGCAAACAAACAAAAAATAGTCCAACACCATATATAGAAAGAAAAATAGAAAATTGCAAGGAAAATTGCTTTCTATTTTGTCACTTAATATTGTGATTCTGTCACATGTATATACATATTTATATTAATTGTAACCGTTTAATAAAAAGTAACTAAAATAAAATTTTCCCTTGTTGACCTAAGTCGGAATTGACTTAAATTTTTTTTATATTACTTGTTGATACTGTAATGCTACTATATAACAAACACATTCTTGGCATTCTTGAATGGTCAGTTCTAATTTTAAAATCTTTCAAGAATTCTTTTGTTAGAGCTTTACTACATGGCATTTGTTTGGGTAAATTTTCTTGATGTTAGGCTTTGTGACGCAGATGGTTTCTTCCTTCGTGATAATTTCACCAAAACTTCTTGATATCCTTACCAAACAGTAAAATCAGTGGTCATAACAAAATCAAGTAGGTTGATGGAAAGTTTACTGAAAGATTCTAGTATTAAACAAAAGATATTGGGAAAGAAATAATAAATTAAAAATTGTACCAAAAAATATATGGCATGACTTTAACAGAAAAATATCTTTCCAAAATTGATATGTGCATAGCTGTTCAACCCACTCACACAAATATAGTATTAAATGTTTGAATAATGTAAGCATGCTTTACAATCTCTCATTATAGTATTTTGTGAATGCATCAAAACACACTTCAGTGTTTACATGCACATATATTATGAATTATTGAAAATGATTTGTTTGTTGATTTTTAAACAGGAAGTACTGGATGAAATATCAAAGTTTTCTACAAGAGTATCATTAGCCATTAGCCCAAAGATCCTTGATCGTATAGCAGTTGAAGTAGAAAATGAGCTCAAAGTGAATGAAAGTAATGGGGAAAAAAATGATTCTGTCACATCATCGCCAAAAGCTAGCAAACTTAAAGGAGCATCTAAAATTACTGATACTTACTTTTATGAACAACAATCTGAAATGGAGCTTCCTATTTTAGAATATGAAGTAGAAAGATTGCAATTCATGCAAGTGAGTACCTTTCTTCCAATATATATTCTTGTAAGCTTGATTAAAATATGTATTTTTCTTATGTTACATATTACTCTTTGTTTCGCATGTGTTGTAGAAGTGTGTGTCAAATTTGATTATCTTTGTCAAGACCATAACGATTGTGAAATTTAAAAAGGTTGAATCCTAGGAGGACCCACTTTTGGTCGCCAAATTTTGAGCGATAAAGGTTACAATATGGTAACCCTTCCATTTCATCAAAAAATTTGGATTTTCAAATCGCCGAAAAAATGGCAACCCTAAAAAAAGTGCAACATTTTTTGCCTTTTCCGAAAAAACGTCATTTTGACATTTGACTTCGCTGGAGAAGGTTTGCTCTCCACCGGTTGTTGTTAAGAATGGTGTGTGAAAGGAAATTACTTGAAAGTGAGGCTACGACAGGTTTCTTTGTGCTCCTGGGCACATAGGGGAAGAAAGAGACGTCAGAATGGTGTATGAAAGCTAATTTAATTGCTTCTCGTTATGAATGTCCGAGGTGTAAAAAAAATATGCGTTTGCAAAAGCGAAAGGGAACGGTTGACGGCTACGAATGGCGTTGCCGCAACCAGTTGAAAGATAATCGCCACGACGTCGTTCGGAGTGTGAGAAAGGGCACTTGGTTTAGCGAAAGCAAACTTGCTATAACTATTATCTTGCGTTTGACGAGATATTGGTTTGGCAAGAGCATGAATGCGTTCATGGTGAATGACTTGAAAGTTAATAAGAATATGAGACAAAGTTAATAAGACATGTGGCGGCGATCTAACGATCACAAGTTGGTGAATGAGAATTTTCATAAATTCCTTGCATCCATCGCAAGGGTGTATCCACCAACAGATCATGACAAAATGCAAGCGTAAAGTAAGTGCTTTTTAACATTTTTTAAAATTGATTTCATGTATTTCTTCGATTTTATCTTTGCGAAACGCCCCTTTCGTCCTTTTTTAAAAATGTAAATCATATTGTACACACTGGTTTTAGAATACTTTTTTTAAATGAATTTCATTGCTTTCTCCGTTTTTTCTTTATATAATGATTAATTTAATGTATTTATTCGATTTCATCTTTGCGAAACGCCCATTTCATCCCCCCTTCTCCCCCCCTCTGCTGACGCATGCGCTTCCCAAGAGTTTTTCGTCATTGACGCCTTTTTGAAAACCTTCAATTTGGCGCTTTTTGGTGAAAAATTTTTGGCGCCAAAAACAGCAGTGGGTCCTCCTAGGATTTTACCGCCGAGAACAATGTCAACTATTATGTAATAAAACCAGATAAGAACATAAAATGGATAGAATGTTTTAATATTTGCTCATCACGACCGAAGTAAAATTTGATTTGGTTTTGAATTTTTTGTGGAAACCTATTTAAGAAAGGGTACATCCAAGTATTATTTTTGAAGGATTTTTTCAAAAAATAGAGTTGCATTGTCTTTAATTATTGCTTTACATTTTTCCCCTCAATATAATTTTTCTGTGTTAGAAATTTTAATTTATGAATCAATTTATATATTTCTTGTTAATGTCTTAGTTATGTTATATTGTATACTTCTCATCAATTTTCACCTTTATTCTCTTTGTTAAACAATGATATAATTATATCAATCATTTTATCTTTAGTGGGAAAATCATTGCTTGTCACTGAAAAGTGTTTTAAATGCAAAAGAACTTTTAACTTTTGATTAGAATTGTTAAATCATAATTTTGATTTTAAGAAAACTGTAACAGAAATGGGATTTTAGACAGATTATGTATATCATTTGTAATTTAGATGAAATTTACAGAAGTTTGAGCAAGCATATTTGTAGATTATTCATATTGTTTAATTTCTAATTTGTGTTATATATTTGTCTCAGCAGTTATTGTAGAACATTTATATATATATATATATATATATATATATATATATATATATTAATTTCTTCTTTTATGTGTCATTTTTTAGAGAGTTTTTTAAAAATGTTATATTTTCAGGATATATTCAATAGCAAAAAACAAGAATTTGACAACCATTCATGTGAACTTCAACAAATGACTAATCAGGAATATATAATGCTGAAGAGAAAAAATGAATTAGATGCCAAACTTCGAACCTCAGATTTAGAAAGGATTGAAAAATCCATGTAAGTTAAATTCAAAATTTCTGAAATAATATGTGTTTATCTTTTTTCTTACTAATCATTACAATTATTAGTATGGTGAATCATACAATATTATTTACCTTCAATTTTCTTGCAATGTGTTAAATATATGCATTGTTAATTTTTTTTCAAAAGTTGGCACACTAGTTGAGAGTTTCATAGGTATACTAAAAATCTATTGTAAAATATCATGATCTTTAATGATCTAAACAATATGTTTATTTCCTTTATTAACTTTTAATTATATTTATTGTACAATAATATTATTACATTGATTAGTATGCTTGTTTACAGATTGCATGATTTTAAGTCATGCTTCATTTTAATCACTGTATGGAACATTGAATTATTTTCTATTTCATTTTTATCTTTTAGATAATCTTATTTATTTTACTATTAGTAATTTATGCAATATATCTTTAGTAAGTTTGAAAACATAATTGACTTTCATTAAAAGTTCTTATTTTTGTTTATTATACTTTTATATGAAGGTTTGTGTAGTTTGGTTGCTATGCATCATTCAATTATATTACTGTACAGCGGCATCCTTAAGGGAGAAGCAGACCACACCTGACTACTCATTAAGTTTTTGTTGAATACCATATCGGAAACAAATAATTTTTAAAAACAAAAAACTTTTTTTTTATGTTTGTTATACAAAATCTTATTTAATACATTTTTAATATTTAAAGTTTTATAAATGCTGCATATACTTAGGGACATTAATCTGCAGATAATACAATTTATTATTCCTTAAATTGCTCTGTTTCAACTTTTTCTTATTTGTAGAAATACAAAAGTACAGTGAAATATGTTTAATGCGAAAACGCTTGAGACGAAATATCAGTTTACACTAAGTGATACAATAGTCCTGACAAACTACCATGTTTTTTGATTTGTTTTTTTCCTCTTAAAACAAAATGAAAATAATTTTACACAAAAAGATTTCCCTTCAGGGAATGAACAAAATACGGAAATTCCCCATGCAGCCTGACTTAAGACAGGTATGAAATGAAAGAGTGGTTGTTCCACATGTTTCGTAGAAAGAAGGGTAACTTGGCTTTTAAATACCCTCAGAATAGCCTGTGACTTGAGCTTATTTTGTTTAATTAACATTCATCCTCATTCCTTACAAATGCCGCGCAAAAGCATCTAGTCTCTCATCAGTTGGCTTTGTAATTTGTTTATGAGTACATCACAGTGTAAGTAAAAATCAGAGTTTAGTTCGCTTTTATTTTCTATTTTAGAAGAAATTTTTTACTAGCACAATGACAAAGAGCTCAGGGGTAAAACAAATTGCTATTTTGATTAAAATGAAGATGGAGCTTCTTAAGGCTGTTAATCAAAAACAGAAAACGAAAACGGAAGTCTGAAAAGTTTTTGGTTTTGCTAACTCAGCATTAGCAAAAATAATTATATAAAAAAAGAGAGCAAAAATTACCGAAATTATTAAATGTACACATATTTATGTAAATAAAATGTACTCTGATAAACTTTATTTTGTTGAACATCTTTTTTTTCTCTCTATCCTTTAACACGAAATTTTTTTAACAGGAAAAAATATTTGAGTCCCCTCAGTTTCGTATTAAACGATTTTCACTGTATTGTACTAAATTTTCTTAAAGTTTAGACTCTGGAAAACATTTTTCAAGTTACATTAGCTCTGTTAGCTAAGGTAAATTTTTATCAAAATATTTTTAAAAATCTCATTATTTTATGGAAGAGTTGGGCATTTATGTTAGGCATTTCCATTTATGTGATGATTTCATTAAGATATTCACAATGAAAATTTATTAAAGGCTTGTATTTTAAGTTTCCTAAAAAGGACTTGAAATTTGTTTGTATTTATCCAAATGTTTTTATTATCGCTGAAATATACTCTAGTACTCTATAGATAGTATGAAGACACAAATTGAAATACAACATAAAAATTTTCTTTTCTAAAGAATGAATATAACTCTATAAGAAAAGTGTTAGAAATATAATTAAGCAAAATTTTCTTCTGGAAATGATACTGTGATTTTAATTTCAAAATATTGAATCCTTTTTACTATGGTGTAGTCTGTGCCATTTCTGTTTGTATTTCCTGAAAAATAACTATTGTTCTACATTAACCCCCTAAAAAGCCACTGAGCTTATCTATCTTATTGCTAGTTTAGAATGTTTTGGTGAAGTAAAGTTTAATTTTATATTATTTTTGACATAAATACATGTTGTATTTAACCCTTTATCTCTACCGATGGTACTTATAAGTACCACTCATTTTAAAATTACATAGAATAACCATTTTCACAAATATTCTGATGATACTTAGCTGGAATATTTTTAGAAATCCACTCTTTCAAGATATATGGCAGCACGGGTTCTATGGTGAGTATTTTAGCAGGGAAGGCAAAGAGTTTTATAGCAGAAATTGCATTTTGAGCTGACAGCATTTTCAGCAGATTGCAAAGATTATCGTTTTTGTCCCGAAAATACAGTCGATGTCAAAATTTAAGTGTATTATTTTCTTGTACGTTACTGGAGACCTTAGAAAACGATTTGACTATTTATTTTAAGGGAACAGTGTATAAAATTAATTTTACAGTTGAATATCTTTAATTAATTAGCTCTACTGGATTAAATTTCCCAAAGTTGAGTATTTTGTTTATGTATATCCTTTAACTTTCAATGTAGTGATCCAAAAAAAATATTGCATGAAACAAAACTGCAGTAAATCATAATGTGGTGGATAAAGGGTTAATAAAGATGTAATCAATGAATTTTTTTATAATTATAATTTATCATTTAGAATTTATTCACATTTTTCATACTGCTTATTTCCAAGTTTAAAAAGATTCCTGCTCATTGATACATTTTCCCATTCTCTTTCTTTAATTTTAGCCAATGCTATGATTAAAGAAATAGAATGGAAAACAGAATTTCCAATTTTTGTAAATAAAATTATAATTTTTTTTAGTTTAAGAAAATTTTATTTTTTTAAGCAATTATTTTTAAATTCTGTTAAAAAACAACTAAGCAGAAACACTTTTTAAATAATCTAACCAAAGATTTTACAAATTTTTGGGACTAGTTTTAAAAAATATCTTCAATTATGCTTATATATATATTTTTTCCCCAAAACTTTCTTGAGGAATGCAGTTTATAATCAAAAATTGATATATTTTTTTTAAAGCAGGTTTTTTTTAAAAATTTAAATAGATGTGAACATTTATGCCATCATTTCAAAGTACCACTTTACATTGTCATTTTGAACTTAATGAGAGATTATTACCTGATAAATCTCAGTACACTTCGGAATAGAACGTTATACAATATTAGTTTAAAGGCTTATTTTTTCAAAAACTAAAATAGGGGAAATTTTATATAGAAATATGAGAATTTTTTAAGCTAATATAAATATAAAATTATTTTTATTTTTGCAAAAGTTGTACTGCTTTGAATAGTTGAAGAAAAAAAAATATTTTTATTTTTGATTTAACATTATTAAATTTTAAATCCTTACTATGAATCAAAAACATTATTTTATTCTAGTGTACAAAGTTTGTATTTCAAAGAATTGAAATTAGGAAAAATACACTCATCTATACATTTATATTTTTTAAATAAATAGTATCTATAAGTTTTCGATAATTTATTGTAAAATCCAGCATATAATGCACATTTTTAACACAAAAAATAAGATCAAAATTTATGGGTGTGTGTTATACGCCAGGTATATAAGTGAGACCTGTGAAAATAAAAAAGATGATCATAGAAAAAAAGTTAGACTTCTACGTAGATTGAAATACTGATTATTTAAAAGAAACAACATTCCTTGTGAATTTAAAGGGTTGTATTTCTAAAAATATACTATTTGTTCTAAAGCTTGGAGTAATATATCAAATAAATAACCTCAAAACAAGAACATTGTGCATGTACATTTCAGGTTTCTTCATAAAAAAATAAGGGTTGCGCATTAAACGGCGAATATACCTAAAAAACAAAAATTGTAGTTCAAAGTATGGGCGCGCGTTATACGTCAGATTTTACAGTAGTTTAAAAAAAAGGAAAACGGGAAAACAATATAGACAAAGTGTTAATTGCTGTGACATTACGTTTTTGATTGGTATAATTAATATTTTGTAGAGGAATGATTATTTCTATATACTCTCTCAAGTAATACTTATTTTATAATTATGAATTCAAATCAGGTTGAAGATAAATAATGCAATTGAAAACAAAAAATATTGTGCAAAATATTACTACTGTTGAAGAAAAATGTTTTTTTTTTTTTTTTTTTTAAAAAAATAATATCTTATGTAACATTTTTTAAAATTAAAAGTACAGTATAAGAGTAGGGTTATTTTTAAAGTGACAGGATTGAATTACAATTAACATTAGCATTACTGTGTTTCCTGTATACTTGTAATTGTGATCCCAAATGAAGTAAAAGGCAGAATTTTTAATAATATTGTAAAGCTTAAGGTTATTTCTATATTTAAAAATAAATATAACAGACTTTTTTGTCATAAAAACAATCTAACATAATAAAGAGGTTAAGCAATTAAAAATCATTCTAGATGTTTTAAAATTTATATTTAATATCTTGGTCATTTTCCATTGGCCATGTATTAATAATTGTTTTAATATTTGCTTTTCCTTCTCATATATAAAATATTTATATTTTAACTTATAATATTGTAATATTATATTTTAACTTAAATATTAAATTTGAATGAGCAAAAAGTTAAATATTCTCTCTTGTAATGAACAGAAGTAATTTCTTTATATACTGTAAAACATAATGTTGAAACGAAAAGAATTCTCATTAGTGAAATATATTTGCGTGTATCATTGATATTGTTTAAAGCAATTTGTATCCCTTGCTGCTGTATAAATACTTTATTTAAGCCTTTGATTTTTTTAAAAAATTTAGATTAGAAGAAGCTCGACAAAAAGAAATGCAACAACGAGAGCAGTATGAAAGCCATGCAAAGGTATTAAATGAAGAAATGTGTAATTAGGAATAAAACAATTTTAAAATTGTTCTTTAATAAATAATATCCTAAAGCTGCTTTTTTAAGATATAAATGAAGTGATAGAATTTTAAGATGTATAAGCAAAAAAATTGTACCTAAAGAAATTAAAATTTTGTATTGTTTGCTAATAATTTTTGTATTTTTGTAAACTTGTAAATTTTTATGCCAAAGTGATAAAATTAAGGTAGTTTACTGAAATGAGTTAGATATGATGTAAATTTCAATAAAAAACATGATATTGAAAAGACAGTATCAAGGGGTGGCTTGGAAATTATGTAAATTTCAGGACCTACCCTCCATCACAAATGATGTAAAAGGCTGAGCCTTCTGGCACATGTTGAATAGAATATAAGGAAATGAACCTGCAGAATGGGCATTATCCCTACTGTTGTTTCTGTCAGGGAAATCTTTGCTTTTGTCTCGGAGGATATGTGTAATGTACAGAATATCCCAGATCACTTCTAATGAAGACACAATTCCAGAAAATAGAGGATTTTATGAGATGTTGATTGGAATTAATTCATTAGTTAAATCTCAGCTAAGACTCACCTAGACATATCCATAATGCAGTAGCTGTGGCAAAGATAGCTGATACATGAAAATAGGGCAAGTTTGAGGCATGTCAGTTCAGTCAGAGTAATGTCAACTTGTGTGAATCAATGGATTTATCAACAAACAGTGGTGACTTTGCAAGCCACTTCTGCCATTTTGCAGCATATACATGGGTATCCTTGATGTTTTCATATAACTGGAACCATTATCTGTTGATTGATAATGGTTGTCACAGCATTTGCTATGACTGTCATGGACTCCACAGCGCAGATGACTTTTTGCAGTGGTTCTGCGTTAAATCAATATGAATGATTGTTGTCTGATGAATCATGCTTCTGTTTGATCTACCATAGCCGCCATACACTAGTGTGGCACCAATGTGGTTAGTCAAATTCAACCACATCTGTGGAATGTTCCACTGTGCAAATCCACTGCACCATGGTTTGGGACACCATCGCATATGGTAGCAGGTCATCTCTGGTTTGTATTCAGGGCAATTTCAACAATATTGAGCTAATGTGCTGTGTTTGCCGATATTCCTCTTCTATCAGTGATGCCCAATGTCCTATACCATCTAGATAACATCTGACCAAACACCATGCATCATAGATACCATTCTTCTTGGATGGCTCATCTAAATCGTTTGGGATGCAAATGAATGCCATTTACATGTCTTCCTACTGCCACTTACAGAAGACAAACTATAACCCATGGTTGACAGGAAATAAAGTAATTCGTATCATTATCATTAACTCTGTACCCTGATGTGCTGTTTTGGGCATCACCACTGTTTATGAGCATCATTTCAAAATAAACCCTCTTTTGTGTTTCTGTCTCTCTTTCTCTGTTGAATTTCTTCTGTTTCTGATCCTTCCTTAGTGTTGTATCACCATTTTTTATTATTGACTTACTAACTTATACTCTTCTTTATATGTGTAGAAATTAAGTGCTAAAGTGCAGGAAGCAGAAATGAAGCAAAAGAAAGCAGAAGAAGAATTAAGAAAAAAGTGAGTGATGTATTTTATGCTCTACTTTGACTCAGTTTTTAAAACATAATTTGATCAAATCGAAAATTTCTAATCATGCAGTATCTCTTGGTTTTATATTATTTAATGATTGTAAACAGATAAAAAAAATATGTAAAATATACTTTGGCTTTTGAAGGAGAAAATGTTTTATCTTGTATTTTATGTAATATCCATAAGACATTTGAATGTATTTTTGAGTTTAGTCTTTTAGTAAATCATTCTACATTTAGATTTCATGTTCTATTTATTTCATGCATCACATAAAATAATTATTAAAGGAAAAGGAATCTATAAAAAAAATCTGTTTTATTTTTTATTAAAAGATGCAGTATCTATACATAGCAGTTAAATACTAAACCTAATTAAAAGTTGATTCTGGTATTATCTATTACATACATATTGTATATACTGTATATACCTTTTTCTATAAGTATGTTCTTTTCTTAAAGTTAGATGGAGCTTATAAAAGGCAAATTTAATTATAGAAAGTATTATCCTAAAATCTCAAATTCCATGTCTGAAACTGATTAAGTTTGAGAGCCTGAAATCAGTATTTAAACCATTTTGTTTTTGAAAATTTCGTGCTTTTAAATAAGAGACAAATTAAGAAGTGAAGAAAATCTGCATTATTTGGAAGGAAAAAAATATCCAGTTTAGACGATTAGAATTATATGAAATAAGTAATCAATAAAATTATAAATTAAAAATATAATGTAGGGAAGAAGCAATTTTTAAGAATCAGAAATTTATATCAAAGTAGCAAAATTTATTCTCAAAAATAGCATTTTTGGAATTTTATTGTACATTAAAGAACTAGGAAATGACATTAAAAATAGGTTTTATTTTTAAAAAGATTTTACTTTTTAAGATATTACTCTTTACTATAATTAACAACTTATATAGAAGTGTCTTGTTATGAAGAAAATTTATTGAAAATTATTCTCTCTTTTAAAACTCTTTCTAGGGAACAGGAGCAAGCAGAGCTAAAGGTTCAGTTAATAAATTGTCAAAAGGAAGCTCAAAATTCAGTTACAAAATCAGCTGAAAAACTGCTTTCTTGTGATTATCAGGACTTTTTACGCATTCCTCCAAAAGATAGAATGGATCAGATGAATAAGGTGCTACAATCTATTAACAACTATGTTGAAAAAAGTGAAACTAAAGATCTTACCATTGAAGATATTTTGAATGTGAACTTACAGGTTAAAGAAGTATATGAAATATTTCAAGATATTATGAATGACATAGGTAATTTTTTTTAAAACAATTGCTATTTATATTGAAAGCAATTATATTTTCTATAACAATTTTATCAGATGAGTAACTTTTAATGTATTTTACAGAAAGTGCCAAGTCTAAAGCTTTGCGTAATCACGAAAAAGCTAAAAATTTCTCTTTTAAAGAAAGTTCCACACCAGTAAAAAGCAATGACACTGTTACTGCTGCTTTGTCCAGTCCTGTAAAAACATTAGGTATACAAACTGTTTTATTGTGTTTCTTTTGTATGAGAAAACAGCATAATATATATATATATATAATATTGAAAAATTTATTTTTATATTGAATTTGATGAAAAAATTTGTAGTTTACAACTTGAGTTTTGTTTTTATTATGAAATCCCTGAAGTTTCAATGAGTTTGATATAATCAGTTTCAATATAATCAATTGTAAGGAGTTGATTATCTTCAAAAGGGGTGGGAAATTAATATCTATACATATAAATAAAAATGAAGCGTCTGTTTGTAATTTGAAATTAAAAGCTTTTTACTAAATGCATTTAAAAGTATATACGGTACTTATATGAAAAAATAAATTTTTTAAATTTTTGTCTGTCTGTCTTTCTGTCAGTCTTTTTGTTCCGGCTAATCTCTGAAATGGCTGGACCAATTTGAAACTTTCACTGGCAGATAGCTAATGTTATAAAAAATAACTTAGGCTACTTTAATTATAGAAGAAAAAAAATTAGGGCACCACGAAAATAAAATTAAAATGAATGAAATGGTGGACAATATTTGTTTCAAATAGGGATTATTTTTATTCAGTAAGAATTATTTTTAGTCAATGGGGATTGTTTTATTTCGCGAGCCTTCTGTCTCAATGTTTCTAGCAGTTATATCAAACTTTTTTTGTTTGATTAGGTTACTGACACTCGCGATTTTTCCCGTTCATGTCTGATACTAATGAATTTAACAGTCTTCACTCCATCGACACTGTCAAAGGTCATGCATCTTTCTTACCCCTTGATTGTGGCTTCGTTTGTGTTCGTTTCACAGTACCCAGTCCTCACCCCATCGACAGTGTCAAAGGTCACGTGACCCTCTCCCCCCCTGCTTGCAGATTCATTTCCCCCTACTGCTACTTAGACCTGTTTTGAATTGTTGAATTCAATGCTTATAATCATTCCAAAAAATGATTTCATTCTCTCTCAAGAACACTGAGCAACATCTATTTTTCCATAACATAGACAGCATTTAAACTTAAATTAGGAAGTTTTTGGGTTTTAAGTCATTTGACTTCTCACAAGGCTCCGCTTTTAAATAGAGGTAAGACAATTTCATACCTCTATTGTTTATTTCATTTCCAAACACTGCAATGATTTTACAGGCCTCGTCCCATCGACAGTATCAAAGGTCATGCGTCCCTCTCACACTTTGCTCAACAAAAAACAAAGAAAACAAAAGTAAAACAAAAAAGAAACATTGATTCACAAAGTAGAAGAATGACATTATACTTATAGCATAGGTATTTCTTTTACGTGGACTATATAATGAAGTTTTCGTAAGCTCTGCGAATTGAATAAACACTTTTTTGTTAAATTCCAAGTGGACAAAGTCGCGGGGGTAACAGCTATTTAACATAAAATAATTGCATCAGAAAGTAATATTAACGTATTACACATCCAGATACAAATTATTTACATTATTTTAATGCGTTTATTACACAAAATTTGTAACGATGTGTTAATTTTGCTTAGCAGAAGGAAGGTGTTTTCAAAAATCGATCCTTAAGAGAGTTATGGGGCGTTATAAGTGAAAAAAAACTTTTTTTATCAGCTATTATATGACATTATATTTATTAACATGATTTTTTTGTTCGGCTGAGATATGCAAAAGGCTTTTTTTGTTTTGTTTAATTTACAATTCACGTTAAATTAACTCATTAAAAACTTCTTTATCCTTCAGTCTGTATTGCTTAAATTTTCAATTCATCCGTGCGAAGAACAGGTATACTAGCTAGTATATATATATATATATATATATACACATACACACACATACACAACCATAGTCTATTGCTTTACACTTTTGTATGGTATTGAATCTCAAATTAATAGCTGCCAGGAAGAATTGTTAACTCAAAGGTTGTCTGAAAGTAAATTAATATTGATATACAATTTTTAATATGGGTGTCTGTCACAATATTAAGTGATAAGTATTACCTTAGAAACCCAGTGGCTGAGTGGTTAGTGCATCACGCTTCCACACCATAGGTCCGAGGTTCAAACCCCAGGTTGGGCAAGGTCGACTCAGCCTTTCATCCCTTCAGTGGGTCGTTAAATGAGTACCAAGCTTGTTTGGGAACTTAACAATGGGGGCTTCATGTCAGACTGACCACTTGACCAAAACATCTGCACATGCACCCCAGCGCCTAAGGTCACGTAAACTGAGACAGGCACAGGAGGCCTTGGCTCTCGTTGGCTGTTTGACTATTGAGTCAAGTTAAGTAGTATCTTTTGGATGTAAATTTAGTTATCTGTTCATAATTCAGTATAAAACAGTGAAGGAAACGAGGGATAAAAATAATCAATGCAAAACAATAGAGAAAATCATATTAAACAATGTTATCTATATATGTTTTTGATATCCCAAATTAAACTTAATTCTTAAGAGCAGCTTGCAGTTGAAGCTCTATATTGCTGAATTTAAAGAAAATTGAGGAATTACATTATGAGAGGTTGAGAATTTTGTCTCCAAACATATATATATCACCACTAGATAACATATAATTGTATTACACAGAACATACAATTTAAGCAGTTGCAAATTCATGCTCAACAATTTGTTCTAGTTTGTATTGTGCAATGTTATGCACATGGTCTGCTATACTGTCTTTAAGGTCAGAGAGGGATGTGATAGGATCATAGTAGATTGAGTTTTTAAGGAAACACCCTAACCGGAAATTGTGAGTTTTTAAGTTAAGGAATCTGAGAGACCAAGGCATAAAAAGATGATTGCGTTATCAGTAAAATGGTAATGGAGTACCTTTTTCATGCAATGGGCAGTTCAGGAAGGAGCACCATCCTGCTGAAACACTATTATTGAAATACATTATAAATCCCTCAAAGCTGATTATTATCATAATGATGCATACTGTTAGTCATGATTGAGCACATCACAGAATATCTGGTGTTGATATTTTCAAAATGTATGATACCATAATGAATTGGGCTATAAAACCAAATAATTTTGTTGCATTCAAAAATTGTATGGAATATGCTGATATTTGTGGCCAACCAAAATCTGTCAATTGTGCAACTGTTCTAACCAGGCAGAAGAGGGCTTTGTTTCTCCACGGTGTTTTCTATTGTTATTTATTTTGCACTGCAATACAAAGATTTGATTGAGTTGATATGAGTTGTATATGTGTGTGGTAAGAGGCTCTGCTTGATTGACAGTGTATAGGAATAGAGTAGCCTTTTTAAGAATCCTTGCAACAGTGGAATGTGGTCAGTATTTTCTACTATATGCTGAAGTATAGTGTTGCCTTTCAGATGTGATATGTGGCCGCGGAAGCCGAGTGGTATAGGTATCGGACCGTGGCTTGCTTTGTCACCGGTTCGAGCCCAGTACCACTAAAGACCTGCCGTGTAGGGCAGCGATGCACGTTAAATCTGTCGAGAGCTGAAACGTCCTTCCGTTGGTGTGGTGTGGTAGTTAGGAGAGGGGGTGCCAGCTCAGGTGTCGTCCACGTCACTTGACCATGGTTCAAAATTACGTGGTCCGTCGCCAAAAGCCCTCGTGTAGCTGAACAGTGCGACATTAATATTCAATCAGTCAGTCAGTTCAGATGTGATATCCTGTCTTTCTTCTTGTACATCTACATCAGTAATCTTCACACTGTGTCAATTCATGGAACTCTTAGCTATAATAAGGTGTTAGGGGGAACCCATCCCACTCTAAAAAGAATATATCTTAAAATAATATTTAAAGTGGATCAACTTGTTGTAGTACTTTATACAAAGACAGTTAAAGAGACAGTGTATTTTTTATTATTAATTTTTGACAAAGTTAATGTAATTTATTCATTAATAGCATTAATTCATTCTCCAGATGTTATTGTAGTATTCAAATGCATTTTTTTTATCCATTCATACTTTTTTGTCTCGCCTAAAAAGTATTCTCTTGTAGTTTATTTTTTCAGTTGAAAAAGGTGTTCCATTATATAATTTTTAATATGCTGCTGGTATCTAAATTTAACTAATTTTCCATTTTGTTTAGTTTTGTAACGCATTACAGGTTATCCTTTTTGACCTATGATGACTGCAAGTTAAGTTTTAAAACTAAGGAATTGATTTTTTTCTTTAATTGTTATATGTATATTCAATCCTTGGCAGAATATGTTAACATCATTTAATAAAGCAAATGTGTCTGCTAAATAGGACAAATAGTGCAACCATATTTCATTGGAGAATTTTTTTATAGTCTTAACTTTATTCATTTAAAAATAATCTGACCATCTTTTAACTCAAAAAGTCAGTCATTAGTTCAAATATTCTCCCCTTCCCCTCGTAATTTTTTTGGAACAGATTTGCATAACAGCACATGTTTTTTTTATTGTTGAACTCAAAACACAAAAACAGTCTACCAAAATCCCCAAACCAGTAATATTTGTTGATTGATTGAACTTTGTGATAAATTGATAGGTAGGAGATTTTAAATGAAATATTTATTCCTCACAAAAATATGTGCCATTGTTTTAATTTATCACGCGACGGTGGTATCAGAGAGTGTAAAATTATCAGTTTCTTTCAAATGTTTGTTACCAAATTCCCCTGTGGGTCTTGCAAACTGTGCTGGGAACATGGCTTTACATACTTATGGTCATGCAAATTCAATAGAGAACATAAAGCTATTTCACATACTCATTTATAATTTTCTCTTTGAATTTTTATTTTGACTCATTGAACCCAAGGGTTATGGAACACATTTTGAAGACCTCTTTACAGAATCTACTGTTTCTGCCACTATATAATTTCATTTGTTTGCTAGCTTGAATGATGAATGATTCATTGCTTTAAATTTCATATTCATGTTTTTTAATCCTTGTGAGTGTGGACCTTTCATAACTGTTTCAAAGACCAAAGTTTCTACAAAGATTGAGAAGCAGACTTGCCATTTTGGTAAAGCAATTTTCCCCCCATTAAAACACATTCCTGGATTCTGTGTATCATCTTCCTTAATTTGAAAACACATGACTTCAGTATGACAATTGCAATTCTCACACTGGGATTATAGTTATGGTTATTTGCACATGCTAAAATTTCACATTGTGCTAGGGCATACAGTGGTGGTACATGAAACTGAATCAATTCATTATACTAAACTAACCTTCTCATCTCATGCCATTTTATAATTTTTTTAAAATTCACCTATATAATTTTAGTTATAGACTGCTTGCAAATGTGTTGTTTAGTTTTAAACTCCTTTTAAATATATATGTATCAATATTTTTGTTTGAATTTTTGCTAATGTTTCAGTTGTAAATCAGGCTAAAATTACTAATAAAAAGCTCTAATTTAATAAAATGTATAAGGTTTCATAAATTAGATTTTTTTTTTCCATTTCGCTCAATCACTCTTGTCTACTTAGTCATAATATTTAATTATATCACAGCATTAAAAAAAATATAAGTAATTTTAAAAAAATGCTTTAATTTGTCAAAGTTTACTATTTTGAAATTAATAATCAAATTTTGAATTTTCCAAACTCATTTGTAAATTCTCAAATTTATTTAGTATCATTATTTGATCATTAACTTAAATTAAATATAATTTTTTGAACAAGGGTCAGTGTAATGTGACTTGAAAATGGTCAATCAAATTTGACTAAATGTTTTTTTATTATTAGATTCTGCAGGTCATAAACCCAAAGGAATTGAAAATGAAACAGAGATGATGGCTGATACTACTACTGTCAACAAATCAAAAGCAGGTACTTGTTTTTCTTTATTTTATATTTATATTTTTCTTGTTTTTTAGTTATAATTTAATTTTTTAGCATAACATAACTCATGTATATCTAATAAATCGATACAGTTGTTGGCTTTTGCTGATGACATTGATATCATTGCTCAAACACCTACCACACTAAGACACTACCTCTAGAGAAAGAGGCCCTCAGGATGGGATTAAAAATCAATGAGAATAAGACCAAGTACGTGCCTTGCACTAAATCATGTTTTAACAATTCCCATTTTGAAATTGAAGAGTATAATTTTGAAGTTGTTGGCAGCTTCACTTATTTGGGTTTGGAAATTAACAATAGAAACAATTGTACTACTGAAATCCAAAAGAGAATTACTATGGCTAATAGATGTCTTAATGGAATATGAAAATATATGAAATCTCTCTCTCAAATTTAATTAAAAGAAAAACAAAGACTCTATTGTATAAAAGTTTTCTAAGATCAGTATTAACTTATGCATGTGAAACTTGGTCCGTGTCTTGAACAGATGAGAACATGATAAGTATCTACAAAAGAAAGGTTTTAAGATACATTTTTGGAGGAATTCAGGAAAATGGAATATGGCGAAGATCAAATTTAAAGCTCTATCAATCATATAAAGAACCGGACATTGTTAACATCATCAAAATACAACAAATTAAATGGGCAGGTCACGTTATCAGAATGAACGAAAACCACACCAACAAAAAAGTCTTCAATGCTCAACCAATTGGCACACGAAGAAAGGGCAGGCCAAATCTTAGATGGATTAATGGCATAGAAAAAGATCTCCCAGTTTTGAGAACTAGGAATTGGAGAACACTGGCAGGAAGAAGGCTGGCCTGGAAACGGCTTCTTGAGAAGGCTAAGGCCCACCCTGGGCTGTTGTGCCTCTGAGGAATGAAGGAATATGACACATTTTACTTTGAAGAACTCTATTCTTTATTTATATTCTCATCTTATTAATAACAAATGGTCTGCATTAATAAAGAATGATTTGTAGAACTGGATTCTTTTATGAATGTAATGAATTGGCATTAATATTTTATAAATAAAATTACAATTGATATTTTTTAAAATTCAGATAGATGTTGTATTTTGTTAATGTTTTTAAACCTAGTTCTGTTTATTTATTATGATATTTTGGATATAAATACTTTGAATTAATAATTATTGCATTTCATTAAGTATATTTGTATTAATACTGTAAATTGTGAAAGAGTAAGTTGAAGTATTTATATTATTCATAAAATTTTATCCTGCAAAAAGTTAATAATTATTTTAATTTAATGTTTCATTTTTATTTGTAACTTTTATAGATAAAGAAAAAGAATTATTATCCCAATTTATTGCACCAGATGCTATTGAAGATCATCTCAAAATAATGGAGAACCTCAACCATGTAGAAGGAATTTTTCAACCCTTTAAAGCAGATCCTCGAGTAGGTTACAATTAATTATTATTGTGAATTATACTGAGATTGTGTCCTTAGTCTAAAACAAGAAAATTCATCTGTTTTAATTTGTATTTATCTGTTTGATGAATGCTAAGTTTGTTAGCCATAAAATTACTTCTTCATTCAATAATAGGTTGTGCTTTTCTCCGTTTAATGAGTTCCATTGACAGTAGTCCCCGTGCAGCTTTATAGGTGACGTTAATGTAATTCTCACTAACTCTCTTCATTTAACTGATCTTTGTAGCAATTGGGAAAAGTAAGAAACTAAATCTTAAACTAAACTTATCTTAAATTTATTTTCATCTGATTGAGTAAAAATTACACAACCAGAGTTGCCAACAATACATTTTACAGTTTTTGTATTATATAAACAAATTTCTAATAAAAGAAGAGCATTCTTTCTTTTTATATGATCAGTAGAAAAAAAAGCATACATATATCATTGTTTTCCCCTTTTTTATTTTTCAAAATTTTAACCCTAAGAAAGGAAAAATCTTCCTCGTCTCCTTGTGTAAGTAAATATTTGTTTTGTTTGTAATAATTTGTTTTTGATGGGGTCATTAGAACGAATTAAATGTGTTATAAAGATAAAAACTTTAAGTCTTTTCTTCATTTCTGTTTTCCCCCTCCCCTTTTTTAATTGAGTAATAATGCTGAATTTTTAGTTTATGAAATCTAAAAATATATGGAAATGTAATATTTTATTTGGTGTAAAGTGTTAGATTCACTTATTAGGTGTACATAATGAATTATAGAAGAATTTTTATATTGCGCATCCACGTTATTATATTCCTAACATTATTGTCTTTAAATTTGGTAAGTTTATAACAGCTGTGGTTGTTTTAATATATTTAAAACATTTTTCTTATCCTTGAAAATTCTTAAAAAACTACTTTTAAGATGAATTACAGAAAAACACAGTGCCTCTCCTTCTTTGCTTGATGACTTTGTTTAATCTAGGAGAATGTAGCTATAAGATTCCTTACATATGACACTGATGTATCTTATGAATTTATACATATACACTCTTGGGTGGGGTCTATAGAAAATCTACCGGATCTGTACCTCTTCTTGCCTACAGTTCTTTATTTCTTAAAAGCATTGTTTCTTATGATTCTACAAATAGAAATCTATGGGACCAATTGAAAAAAAATTCTATGGTTTTATTAATATACAATCTGACCCCAGTAACTTGGTAATCAAGATCTGGTTACCAAACTGTTGGAAAAATGAACTGTGAATTACTGTAATAATACTAATTGAGTGGTAATTTCGAACACTGATGAATTTTCTGTGTCCTTTTAATTTGTTTGAAAGAAAAGTATTATAATACCTTGAAAACTTGTTTGATTAAAATATGCATAAAAAGATGTCTTATAATCTCAATGAATAAAGGCTTGCTTTTTAATTTTTTTTATTTCAGATTTGAAAGTTGAAATTTTATTTTTTTATTGCTATGTTTGATAAATTGAAAATACAAGTGTGTGTTTTTTTAATGTTTTATTTTTAAGTTAACTCTTATTAAAACTGATTTTTTTTTCTTTTTTAGAACAAGAAGTACAGATTTGAATTGCAAAAAGCTATTAATGTTCCAATAAATTCTTTGTCTTCAAATTCAGGATCTCAAATAAAAGCCAAAATTAATCGTCTTTTGAATATTTTGAGTGGTAATATTCCAGAGTTAAAGCGCAGTGATATGAGTAATGATTCAGTTGCTTATAATTTCTGCTTATATCTAATGGCCAAGCAATTTGTGGTAATGAATCTTTTTGTATTTGAGTGCTCTAAAATTTGATAACTGTATTTTTTTAAAGAATGTTAATAGCACTATTTATGAAAACTGCCAATATTAATTTTATATCTCCCTTTAAATATTTGGAAAGAAAACATGCTTTATAAAAGATTAATTTGTGAGGGGGGGAGGAAAATATATTGTGTATTTAATTAACCAAATAAACATTCTCATGATTTTTATTTTAAAAAAATATTAAGTACTAGTAAATAATTGTCATTTTCTATGATATTTGATTAATGATAAAAAGCATACTTTTTCTATAATAAAATTAGTTAATGAAATGGTTTTCAAATTTGCTATCTTTTTCAGTGACTATTTTTAACAGAACTGCCCCTTTCCCAATTTTTTCAAAATTTTAATAGAAATTTCTGAAACTGAATTTTACATATCTGAAAAATACAATAATGGATGTTTTACTTTCATATATTTGTGTGGTAAAATGTTAAAAAAAAGTGAATAAATTTTTAATCTATTATATGGGTTAGAGAAATTATTAAGAAATTTATTGGTTAATTTTGTTTTTGGATTGTTCTCAAGAACCAGTTTTAAGTTATTTTTTTATAATTTATCTTAAAATCTTTTTTTGATTAAATTCCTATCTGCAATTAAATTAAAAAATGGGTAAAAGATGAATTAGTTATTTTTCTGCATTGTTATGAAAAGTACTTAAAATTCTCTTAAAAAAATTGGTGGTTATTAAAAATTTTCAAAGTATTCATGTATAATTAAAGTCTACAGTGCATTTTAATGATCTATTACATGAATTTTTATGATATTGAATATAGTTACATAAAATAAGTTAATCTACTTAAAAATGAATGTGGTCATGAAATAGTGAAATTTTAGAAAAAAAAAAAAACGTCATTTATTTCATTTTATGACATATTCTTGTATGGGAACTATATACACATGCAAATATTTCAAATAAAAAAAATCTTATGTTTCTCGCATGTAACTTGATTTGCACTGGCATCCTTATGCCTTGGTATATTCTCAGTCCACTGTGGCCAGTGTGCAATGTGATCAGTTTGCTCATCTGGAGTTGATTGCATTTATTTAGATTTTTTTTTTTGGTTTTTGATAAGCTCGTCTATGCCACTATTTTGTTGGCTGCTTTTTGTTGATTTTTATACACATATATGGCAAAAGTTTTTGCCAACTCTGTTATGAATTCTAATATAGTGACAATTTTGTGCTCCTGCTCAAGTTGCCTTTTTATTCTTTCATCTGAAAGCCATGCGTTTACCACTACCCTATTACTCATATTGTGAAATATTTTATGGTTCTATTTTTTATTTTTTAGTTTGATTGGTTAAGTCCCAGTAGGAAATCCTAGTAGCGAATTGAATGCAATAAAGGGTTAAACCAAATAAGGTTTTAAATTTACATTTTATTCAAACTTAAAGTTATTTGGTACTTATGTATTAGTGTCACCACAACTAAAATTGTGCCACAAGAATTGTTTTTCTTTAAAATAAAACACAGGAATCTTTGTTGTTTTAATATGGTGCAATTTGTGTCTCGCAAATTTTGCTATAGTGGCGCAAATAGGTAAGTTCCATTTATTCTTATTTCAAGTTTAAAAATAAGTTATAAAATGTGCATTATTAATGTTAAAATGTATTTTTTAAAAACGAATTTTTAATATTTTAAATAGGAACAAGGAGACACACAAATATCAGCACAACATTCTACAGCATTTCCTATAGCAATGGCTATTGTTGGTGTGTGGTGTAAGAAACCTGATTTTGGTTCTCTCATACTTGGTCATTTTTATTCACGCTGTCCTTATTTGGTTCCATTTTATCCTCCAAAACAAGAAGGGCAGTCAGAATCTGAATATTATTCGTAAGTTTCCCTTCCTTGTTTGATTCTTAAAAGTATGTTTAAATATTTCATTATTTTATTATTTTGTTTTGATTTCTTTAAGTCCACTTTTTCTTATTTCATACTTGCCTTTTAACTCCTTTGTTAATGTTTTTGAAATTTTCTTTCTAGTTTTAATTAACATTTTAAATCTTAGCTGGATTCAAAATGTTATCAGTTATCTCACCTTTCAGAATTACTTTTTAGCAACTAAGAAAGCTGTTGCTTTTGACCACCAATAAATTGACCAGCTAATAATTTTTCAATGTTTGTTACACATTTTGTTATGTTTTGTTTATTTATTCATGTCAGCTTTCATCATTAATAAATTTAATTTAAAAATGTACTATATAAGATAAAAAATGCCTTTTTAACATTTTACTAGATCAAAGTTTGTGTGTGTGTTTTTTTTTTGAAAAAATAATATAGCTTTTTGGTGACTGAAACTCTTCTTTGCAAAACTTTGAATAAAACAATTAAATATTTTGTGGTTCAGTGCTGTTAAATACATGATGGTAATTCAATTGCCTACCTCGTTATCTGAATGTCTATTTTTGATTTTTAAGCTCAATATGCTCAACATAATTTAATTACTTATCAAGATATCTGTTTAAATCCATTTTAGTAGTTACTTTGTTTGAATATTTTAATTACATTTGGGACATACTAAAGCTTTTAAAACTACTATGAAGTCTTTCTATTTTTAAAATTCCATTTAATTTTACATTTTGGTTGTACTTGATTTTAAATCATACCTATTATATATGTATACTTTTCTTAATTTTTTTTCTTTATTAAAATTTTTTTTCTGATTAAATAAGTAATTTTTTTGAGTTTCATTATTGTTTTAATCTTGAAAAATGCTTAAAATTATGACCTTTTAGTATTTTAGGGTATCACATTGATGATGAAGGCAACGTTGAAGAAAAATATAAATTTTTAAATAGAATAAGTGGTTATGTAAGACTATATGCAGCTATTATTGTTTCATTACTTCCTCCAGATGTGAAATCACCACATCCTCATGGCCTAGCTTGGGGCTGGAAATGGTTATCTCGCATGCTTAACTTAGAACCAAGGCCTGACATTACAGCTACTGTATTGTATGACTTCCTAGATGTTACTGGACATTCACTTCAAAAGATTTATGGTAACCAGTTCAAAAAAATTATACATATTCTTATTAAAGACTTTTTTAAGAAAATAAAACAAGTTACTCCTGGGGGAACTGGGGGTCCAGTCGAAAGACTTGAAACTTTCTTGCAACAAACTGCTAAGAAAGGTTATATATCACCTCCAAATGGATTTTTAGATCCAAATTTTTGGAATAGGTAGTGATGGTTATGTCCTTTATACTGAAATTGAATAGTATGAAGTTTAAATATTTTCATTGATGAAATTTATGATTTAAATTCATAGAGAATGAACAATTAGCAGGATTTTTAATCGACCATTATAAATAACTTGGAACTGAATTATATATTACAGTATTCAGATGTACTAAGTATTGTGGAATTGTTATAATCAATGTGTGTTACAAGATCTGCTAACATTTTGTGAATTTTCATCTTAATTTATAATTTGTTGCATTTATTCGACACACCTAGTATTAAAGGGTAATTTATCCTTTTATATTCTTTGTTATATTAAAAAGAAAGCGAAAAAAACAACAACAATTTATGTGTGAAATCTTCATTACATAAACATCTGAAGTATGATGATGAACATAAAGTATATGAATGACATTTTAAATTGTTAACTAAATTCCATTAAATTATGTCTTTTGGAATACTAATTATACTTAAATTTATAACTGTAACATGTAGCCTGTATTTTGATTAGAAATCACAACAAAAAAATGGACTGTATTCTCATTGCTGATGATTATTCATTTTGACTGTGAATTTTATCATTTTAAGAAGTTGTGTTACTCATTAATTAGTTATGTTTCTGCTTTTTTGAAATATACATTCAGTTAAAATTGTTGAATACAAAGTAATTTCTTAAATGCTTTTACATTATTTAAATTCAAATTAGAGTAAACGTTTATAGATTTTTTCATTGTTGTTGTTTAAGTTTGATAAATATAAACAATTATATAAGTTACATGATAAAATGCATCTGTAATATCTATTGTAATTGAATTTGATTGATGTGATATCAGCATAAGTATTGATTTACAGCTGTTTATTAAATAAAAATTAGAATAATGAATTTCTCTCTTGAAATTACTCTAAAAATTGACGGTGAGCAATTTTAATATGTAAATACTTAACTAAAATGTAAATACACATAAATTCTGTATGTGCAGTTTACTAAATCACAATGGATCTTTGCTTAATAAGAAGAACAAAATACAAGTAAAATCCTTTTTTTACTTGGAATTCCTTAATTCCAAATATATTTTTTTTGTAAAATCATATCATATTGCAATTGCTTGATTAATGTAAACATTTAAAATTAATTTGGATAAAATGAGTATAATGAAAACATGATTTAACATAAAATTTACTTTTTTTGTAGAATTTTGTTGTTTTCCAACAATTAAAATGTTTGATTATATAAATCTTATATTGAAACTAATAAACTTTTCTTCGTGGCATAATTTTTTTGTTTTAAAATTTGCTTTATATTAAGAGTGTTAAAGAATTCTTAAAATCCAGGTTTTACAGAGTTTTATAAAAGCAAGTAGTTATATTTCTTTTAGGATTTTTAAATAAGGGCTTTTGGCTCCATTGCAACAGCTTAATAACAAACGCGTGTTCAAGTTCATTGTGCGTGATTTTCTCCAAATCTCTCTTGTCTTGAAGCAGTTTGTATAAATGTGTTATGAGAATTACACCCTTTTAACTTTATTTTAAATTTTGGGAATAGAGAGCACTGTGCTAAATCAGGTGAATATGGTAGAAGATTTATTAGTAGACATTTTTTCTTTTCAAAAATTGTTGCATGTTCAATGAGCTGTTACTAGGTGTAAAAAATCCCAATTTGTCCAGATATTCTGGACAATTTCTGGAACTCAAACAGTTAATAGCCAAAAATTAAACTTTTAAATAATACTTGCCACTAATTGTTTGTTTATTTGAAGCAAATTGTTCACAGCTTATATTTTGCTGTCAAAGAATGTGAAGAGCTTTGTTTTGATTTTTTAGAGAATTATAGTTATTTTGGCTTGTCCAAAAAGGGTTTGTGTCATAAGAAAATATTACATCTTAAACAAAAATTTCTGTAAACTTGTTTCATAAAATGATACATTTAGTAGCACTTTCCTGACTTTTTTTCATGAAATTTAATTACAGCATTTTGTTCCATGTTGAAGATTCAACATGAAAACAATTTTATTTCTGCGAGGCACATCCATATCATGAAGTAGTGAACAAAGGTATTGAGGTTTTGGCAGAGTGTCAGCTGATAGTTAAGGTGTATCACATGCACAGGATAACATAGATGGCACCACTGTAGGTTGAGATCTACTTGTCATAAAAATTCTTTGGCATACTTTGTTAATCTTTGCAAAAGTTTTAAGTTAAATTTTTAGAGAGTTATCAAAAATTTGCAAACTTATGTGTCCTTGTATAATTGTTTCATCACAACTGTATAATATTTCAGAATGTCACAACTGCATAATATTTCAGAACAGTAGTCCCATAACGTAATAACTTACGTTATGGGACTACTGTTGGAAAAGCAGGAAATTTTGAAAACAGTGAACATTTCCATTGCTGTTCTACTAAGTCCTTTATTTGCTGAGGATTATTCAAGATGAGGGAGTTAAAAATATGGTAAATTTATTAAATTGAATATTTTTACTTAGAATTTTATTTAGTTATGTTGCTAACCTCATTATTTGAGCTGATGAAGTTGTGGCTTAAAATAATGAGAATTATTACCAATAACCCTTCTGTAACATAAGAAAAACGATAATTCTCAAACACTAACTAAGCACCTTATAAATTATAATACTTATAATGAGGAAAATAAAGCTCAATAACATGGTTGAAATTGTATCATATATCCAAGAAGTTTCCATTGCAATAATGACTCCATATTAAATAAATTATGCTTTAAATCTCATATTCCATAGTAATGTGAAGTTTTAGAGAATGATATTCAATGTTGCTTTTCTAGTGCCTCAAAGAACATTCTTCATATGTGATTTTGTTTATGTAGCCAAATCTTTTATACAAGGGATATTTTTAAATTAAGATTATGTAAAGTTATATTGAAAATTAATCATTTTGTAGATTTCGCGAAAGAAATATAAGAAAAAATATTGTGTACTTTTGCTCTTGAATGTTATTCTCTGAAAGTTGAAACGTAATTGATAAATCTTTAATGGTAAAATATTTATTTTTTATTTATTTCTGTTTTTGAAATTTTCATTTTGTTGTATGAAATGAAGTTCTGATGTATAGTGTTATGCATTTGTATTAAAGGACTACATTATTTTTTGTACTTATTTTTATACTTATTTAAAAACATTTTTAATAGTTTTATCTCACACAACATTTACATTAATTAAAAATTAAATTTTTTACATATGCAAGAAAACATAATAAAGTATTGGATTGTAAATGATATACATGCAGTCGACTCTCGCTAATTCAAACCTTTGATAATATGCACCTCTCACTAGTTCAAAGTATTTGCTCAGCCCCTAGAAAAACTCTTGATATTTCAAAGTAAAATCTGTGGCCCGCCAGAATACAACACGCGATAATTCGAAGTGATCTAATAAAACTCTCAACATTTACAATTCAAACACTGACTATCATGTAGTGTCCTTTAGCAAACAGGGTGGAGCTTACTTATTTTGTTTTTATATTTGCTTGTCTCCCCTATAACGTAGCCCCTTTGATGGCCATCGAAGTTTACTCTGATAACTTGGACAGAAGCTAAAGTGTCACTTAACAAATTACACAATATTTTCCTTCAATCATGTTGAAGCTTCATTTATTCTAGAAAAATTTATTGACAAGGTTAGATTGAATGCCATAAACAACAACAAAAAAATAACAGATTTTTTTCATCAAAAGGAATTAATTATGTATATTATACATTCTTTTTATAGTTGTTTTTGATACATAAATGTGTTCTTTTAATACATGACTTTTAACTTCTGTTTAATATTTATACTGTATAATGTGTACTTTTTAAAAATACTTTAAAATAATTTTATACATATGTTGTTGCTAATCGTCCAGGGTCTGACAAGATCCATTAAATCATTGACTTTCATAAAGTCCAGCACATGAAGGGGATCAGTGTAGATATCTTTGTGCTTTTGATCCCCATGCAATGCATTATGTGTTCTGAGGTAAAATTTGTTAAAGTATTTGACCACAATCCGGCCTGTCTACGAAGTAGGAGAGGCTGTCAATGTTTGAAGGGCAACTGTGCTTCAGACCATTGATGATGCGGGCAGCACTCAATTGAACTTTCTCTAATTTCTTCAGAGTAGAGTTTAGAGGCACAACAATAAATTGGAAATCTGTATTCAAAAATCGGGCAAATGATCGTCAAATAAGTAAGTCTAAGCATAGCCGCATCAGCTTCCCAATTCTTACCAGCGATGTATTTTAAGATGGTGAGGCATTTCCTACTTTTCAAAACTAGATATTCAATGTGTTTGTGACTTGTAAAAATTCAGGATCTGAAGTAAACCCCAAATACTTAGGATGCTTTTTAAAAGTAAGATCATGATTATTTAGCCTCAGTTTGGGCTGATATTTATAAAGATGCTTGTTTGTAGTGAAAAAGGCAGGTATTACCTTAAAAGGGTTAAAATGAATTTTAGCTCTGCTGCAAAGTTCGACAAAGTTGTCAGAGAGTCATTGAGTTTTAATTCCAAATCAGGTATAGCAGTACCAAAACTCCATGGTACAATGTCGTCTGCAAACATTCCAATTTTTATCCCAGAAGAAGGCATTTTCTCTATATCAGCCAAATATATAGAGAAAAGTGTTGGTCTAAAAACAGAACCTTGAGGAACGCTTCGGCTGAGCTCGAATGTGTTCAAAAAAGTTTTAAGTTTTACGTTGATGAATCTTCTCTGCAAGAAGTCTGGGATCCATGATAAGGTTTTTCTTTGGATGTTGAAGGAATCTTGTAGTTTTAGAATCAATTTATGTTTCCAAACTCGATCAAAACCTTCGTGAGGTCTAAAAGAGCAGAAACAGTATGAGGAGTTGGTACATATGTACAATTATTGTTTGATTACATAGTTTCAAATTTAAATGTGTTAGAAAAAAAATTTCTCTTCATGTATTTTGGGAGTTTTTTTCTACCCTCTTGATATTCGAAGTTTTTCATTGGTACGCTCAACTTCGAATTATCGAGAGTCGACTGTATATAGTTATATATAATAATACAGTCGACTCTCGATAATTAAAAGAGATTGCAGGTTTAAACAAGTTTTAGGGCTATATATATATATATATATATATTATTTTAGATTCAATTAATAAGTTTTAAACTTTCATTTTTACTAAGGCATGTAACATATTTTGTTTGGATGAAATTGTGTTTCCAATCAGTGATATTTTTTGTTTAAGTGGATTTCAGATGGGCAGTTTCTTGGAATTCATTCATTAAGAAAAGTCCTATATTGAGTCATCGTTTTGTTGGTGTACTTAATGAGCATGAAAAAGCATAAATGTGTCCAGAAATAATTTGTGCATGATTTTGGAACATTTACTACCAGATCTTTTTACATAAGGTCTCTTTGATTACTAAATTAAAAAAAGTGATGAATTTGCGAGTTCTGTAATTAAAGACTAATTTTCGTTCTTTCAAAAAATGAGATATCTAACGTTAAAAAGTTCTCTCAACAAATTATAATGACTCATCAGAATTTAACAACTGTTCTGTCTTTCTCTCTATAATATACTATACTGTTGAAATTAATTGGGTTGATTGATTGATTGAATATTAACGTCGCACTGTTCAGCTACACGAGGGCTTTTGGGGACGGACTACGTAATTTTGAACCATGGTCAAGTGACGTGGACAACACCTGAGCTGGCACCACCCTCTCCTATGAAATTAATTGGGACAAACATGTTTGAGTTGGTATGTGATTACTAGTGGTGTCCCGAACCACATCAAACCCGTTATATCTTTCTTTAGGTAGTGTTATAAGGGCGCCCTTCTCCTTGATTATCAGCATGAGCTAGAGGTGTAGGAATAAAGGAAGAAGTAGAAGCTGCCATGATCTTAATAGGACTTTATTAAGATATTTTAACTTGAACTTCTAACAGATTAGATGATAATAATAATATATGTGAGAGAATCTACGGTGGGGCTAAACACAATATATATATATAATACCGAAATAACTTAACCCGGACCACTATCAATAACTAACTCGCCCCTAAACTCAACTCCAATACTATCACAGATCCGAATATTAAATAGTCACTCCTACCTTAAAGTCTAATGAAGTAGCGAACAATATAATCCTAGTTGAAGTTGCTGTTCACAGGAGTGCAATGGTATATGCACCTTGACTTAAGGGCTCTCTGTCATGAATAACTTCTGTTGGCTGTCACTTAACCTTTCCAAAACCTCTTCATGCTTGAATCACGGATTATCATAACATTCCTCAAATTGCCACCCCGTTTACTCTAACTTCTGATATTTAAAAGCTTCCTAATTTGCATCTTTCCTTCACGCTTCACTACAAGGGTTTGGTTGGAAAAGAATTGCCATTAATTCTGGCCCCAAAGGACATGTTAATGAAAAGATGTGTGAGCTCGTCACAGTGTGACAGATTGACTTTGACTATAATTTATTCATTTTAGTGTATCAGGAGCTCGGTTCTGAGCCTTTCAGTAGGGCAGCTGGTAATTTCAATTTTGCGTTCTTTATAACACGTGTTACTTTTACTTTTTCAAAAATGGATATTACTCCAAGGAACCATTCTAAAATACATAGTGGGGCAAATAAGTTTTAAGACTCCTCCCAGAGCGCAGGCTGTAATGGCGCCATGAGTACAAATGTGCCTGCCTCATAATGTCTATGGTTTGCTGGCACACTGTGAAGAAGTTGATGGTATTTGGTTAAGTAGCTGAGAGAAGACGAGCGTTCTTTGCAGAAGTGAATTTTTTTAATGATGATTTTTTAAGGTGGAGAAAAGAGCTGTAATCAAATTTTACGCAGAACTTGGTAAAAGTGCTTCGGAAACATACCAGCTCATGAAACAGGTTTACGGTGACTGTTTAAGTAGATCAAACGTTTTTATGTGGCACAAACGTTTGGATGGAAGAGATGCGGTAGAAGATGATCAGCGTAGTGGAAGATCAATTTATTCTAGAACACCTGAAATTATTCAGAAATTTCGTGGCAAACGATCGCTGTACGTCATTAGGAATGACTGCAGACCTTAACCATCAACAAAGAAGCAATTCGAACCATCCTGCTTGAAGATTTGGGCAGAACAAAAGTGTGTGCTAAATTTGTTCCACACACTGTATTCCCTGAACAAAAAGCAACGAGAAGTCGCATTGCAAGAGATCATTTCAGCCACTGAAAATGATCCAAACTTCTTGAAGTCCATTGTTACAGGTGATGAAACCTGGTGTTTCGAATATGATCCTGAATCAAAACGGCAAAGTGCGGAATTCACCGTAAGCCAAAAAAAAAAAGGAAAATACCATCCAAAATTTAAACAATGCTTATTACATTCTTCAATGCTAGGGGTATTATCCACAAATAGTTTGTTCCAACTGGACAAACGATTACAGGTCAGTACTACTTAGCTGTTTTAAACCGTTTGATAGCCAGAATTCGTCGCATCCCTCCAGAATATCGGACTGAAAGCAGTTGGTGTTTGTTTCACGACAATGCACCCAGTCACACCTCCCTTCTTGTTCGTCGATTTTTGGCAAAAACTAATGTCTGTGTGTTGAACCATCCACCGTATTCACCTGATTTAGCACCCTGTGATTACTCTTTGTTCCCCCAAAAATGAAAATAAAAAGGTGTTAATTTGAGGATATTTCGACCTTACAAGTAGCTTCGACGCATGCCTTGCAGGCCATTCCACAAAGTGATTTACAACAGGCGTTCGATTCCTTAATAAATCCCTATAACAAGTGCATTGGGTCCTATTTTGAATAAAAGACCAAAACGATAATTAATTTCTTGTTTCAATTTGTTTTTACGGACACAGTTTTAAAACTTATTTGCCGCACTGTCACTCTCAATGAATACACTTCTTTGACTGTGAGAGATTTAACTATGGCAGTTGATGTGCTCGAATTAAGTGTTACAAGAATTTTAAGAAAATTTAAAAATTCTGGATCATCGTCTCCAAGAGAAAAAGAAAATTGTGGGCGCAAACGGAAGCTTTAGTTTTCTAAATGTATTAATTTTGCTTATAAAGGGTGTTTTTTTTAGAGGTATAGAACTTTAAATTGCAATAAAACAACGATGTATTATTCGATTGACATGAATTTTTATTCGAAAGATAACCTTGTGGCATTACATTTTAAATATGATTTCTGGCATAGGACTGTCACGGCTGGCTCGGATGTAGTCCAATCTGGACGTCCAATTTTCGTTGACTTTTTCCAACATTTGTGGCCGTATATCGGCAATAACACGGCGAATGTTGTCTTCCAAGTAATCAAGCGTTTGTGGCTTATCCGCATAGACCAATGACTTTACATAGCCCCACAAAAAATAGTCTAGCGGTGTTAAATCACAAGATCTTGGAGGCCAATTCACAGGTCCAAAACGTGAAATTAGGCAGTCACCAAACGTGTCTTTCAATAAATCGATTGTGGCACGAGCTGTGTGACATGTTGCGCCGTCTTGTTGGAACCACAGCTCCTGGACTTCATGATTGTTCAATTCAGGAATGAAAAAGTTAGTAATCATGGCTCTATACCGATCACCATTGACTGTAACGTTGTGGCCTTCATCGTTTTTGAAGAAGGATTTCACCAGCCCATAAAGCGCACCAAACAGTCAGTTTTTCTGGATGTAACGGTGTTTCGACATACACTTGTGGATTAGCTTCACTCCAAATGCGGCAGTTTTGTTTGTTGACGTAGCCATTCAACCAGAAGTGCGCTTCATCGCTAAACAAAATTCGCTTATGAAAATCGGGAACAACGGCAATCTCGTCTTGGGCCCCTTCGACGAATCTACGCCTTACTTGATGATCGTTTTGATGAATTGCCAAACCAAACTGAGAATAAATCACTTGACAGCTGTTAAATCGGTCGCCATCTTGGAAAGTAATGCCAACTTAAACTTCTATACCTGGAAAAAAAACACTCTTTATGTGCAACCAGTAATATTGCTGGCTTGGTCAAGTAAATTAACTTCTAAATATCTGGTCATTAAAAGCTGAATATTACATTGTTACCAAGGGAATCAAAGGAAGGGATAATTAAGAATGATTCTGATTTTTTTAAAAATAAAATTACCGATGGCTAACCACAAAAAAGATTTCGATAAAATACCAGCATTTGTCTTGCTTGGAATTCTTATTTCTGTTGTGCAATCAAATATGCTAAGGGCATCTTTTACAGTTTAAAGAGGAAGACTTATTTCCGCTAAATTCTGCATTTAAGGGGGGAAATTTCATGAAGCCGTTGAATATTCAACAAATGTTTTTATAACTGATAGAAATTCGAATTTTGAATGAATTATTTCTCCCCTCCCCGGAAACTGATGGGAAACAATCTCAAGAAATAAAAGCTTATAGAAAAACTCCATTAACAAAATGAATTTTTTTTTTCTTTAATCGAATTTGATTCGCAAAACTTGATTTTAGTAAGCAAAAGGAATGTATTATGCTTCCAAAGGATTAAATTTTATTTGTACAAAATGAGAGTCGGGTTTATGCAAGTTTTTGAATTAAATTTGCAATAAAGGAAATTTGATCGGTAAAAAGTTCAATTTGGTTTGCAAAAGGTCAAGTTTCATCTGCAAAAATGATGAAAAACTTGAACAATTCTAGGAAAATTCAGAGGAAAAAACTGAAGTACATAGACCCCAATATTATCTGTAGAACAGTTTTCCCTGCATTCATATGATCGCGTGATGAAAACAACCTGTTTGAAACTGACGCTTGAAGCACTGATCATGCTTGGAACAGTCTTTGCACATCAATTGGATGTATTCTTTTGTATGCGACTGAAGATCATTATATTAAAGTTTCAAAAAATTTATCGTTGAAATAATTTTTTGTGCTTTAAGACGTATTCATGTAGAGGCTAAAAAATTGGAATTAATTTATAATTTTTATTCATATTATTTTCACAACACATCAAACATTTGGGCATCAAAAAGTTTTAATACGATTTATAATACCAAGAATACGAATCCAAGACCGCGCTTTTTCTTCAATGTTAATGCTACTGAAAATCGGATGTGGCTTAGAATAGAAAGGAAAAAAAAAAAAAGATTTGTTGGAGGATGGGGCAACTACATATATATAGAGAGAGAGAGCAATTATACACTGCTGGACAATTGCTAAGGACGGATAACACTATCATCCATAGTAACCACAAAATGAAAGGAAGCAAAATGTGGAAAATTAGAATAAGTGCGGGATATTAGTAAGAAGAAGTATGAGTATATGCAAATTTTTTTCCACGCCTGTTCATCACGTAAGAGATAATCAGACGTGGACAAAAAATTTAAAGAGCTTTAAAGGTTTTGACGCGTAAGGACAGTTGTTGTTTCAAGTCAAAGTTTTACAGGAAAGATTTAATAGACGAACTTAAAATTTTTGGCATGTCTTCCTAACATCACATAGATGATTTTATGCGTGGCCGAATTATTGGAAAGATCGAAGAAGGGCGAAAAATAACAGATGTTGCCAGGGAGTTCGACATCGCTCACAGCGTTGTTTCACGGCTGTGGAAGTCATTTAAAACTACTGGAATGTGTAAAAGACGGCACGGGGAGGTCGTGTTAGAAGTACGACGCCTGCAGAAGACAGATATATCGTCCTATCAGCAAAAATGAACAGGCGCACCACAGCTCAGCAGGTGGCAAATCAGTTTCTTGCTGCCTCAGGAAAGCAGATTTCCCGAAAAACTGTTGCCAGACGTTTGAGGGGAGGAGGACTATACGCACGCAGACCTGTTGTGTGTGTCCCATTGACCAGACAGCACCGTACTGCCCGTTTGCAATGGTGTCGTGAGCATCACAATTGGACTGAACAGGACTGGGCATGCGTACTATTCTCAGATGAGAGTAGGTTCAGTCTGTCATCGGATTGTAGAC